>CM019179.2:62094924-63294924 GCA_009739505.2 Apolygus lucorum
TCCGTGAGATACCTCACAGAGACGCTCCGGAACCGGCCATCAGTCGCACAGCGACATTTTTTAATACACCCATCTTGTGCAGCCATCAATCGTCCGTCGAGATCCGTGTTTACGACGCTCCGGACTCCATTCTGACCCGCCATTCAGCTCCATTTGCTTGAGGACGCCGCTAATCGGAACTCGCATTTGGGCTCTCAGGATCGATCTGTCACATTCATCGATTGACCGCCGGACGAGAGTGAACGGGACCCCCCTCCTCGCGGCGACCCCCCACGAGGCCCGCTCTCCTTCTACCTGGCGCCTCAAAGCTGTTCACGTTACGTCAGCCCCCGCCGCGCCCGTCTACGCTCGACAGGGAATCCCTCTCTTCCGGGAAACTCTCGGCCCCTCTTCCACGAATCTCAGCTATTTAACGAGAAATTCGCCGTTGATTATTGCAGATCACTGCCCATCAGCTTCGGGATCACTTCTCTTCTCTTCTGGTCTCCACTTCGGCTCACCTCGACCTTCAGCTGCCATTTCTCCCGCCATCGAAGGATCGACCATCAGCCGCCATTATCCTCCATCGAAGGATCGACCATCGGCTGCCTTTCTCCCGCTATCACTGCATCGAAGATCAATCTCTCATTCCTCGAAAATTTTTTAAAGATTATTAGAGGAATAGAGGCGCCATCATTCCGCCATCTTGCACGGCCAACTTCAAGTCTCGGCTGCCGACCTTCGAAGAACACTCTATTTTCCTCGAAAAATTTTTTCTAAAATTTATTAGAGGAATAGAGGTGCCATCATTACGCCATTTTTCAAGGCCAACATCGAGCCTCGTCTGTCGAACTTCGTAGATTACCCTACCTCCTCGAACATTTTTAAAAATTAATAGAGGGGTAGAGGCGCCATCATTACGACCCGCTCCCGACAGAACCCGCGGCCGCCACCGGCCCCAACTCCGCAAACAATCATCATGGCTGCACCTACCAAGCTTCCGCAATATGACCCTTCGCTTCCATCAGTATGGATTGCCCAGGTTCGACTCGCGTGCGCCAACGAGGACCTCAAAACGGAACCCGAGCAATTTCGGAGAGCCTTCCTCGCCTTGGACGTCAAAACAGCAGAACTAGTGGCGGACATCGACGCAAGTTCACCTACCGCCTTCACTTCTCTCTGCAACCGACTCCTACAAGCTCACGGACCTCGTGACGGATCGGACCTCTCTTCAATCCTTCAGAACAACTCGCTGGACGGATCTTCGGCCGCCGCACACGCACGCCTGCTTCGCAGAAAGCTACCTACTGACACACCGGCCTCCATACTTCGCTCCATATTCCTCCGGGCACTTCCTCCTGACATCCGCTTAAATGTCGCCGTCTCAACTGAAACGGACATCGACAAACTGGCCGCCATCGCCGACCGCCTACTGCCCCTTCGGACAACTCGTCCTCCACGGCCGCCACTGCACTGCAGTCCACTTCTACCTACTCCTCCGACGACAATGGAGACTCAGCCGACGACGCTACACACATAGCCAGCGCTGCTAACAGAACACGCACCTTCAAAAACCTTCACAGATGCCTCCCTCGCGACAACGTTCATCACAGATGCCCTCCTCGCGACCACGAAACTTCGCACGCCGTCGCATCATGCCGCAACAGCAAGAACAACAGTACCCCCCAGACCGGCGCTCACCATACTGCTACTACCATCAAAGATGGGGCCCTACCGCGATATACTGCCAATCACCATGCTCCTGGAGACAACACATGCCAATGGGAAACGCAAACGCACGGTCGCCAAGGTGGTAACGACTGTGCATAACCGACCCAACCACCAACGCCTGTTCATCAAATGCAAACGCTCAAATTACGACTTCTTAGTCGACACGGGAAGCGATCTCTCCATTTTACCCAACAACCATCTGAACCGCCGCCGAGAGACTCCATCTTCCACGCTACTGGCCGCCAATGGCTCCAAGATTACGACCTACGGCTCTCAAACTGCGACCGTCCATCTTCCCAAGTTACCTCCGTACGAATGGACCTTCACAGTCGCCAACGTCAGCACAGCCATCTTGGGAGCCGATTTCCTCAGCCACTATGGCCTCCTCGTAGACCTTCAAAACCTCCGGCTCATTGATTCAGCCTCCCAGTCGTTTCTTCCCGGCCACTGTCTCATCGCTTCACCACAGGAGTCCTACTGCTCCGCTGCCTGCGCTCCACCTCGCTTCCAACGTCTACTAGACGCCTATGAACCCTCATCGCATCCAAAATCGGCGCCCGTCTATCACCACATCGTGACCACCGGTCCTCCCTGCCATGCAAAACAACGCAGATTGGCTCCGCACCTCTACAACCAAACAAAGGCCCATTTCAACGAAATGCTGCGCTCCGGCATCGTCCGCCCTTCCAATTCACCTTGGTCAAGCCCACTCCACGTAGTTCTCAAACAAAATGGGGATATTCGACCCGTCGGAGACTACAGGGACCTCAACCGAGCTACAACTCCGGACCGCTACCCGATCGGCCACCTGCATGATTTCACACTCGCACTGCATGGTTCCACCATTTTCTCAACATTCGACTTATCGAGAGCCTTCTTTCACTGCCGTATAGCGCCCGAAGACATTAAAAAAACTGCTATCCTGACACCATTTGGACTCTACGAGTTCACAAGAATGAACTACGGCCTACGAAACGCCCCGCAGACATGGCAACGCTACATGGATTTTATACTCCGAGATCTCCCGTTCGCATACGTCTACTTAGACGACATTTTGATTGGATCGCCGGATGCCGAAACGCACTTCCACCACGTATCTCGCTTACTTCATGTCCTTGCTTCCTTCGGGCTTTCAATCAACAAGGCCAAGTGTCAACTCGCTCGAAGCCAAGTCAAGTTCTTAGGACACTTGGTGGACAAAGATGGCATCAAACCTCTACCATCGAAAACTGCGCTCATCCGGAACTTTCCTCTTCCTCAGTCAGTAAACGATCTCCGTACGTTCCTCGGGCTCATCAATTTCTACCGCAGGGCTATACCTCACGCCGCGCACTCGTTAATGCACCTCACGAAGCTGCTGCCATCAAACCCGAGAAAAAACGACAAGCGCCCAATTTCATGGCCTCCGGACGCTCTCCATCATTTCGAAAAAGCTAAGCAACTCCTCGAATCATCCGTCCAGCTAGCTCATCCTCATCCGTCCGCTCAACTCATCCTCCATACCGATGCATCTAATTTTGCCGTTGGAGCTGCCCTACATTACCAACACAACGGAACACTGTTCCCTCTCGGATTCTTCAGCAAAGCTCTCTCTCCCGCACAGCGGAACTATTCAACGTTCGACAAAGAACTTCTCGCAATATACTTAGCGATCATCCATTTCCGCCAAACCATCGAGGGTCGACCACTTACGATCTCCACGGATCACAAACCCCTCACTACGGCGTTGACCTCGCTTACAGACACCATGCCGCCCATCCGACTTCGTCATCTGCGCTTCATCTCTGAGTTTACTTCCGACATAATATATCGTCCCGGAGCCTCTAACCTTTCAGCGGACCTCTTCTCGCGAATCAACCACACATCGGCCGTCTCCATCGTACCTCCCACGGCTATCCGTGATGCCCAACTTAATGACCCACACATAGAGAACATGAATCTCACGCCGGTCACTCGGGACGGAATTACTCTCCTCTGCGACATGTCAGATTCGTCACCCCGGCCTTACATACCCGCTACTCTTCGCCCTGACATATTCAAGATGATTCACGGATTGTCTCACCCGGGAATCAAAGCAACAATGGCACTCCTACGCGGACGATTCCACTGGCCAAACATGTTCACTTCAGTAAAAACCATGACGCACGCCTGCCCTTCCTGTAATCGCGCAAAGGTGACTCGACATATTCGCGCCCCGCTCGACCGCTTTGACGACATCAGCCCGCTGCCTCCACGACAAATATTGTCAAATACCTCGACAATAAATCCCCCGAGACCGCACTTACCTCGGACTTTTTCGGTCGCAACACAAAGGACTTCATCTCCGACGCCATCGTTACTACCGGCTTACATCCCAAGTCTGAGATCACCGAAGCCATCACGTCAGAGACGATATTTTGAAGATACAAAACTAAATTCAAAACAAAAATAAATATTAGCGCCGCTGCCGCTGCCACGCCGCTCCCAATACCGCCGTACCGCCATGCCGCCTTTAGTCCCGCCATATCGTCGCTGCTCCCGCTGCATCGCCGCCACCTCCGCTACATAACCCGGACCCACCGTCACCAGCAGCTGGACCTCCAGTCTACGCCTTCCGGCCCTTAAACCACTGTCCCCCCACAGCAAGATTATTTTTATTTTTATTTTGCATTTATTATTTTGTATCTGGGGGGGGAAGTGTGGTGGACGCCTCAGGGCGTCCCCACTACCGCCCCCAACTGGCCTGGAGTAGGTACCCCTTCTCCAGCCAGCTAGGGGGTATAAATAGGGCCGGAGGGCCCATAATAAATCAGACTGTGTCTCAATCTAATCGACTTATCATTCCTAGCTCTTAAGATCCTTTTGTCCAATTGACCAACCATATTTCTTGTAAATTGTCTCCATTACTGTCGGCCATTATAGCAGCGCAACACAAGTATATTGTACCACTCACATAATTATTGTTGTTGTAAAGATTCTCAAAGCTTTTTTGGGGCATCGAAGTTCCAATCGCAATCATTTTCTGGTTCGTAGGCTCCTTACTCCAACTGCTGCAACAAGAAATCGTTAATTTCTACTACAGATTACCTCCCACAATAAAAATATGTTATTATTTAAAGATAATATTTCAGTTCATTGAGGTATATACAAAAAACAACCCACCAAGTCAGCATGTAATGGTAACATTAAAAATATTACTCGTATCTTTAATACGATTGTTTGATGATCCGATGCATACAGGATAATTAAAAAGGTCTATGTTCAAGTACCCACCACTACCCTTCAAATTCAATGATCTGATTACGATAAAATGTTCAATGAATTATTATGATTCTCAACTACATCACTAAAATTTCCATCGAAACTGGATGGAAACTAAAAAAGTTATATTTGTTATAAGAATTTCACGTACGCACTATCTGCCTACTAGGTGATTCGAAACGCGTGTTAACTCAAACATATTGTTTAGTAATACATGCATTCCTGGGGATGTCCCGTTGGAAAAGCAACAGGTCAATTTAAACCAGTATTTGCGGAAAAACACGCATTTTTATTTACCTTACTCCTGCATAAAACTAGAACAATAAGAAACACGCAAATCGGTTGGAAATTTAGGCCTGGGCAGAGTTTACAAGATTATACCCGAAAATTCAATTTTTTAGAGCATTACCCCCATTTCCTCGCTCTTAAAAGGCAAAATTCGAAATTCCGGAGACGGAGAGCACAACTAGACAGATTTCCGCGTCGAACAAAAAATGAATCACGAAAATCGGTTGAAAACTAAGGCCTGGTACTGTACGCAAGATTTTGTCACAAACACATGCACCTATGGTTTTTGCTCTCTATCAAGGTAGCGGAAGCATTGTTTTCACTCTTCAAGGTTGGAAAGTTCTCCAAATTCGAATATTCGCTCGCGTTTTACGTCCTTTAATTTTAACCCATTTCCGCCGAGAATAAAAAAATTTGGAAAATTCAAAATTTTCTTACCTAGTTTTGTTTAACTAGGCCCTCTTGAGTTGAGAAAAATGTCAAAAAAATTATATGGGTCCTAGGAGTGGGAGAATCTACTGTGACATATATGTCACAGTCGTCACCAGACATACATTTCAGTGAACTTTTTCACAAGCAGTGAGAATCTTGGTAGATAAATTATTGATGTTTTACGGAACAAAATATGACTTTATTATTCAAACACAATCGAACAACGAATTAGAGATCAATCAATTACAAATCTCAGATCAATAAAGTACAAATCAGAGATCAATCAGATACTGTATTCAATTATTCAGCTAAATCAAGTAATGTTATGAAATCAGAATTTTCTAAATCAAATAAATTTTGAAATTTTTGCTGAAAATTAGAATAAATGAAAGGAACATAATAAGTCAATAAAACAATTTTTTCAAATAAATGCCGAAAATGTTTAAAAAATCATATTAGAAGTTCGTAATTCAATTTTCATATAAATTCAAATCAAATATAAGGAACATGATAAGTATTAAATTATTTCATTATCACTCAGAATAATTGTAGGTAACAGAAATGCTCGTCTAGTTATAGATCACTGCATGAATTCGCCCACTATTTAGTATGGTACGATTAAAAACATTTCCCATCTGATTTCGATGAAATTTTCAGAGATTGTGTGGAATGGGGAAAATCATCCCTTTGAAAATCATCGCCCCGGAACTGATAGTCAGTGCTCATGAGCAAACGTGAATTCCTCGTGACAACCATAACTTCTACATTTCACATCTGATTTCGATTAAATTTCCAGTTATTATGCGGATCCCAGGTGGAGACCTGGATGGAAATCATATTGTAGCCAAGTGGATAACGGCTACAATATGAGTAGTTGCACGACGTTTCTGAAAAATGGAAAAGATTGTGAGTGAACTTGAGTTTTAACTGAGTAGATTTTGATGAAAATGATTGAAAACTGAAATGCAAACAACTACCTGACAAATAATAACGGAGGGAAAAACTCGGCGCTTTGCGCCTCGGCGGGGGGCTCCGCCCCCCTGCACCTGCACCCCCCGGTTTATTTCTTTTTCCATACTCTGTATGAAATCATAGGAACACAGAATGTGTTTTGCGATGCTAGTCATCCGTTAAAATTTATTTTAATAAATTTTTTATAAATTTTTATTCATTTTAATAAAGATTTTATTTAATAAAAAACAACAATAATAAATGTGGAGTCTTTGGCAATAATAAAATAAATAATTGTTAGACATTTAATTTGGTCTAAAACCCTATAAATGTTATATAAATAAATATGTAACTACAAGAAAAAACTATATAAATTGAGAGCTTTCCAACGAATGGTGAACAATTTCTGTGCAATGAAATTTTGCGGGAGTTCTATTTCCTTACCAACGGCTTGGTTGCACGTGAAAATCATTATAAAAGGCGCGTAACGGTTTTTTCTGTCGCTTTTTCGTGACGATTTTTTTTCGGTAGGTCATCGCAAAAACACATTCTGTGTTAAAATTGGGATACATGGTATGAAGTTCACATTTTTGAACTTCGTATGACGACTGTGACATATTTGTCACACTACTATTTCTAGTAGTACCTACCAGAAAGCAACATTGCCATAAAACTGACGTTAGCAAACTCGAATCATCTTTTATAAACCTAAGGAAGGAATTATACCAACAATGGTACAAAATAACCAACAACAATGGATGTAGATTACTTACAACATGGCGGGGTCTCGAAATTCTCTTCGTTGCGCACTTGGTCAAATACAAACGCTTGTAAACGCTGCAAAATTGACGCGGGGACTAAAATTTCGGTGAAAATCCTTAGTAAGGCACTTCTCCTTGATAACGAAGTGTAATTCAAACGACTCGGAAAATTAGGGTAGCTGTAAACCGAACTGCAAGAAGCCTCTTACTGTGTTACATATATTATATGTAACACAGTAAGAGGCTTCTTGCAGTTCTTGTGACATATTATGTCACAGTCGGCGGAAATGGGTTAATCCGTTTTAACAGCCATAACACTTAAATTTTTCATTCTGAATCGAATTTGATCTTGTTGGTTTACTCGGGGGAAACGACCACTTCAAAAGCTTGTTTTCACCTCCGCTTGTTTAAATAAGTCGAATTTGAACGTTGAAATCGTCGAAACTTGTTGGTTTACTCGGGAGAATAGACAACTTCAAAAGCTTGTTTTTACCTCCGATTGTTTGAATAAGTCGAATTTGAACGTTGAAATCGTAGAAACTTGTTGGTTTACTCGGGAGAAAAAACCGCTTCAAAAGCTTGTTTTCACCTCCGATTGTTTAAATAAGTCGAATTTGAACGTTGAAATCGTCGAAACTCGTTGGTTTACTCGGGAGAAATGACCACTTCAAAAACTTGTTTTCACCTTCGATTGTTTAAAAAAGTCGCATTTGATCGTTGAAATCGTCGAAACTAGTTGGTTTACTCGAAAGAAAAGAACACTTCAAAAGCTTGTTTTCACCTTCGATTGTTTGAAAAAGTCGAATTTGATCGTTGAAATCGTCGAAACTTGTTGGTTTATTCGGGAGAAATGACCACTTCAACAGGGAACCATCCATCTATGAATGAATCCCTCAATGAAAAACCATTCTCTATGATTTTCATAGGGGACCATCTAAACACTGCTCAGTAACATCCCTGGAAATTTCATTGAAATCGAATGGAAAATGAAGAAGTTGTGGCTGTTACAAGGAATTCTCGTTTGCGCATTTTAACATTAAGGAAATTCACGTTTGCGCATGCGCAGCAGCTACTATCAGTCCGGGGGTGATGATCTTCATTGGGGACCATCTATAACCTAATCCGCATAATCCCTGAAAATTTCATCGGAATCGGGTAGAAAAGGTGGAAGTTATGGCTGTTACAAGGAAATTCACATTTGCGCATGCACAGTGGCTACTATCAGTCCGAAGGTGGTGATTTTCATAGGGGACCATCTAAATCGTATTCTATAACATCCCTGAAAATGTCATTGAAATCGGATGGAAAATGTAGAAGTTATGGCCGTTACAAGGAATTCACGTTTGCGCATACGCAGTCGCTTCTATCAGTCCGGGGATGATGATTTTCATAGGGGACCGTCTAAACACTAACCCGCACAATCCCTGAAAATTTCATAGAAATCGAATGGAAAATGTAGAAGTTATGGCCACTTATGGATACTCTCCACTTTTACAGATTTTCACAGTATGTTAGTCCGCTTATGTGCCAGATTATGTGCTTACCACTTTTGATAGGAGGCGGGTGACATGAAACAATTTTACTGATTGACAGCAAAATTATCACTTTTGGTGTGTTATCATTGTTGTGGATGGCGTTTGCGAGAGAGAGAGATTTTTTCACAAGTATGAAAGTAGGTTAAAACTGTTGTTAAACTGTTGTAAAAATGAAGGTAGGTTAAAACTGTTGTACTTATTAAGTTGTATTAAGTTGAAACTAAGTTTTAAAATATTGTTGAAGTTTTCATCTTCAAAATGCTAGGGGTTGTGCCTCCGAAACGTTATGTTCCTAGTCCTCTCATCATTTTCGGCTTTCCAGTCCACTATCCCTGCGTTTCAAGTCGTCTTGGTGTCTTTTGTTGCAATACGATCGTGATGGAGTTGACCACTGATTACTACTAACCAACTTATCGTATTTTTTCGCTTCTGTTCTACATTTCAGTATGGGGAAATACAATAGGCAGCCAGGTGCTCATCATTACCACAACTTTTCATAATATGCTACATGTAGCATGCATTTGGTGACTTTCAATGGTCTTTTGCAACGCCTATGTATAGGCGTTGCAAAAGACCATTGAAAGTCACCAAAGAGAATATGACCGTCGAAAAGCATTCAAGAGACATTTCGACTAATATTTTAAAATTTTTAACCCTAGGACCTCACACATAAGTTTTTGTGACATGGAGCTCGCACAGGGGTACAAATGTACCCCAACTTACAAAAAATTAAAATCTTGTGTCTGTTGCCATTTTTAAATGAAATTATTGTTGCTTAGAATTCTATAAGCATCTAAACAATGATAAAAATTATTGGGAGTTCAAAAAGGTAATAGTTATATTTTTTATTGGACATTCCTGTTGAAAACCAATTTTCAAAACTGTTAAATATCGCTTCTCATTCAAAATTCGAAATAAAATTTGTTCGATATGGAATGACCTTTGTTACTTTTGATTATGCAAGTTTGCAATATTCTGAGTTGGAGGAAAAAATTGGCTTCCAAATCCAATGAGTAGTTTCCTTATTCTACCACCCCAAAGATCACCCTTCTGTGATGCTCTTGAACCCCTATTCTGCTACTTCTGAGCGTTCCCTTCTTCCCAATAAAGGTCATGTGCAATATTCTTACGTAGAAATTGTAGTAGGGTAAAATGAGCGGTTCTGGCACAGTTACTAGGCATCCCGGCATCAGTGATCTGTGGTGTCGTGTAACCTCCATGTCAACTTGACCCCCTTCCCCAACCACCCTCCAATTCCGTATCAGTGCTCTGTGGTGTCATGTAACCTCCGTGGCAACTCCACCCCCTTTGTCCACCATCTCCCAAATCATAAGGGATCATCTCCCAATTCATAGGGGACCATCCTCTAATTAGGATGTAACCTCCGTGGCAACTCCACCCCCTTCCCCAACTCCTACCAATTCATAGGGGGTCATCCTACCATTCAGAAGACATCATCCCCAATTCATAGGGGACCATCCTGTAATTCTGCATCACCTGTGGTGTCATGTAACCTCCGTGGCAACTCCACCCCCTTCCCCCACCACCTACCAATTCATAGGGGGTCAACCTACCATTCAAAAGATACCGTCCCCAATTCATAGGGGGTCATCCTACCATTCAAATGAGACCGTCCCCAATTCATAGGGGACCACCCTCCAATTCCTCATCAGCTGTTGTTTCATGTAACCTCCTTGGCAATTCCACCCCCTTCCCCCGACTACTACCAATTCATAGGGGGTCATCCTATCAATTCAAAAGGGACCGTCCTCAAATCATAGGGGACTACCCTCCAATTCTGGATCACCTGTGATGTCATGTAACCTCTGTGGCACTTTCACCCCCACACCAACAAATTGTTGTGGCATGGTGGCTCGGAACAGTGAGGATCCAAAAAAGAATTGGCTTACCTATAATGTTTCCAGGGATTCACGCTGGGGTAAATTTGTACCTCAAAGAGTTTGAAAATACACACTGGGGTAAATTTGTACCCCAAAGAGTTTGAAAATACACACTGGGGTACATTTGTACCCCAAAGAGTTTGAAAATACACACTGGGGTAGTTTTGTACCCCACCACGAAGAAAGACGCGAACCACACGAATTCTCAGAGCCAAGTGGACTCGGGACAGTGCGTTTCCCGCTCACAGGGGTACCAAGATAATTTACGTGGAACCCATTCAGGCGGGAAAATTTTTTTTGCGAATGTGCACCCAAAAATAGGAACAGTGGGGTACAGCTGTACCCCAGTGTGAGGTCCTAGGGTTAAGACACTTTTTCTACGATCTCGTCTATATAATGAAGAAATTATGGGCTTTCCGTTTTTAAAAAAATTGAACATTTAATGTTTTAGTAACAAATTAACATTTTTCAATCTTTTCGAGTTCCAAAAATGAATTTTTTCCATCATTAACTGGAATGAAGTTGAAATGTGACTGTTCCCCACTGTGTTCTCCGTTTGACCCAAAAGTACCTATGTATGTGTGATCCTAGGGTCAAGTTCTTGTATTTTCTGGTTTGGTGCCCCACGACTTTCGGAGGCCCCTGTTTGTAGGTAGGTATCGATTACGTTTTACGTCTCCCCCTTAGCTTGTGAGAATTTGATTCTCAAAGTATTGTTGTACCTATGTCAAATATCAAGATAACAGTCGTGTTGATGTAGTGCGCTTACCTGAACATATTCTCAGAAGACTGGGATAATGTTGATTTTTGGTTGTCCATTTGGGATCGCGATCTCGCAGAACCTGATGACAATGATCCAACACCGGCGAGGATCCAGTCAACATCAGTTCCTGCAGAAAATGAAAGTATCAAGAACAAGTGAGAGGAAGGCCTTTAACTCAACACCAATACAGTAATGGTTTATTATTTTCAGTAAGGCAAGAAAAAAACCCCACCCTCAACATTTGATAGTTTTTGTTTCGAAATACGTAAAATCCCAAAATTTAATAAGAAAATTTCCGTCCGTCCGACGTACGCGGCTCTTTGCCCAGTTCCTATGGACTGATTTTGATTAAATTTGTGCCCCAAACCTTTTGGTTATTGTCCTTCACTTCTAATGATGAAAAGTAGAGTTGACATTTTCAAAGCACCCTGGCTCGAGAACATTTAATACTATGTGTAGTGTCGACTAAAGACAACAACAACAACTGAAGTGGAAGATTGTTATCAGAGTGTGGAAGAGAGTATTAATGATGATTACGACGGGACTGTGCATTGTATTAAAGTGAGAGTCTAATAAATGTTTATGAGTACGTCTAAATCGTATATTTAATTACTATATTACATTGGCGACGTGTATAACCGTGTGCGCTCTGTGTCGTGTTTTTGGTGCCGGTTTTGAGTTGTGTTGTGTCATTTTCCTGTGTGTGTACTTCCGACCATGGAGACCAACAAACCGGGCATTTTTGACATCTATGCAGAGCCAAGTTCCCTCAGCCCGCGCTGGAAACGATGTGTACAGAAATTCGAGCGATATTTGATTGCAAATGGAGTTACAGACGATGTACGTAAGACGGCTTTACTCCTTAATTTAGCAGGGGACGACATAGAGGAAGTGTTAGACTCTCTAGACATTGGGCCGTCCTACAAAGATGCACTTGAAGCATTGACCAAGGTGTTTGAACCAAAAACAAACCCTTATTTTGAGGCTTATAAATTCCAAAAATCTGTTCAAGTGGAGGGACAGTCTATCTCAGATTTTGGTACATCTCTCAGGAATCTTGCTTCTACTTGTAATTTCGGAGATAAGCTCGATTTTGAGCTGACAGTGCAATTATTGATTGGGACAAGAAATGAAAAGCTAAGGAAGCACATCCTCTCCACCCCTGAAGTAAAATTTGCTGACGCCCTTGAATTTGGGCGAAATGATGAGATAGTTGGAGCCCAGACCAGCGATTTGTCCAGTAACGCTGGTGGCTCATCAAACGATAGTCAGATCAACAAAATAAGAACTAGTAGGTCACAGAATAAGGGTGCCGGCCGACACCAATCAAAATCTTGCTTTTCTTGTGGTGGGGTATGGCCACACCCCTCAGAGATAGTGTGTCCTGCTAAGGATTATACTTGCACTTTTTGTGAAGGCAGCAATCATTTTGAAAAGTATTGCCCCAAGAAAACGCAGAACCGACCGAAACATGATCGATCCAAAGATAAGCGCCGCTCAGGAAAACCAATGTCGAGTACAGTTGATTTTGTTGAGGGTAACTCTTCATCTGATTCGTACAGTGATACCAATTCTAGTGACGTGAACCAAGTAAATGCAGAAGAACGGTCATTCCCAAGAGTGAAGTTGAGAGTAGGAGGCCTTAAGGTAAATTTCATCTTGGATACTGGTTGCTCAGTGAACATAATCAACTCTCAGAAATTTAAAGAAATGGACCACATGTCCCTGCAAAAGACAACTAGGAAGCTTTTCGCATTTCAATCTACAAGTCAGCTCAAAACTTTGGGGAAATTCAGGACAGCTGTCTCGTTTAAACAAAATTGTCTGGACACCACATTTTATGTTGTAAAGGGCGCTGGTGATTTCCTTCTAGGTTTCAAGTCAGCTCAAGCCCTTGGCCTCATCCATGTTTTATGCCCCATCTCTTCAACAGCTGTAACTCAGCGCTACCCAGAAGTGTTCAGAGAGACTGGGAAATACCTCAAAGGGCAGATCAAATTACACATTAACCCAATGTGCCACCTAAAGCACAAATGCACAACCGTGTCCCATTCCATCTTCGTCCTAAACTGGAGGAGGAACTTGAACGCTTGCAGAGGGCTGATATAATGGAGCCGGTATGTGGGCCATCCACTTGGATATCCCCTGTTGTACTTGTGCCAAAACCACACAACCCAGAAAAGCTGCAACTCTGTGTGGATATGCGCGCTGCAAATGAGGCAGTACTTTGGGAGCATCACGAACTTCCTACAGTTGATGATTTGGTTGCTACTGTCAATGGAGCTACCATATTTTCTAAATTGGACCTACGTGAGGGTTTTCACCAGTTTGAGACTGAGGAGGCATCTCGGGACATAATGACATTCTATACTCACACAGGAATGTTCAGGTATAAGCGCCTTTTCTTTGGAGTCAGTTCTGCGCCAGAAAAATTTCAAGCTTGCATCCGACAGATTATACAGAAAGTCAAGAACGCTGTCAACATTAGTGACGACATTTTGGTTTTTGGCAAGACACAAGCTGATCACGATGCTGCTCTGGATGAGGTTCTCAGTCTCATCTCGCAGGCAGGGTTGACTCTTAATAAAGAAAAATGTCTGTTTTCAGCCAAAAGTGTCTGTTTCTTTGGTTGTGAGTTTTCAAAAGATGGGCTGCGTGCTGACCCTCGCAGGCTGGAGGCCATTAAAAAGCTTCCCCTTCTGAACTCAGTTTCAGAGATCCGCAGTTTTCTAGGAACTGGTGCCTACTGTGGACGGTTTTTGCCTAACCTTTCAGAGATATCGGCTCCTCTCAGACAACTTACAAAGAAATCCACTCCCTGGAGATGGGGCCCTAAAAAGCAATCAGCATTTGACCTTTTGAAAAAACAGTTGAGCTGGAACCTTACTAATGCCTACTTTGACTCCAAGTTGAAGTGTGAGCTGATTGTAGATGCTGGGCCAGAGGGTCTTGGCGCCATATTGTCCCAGCCTCAGGGATCTTCCCCTGGCATAATAGCTTACGCAAGTCGGTCCCTCACACCCACAGAGAAGGGATGGTCCCAGATAGAAAAAGAGTTTTTAGCTCTCTGTTGGGGAATAGCACACTTCAGGTTGTATCTTTTTGGTTCACATTTCAAGGCAGTCACTGACCACAAGCCTCTTCCGGGTGTACTCTCAACTACAAGACCCACAACACCTAGGCTGGAAAGGCTTCGTCTACACCTTCAAGGTTACAGTTTTGTGCTTGAACATCGCCCAGGTTCATCCAATCCTTTGGATTACTTGTCTCGGCATCCAACCATGGTACTATCAAAATCTGATAAAGTGGAGCGGTACATTAATTTTGTAGCTGATCAAGCAATCCCTCCAGCGCTTACTAGAGAAAGTATAGCCAAACTTACTAAAGAAGACCAACTGCAGGGTGCTGTTATTGAGACTCTGAGAAACAGCCAGCAGACTGACATACCCATTGACTCATTTGTCCATATCCTCGGGGAGCTTTCAGTCACTAATGATGGCATATTGTTGCGAGGAAACCGGATTGTTCTTCCATCCTCTTTATACCAGAGAGTGATCAAACATGCTCACAGAGGGCACCCAGGCATTGTGAGAACAAAACAACTTTTGCGATCAATGTGCTGGTTTCCTTCCATGGATACCCTGATTGAAGGGGCAATAAAGAAATGCTTACCATGTCAAGCTACAGTTCCAGTAAAGCAGAGGGACCCTATCCAGTCCACGCCTCTTCCTCAACGAGCCTGGATGAAGCTTTCCATCGACTTTATGGGCATTGGCTCCTGGAGACTCAGTTTTAATCAAACAGGCTCCTGCAACTAAACTTACCCCACCCTATGACCCTCGACCTTTTGTTGTGGCTGACGTGAAAGGGAACCAGGTTACTGTTGAGAGAGATGGCAAAAAGGTGACCCGAAATTCGTCTTTCTTCAAGCGGATGTTTAAGGATGGTAGTTCTGGTCGAAGCTCTCCTCAGCCAAAGGAGGTCTCAACCTCAGATCCCTTAACTCCTGATAGTATGGCCACAAACTGTGCCCAACCGCTCAGTAAGGTTACACCCATCATCACAACTACACCTACAAGCTCTGCAGCTGCTCCTACTCCTCAGCTGAGAAGGTCTTCCAGATCTGTTAAACTCCCACCTAAACTCAGGGACTTTGTTTTATCAGAGAAAGGGAGGGATGTAGTGTCGACTAAAGACAACAACAACAACTGAAGTGGAAGATTGTTATCAGAGTGTGGAAGAGAGTATTAATGATTATTACGACGGGACTGTGCATTGTATTAAAGTGAGAGTCTAATAAATGTTTATGAGTACGTCTAAATCGTATATTTAATTACTATATTACACTATGGTACCTGTTTCCGCCTTATCTGTTACACAGCAGACTCCCCATTGCTTTCCTTTCTTCTTTTCTATTAGCAGTAGCAGCTACTGCTTGTCTACACAATGCACAAAACAACCCAACCTATGTTCTATCTACCATCCTTACTTCTTCAATGTCAAGAATACTGGTTGACACCTTATCACTGGTGTAGTTGACATCTTCTTATCAGCGCAACCAAATACGCAACCTGTTGAGTGACCACACCATCCATTCTGGGTATGGGAGTATCCATGGCTATGCCTCCATGTTCCATGGTGTTCCCATAAATATGGGCCTATTTTGTAATCATTTCGTAATGCAAACTATTATTGTTTAACTGAAATTAAATATGTTGTAATCTGTTCTTGGCAGTGGAATTAAAAGTAAGTAAAGTGAAGTGAGTGCGTGCAGTGTTGCCAACCGTCTTCAGCTGATCCCTGCCTGAGCCAACTGCCAAGGAAAAAACTTTGTTCAACAAAGACAGTTACCAGTTTAAGCTCAAATTTCCTCATCATTTTGATCTCGAATTTTCTCTTGCTTTTTCCAACCTTATTCATCTTTCACCTTGTTCAACCCGTCATATTGTAATACTTGGAGTTACCACAAGTGTTCATATCATCATAAAAGTCGTCCCTGTCAACGGATGGTGAAGATACGCTGCAGAATTTTGCAAGCAAGTTGGAAGGCATCTAGCAGGTCCTTTGTTCTACCTGTGGAGTTCCTGTTTGGACCAGCTTTGTGGAGGAGTGAACCTGTTTCAATTCTCAAGTATTCCTGCAGAAGACAGTTGACGCAGATTAAAGGATGAAACCACCCTTTTTACCATCATTTTCAGTCAGGATACTTGGAGGTAACATTGGTACTTCTTCTTACTTCTTTCTCATCTTCTCAAGTTAGTGCATGATGACAACTTTTCACAACAAAATTCTTGTCTTGACTAATCGACAGAAACAATAAAAAAGGGAAAAAGGGGTTGGAAATTTTTTCATTCTGATTACTCAGAAGGAGCCATCCCTTGTGTCTTTTTAGATTGTTAAGATCTCAGAGACGATATTTTATGAAACTAAGAAATTCTAATTACCTGTCATTGGAGGGATCTGCAAGGCGTAGAGGATGAGACCTTCGTGAGAGACGGTAGGCAACTGTCTCCTCGCCAGTCGGGCTTGCAGGCCATCAGAGAAGAAGAGAGCATCATCCGCATTATCGTATTCGTCAGGTTCTATTGTCAACGCAGTTCTAATTGATAAGAAATAAGATTACAAATTTGAGTTACCTACTAAACTCACATTTGTACACAGGGGAAGGTGACAGTAACAACAGCAAGGTCTGCTGCCACTATTAATTTTGGGTGGTACATGCTCCCCAGTAGAAAACTCAAAATCATCAATGTCCATAATAACTGTGATAACCACCGTGTTCGATTAATACTATTATTATTAGGATGATCATATACAATTATGATCGATCATCCTATAAATTTTGGTTGATGGTGACTAACACCACCTTCTTCATTTGGAAACCTCTAATAAATCCAAAATTCATATGTTTCAGATGGTAATCATTGCGATCTGTATTTATTTTTCAGCACAGAAAGTAATTCCTACATCCTTATCTCCATGCCACATCGATCGTTCCAACATTATTATTCATTTAAAAATTTGACGGTTCTACTTTCCTGCCTTATTAAATTGTAAGGAGAAGAAAACTGTTATTGAATTTATGAGTGACAAATCAAGCAGAATGGATTATTATCGTGGAGATTACCGCCTGCGGAACTTTTTTTACTAACGTATTGCTAGGAAAATTTCGTCAGAATGGTTGCAATTTTTTGATTCGCAGCTTCTTGGGCAAATTTTTACTGTAAAAGAACAAAATAAAAAACCCAGAAACAGTCGGATAGAGATAAAAATTGGAGTTTTTCATTCTCGTGAAAATTCCAATTACAGGAATACAGTTTGTCTATTAAAAAAGTTGGGATTAACATCAGAGAGAAAGGAAATTTAGTGCTATTTTCAAAGGTATCCTCACATTTCAACTTACTTAATGAATTATGGTAGTCGCTATAGTCGTTTCATAAATCATGAATGTGAAAAAGTCGGATTTTAAGTTGCGTGAAAAATAATTATGTTATTGTTGCTAATTAGTTGTAACTACATTATCCGATATTTTCTATTTTCAATTAATGAAATCAATACCTATACAATTTATGTCAGATGTAAGTTGTCAGAGAACTTAATTTTGGTACTGGTAACAAAATAATAAAACACTGATAAAATTTCTTGGATTTTATACATTAACTTTAAGGAGATTCGTTCCTTTTCAGTGTCTGTCGGACCTGATATAACATCGTTAATTTTCCTCTTCTTACAATCTTTTCCGATGAATCTTTTTTGAGGTGTCACGGTTTTCTTTGAAGTAGAGGCTCCTATGGGTAAGGGAGGAATCTCTTCCGTTGTTGGGGGCTTTGTGGCCAGGGACTGGACAAGGAATTTCATGTATTTAGCTTGCTCATACAAAGCGTTAATCTGTTCATCATTTTCTGCGATTTCCATCGCTGCCATAATTTCGGCCTTGGTCTTTTCTAATACATGACAGCGTGGCCTTTTACTAGACAGCTCTTTAATTATCTCAGACCTTATCACTTGTGGCGAAGCATCTTCATCGAGAGAAATGTCATGCATTTCCTCGACCGCAATCGAAGGGTTGATGACTTCTTCGATGTTTAATTTGAAAACCAAGCAAACCTTATGGATATGCTTGCACATGTTTTTTTTACGGAGCTGTCGAAACATGAGCAAATGAACATGTGCGCGCACGTTCCGCACTGCTTGCACTTGAGAGCTGTCTCGCAATTGTCACACCGGCTCTTCATACGTTGACTTGTGTAGAGGTCAGTGAGGACTGAAGAGCATGTAATCCACTCAGCGGTGGACACTTGAGTTTTGTGTGACAACCGCAATCTTGTGCCTCAGCAGAAGCGTCGCAAGTTTTATTTAAATATTTGCCACCTTTTTCGTTCCCAATAATTTTGTCATAGAATTTGTCCCGCAAGAATCGTTCCAGTGCATGTAGGCATTTATCCATATGTTTCTCTGTCTTCCCATTCATGTAGTTGTACTTTATGACCCCGTGCATCCGTTCAAGGTGCATGTTAGTGTTGATACCACTGTGGAGCCTATGGCAATATGCCCATCTTCCTGCATTAGAAACATAGTATTGTGGAAGATATTCCCCGAATTCTTTCGTATTTTCATTTTCAGTGAGGTCTTTCATCAACTGGGGGTACATCTATTCAAAACCGTTCACATCTAGTTCTCGTTGAACCACTTTCACCACTCTCCGAATATTTTTTCTCCATGCCCGGTCAACATGGTATGAACAGCATAAACGGTGTGTGGGTTCACCCATTGATTTGACCCAAGCGTTGTAATAAATATCGGTTATATCCGTCATCATTTTTAGTCCCGGTGCTAAAGCGGAATGGTAAAATGAGGCCAGATGACTTCCGACCAATATATATCCTCTCGACGCCTGCAGTGGTCTTCAACTGCATTCTCTCATCTCGTCCTAAGCTGCACATGGGACCATTGATTGGGGATCATCAGCACGGATTCCTTGGTGGCCGTTCAGTGGTAACCAATCTCCTTACTTATTTGGGCTTTGTCTCAGACTGTCTTGACAGAGGAGGACAAGTCGATTCAATTTATACTGACTTTAGCAAGGCGTTCGATCGTATAAACCACGAGCTACTTCTACTAAAGCTACAGGCGTACAGTTTCACCTACCCTACTCTGACATTCTTCTCTTCCTATCTAGCAAATCGTCAGCAGTATGTTTTCTGGGATGGATACTGTTCTGCCAGCTATACCCTATCATCC
The DNA here is from genome assembly GCA_009739505.2 of Apolygus lucorum. NCBI lineage: Eukaryota > Metazoa > Arthropoda > Insecta > Hemiptera > Miridae > Apolygus > Apolygus lucorum. The sequence goes on from CM019179.2 coordinate 62,114,747, forward strand.
GGAGTGCCTCAGGGGTCGAATTTGGGACCGCTGCTTTTCCTCCTCTACATAGAGGACATAGTGAGGGTTGTCAAGCACTCTAGCATTCTCATCTATGCCGATGACATAAACATTTTCAAGTGCATAACTGACCTTTCCTCCCAACTGGATCTGCAAGAGGACCTCGAAAGAATATACCTTTGGAGTGATCAAAACTTCCTGCCATTGAACATAAAGAAATGTCAATCTATAACCTTCTCACGCAAGCGCCAACCTTCAGCTTTCTACTACAGCATCCAGGGGTCAGTACTCGAGCGTGTCTCTGATGTTCGTGACTTAGGTGTCGTATTCGACTCCAAACTCACATTTGCTACCCATATAAGGCAGGCAATATCCAAGGCTACGGGCATGCTGGGCATGGTGATCCGGAATTGCAAGCACCTCGCAAGTTTGGACTCTATGAGGCTTCTTTATCTCTCACTGGTTCGCCCTCACCTGGAATTTGGGAGTGAGATCTGGTCTCCTTCGCAGAGGAAATATATCTCTGGACTGGAGCGTGTCCAGAAACGATTCCTGAGATATCTCTCATACAGGGCATCAGGCGTCTACGATTCTCGAGCCAGCTACATGCCACTGTGTCAACGTTTCAACATACCTCCGTTGCAGGTGCGGCGCTGCTGGATAGATCTTTCATTCCTCCATAGGTTACTCCACGGGTCGATTGACTCCCCCAAGCTCCTCTCAGCCGTCTCCCTACATGTACCCAGATTTAACAGCAGGTGCAACCAGTTATTTTCTGTCTCCGCATGTCGCACCTCATCTCACGCCAGCACTTTCTCTGTCCGATCTTCCCGAGCATATAATAAACTGTGTAACTCCTCTCCACATATTGACATTTTCTTCAACTCGCACACAGAATTCAGAAACATTGTATTGTCCGAGCTCACGAAACTTTACGAGCAGTAATATTTTAACTGTGATATATTTATTGTAAATCATTATTATTTAATTCTTTGTTTTTAGTGTTAGTACTGACTTGTGATTTACTGTAATTAGGCCTAGTCCTGTAGTAATATCATCAAATATACAATATTCAACTATCATAATATCACAACTAATGGGACCAGAAAATTTCTGAATGTTCTTTAATTAACATTAATAACATTGAGAAAAAAATGCATAATTTCTGTATCAACTCGGTTGCTGAACAGGAAACCACATGAAAACACTTCACGGGTTTCATCCAGCACTAAAATAGAAGTTAACTCAAAACTGTTTTTGCTTGTCCCGTGAGTACCATCCATGCATACAACATCAGAGCCAAAGTTCTTCAGTATCGCTAACTGGGCATCACTCATAAACACAAGAACGAAATCTACCTTTCTGAGACAAGGAAACTTTGGATCCAAGCACAGAGTAACGGAGACAAGGTGCCTTGGAACTTGTGGTACCGCACGAAAGTCGATCCGGAGTTTTATTTTAATTTTAATCCAGCTTTCAACGCTAACAGCGTCATTTTTATGACGAACTAAGTACAGCTTTGTCCACCTCAAAGTCCCAAGCGATGTTGTGCAAAATTTGCACAACATTTAAATTTAAATAGAAAAGATTTAATCTTTTCTATTCAGGAGATTTGAACTTGATAGCTCAACATCCAAATCTCCTTCCCCTGTTTCCTCTGGATTTCCCAGGAATTCTCTTTCGGCATCAAGAATGCTGTCCAGAGGAACTTTTTTCATCACCCGGACAGCTAGTTTGGCTTGGTATTCCTTACTCAAATGAAGTCTACCAAGGGCAAAATCATGTCCCACGTGAGTTGAAACAAAGGAGACCATGACCCTTCCATCGTTATGAAAAGTAACTTCCATGCGAGCTGGGCAAAAACCGGTAATTTTGTTGGAACCTTGTTTTTTGAGGTATCTCATACGTGTGGTAATCTTGTGGTTTATCATCATATGATAGTAGCAAATTTCCTTGTTACTGCCATAACTTCTACATTTTATAACAATATTCGGAGATTGTGCCGGTTGACGTGTAGAGTCCCCCTATGCAGGGGCGGATTCAGAATTTTTCTTCTGGAGGGGGTCACAGGGTAGAACGCTGCAAATTATTAAACAAAGGTTTATTATTTTCTTATATAGATCACTCGACTGCAAAGAAGACGGCTTTGCCATTGTCACTACCACATAACTACTTCATAATCAAGTTTATTTGGAATAAATAAACGCTTCACGCTCACGTTTGAAGTAATAGGGAGTTTCAGGGGAAATTTGATTACTGTTTGCTACGGAAGCAAAACTGAACACAACTTTGGTGACTCGTGATTCTGATTTATCGTAAGTCCAACCCTTAAGTTCGGATAGGGAGCGAACGCCCCTACAGAGCTCCTACAGAGCTCCTACAGGGCTCCGCGTGGTCTCTAAAAATTATAAAAATTCAATACTACCTATCTTAAACTGATGGAAAAACAATACCTTTATATCGACATTTCAAACCTTATTTTTCAAAATTTCAAACCTTATATTAACCCTTAGTTGACCGACATCAACCAAAAGCTTCGGGACACAACTAGACCCCAAATGGAGCCCACATACCAAATTTCAACCAAATCGGTCCATGGCAAGGAAAGTAGAAACAGCCAAATTTTTCTTCGATTAGCGAATTCTACTTAACTTAGTAACTTGAACTTAGTAACTTGAAACGTAAACCAACAAATTTTGAGGGAGGGGGGGGGGGGATTTTCTTGCTCGATTCCAAAGATTCATAATTGAAAATAATAAACCAAACTGGGAAAAAGCTTTTATTCATTCAGGTTTTCCCATATTTCTCTGGCAATTATTGTTAGATTTTGATAATTCCAGCGGCAATCTTTTAGCTTTTCGAATTCCTAGACTGCTTCACTAATGAATTTTAAAAATCAATTTAGGTAAGTACAACTTTTTAAGTTTGAGCGACCTCAATTTATGGAAATACTAACCCGGAACGGTGAACGAACGAAGACCGACTATTAAACAATTTGTATTTGATGTATTTGTCTACTAATATTGTATTTGTTCATAAAATTCATTGTTATTGTAAAAAACTGTTTATCAGAAAAGGAAACAAAAACAATCGTCGTTATCATTCATACATTTTATTTCCAATGTTATCAGTTTTAGCAATGTGATAAGTTGACACTTATCACTGTCAGTTGGCACAGTTGACCATTTGTTTGTTGTTTTTAGGACGTCCCACAGTAAGACTTGGGCGTCCTTATGCGATTGATCTGGGGTGAAGTTGGACAACACTCAACAGAAAAAAAATTAACCACACAGTAATCCGTTTTAGACCATTCTGAATCCAAATCCTCGAAAAAAAAAACATAGGTGTATGTCTGTGTGTGTGTAGGTGTGTGTGTGTGTGTAACAAAATCTTGTGTACTCTGCCCAGGCCTTAGTTCTGAACCGATTTTCGTGGTTCTTTTTTTGTTCGACGCGAAAAACTATCTAGTTGTGCACTACGGCCCCGGAATTTTGAATTTTGCTTCTTAAGGGGGGGAAAGGGGGGTTAATGCTTAAAAAACGTGCGTTTGCGTGCATAATCTTGTAATATCTGCCCTGGCCTCAATTTCCAACCGATTTGCGTGTTTCTTTTTTTGTTTGACTCAAATAACTTTCGAGTTGTACACGATTTTACCAGAGCACCAAAATTCGAAGGCGAGGGGATGAGTGGGGGGCTAATATTCATAAAATACCCGATTTTTCAATCTTTCGGTTCCTTTACTGCTAACTAATTGTACCCGACCTTTGAAATTGAGGAAAAATTCTCATTATACCTGCGGATTTTCCGACGTATTTCCACTTTGGTGCCAGACTGGCACCATTGGAGGGGGGGGGGGGTGAACTCGAATTCCCATGTTGGGTATCGTAGATAATGGATTTTAAAATGCTCTTCAGATTCGAGGCTCCTATGTCGCTAGAAGTGTTATGGTGGATAATGTTGAGGGGGGGGGGGTCACTATTTCTTGCCTAAAGTAATAAATAAATTACATCGAGTAAAACAGTTTTATCGCTTACCAACTGGTTAAACTGATCTAATGCTTATCCAATGGGACGTCCCCTAGAATGTATGCATTACTAAACGATATGTTTTGTTTGTAGTTTAGTTTTTAGTTTTTGATTTCCCTAAAACTGGGTTTGTTTTGATTGTTTGGTTTTTTTGGGTTTCTAAACATACAACATACCGGGTTATGGATACGAGGAAGCTATGTGCCACACCCACTTGGGAGACTTTTTAGTACGCCTTATCACGAAAAGTGCAGGAACTTCCTATCACCTACCCTGTGTTATACCTACATACTGTACGCAAATGGTATGGTTTGAAGATGTTAGGAGTCCATATTCATGTTCTACTCACTCGGCTATTGCATTTTTGGATACAACAAATAATCGCAGGTTTTCATTATAATTATTATACATATAAATTGTATGTATATATATTTTTTTAAATAGAATTTCTGAAAATGTAAGTAGGAACCTCTACTAGAAATTGTGTGGTGAATCAGAATATACCGTATATTACAACAAAAATATTACGTAATACGTGCAATTACAACAAAAAAGTCCATTCATGCAGTTAGTACCTACTCGAAATCATGATGCCATTTTGTTTAACATTTTAGGGTTGATGCGACTTAGGCTATAGTCGGACCCTTATAAATTTGGTTTTCTTGTGGGTACGCTCAAAAGTGATTCCACATCTATTTCTCTCGACCTACTGGATTTAGTGAACTGGTACACGTGACAGTAGATTCCTAAGAAATCTGTATTTTTCATCCAACATAGCAAGACTTTTTTTACCTGGGGACGAATTGAGAAAGAACCGCCAGAGTTTCGAGGACAGCCTGCCGAACTCGTCTTTTGGGCTCATTCACAGCGATCTCTTTGATTCGGCTGCTCAAATTGACGCAATCAAACTCGTTGCTGGGGAACGTCATCAAGGCGTAAAGAAGGCAGAGTAGCGAGTTCTCACGAAGCTGAAATAAAACCGAATTTAATTGGAATACCTACCAACATAAAAATTATACTAATATCACATTTAGGCTCTTCGTTATCGATGGAAAAGAATAATTCGATAGTAGAAATTAAGTTTAAGTTTTTCCGTAAATAAGATATAAACTTTAGGTTTTAGTTAGTCAATCGTGGCCTTGCACGTCCCCTAGCAACCAAAAAAGTGAGCTTGTCTGATGACTTGTTATGTGATAGCGGGTAAATTCCCTGATGAGACAGTAAAAACTAGCAAGTTTGTGATGTGATGATCGGGTTGTAGAAGTTTCGCATATCAACTGCCGATTCGTATTTTTGCAGCAGCTCAAAGAAATTTGGGATTTGCGTCAAGCTGGTATGCGAGTGCAATTAGAATTATGTACTACTGAGTGGTAAATCAAGGCAACAATGTCCATCCAACTTGACAAACTTTCTATATTTGGAGTTGAAATAAACCCTGAAGGTATGTTCCTAGCATGACCCCAAATGACCAAAATTCATATGGAGGGGTTTTTGTTTCATACATACCTCAGCGTTTCTTTGCAACAAACTCAGTTTGCCGAGAGGTTGACGCATCGCAACATACAGATCACGAATTTAGGGCCCCTTTATTTTCATTTTCAGGTCACTTGCCACAACACGAACTAAAGGATCCACGAATCCAAGGATAGGCCAGTTCAAACAAAACCACGGTTCTCTCTCGTGTACTCAAAATCGTTTTCAAAACGACTACGAATATGAAATCACCCGTTTTCTTACCAGGATTATCTTGCAGATTACCCATCCGCAGAATGAAGCAATCAATTTCTTCCCCAAAACATATTGTTAAGTGATGCATGCATTCCAGGAGACGACCCTTGGGATAAGCATTAGGTCAATTTACACCAGTGCATTTTTCCCAGCAATCTTTTGTAGAGGCTGAGAAAAACTTTTGATGTGACGCGAGCACCATCTCTCAAATGAGAATCACACTTGAGGGCCTAAGATGGACACCTCATTCTCCCCCTTTCTAGACTCTGTTGAAGTAATGTGCAACTGAGAAGTATTCTGTGTGACAAACAAAATAAGTAACCAGCAAATTCGTTTGAGAATTAAGGACTAGGTTTGGTCAAAATGCATCTTGTTTTCAGAAGGTAACTAACCCCCTTCCCCTCCCCCTAAAGTCTTATTTTGAAATTCTGGCGATTTAGTGTACAACTAGATAAGACATTTCTGCATTGTCTCAACAAAAGGAACCACGCAAATCCGTTGAAGAATCAGCCCTGGGCAGAGTACCTACAGATGATTTTGTAACTCGCATACACCTGTGGGTTTTTTCGTGGGTTTGGATTCAAAACGTTCTAAAACGGATTTATATGTGATTCAATAAGAACGGAGTCAAGTGGAACTATCTGAACCTATCACTTCAGTTTATTAGGTTTAGAACTTTGAAGAAGGAACAACATGATCACAAGCTATGAGAGAGACTAGAATTTAGAGTAACTTCTTTAATATCATAAGTTTAGATAACGAAGTCTCTAAAATCACTGTAATCTAGTATTTTCAAAAATTAATCGTTATAAATTTGAGTCAATTATTGACTGATTTTCAAATCAAAATGGGGGGTGCGCCTGATTTTTTGGTTTATTATTTTCAATAATAAGCCTTTGGAATCGAGCGAGAAAAAAAAACGCTGCAAATCATTACACAATGGTTTATTATTTTTCTATATAATCGTCTATAAAGCCACCGACCATCCAACATGAAGAGAAACATCGATGGCATTTCGGTCAGCTTTAATTTGAACAGAGATTAGGCCTCTTTTGCGATTCACACTCATGTTTCTGATTTATCGCACGATTATTATTTTTATGGTTTATTATTTTATTATTTATTATTATTATTTTAATGGTTTATTATTTTTCTATATAATCGTCTATAAAGCCACGGAGATTAGACCTCTTTTGCGATTCACACTCGTGTTTCTGATTTATCGTACGTTTATTATTTTTATGGTTTATTGGTTTTTAATGGTTTATTATTTTTCTATACAATCGTCTATAAAGCCACCAACCATCCAACATGAAGAAAAATACTTGGAAAATGTCACCCCACGCATATATAACCCGGGACCACTACACTTATTTTTTTCCCTCTTGTCACTAAACTGGAGTCATAGTGACTCCCACGAGAGTTGTTCTAATAAATAAGTCCAAAATATGGCGGAAAATAATTTATTTTATCTTTTCTTTGTACGAATCCCATTCGTAACAGTTTTGTCAACAATTAAAGTCAATAATATTCTTATACATAATAGCAAAAACAGGTAACAGGTAAAGATTGTTGGTGGGTCGCACCAATACGTGTCATTAAGAACATATCGATACCTTAAAGCACAACGTATTCCCAATAGTAACTCGTCTGGCATTTTTCGTATTCGGGCCTTACACTTTTGATTTCCATTTTATTAAAATTATGTCAGTGATATCACTACTGAAGAAAATATCGAAGCTTTCAACTCAATCGGCTCTTTTGCCAGCCGCGCTCTAATTATACATCCAGGTTTGATGTGAACGATGTTAATTTATCTAGCAAGTGGGGTTTTGGAAACTAGGTTTGGTCGCCCTTACAAATTCGTATTGCAAACATTCTCGACATCCCAATCAAAGACGGAATCAGATTATGTGAAATTTTGCTAGGAGGGAAATCCAGGAGGTGGGATGCCGTTTTCCGTCTTTTTTACATCCAAAAACCTTGTAATTCAAAGGACAGTAGTTAATTGTAATTCAAATCAAGTAGTGGTGCTTCGGTCGTTTAAATCTACCAAGTAGCTCTACATGATAATCAACGTATAAATCTTCCGACAAAGGTTCGTAATCTGAATCTTCGACATCATCAAACTGCACTACACCTTCAGCCTCTTCATCTCCCGAATCCTGTATGATTTCCCTTATTTCGCTCCCATTTCTCTCCTTTCTTCCTTAGGAGAAAGAGATTGTAAAGAATAGTGTGAGAGAGGGAGACAATTTTCCGAAGCCTCTCACAATTTCATAAGGCTTGTGTTACTAATTAGGAGTCAATATGACTCACAGGTTTCGGGTTAGTATCACTAATTAGGAGTCAGAATGACCTATAAAAAATTTACGTCAAACACTAATGTTAGTCATTCTGACTCCCTAGGTTTTAGTAGGGAGGTACTATTCACCAGCTGAAGAAAGTCAAAGGGTGCTACTCCTGTCACATCTCATTTTAAACTAGATTGTCTGAGTTGGCCTGAAAACCTATAAACGTGGAGTGCCCTCAAGCGTCAAGACAGTGAATTTAAATTTTTATGGGAGTCTTATTGACCTACATTAGTGTTCCCGGGTTAAGCAAAAACCTCTTTTTTGGCCGGTTATTTGCCCATAACTTCTATACGAATTAAGCGATCGGAATAGTTCGACGTTAGGACCAACCAGACCCCAAATGGAGTCTATGTGCGAAAGATCGGGTTTTTTAGACCGATTCTAAGGCCTTTTATGGCCCGGACGGCGAACGGCGGACGGCGGACGGACATTGCAAATTTGGATTCTACGCACCTTGAAACGTAAAGTGACAAATTTTGAGGGGGGGTTATAAAAATTTTTTGCGATACGATCACATAGGCTTATTATTAGAAATAATAAACCAAAAGTTTAACCCCCCCCCCCCCCGCAAAATTTGATGTTTTACGTTTCAAGGTACGTAGAAGACGAAAATCGAATAAAAAAATGTCCGTCCGTCCGCCGTACGTGGCACGTTTCTTAGCAACACTGGACCGATTTGGTTCAAATTTGGTATGTGGGCTCCATTTGGGGTCTAGTTGTGCCGCGAAGCTTTTGGTTGCTGTCAGTCACTTCTGAGGGGTGAAAATTAAGAGTTGAAATTTTCAAGAGTGCCCTAGCTCGAAAACTCTCGAAATATAGGTTTCGTTTTTTTACCAATTTTAAATAGTATTGAATTTTAAAAATTTTTTGAGACCACCCGGAGCTCTGTAGGACAAACCGTTCGGGCCCTACGAGTACTTAAGGATTTTCCTTCGATAAAACAGAATCATGAGTGTGAATCGCAAAAGAGATCTAATCTCCGTTCAAATTTTATCTGACTAAAATGAGATCGCTGTTCATTTCTTCGATTTGTATACAGTTTTGCCTTCTACGTAACCAGTAATCAAATTTCCTATGAAGCTTTCTATTTTTCGAATCGAGTGTGAAGCGTTTAGTTCTTTCTAATAAACTTGATTGTGAAGGTGTGAAGCAGTATGATGTGGTAGGTAGTACCTAGTTGGTAGGTAAAAAAAATTTCGTAGGTAAAAAAAATGTTGATGGGTAAAAAACGCTGCAAATCATTGCTCAAAGGTTTATTATTTTCTGTATAGATCACCCTTCTGTATAGATCACTGGTTCTCCATCAATAGCACCTACCACCATCTGTATTCTCCCTTGACCTTCCCCCTCAAATTTCAGCTTCCTGCGTTCAATAGGATTGAAAATGGCTTCGGAGCTCACTCAGCTGATCAGTGCTCTTCCAGGCGTCTCCAGCATTCGAGAAGATCTTCTTCACTCTTCAGATCACTGATCAGTGATAAAGAATATGTCCGCGAAAAGGTGCAAATGTGGGTGGAACATACTGAAAAGTTCGCAGTAGCCGCAGAAAAGAGCCCTCAGGCAGTGCTCGCAGCCTTCTCAAAATCATTGCAATTCGAGTGGGCTTTCACTCAAAAGGTTGTTGAAGGGTGCACTGAGGAGTATGATCCGCTCTGGAAGGCGATTCGTCTGCGTTTGATGCCTGCCATAATAGGTCGAGAAATTGGAGAGGTGGAAAGCAACCTAATGAGCTTACCAGCGCGACTAGGAGGGTTAGGGATATCAAACCCCACAGAAACTACCCAAGCATTCCAAACCTCTCAGAGATATTGTCAACTTCTCTGCACTTCAATTCGCTCAGGAAATCTACTGAATTTCAATGAGCACTACAATGAAGTTGCGGCAGTTCAGAGAGAAGAGAGGACAGAGCGAGAAAAACGTCATAGCCAAAGGAGTACCGATCTCATTCAAGAACTGCAGCCAAATCAGCAGAGAGTTCTCCGACGTGTGGTAAGATCTTCACAATGGCTATCGGTTCTGCCCACAGCTGCTGATGGCTTTGATTTGTCAGCCACTCAGTTCAGGGACGCAATCGCCCTACGATATGCCCATATCCCTCAAGACCTCCCTACGAGCTGCGATGGCTGTGGAGCAGTGTTTGATGTCTCCCACGCACTCAATTGCAAAAAGGGTGGAATGGTGAAAAGAGGGCACGATGATTTGAGGGATGTTGTCGCAGGAATTGCCAATCTTGCATGGGGAGGGGCAGTGACTGAACCAATCATGCGAGAGGCAAATGGTAGCCAACCAGCCCTCATAGGAGACATTATGGTTAATGGGGTCTGGGAGAGTGGGAGACCAGCGTTTTTTGATAACCGCATAGTGAATGCCGACGCTGCCTCCTACCTCTCCCAAGACTGGGATATGACCGCTCGAATAGCTGCCCATGCAAAGCACTCGAAGTACGACCGAGCCGCCGAAGACTGCCGCGGGTCATTCACACCACTGGTTTGCTCGTGCGATGGGGCCATGGAGAAAGAGTTCTTGGCATTCATGAGACGAGCATCCCACGTACTGGAGATGAAATGGAAAAAGCCGTTTTCAAAAGTGGTTGGGTGGATGAAAACCAAAATCCAATTCGCCATAATTAGAGCGGTGTCCCTTCGGATACGAGGTGCCCGAAGAAGAGTGCGGCCACTCGAATTGGAGGATGGTGCGGCTGTTCCATTGTTGGAAGACTATTAATGGACCCCCCAAGAAAAATTCCCTTTCTCTTTGATAGATACAATACCTATTGTTATGTGTAAAATAAATACCTAATTTCACGTAAAAAAAAAAAAAAAAAAAAAAAAACCTTTGAGCAATGATTTGCAGCGTTTCAAATCATTTTTAATCAAAAGTAGACCGCATCCTGAGAATTTTGACACCAGCCTTTCTCTTTTTGGATAAGTACATCTTTTTCTATGATTTGTCAAAGTTTCGAATGTTTATGACGTCATGCGCCCCTCCCGCCTGGGCGGAACTCCCCAGCCCACTGTGACGTCATAAACATTCGAAACTTTGAAAACGCTGCAAATGATTACAAAATGGTTTATTATTTTCCATCCAACATGAAGAAAAACATCGATCGCATTTTGTTCAACTAAAATTTGAACGGAGATTAGGCCTCTTTTGCGATTAACACTCGTGTTTCTGATTTATCGTACGTCCAACCCATTAATTCTCGTAGGGAGCGAACGGTTTGTCCTACAAGGCTCCGCGTGGTCTCAAAAAGTTCTATACTATCTCAAATTGATGAAAAAACAATACCTTTATATCAACATTTTTTGACTTAAGGGCGTTTTCAAAATTTCAAAATTCATTTTTCCACCCTTAGAAGTGACTTACATCAACCAAAATCTTCGGGGCACAACTAGACCCGAAATGGAGCCTACATACCAAATTTCATCAAAATCGGTCAATGCTAAGTGGCAAAAGTGCCGCGTACGGACGGCAAAATTGGTATTAGATTTTTGGATTCTACGTACCTTGAAACGTAAACCATAAAATTTTGAGGGAGTGCTAAAAAATTTTTCTTGGTCGATTCCAAAGGTTCATTATTGAAAATAATAAACCAAAATCATAGAAAAAGGTCTTCTCACGCAAGAAGGTCGCGGTTGGTGTCAAAATTCTCAGAATGAGGTTTAGTTTAGATTAAAAATAACAATAAAAAGTTTTTCCGACCCAGGCGCACACCCCATTGGAACAATCGTTGAATTGTTGATAATGGGTGTTTGATCATTGCTGAAAGTTATTACGCAAAGTCACGCCTGGACTCAAAAATTGTTTTTATTAGGGTGACCCAAAAAGCTAACAACCATCCCTCACTCCCTGGGACCGAATTCTGGTGCTCTTGGTGCTCTTGAGGACTACTGGAAGTGATCGAAAGGAAGTCAGATTCGCTGAGGATATTAATGTTCTAGAGTTAACCACCTCATTCTGATCATCTTTGAGTTAGGCCATAGCCTCTTAGAAAGGACTAGAAGAGATAGGGAAGAAGTCATAAGGGGTATGAGCTATCAATTTAAATTCTTTCTCGTTTATCTTGTGTTAGAATATGCAAGACTACCTTGGAGCTCCTTGAATGGACGCAGCGATCGCTGAAGATGATACTGATGACAGCTGCTGGGGTGGAGATTCTCATGAGTGTTTTAATGGCTTCCACGGCCTCAAGCCTGGCGGGGAGAGGCGAACCGCAGGCCAAGTGCCGGCAGATGCCAGGAACTAACCATGCGAGGACAGATCCCAAGTTTCCGGGACTTTGACCTGAATAAGACTTTCATCAGATACTGTTTTCGATCCAAATGTAAATCTACAACCCATAATAACCAACAACCTTTTGGTTGATCCATACTCTAGGTACCTATTATAGGGTATTATTCTATAATAGAATGCGTTTAGCATCTAATATAATCTAGGTACCTATTATAGGGTATTATTCTATAATAGAATGCGTTTAGCATCTAATATAATCTAGTCATCAATATAATAAATTATAGTCAATCATCATCATGTTTAACATCAAATATAATTTTTACCTAATGAGGCGAGGCTTACCTATGACAGCCCGAGTGGCTCGTAGAACACTTGCGATGAGGCGAGCTTGTCTGGGTTCCTCGCTGAGGCAGCCGATCATGTACCAGAGGAGATGGCTTCCCTGCTCACTGCTCAGCCGCACGCTGCTCACCCAACTAGCTAGCCTGTCCAGCCCTCGGACTCGCGTTCTCCAGTCATCCTGAACAAGATTAGTTGGAAGTCTTATAAATTATAATAATAGTTGATTCAAAAATATACCAAAACGACACTCCCATGAGACCGTGTTTAACTTAAAGCGTTCTGTTAAGCTTACATAACATCATTATTAATAATAAACCATTTACGCCCAGTGTGCCATTCGGGACGAAGGTTTCATTTTTTTTCATTCTGCCCCTCTATGAGTGGATATGCTACTAATCATAAAGTAACAATCATTCCAGTTCTAATAATTCCATGAATAAATAAACTAACAATCAACCTTGAAACAGATCATTCTAGGATTTTATTGAAAATGTCATGAAGAGTCGGCATATCGACTCACGAATCGGAAAACTAGCTTTATGAAGCTTCCTGAAAAGCAGGTAAACGAGAAGACATTCTTTTTGGCAATGTTTATCAGTTTTTTGTTCAGAATAATTTTTGCTTCCGAATCTACCAACGTAGCGGAAACTTGTTTTCACTTTTCAAGGTTGAAAAAAATTTTTCTCCAAAATCATAATTTCCACTCGCATGTAACGTTTTAGACCTTTCTGAACAATTTTGGTTTCGAGTCTGTCTGTGTCTTTCATGAAATCCTTATAACGGGTATAACTATACCAAGTTATTTTCCAATTTTGATGAAATTTTCAGGGATTGTGCAGAGTGGCGTGAAGATGATCCCCTATGAAAATCATTGCCCTCAGAATGATGGTAACCTGCGTCGTCCCCTAATAGGGTTAGTGCAAGGTACTTACAGATTAATACATTGAGAAAAACTACTACGCATCAGATCAACAATAACCAGGTTAAGATTACGAGGAAGCTATGTGCCCCACACACTTGGCAGACGATTTTTATGGCATTCGTTTATCAGTTTTCTATTCAGTTTAGTTTAGTGGGGATCAACAATCAACGCAATTTTCGTTTCCGAGTCTAACAAGGTACCTAGTAGAACCATCTTTTTCATTTTCAAGGTTGACAAAAAAAAACATATTGTTTAGTAATGCATGCATTCCAGGGGACTTCCCATTGGATAAGCATTAGTTCAGTTTAACCAGTTGGTAAGCGATAAAACTGTTTCACTCGATGTAATTTATTTATTACTTTAGGCAAGAAATAGTGACCCTCCCCCTCACCCTTCTCAACCATAAAATTTCTAGCGGCATGTGAGCTTCGAATCTGAAGAGCATTTTAAAATCCATGATCTACGATACCCAACATGGGAATTCGAGTTCACCCCCCACCGCCACCAATGGTGCCAGTCTGGCACCAAAGCGGAAATACGTCGTAACGTTGAACTTTCATCTATTAGTTTTAGTAGGCAGTCCGTCGAGGTTCACATCCCTATTCTAGGTGAAACGCAAAAAAACCCACAAAATATGCGGTTTATGGTGTCTTGGCACCATGGTGGCACCACTATTGCTTCCATGGTGGTACAGAGAATAATTAATGAAAATCCGGAGGTACCTACTGTGAGAATTTTTCCTCAATTTCAAAGCTTGGAGTCAGTAAGCAGTAAAGGAACCGAAATATTGAAAATTCGGATATTTTGTGAATAATATCCCCCACTCACCCCCTCCCCTTGCGAATTTTGATACTCCGGTGAAATCACGTACAACTCGGGAGTTATTAGAGTCAAACAAAAAAAGAAACACGCAAATCGGTTGGAAATTGAAGCCTGGGCAGAGTTTACAAGATTGTAAAAAAAATTGCAAAAACGCATGTTTTTTGAGCATTACCCCCCTTAAAAAGTAAAATTCGAAATTCCGACGACGTAGTGCACAACTAGATAGTTTTCCGCGTCGAACAAGAAAAGAACCACGAAAATCGGTAGAGAACTAAGGCCTGTGCAGACGACACAAGATTTTGACACACATACACACAGACATACACATATGGTTTTTTTTCGCGAATTTGGATTCAGTAGGTATGGTCTAAAACGGATTACTGTGTGGTTATTTTTTTCTGTTGAGTGTTGTCCAACTTTACACCAGATCGATCGCATAAGGACGCCCAAGTCTTACTGTGGGACGTCCTAAAAAATGTTGTCCAAAATCAAAATCTTCTCTCGTGTGTTACGTTTTAGGTTCGTGGTTCAATTTTGGTTCTGTGTGTCTGTCATAAAATCATTGTAACGGGCAAACTATACCAAGCTATTGTCCGAATTCAATGGAATTTTCAGGAATTGTGCGGGTTGTGTTGTAGATGGTCCCCTATGAAAACCATGGCTCTGAGACAGATAGAAGCGACTGTGCATGAGCAAACGTGAAATTTCTTCAAGCAGCCATAATTTCCACATTTCCCATCCGATTTCGATGAAACATTCAGGGATCATACGGATCGAGATTTAGATGGTTCCGTAAGAAAATCTTCGCTCTCTGACTTATTGTAGCTACTGCATGGGCAAAGTCAATTTCCTTGTAACAGACATAACTTCCACATTTTCCATCCGGCTTTGATGAAGATTTCGGAGATTTTATAGGTTGGAATGTTGTTGGGCCCCTAAGAAAATCATTGCCCCTGGACTGATGTTGCCCCTGTGCATCCGCAAACTTGAATTTCATTGTAGTAGTCGTATTACCAAAATTTTCTCCCCGAATTCGGTGAAATCTTTAGAGAATGATTTGACGAAATGTTGAGGGATAGTTCAGATTGCTGGGTTGGGTCTTCTTATATTTAGAACCACTTCTAAAGCTTGTTTTCACCTCCGTCTGTTGGTAAAAGTCGAATTTGAACGTTGAAATCGTCGAAACTTGTTGGTTTATTCGGGAGAAATGACCACTTCTAAAGCTTGTTTTCACCTCCGATTGTTTGGAAATGTCGAATTTTAATGTTGAAATCGTAGAAACTTTTTGGTTTACTCAAGAGAAATGACCACTTCAAAACCTTGCTTTCACCTCCGATTGTTTGAAAGAGTCGAATATGAACGTTGAAATCGTCGAAACTTGTTGGTTTATTCGAGAGAAATTACCACTTCAAAAGCTTATTTTCACCTCCGATTGTTTGAGAAAGTCGAATTTGAACAGTGAAATCGTCGAAACTTGTTGGTTTACTCGAGAGAAATGACCACTTCAAAAGCTTTTTTTCACCTCCGATTGTTTGGAAAAGTCGAATTTGAACGTTTAAATCGTCGAAACGTTGGTTTTTTTCAGGAGAAATGACCACTCCGAAAGCTTGTTTTCACCTCCGATTGTTTGAAACCATGGTTGAAAATGCATGTCTCCATCACTTGTGAATTTGTCTGAGACAGCTCTTCTATTATGTTGTGTTTTCCGTGTTTTTCGTCGTGTTTGATGCTTTTCGACAGGTAAGTGCCTTCATGAATATATATTGAAGCAATGAAATACACACTCTGGTCTCATAGTTTTGTTTTTACAGCGACCAGCGTACTGAAAAAGTCGTGTACACGAAAGTGTACATTGTGACTCACAGTGTAATGTTTAGTTTGAAGGTCAGAACTAGGTGGTGTACTTCCAAGAGCTATTTTGTTTTAGTTTTCTTGTTTCTCCATCCGAATTTCATCATATTTTCCGCTTATTTATTCATTTTACACAGACATGGACAAGAAGGACATTGGAAATTGGACGACAGAGGAAATACTTTGTGCGTTAGGTGAGCAGCATCAGATATTGACGAGCTGAAAAATAGAGAGGACCAACTCTAAGATTGGTTGATAAATGAAGATCAATTTCAGGACATTCTCGTATTCTGTATTTCGCTAAGTCATGATCTAATAATAATGTGGAAATCATGGATATAGACTGGTGCCTACACTTCTTTCATCATTGACCAAGTAGAAGGGTGTCCTAGAAATGTTCCTATGTTGGTTTTTTGTTTACAGAACCCCCAGCCTGAAGATGAAGATGATACTTTTTTAATAGGTGATACTTTTGAATGATACTTTTTGAAGATGATACGTTTTCTATAGGCAATGAACCTTTGAATCCTGTTGTGCGTCTGTGATTTATTTATATTGCTTCCGAGTCTACCAAGGTAGCGGAAGCTTTGTTTTCACTTTTCAAGGACGAAAAAAAAAAGTTCTCCAAAATCAAAATTTCCACTCGCGTTTTGCGTTTTAGACCTTTCTGAACAATTTTGGTTCCGTGTCTGTCTGTCTGTCTGTCTGTCTGTCTGTCTGTCTGTGTGTCTGTCTGTCTGTCATGAATTCCTTGTAACGCGCATAACTATACGAAGTTATCGTCCGATTTCAATGAAATTTTCAGGGATTGTGCGGGTTGGTGTGGAGACGGTCCCCTATGAAAATCATCATCCCCGGACTGATAGAAGCGACTGCGCATGCGCAAACGTGAATTCCTTGTAATGGCCATAACTTCTACATTTTGCATCCGATTTCAATGAAATTTTCAGGGATGTTACAGACTAGTATTTAGATGGTCCCCTATGAAAATCATCACCTTCGGACTGATAGTAGCCACTGCGCATGCGCAAACGTGAATTTCCTTGTAACGGCCATAGCTTCCACATTTTCCACCCGATTTCGATGAAGTTTCCAAGGATTATGTGGATTAGGTTGTAGATAGTCCCCTATGAAAATCATCATCCCCGGACTGATAGAAGCGACTGCGCATGCGCAAACGTGAATTACTTGTAACAGCCGTAACTTCAACTGTCCCCCAGGGGTCGCGGGTTCGAATCCCAGCCGAGGCTAAGTATTTTTTTGATCCAATCACATACATCTACTCACTTACATTTTTCATCCGAATTTGATGAAATTTTCTAGGATTGTCCAGATTAGCGTGTAGATTGTCCCCTATGAGGGTAGTACAAGGGACTTAGGGATTGGTGTCTTGAGATTAACTACTATGCATCGGAACATCTATATGATCGGGTTATGGATACGAGGAAGCTATGTGCCAAACCCACTTGGTTTTTTTGTATGTAGGTACCTACCAGGTTTTTGGGAACTTTCATTCATGTTTGAAAGACCCAAGCAGTCCTAGATATTTTAGACCCTTGTCACTTGTTGCTAGCCCTTCTCTGATTGGTCATAACAAGGAGCCTTCCTTTTGGCCCTACCCTGTAAAAAAAACTTTTTAACAAAAAAACGGACCGACCTCAAAACTGATGATGGTATCCCACTAAAAAGGAAAAAATGATGACGAAAACTTATTCAGATAGGTTGGTAGGTAAGTACGCATTGAAGTCGCCGTCGTGCCCATCTGCAGAGACTCATCATATAGTAAAAAAAAACTTTCTAAAAGAAATTGCAACACCATTGGTCCTTTTCTTAAACACACCTTCAACTGAATGATTTCTTTGAAAGTTCGCTCATTAATTCATGCTGCATGAATGGACTTTTTTTGTTTGACTCGAATAACTTCCGAGTTGTACGTGATTTCACCAGAGTACCGAAATTCGCAAGGGGAGGGGATGAGTGGGGGGATAATAATCACAAAATATCCGATTTTTCAATATTTCGGCTCCTCTACTGCTTACTAATTGTACCCGAGCTTTGAAATTGAGGAAAAATTCTCATTTTACCTCCGGATTTCCATGAATTATTCTCTGTATCACCATGGAACTAATAATGGTGCCACCATGGTCCCAGGACACCATAAACCGCATATTTCGTGTTTTTGGTTTATTATTTCTAATAATATGCCTATGTGATCGTATCGCAAAAAATTTTTATAACCCCCCCTCAAACTTTGTCACTTTACGTTTCAAGGTGCGTAGAATCCAAATTTGCAATGTCCGTCCGCCGCACTTTTCTTAGCAACACTGGACCGATTTGGTTCAAATTTGGTATATGGGCTCCATTTGGGGTCTAGTTGTGCCGCGAAGCTTTTGGTTGATGTAGGTCACTTCTAAGGGGTGAAAATTAAGGGTTGAAATTTTCAAGAGTGCCCTAGCTCGAAAACTCTCGAAATAAAGGTATCGTGTTTTCACCAATTTTAAATAGTATTGAATTTTTAACCGTTTGAACCGTTCGGTCCCTACGAGTACTTGAAGGTTTTCCTTCGATAAAACAGAATCATGAGTGTGAATCGCAAAAGAGGTCTAATCTCCATTCAAATTTTATCGGACTAAAATGGGATCGCTGTTCATTTCTTCGATTTGTATACAGTTTTGCCTTCTGCGTAACCAGTAATCAAATTTCAATATGAAGCTTTCTATTTTTCCAATCGAGTGTGAAGCGTTTAGTTCTTTCTAATAAACTTGATTGTGAAGGTGTGAAGCCAGTATGGTGTGGTAGGTAGTACCTATCTGGTAGGTAAAAAAAGTTGGTAGGTAAAAAAAATGTTGGTGGGTAAAAAACGCTGCAAATCATTGCTCAAAAGCTTCTTCATTCTTCAGATCACTGATCAGCTGAGTGAGCTCCGAAGCCATTTTTAATCCTATTGAATGAAAGTGCTCTTCCAGGCGTCTCCAGCATTCGAGGAATCTTCTTCACTCCTCAGATCACTGATCAGCTAAGTGAGCTCCAAAACCATTTTTACTCCTATTGAATGGAAGTGCTATTCCAGGCATCTCCAGCATTCGAAGAGATCTTCTTCACTCTTCAGATCACTGATCAGCTGAGTGAGCTCCGAAGTCATTTTCAATCCTATTGAACGCAGGAAGCTGAAATTTGAGAGGGAAGGTCAAGGGAGAATACAGATGGTGGTAGGTGCTATTGATGGAGAACCAGTGATCTATACAGAATGGTGATCTATACAGAAAATAATAAACCTTTGAGCAATGATTTGCAGCGTTTTTTATTTATTTTTTTTTTTTGTATGTTTCACCTAGAATACGGATGTGAATCTCGACGGACTGCCTACTAAAACTAATAGATAAAAGTTCAACGTTACGACGTATTTCCGCTTTGGTGCCAGACTGGCACCATTGGTGGTGGTTGAACTCGAATTCGCATTTTGGGTATCGTAGATCGTGGATTTTAAAATGCTCTTCAGATTCGAGGCTCCCATGCCGCTAGAAATGTTATGGTGGATAATGTGAGGGGGGGATCACTATTTCTTGCCCAAAGTAGTAAATAAATTACATCGAGTAAAACAGTTTTATCGCTTACCAACTGGTTAAACTGAACTAATGCTTATCCAATGGGTCGTCCCCTGGAATGCATGCATTACTAAACAATATGTTTCTTACTTAGGTAGTTGTGAAAAATGGAGAATCGATCTTGAATATAGCTTCATATTTAATCATTTTACAGTTCAACAAGTTTAATACAGTTCAACATCCGTACATCATAGAAATCCGAGTAGAATGTAGAATCGAGTTGTATCGGAAAACAGGGCTTCGAGAAGAGCGCGATTGATTCAGATGTTCGACCAGCAAAGGTTTGTCTGTTCCGCCAACACAATAGCACGAATGTAAGTAGGTACCATGGGAAAGTGATATTCGTATTTTCTTCACAATAAGATATATAATGATAGATAATTCTTTTCCAAACTTCACCATCTCGAATGAATGAAGTTGATACCACTGAGGCTACCTACTTGTTTTTTTTAGAATAGAGGAGTCGTCCGTTAATCCTCAAGGGTCGGGTTGGCCTAGTTACCGTCAGACACGCACCTGGCGGGACGGAAATTCAGAGGCATCGCTCTCCTATAAGTTCGAATCTTGAAGTGACTTTATTCCAGATTCTTACATGATAACATTTTTGGTCATGTTCATAAAAGTTCAAGAGAACGGGGAAAGAAAGTGGATGTGGCTTCCTCGTATCATTAACCCGATTGTACAGATGATCCGATTCATTTTCGTTCATGTCAAAACATTAATCTCTCCTTGCACTACCTGTACTGTTCGTTACTACCGATGTTATAGATCGATATGGTAGGTATCGAGATAAGGGCATGTATCGATGTATGGGGTTAATGAAACAGGAGACAGGGGAGTCGAGTGAAAAATGCATCAGTTGGTTGCATCAGCAAGCTTCTTGTGGATTTGATAAGATCTAAAAGGAACAGATTATGGAGGTAAATTTAATTGACCAGTTTGTAAAGGGTTGTTCATCGGATACATTGTGAAAAAGGTACCTCGAAAGGGATAAGTTATCACTCAAGGACATAGCAGATATCGCACGCTCATTCGAGATAGCGACGAAACAGGCAGCCAACTTTCACAATTCCAATATCCGTAGTACCGATGAGTCCATCAACAAGGTGTGAGCCGCCGCTCACTGTTTTAACCCAGCAGTGATGAGGCTGAGCAACCACCACCATCGCTCCCTTCCCGCCTTTAGGGCCAGCAGGATGGAGCGGGCTTGTACCGTCCCCGCTCCAGGGCGCCACCACCATCTTAGGCGCCCACCACCAGAAGCGCTCACTTCGGATTGACGTCACCGACCGCCAATCACAAATCACCACGAAGCCCCGCTCGGACGCCTGTTGATGGAGGGTGGGGGCCTCCGGAATCAAATGAACTAGTCACCGCGTGGAGCAGCCATTATGTCCCCAGTCCTTGAAGCTTAAGTCCGCGCTCCTCTGCATAAAGCTAGATACGTTTATCGAACCCCTTAATGCAAGTAGTGTTTGGATTCCCCTCGATATCAGTCCGCCGAGATAGCCCTGTTGCCCACGAGTCTGAATATCCGAGCCAACCCCCTTCCTCCAACGGAAAACTGTGTGGAAAAACCGTTTGGACCATCCCCCAGAGATCTTCTCATCGCACCACCTTTGGATTTCCTTCGGGCCCCACCCCTGTGAGTGTAAAAACTAATCTATACATTGGCCAATGTAATTGTGTTCAAACTGTGTAGAAATAACGAGTCGAGTCAAGTAAATGAACAGTTTAGTATTTCAGTCAGTGTGTAAATTTAGTAAGTAAAGTCATTAGTAGAGTCATTTGTAAAGTCGTTATAAGAAGGAGATTGAAAGAAACGCACGAATTTCATGTAAAACCATTTATTGTTCATAATTTGTATTTTTGCTCACCAAATCTTAAAGTAGAGTCAAATTGCCATTTAATTACATTAAAACGTTCCTATTAGCTTGTACAACTGCATTTCTTATTCAACTACCTTAAATTCCGTAACAGACAGGTTTCACGTGAGACCGCACCCTTTTCGTGCGATCACACTATTTTAGTGCGAATCACATCATTTTAGTGCAACGCACCTTTTTAGTGCGTGCGCCGTTCACCGTGCACAGTCTCACCTTTCGTGCACTTATAGTTCCCTTCAGGAAGTTAATCTCAGTCCTTCAGACCAATAACATATTTAATCAGATATCAGCATTAGACCCTTCAGGTATTATTTTGATTTTAAGAGCCTTCAGCTACCTCCGAACCGCTACAGCTGTCTACCAGGTAATTATTTCAGTTTTATCATTTTTATAATAGTAAATTCAATTACCTATCACTTGTGTCAATATAGCCTCTCAACCTATATTTGGGTCGGTTTCAAAAGGGCTTACTCGAGAATCTTCAATTCAACAGTGAAGCCCAAGCTTACAAAGGTTACCAACAGACCTCCGAAAGTCCGTATACGTTCTTCTCGATCAGCCTCCTCATCAAAATTAGTGTTACCCGTAACAAGGATTTCATGACAGACAGACACACGGAACCAAATTGTTCAAGAAGACCTAAAATTTGTATTTTGGAGAACTTTTTTGAACCTTGGTAGACTCGGAAGCAATACCTCATAATAATTTTCAACTATTATTCAAAATAATAGGTAACGTGAAAATTATGGTTCATTTAAACTCCTCTCCCAAAAAAAGTCTACCAAGCTGGATAGGCGCTATAGCTGACTCACGTCGAATAACGAGGACGTACAATATCGAATTAGTTAGTTAAAGTCCTTCGTTAGTTACTAATTACTTGAATAGGTAGGTACCTAGATACTTACGACTGATGAATTCTCCAATAAGAAACTTGAAAGACCAAGGTACGAAGACATAGCCACTGATATCGTGTCAGATCGATTTGGTTCTTCCTCAATTCCCAAGCATCAACAATAAAAAGGTCTCCTGAAGGATTATGCTAATAGCCTTCGAGTCTACCAAGGTAGCGGAAGCATTGTATTCACTTTTCAAGGTTGAATAGAAAATGTTCCCAAAAACTAAAATTTTCATTCGCCTTTTACGTTTCAGACCGTCGTGAACAATTTTGGTTTCGTGTCTGTACGTCTGTTTGTCATGAAATCCTTGTAACGGGCAAAACTGAACAAATTTATGGTTGAAATCCTTGTAACAGCCATGACTTCTACATTTTTCATTCGAATTTGATGAATTTTTCTCGGATTCTCCAGATTGGCATTTCAATGGTCGCCTATGAAATTCACAGCCCCCAAATGTTAATAGTCTCTGCTCGTCTGCAAGCGAAAAAATCCAGCCATAACTTCTACATTTTTCATCCAAATTAGGTGAAATTTTCAGGGATTCCATAGTTTGGGGTGTAGATGGTCCCCTATGAAAATCATAGGACACTGATAGCCACTGGTAGCCACTGCGCATACGAAAATGGGAATTCTTTGTCACCGCCATAACCTCCGTTTTCTACACGAATTCGATGGAATTTTCATAGGTATAGCGGGTTGACGTGAAGATGATCCCTTATTAGGATATTGGATTGTATTTAGAGATTGATGTATCGAGATTAGCTACAATGCATCGGATTATCTACTATCGGGTTATGGATAAGAGGATGCTGCCACACCCACTTGGCAGACTTTTTTTCATGTTACTTTGAATCGAAAGACATTCCGCGACTCACCAAATCGTTTGACAATTGATAGCGAATTTTCACACTCCCACCCATGATAAATCAACATTTTTGAATGGTCTTGAGTTCGGTGTGCCAAATTGCCAACTTGCTTAGACATTATACCTAGGTAATATATCATGATGGTATGACTTGTGGTAAGTATTGAGTTGGGCTACGTGAACCCCCATGCATGGATAATGCCCTCAAGAGAAAATAAGCGTCTATTTGATGGCCATTATTTCCCGTTACGGGGTTTTCGATTTTGGTCGACCGCATTCTCTTCAGTACCTACACTTCGAGTGAATGCACACCGTGTCAGGTAGACGACTTCTCACTACGGTTATATTCGATATTATTTCAACCAGTTTAGGGATTCGACCAACTCGTTCCTAAAATTCGAGAAGAATATTTAACAGCTGGGCCCACAAAAAAGACCCACCTGCTCCCATTCCTATGACACTAACTAATGATAGGTTTAAGTTTACGTGATTTCGTCTGTGAGTATAATATTTTTATTGTAGTTATCGGAAGAAGAAGAAGAAAGTCTGCCAAGTGGGTGTGGCACATAGCTTCCTCGTATCCTTAACCCGATTGTATGGATGATCCGATGACATGTAGCTTATCTCAAAACAATCTCTTAGTAGGTACCTTGAACTACCCTTAAAGGGGACCGTCTAGACGTCAACCCGCACAATCTCTGAAGATTTCACCGAATTCGGAGAGAAAATATGAGTGCAAATATGTGTAATATATTTGCGCATGCGCAGAGACTACTATCAACTTAGGGTCATGATTTTCATTATCTACATGCCAATCTGAACAAATTGTTGTCGCTTAAGAACCATCATGGCATAACTAAATTCTTCTCAGTTTCCAGGAGAGCGAAAAAACATTATAATTTCCTTAGAATAACGCTTATGTTGACTTTCTTTTTTGTTTCCGCACCAATTTTGCTACCTTAATAAATGCAGTACTGCAGTTTTCCCGACTGAGGTTCGTTAAAGAAAATAGCTTAGTTGTGCTATGATAACTTAATATTTCCTCCAGTTATGCCATGATTATCTATAGGTACTTCAAGAAAATTCAGGGTCGAGGTAAGCAAGTAGCAAGTTGATTTAATGTTAACGCAAATTAAATTTAAATCACAGACGAATTACATAGGTAGGTACGTCATTTTAGTAAGAATGAAAATTAGGTAACAAGTGGTTAAGTATAAAAACATGAAATAATCATCACACATTGCTTGTTAAAAGAAATCGCTGCATAGATCAAAATGCTGCAAATTATTGCCCAAAGGTTTATTATTTTCTGTATAGATCACCCTTCTGTATAGATCCCTCCCTACCAACCACAGGTGCCTACTACCTACTAGGGCATTTTTGAAAATTACAACCCCAACCACCAACCAAATGGAAATGAAGGGTTGAAATTTTTAAAAATGCCCTATTAGGTAGTAGGCACCTGTGGTTGGTAGGGAGGGATCTATACAGAAGGGTGATCAATACTAATAAAGAATCAAGAATAATAAACCTTTGGGTAACGATTTGCAGCGTTTTTTTACCTACCAACCATTGGTAGGTACTACCCACCACACCATACCGCCTTCACACTTCCAAAATCAAGTTTATTAGAAAGAACTAAACGCTTCACACTCGATTCGAAAAATAGAAAGCTTCATATGGAAATTTGATTACTGGTTGCTCAGAAAGCAAAACTGAATACAAATCGAAGAAATGAACAGCGATCGCATTTTACTCAGATAAAATTTGAACGGAGATTAGACCTCTTATGTGATTCACACTTATGATTCGGTTTTATCGTGAGAAAACCCTTAAGTACTCGTAGGGACCGAACGGTTTGTCCTACAGAGCTCCGGGTGGTCTCAAAAATTTTTAAAAATTCAATACTATTTAAAATTGGTGAAAAAACGATACCTTTATTTCGAGAGTTTTCGAGCTAGGGCACTCTTGAAAATTTCAACCCTTAATTTTCACCCCTTAGAAGTGATCTACATCAACCAAAAGCTTCGCGGCACAACTAGACCCCAAATGGAGCCCATATACCAAATTTCATCAAAATCGGTCCAGTGTTGCTAAGAAAAGTGCCGCGTACATTTTGATATTCGATTTTCGGATTCTACGTACCTTGAAACGTAAAACATCAAATTTTGAGAGGGGGGGGGGGGTTAAACTTTTTTTTCTTGCTCGATTCCAAAGGCTTATTATTGAAAATAATAAACCAAAATGACTTAGAACTTAAATCAGAGTCTTCAAAATAAAATTGAATATTGCAGGTATCTTTTAAAAGGCACTTTCAAAATGGAAGGTATATACTTAAAATAGGTATACATAATAGAAAGTTTCAGTTTTCCTGTTGAATGCTTAGAAATCAAATTTAAGAATAGTCAGATACGAATAAAATCACTCGCGATGAGGTTGTGGAAAACCATTTTAATAAAACGGAGTTGAGTAGAACGTTGTTTATTTCCACGAAAATAATGAGTTACAAGTTAAATCGATTTCGACGGTTAGGTCATCATCAGGTTACTGATGATGACCTAACCGTCGAAATCGATTCAACTTGTAACTCATTATTTTCGTGAAAATAGACAACGTTCTACTCAACTCCGTTTTATTAAAATCGTCAGGTTTTGAGGTAGGTACGCTAGCAGTCTTTCACGTTGAGTTGTCCCCTTCATTTGCCCTTGATGCCTGTACCCACGTTGGTTTCTTTTTTCTTTGAAAATTGTTTTTCCTTCCTGACGCTATTATCCAAATGGGGCAAATTGTCATTGAAGGGCCACACAGCCTCATCGATGTACTCCTTTAAGGATTGAAGATCATCCCATTTGTCCTTGGGGATGGGGATTGGACCATTATGCATGGGAGGAAAGCTTTTTAATCATGGCAAAATTCAAACCTGCCGAAAGCCCTCGATTTTCTACAACATTGTGAGGTTGCTTTCTAACGAAAATTTTCAGAAATCACAGAAACGTTATATCAAAGCCCCTACTCATGAAGTAGAGAGAGGTAGATCAATGAAATAAATATAAAAATGGTGATAAACTTAATAGATCTAAGCTCTCTACGCGTCTCCATGTTAAGCTGTGTAGGAACTGCTGAGTTATGTCATGATGTCAACAAAAATTAGTTGTGTCATAATCGGGAATCTGGCGATATTAGCGTTTCTAGTGGTCAAATCGAAAAACTAATAGCACTAATCGATTCGGCACGAAATTCCACATAAAAATTGATAAAAACCCGAAAACGTGAAAATTTTAGTTGTGTCATGATGGTTCTTAAGCGAAACTAACAGAGAAATTCATCAAATTCGGATGAAAAATGTAGAAAATATGGCTGTGGCGAGTATTTCACGTTTGCGCATGCGCAGTGGCTACTATCAGTCCGAGTGCAAGGATTTCAGTTGGGGAGCATCTACACGCCAACCCGCACAATCTCTGAACATTTCATCGAAATCGGACAATAACTTCGTAGTTATGCCGTTACAAGGATTTCATGACAGACACGCAGACATGACACTAAAATTGTTCAACAAAGGCTGAAACGTAAATCGTATGCATAGAAGAAAAGTGTTTTCTGAAAGGCTCCACGCTCCAATTCATGCTTTGTCACGTTAATGGGCAGGCAAACTCCCGCTTCCGGGTGATTCTGGAAACAGTCAATATTTTCCTCGACCGACCATCGATGACAACGATGCACTATTTTGTTTTTCTGGGCCGTTTTCAGTCCGTCACGAGGCACTCCACATACGGGCAGACTTCACTTCCCAATGTGCTAGTTCCCCAACTTTCTATCATAGGACCCTCCTCACCTTTACCGTTCCACACCCTGTTTTCCCTAAATGTTATCTCTAAACATCCAGGACGTTACTAGTTCAGCTTATATCCTCCTCTTCAATCTTCACCGGTTTTCTTCTATCTCTGTGTCGACATGGAAGCCATATTTTCCCTGAAGCATTCAACTAGTAACAACTGAGTCCTGAAGAACCCTGATCGATAGTTGACGAGGCTCGCTGTGTCCGACATTAGGGATCCGGGTCATCAACCCACCCCAACACAGTAGGTCGAAGATGGTGCCGATAACGAGGGGGCACTTCTGCCACTCAAGTCCAGGTCTTCACTCTCTGTAGCCCATTTTCCACTAAAGCAGCCGTAAAGAAAACCCTTCGTTACCAACAACAAGCAACTGTGGTTTTTCTTCCTAGGTCATCCCTTGTCTAATATTATTACTACCACCAACCAAATAATTATGATGATTTAAATCGTAACACAATGATGGAAGACCCGGAAGCGAAACCGCAAGTACCTATTTTTAGGACGTCCCACAGTAAGACTTGGGCGTCCTTATGCGATCGATCTGGGGTGAAGTTGGACAACACTCAACAGAAAAAAAAAATAACCACACAGTATTCAAGAGGAAACACAAAACAAACAAAAAACGAAATATGTGGTTTATGGTGCCCTGGCAACATGTTGGCACCACTAATTTGTTCCATGGTGGTACAGGAAACAATGAAAATCCGAAGGTGTAATGAAAATTTTTCCTCAATTTCAAAGCTTGGTTACAATTCATTAGTAAGCTATAAAGGAACCGAAATAATGAAAATCGGATATTTTGTGATTATTATCCCTCCACTCGCCCCCTCCCCATGCTAATTTTGATACTCTGGTGAAATAGTGTCCAATTTGGAAGATTTCTGAGTCGAACTTAGAATGAAACACACAAATCGGTTGGAAATTGAGGCCTGGGCAGAATTTTCAGTTAGGTACAGAGTACAGGTGGTACAGAGAATAATTCATGAAAATCCGAAGGTATAATGAGACTTTTTCCTCAATTTCAAAGCTGGTTACAATTTATTAGTAAGCTATAAAGGAACCGAAATATTAAACAATCGGATATTTTGTGTATATAATCCCTCCACTCGCCCCATCCCCATGCTAATATTTATAGTTTGCTGAAATAGTGTGCGATTTGGAAGATTTCTGAGTCGAACAAAAAATGAAACACACAAATCGGTTGGAAATTGAGACCTGGGCAGAATTTTCAGGATTATGCCCGCAAAAGGCACGTTTTTAGTTTATTATTTTCAATAATGAACCTTTGGAATCGGCCAAGAAAAGATCCCCCCCCCCCCCCCTCAAAATTTGTTGGTTTACGTTTCAAGGTACGTAGAATACAAAAACGCTGCAAATTATTACACAATGGTTTATTATTTTTTATTTTTCTATATAGATCACTCGTCTGCAAAGCCACCAACCATCCAACATGAAGAAAAACATCGATCGCATTTCGGTCAGCTTTAATTTGAACGGAGATTAGGCCTCTTTTGCGATTCACACTCGTGTTTCTGATTTATCGTGCGTCCAAACTTTAAATTCTTGTTGTGAGCGAACAGTTTGTCCTTCAGAGCTCCTGTTGGTCTCAAAAAATTCTAAAAATTCTATAGAATCTTAAATTGAAGGAAAAACAATACCTTTATATCTAAATTTTTTGAGTTAGGGCGTTTCCAAAATTTCAAAATTGATTTTGGAACCCTTAGAAGTGACCTACATCAACCAAAATATTCGGGGCACAACTAGACCCCAAATGGAGCCTACATACCAAATTTCATCAAAATCGGTCAATGCTAAGTGGCAAAAGTGCCGCGTACGGCGGACGGATGGCCAAATTTTTATTCGATTTTTGGATTCTACGTACCTTGAAACGTAAACCATCAAATTTTGAGGGGGTGTTAAAAAAAAAAAATGTTTTCTTGGTCGATTCCAAAGGTTCATTATTGAAAATAATAAACCAAAACGCTGCAAATCATTACACAATGGTTTATTATTTTTCTATATCGATCACTAGTCTGCAAAGCCACAAACCATCCAACATGAAGAAAAACCTCGATCACATTTCGGCTATAATTTGAACGAAGATTAGGCCTCTTTTGCGATTCACACTCGTGTTTCTGATCTATCGTACGTCCAACCCTTAAATTCTCGTAGGGAGCGAACGGTTTGTCCTACAGGACTCCGCGTGGTTTCAACAAATTCTAAAATTTCTATACTATCTTAAATTGATGAAAAAACAGTACCTTTATATCAACATTTTTTGAGTTAGGACGTTTTCAAAATTTCTGGGGGCCGTGTTGTCCCAGGAGTTTCCGGACTGGGAGCATCCTATCGGTTCTGCCAGCCAAACCCTGAAGGATATGGAGACATCAGTAGGGGCAATGGGACATTTTCAGGCATTCCTCCTGGGAAGAAAATTCGTTCTGCAGACGGACCACGCGGCGCTCACTGCTGCAATGTATATTCGTGGACGATGCCTGCCTCACGGAGTATGAATACAAGACCAAGTATTGACCAGGAACGCAAATGGCCCATGCGGATGGGCTGAGTCGTTTGACTGTGGGCGCCATTACCGTACTGAGCCTCCTGAGGGAGCTGTTAATCGCAGGACAAGCCGTCGACCCATGGTCAAGGCACATGAGGGCAGGAAGGTGAAGCGAGTGGAGGGATTTTAGAAAATGAAGTGCAGCAGGAGGGTAAGACGGAGCTGGTACCCCTGATACCGGCCACCCTCAGATCCTGGTATCTGACGAACTGTCACGAGACTAGTTGGGCTGGGCACCCAGGAATCGACACGACCAAACAGATTGCGAGGCGCTTCGGGTACTGGAAGCGCATGATGAAGGAGGTCGAGGTTTTCGTGAGGGGGTGTATTGCGTGCTAGAGTCGTAACCGAACGGCTCGTCCGAATGGATTAGAGCCACCAATACAACGCCCCGAGGTGCCATCCTGTGTCGGACAGATTGTCGGAATCGACTTCGTCGGACGGGAAAGACTGACACATGTTACTTACTCATCGTCATGGACCATTATTCCAAGTACGCCGAGGCATACATGACGACCAACTTCAATGCTGCCACAACAGCAAGAATGTTGACAACGCACTACATCCCGATCTACGGGGCCCCCGAGCAACTGGTTTCGGACCGGGGAGCAGCATTTGTGTCTGGCCTACTCTGAGAACTATGCCAGACATGGAATATTCGCCAAGTACGAACCTCCGCTTATCATCCGCAGGGAAACGGAGTCTGCAAAAGGTTCCATCAGACGCTGGCCAACATTGTGGCCAAAATCCAGTCAGAAACGTTGAATTGGGAGGCAGCATTGCCAATAGCCTTGACGGCTTATCATGGCCTCCCTCACTACAGTGCCAGCTACTCGCCGAATTGGTTGATGCAAGAAACGGAATTGGCCCAGAGAAAAGTGTTTTTAAAAAGCGATTTTTATTCACAACACAAAAGTTATTAACAACACAAGTTTTGATGTTGCACGGAGCACGAAGTAGACGGGCGTAATGACGGACAAAGACTGACTGCTCGGGTCTTACAGCGAGCTGCTTATATAGCGTCTAGCTGCTGATTCAGCAGCTAGGCATTATTTGAAATGATGGAGGGAAAGGTTATACATAACTCCTCCCCCCTAAGCTAAATTTTGGGGATACAAAATTTTAAACATTCGTGTTCCGTGTTACAGCTTGAGATATTAGCATATAAGTAACATTATCGTTAACCTTGAATGATAATTACAGGGATTAACATAGAACGATTAGCATTATAACTAACACATATAACATAGAACATAAAATGATAGTTACGGAGATACAATGAATTTTACATAAAGAAATTATAAAATAGTGACATTATAACTGAATACTGCATGGCGGGCACGATGTTGTCGCACTGTGCAGTATTGTGGCATTTTGAATATTGTGTAGGCATTCGGCGTTAAACGTTCACGGAGAGGGTCTTTCTGTGTTTACGATATTGAATGAAGATGTGGATTGCAAAGGAGGCTAACATTACATACAAAAGTACCGACCAAAGGCTGGGCATTGCCACATCGGAGAGGGAGAGACTTTTGATTGGTCTTGCGTCTTCTAGTCTGACATGTGATAAGTCTAGGTTTCTTAGGTAAATTTCGGTTTTGG
The DNA here is from genome assembly GCA_009739505.2 of Apolygus lucorum. Lineage (NCBI taxonomy): Eukaryota > Metazoa > Arthropoda > Insecta > Hemiptera > Miridae > Apolygus > Apolygus lucorum. The sequence goes on from CM019179.2 coordinate 62,146,277, forward strand.
GCGATTGTTGATGTGAGATTTGGAGTTTAATGTTCCTGACTATTAGAGGGGTTCCTGATACACTCCTATGAGCAGCGAATAGGGTACGGTTGTGATAGGAGACATCCTTGTTGCTGGGTTTCAGGAGATACACTCCCTGCAGGTTGTACAACTCTTTACCGAGTTCGGAGGTAGCGCTGAGTACATCCCCAAATGGGAAAACAAGTAAGTACTGGTTTATGGTTGGTAATAGGGTTATATAATTTGACGGGATGGATAATTTCGTGTACTCGCAAGATTTAGTAGAGCTCGTCTGTAGGAATTCGGTCTCGCACTTAGGGTCTGTTTCTGTAGTGAAATGACTGGGACACAAATGGTAAGAATGGCTTGCTGGGCAGATGTCTCGCAAAGCGATTACGTCGTTCTGGGTTTTTAGATAGTAACGGACGGTGGGGACAATTGTCATGTAATCCGATTCGAGATTAGTTGGCAAGGATTCCAAATAGTACAGATCAAAAAGTCGGGGATCAACAATTGGAATGTCTAAGAAATATATTATTTCGTTAGTTCCTACGAAGCATTGAACCTTGATGTGGGATTGGATTTCAAATAGATTTTGATCGGTGTGGTCCAAAAATCGGGCCCCATAAAATTCTGTTAGTCGGTTTAATTCTTGTTGTAATGAGTCTGAGTCGAGGATGCTAGGGTGAAGTTTACCCAATCCGCAAAATGTGAGGGAATTTTCGATATCTTGCACTACTGTTAACAGGAGACCTAAACAGATTTGGAAATGTTCGAGCAGGTCGTTGGTAGCTCGTATATGTGTGATTTCACCAACTTTCATGTTTTTAAGGGCTTCTAACTCTTTGGACAGCTGTAAGTTATTATGATTTATAACTTCCATTGTTTCGTTGAAGTTTTGGGCAAATGCTAGGTTAATAGAATATTGGGAGTTAACTTGAGTCTGGAGGTTTTCTTGATTTTTTTGTAGGTGGCTGATTATCTTACTATATCTTTCATCATCTTTAGCGTCCATATTACCGGTGACGAACTTTATTAAAGAACCTATGCCATCAACAAGTCCTCTCCTTGATCGTTTTGTGTTACTCAATCTAAGGTTTTTGAGTTTATTATCTATGGTTTCCAAGGTATGGTTGATGGTAGTGGAGAGCATATCTGTTCTTTCAAGGTAGGATCGTTCCGAGCGGATGACGTTAGTCAGGACTTGTTTATATTGTTCACGAATGTTAAGGATCTTTGAGGTCAGTATGTTTAAGTCGTAAAAATGCGTAATAGTATGGTATCCGTCGACAATCCTGGCGGGTTTCAGTCTGACAAGAAGTAGTCCAGGTTTTCAGTCCAGGGTTTCAGTCTGACAAGAAGTAGTCCAGTCTTCACAACACAAAAGTTATTAACAACACAAGTTTTGATGTTGCACGGAGCACGAAGTAGACGGGCGTAATGACGGACAAAGACTGACTGCTCGGGTCTTACAGCGAGCTGCTTATATAGCGTCTAGCTGCTGATTCAGCAGCTAGGCATTATTTGAAATGATGGAGGGAAAGGTTATACATAACTTGCATGGACGGGAGCTATGGCTGCCGCACGTGGCAAAAATTGGAATGGACACCATCCCAGCGACCACCTGCCACTGACAAGTAAAGGAGTTGCGGCGGATCCAGAAGCTGGCGGAGGGGCATGTGCGCGAGCAGGCAATCAACAAACGACGACATCTCCGTGGGTTCCAGGATGGACAAAAAGTGTATGGACGGCAGATGGTGGCCCTGCCGGGCGCGGTGATAAAGTTTTGGAGTCCATGGATTGGACCCCTGACCATAAAAAGGAAGCTGTCTGACATCAACTATGAGGTGGAGGACCCTCTGGGAGTGGTGATGCGTCACCACTTGAGCTGGTTGAAGCCTGCTTTCACCAATGACGTCCCAGATGAGGCCACAACCACTGACCCCGTGACTGAGACGACTAACGCACCAATCGCTACTGGTGAAGTGAACCCTGTGGATAGGGCCAACAATAGCCAGGACTGGATGGACATGAAGGACGGAGACGTGATTTTCGATGCGTGTCCCAGCACCGAGACAGGGCAACCCGAGGAGCTGAGGCTGGAAGGAGTTGGTAAGGATAGCGCAGGAACCAACAAACCAGAGACAATATTATTGTTAAAATTTGCAGCGTTTGAGGTCGAGAGCTTTATTTGATCGAACATCGGGTAATGGGAGAAGCGCCCCTGACACGCTATTTATGTTCAAGTGAACGGAGAAGTATGCTCCTATTCCAGACATTTTCACTTACTTAACAACTTGTTTTAACTTAAAATAAAAAAAAAATGGAATAGAAAAATTAGGGTACTAATGCTCTTGAAACGCCAGATATGTAAGGCGAGAATGTATGACAAGGGGGTTTGGCAAGCGAGTTGGTCCGAAGAATAATAACGCGTGATATCATTGATAAGTGGCGGCGCATGCTCAATACGTGCTGATGAAATCGTCTATAGACCGATTTTCCAAAGTTGAAAGGTGAACTCAAGAAGAATGCACGTTGATTTCATCAGAACCAATAAGAAGATGTCAAGTTACATTGCAAAACACTGTAAAATCATCAAAATAATTGCTAAAGATATGACAATCGAATGTGATGCTAAGCTTTTCTCGCTACAATTCGAAAAACTCAATTTACTCAGCGATCGATGACAAGATAAAAGGATTATTTTTTCATAATTAAAATGTGAACTTCTATCGAACGCCATAACCTAACCCAATGCCATCTTTAGTCCTCATTCTTTACACACTGAATATTCGCGATCAATCGATCATCTTCTGACAAGTGCAAGACGGATCGCTTCTCTGTCCTTGAAAAAGTTCTTCATTCTGTCAGGCTTCTTACAGCGTTTTCCAATAACAGAGTAGGTATAGGTTCTCATATATTCTGGGAAAGGTGTTTCTACAGGTGTCTAGGTATAATTGGTCAAGGCAGATTTCGCGTAAGCTGCAGTCTTTTATTTACTAAACGATCTCTTCAAGGCTTCACTCAGACCACTAAAGTAGCAAATCAAAATTGCTCATTTTTGGCTAAGAATAAACATCCTTGAGTCGTAAGGCTAATTTTACGAATATACCGAATCGCAGGCGAAAAGAACTGACTTTCACAAACTTGAATCCCTTGTGCTTTCATTTCATTCGCGTTCAGTTTGAGATTACTCGGGCCAATCATGTTCATATCCAATAAAACCGCTGCAAATTATTTCACAATGGTGTTTTATTTTCCTGTATAGATCACTCGTATGCAAAGACCACAGCTTCGCCATTGTCACCACTAAAGTAGCAAATCATTTTTGCTCAAATTAGCTAATTTTGGTTTATTATTTTCAATAATAAGCCTTTGGAATCGAGCAAGAAAAAAAATTTAACCCCCCCTCAAAATGTGATGTTTTACGTTTCAAGGTACGTAGAATACGAAAATCGAATAAAAAAATTTCCGTCCGTCCGCCGTACGCCGTACGCGGCACTTTTCTTAGCAACACTGGACCGATTTGGTTCAAATTTGGTATATGGGCTCCATTTGGGGTCTAGTTGTGCCGCGAAGCTTTTGGTTGATGTAGGTCACTTCTAAGGGGTGAAAATTAAGGGTTGAAATTTTCAAGAGTGCCCTAGCTCGAAAACTCTCGAAATAAAGGTATCGTTTTTTCACCAATTTTAAATAGTACTGAATTTTTAAAAATTTTTGAGACCACCCGGAGCTCTGTAGGACAAACCGTTCGGTCCCTACGAGTACTTGAACGTTTAGTTCTTTCTAATAAACTTGATTGTGAAGGTGTGAAGCCAGTATGGTGTGGTAGGTAGTACCTAGCTGGTAGGTAAAAAAAAAAGTTGGTAGGTAAAAAAAATGTTGGTGGGTAAAAAACGCTGCAAATCATTACTCAAAGGCTTCTTCACTCTTCAGATCACTGATCAGCTGAGTGAGCTCCGAAGCCATTTTCAATCCTATTGAATGGAAGTGCTCTTCCAGGCGTCTCCAGCATTCGAGGAAATGTTCTTCACTCCTCAGATCACTGATCAGCTGAGTGAGCTCCGAAGCCATTTTCAATCCTATTGAATGGAAGTGCTCTTCCAGGCGTCTTCAGCATTCGAGGAAATCTTCTTCACTCCTCAGATCACTGATCAGCTGAGTGAGCTCCGAAGCCATTTTCAATCCTATTGAACGCAGGAAGCTGAAATTTGAGAGGGAAGGTCAAGGGAGAATACAGATGGTGGTAGGTGCTATTGATGGAGAACCAGTGATCTATATAGAAAATAATAAACCTTTGAGCAATGATTTGCAGCGTTTTTGGCTAAGAATAAACATCCTTGAGTCGTCGGGAAAATTTTACGAATTTACCGGATCGTTGGCGAAAAGAACTGACGTTCACAATCCTGAATCCTTCGTGCTTTCATTTCATTCGCGTTCAGTTTGAGATTACTCGGGCCAATCATGTGGGCCAAACGCTGCAAATTATTTCACAAAGTTTTATTATTTTCCTGTATACGTAGATCACTCGTATGCAAACACCACAGCTTCGCCATTGTCACCACTAAAGTAGCAAATCATTTTTGCTCAAATTGGCTAGTTTTGAATAAACATCCTTGAGTCGTAGGGAAAGTTTTACGAATTTACCGGATCGTGGGCGAAAAGAACTGACGTTCACAATCCTGAATCCTTTTTGCTTTCTTTTCATTCGCGTTCAGTTTGAGATTACTCTGCCCAATCATGTGGGCCAAACGCTGCAAATTATTTCACAATGGTTTATTATTTTCCTGTATAGATCACTCTTCTGCAAAGATCACAGCTCTGCCATTGTCACTATTGCTTCCGAGTCTACCAAGGTAGCGGAAGCTTTGTTTTCACTTTTCAAGAACAAAAAAAAAAGTTCTGCAAGATCAAAATTTTCACTCGCGTTTTGCGTTTTAGACCTTTTTGAACAATTTTGGTTCCGTGTCTGTCTGTCTGTCTGTCATGAATTCCTTGTAACGCGCATAACTATACGAAGTTACTGTCCGATTTCTATGAAATTTACAGGGATTGTTCGGGTTGGTGTGTAGACGGTCCCCTATGAAAATCATCATCCTCGGACTGATGGAAGCGACTGCGCATGCGCAAACGTGAATTCCTTGTAACGGCCATAACTTCTACATTCTCCATCCGATTTCAATGAAATTTTCAGGGATGTTACAGATTAGTATTTAGATGGTCCCCTATGAAAAATCATCACCTTCGGACTGATAGTAGCCACTGCGCATGCGCAAACGTGAATTTCCTTGTAACGGCCATAATTTCCTCATTTTCTACCTGATTTCGATGAAATTTTCAGGGAATATGCGGATTAGGTTGTGGATGGTCCTTAAAGAAGATCATCACCCCCGGAGTGATAGTAGCCGCTGCGCATGCGCAAACGTGAATTCCTTGTAACAGCCATAACTTTCACATTTTCTACCCGATTTCGATGACATTTTTAGGGATTACGCGGATTAGGTTGTAGATGGTCCTCAATGAAAATCAAGGCCTTAAAACTCACAGAAGGCTCTGCGCATGCACATACGTAAAATCCTTGTAACAGCCATAACATTTACATTTTTCATCCAAATTTAATGAAATTTTCTAGGATTGTCCAGATTAGCGTGTAGATGGTCCCCTATGAGGGTAGTGAAAGGTACTTAGAGATTGGTGTTTTGAGATTAACTACTATGCATCGGATGATCTATATAATCGGGTTGTATCAGGAAGCTATGTGCCACACCCACTTGGCAGACTTTTTTATTTTTTTAATAAACTCCTCTGAAAGACGCAGGGGCACACGCCGTAAATGTAAATGAATAAATAATTCAAATATAATGGGGAGGACGCCCAGGACACACCCGACGCCGGCCCTAGGGATGAGGGAAGATGAGGATGGTGATGGTGGCAGAGAGGGATGATGGGAAGTGTCTCTATAAAACGACCACCAGTTCGAAATATGAGCCAGACATGAGGTAGTCGTGGGACAACCCCTCTCCTCTGCCGCGCCTGTCGGAGTAGGAATGAACATCTGTATCATGTAGGGCAGCAGTATCCTCCGACTCATAGGGGCCACCTCCTACGTCACGATGCCGTTGACAAGCAGATAGCAGGTGCTATGTCATCTAGCAGCTGGGATGTTGAGAGGGAGAGAATGTATCACATGACAAGTGATCAGGTTAAGAAGCCCGACCAGTCTTGCATTATTCTGGATGTCCATGTTGTCAATGACAGCTTGGACATGGAGCAGATTTGGCGGGCTAATATAAGTAAATATGACATAAATAATTTACAGCATGTGGTGTCGGAGCTAAAAGGATAGCTGCAGCCTTGCCGTGGTGCGGGGTATGGAGCGAGAAAAGTGCCACGGAGTTGCGCGATCTCGGAAAGCCCCATCATAGGGGACCATCTACATGTCAACCCCCACAATCCCTGGGAATTTCATCAATATCGGATGAGAAATGTAGAAGTTATGTCTGTGGCAAGGAGTTCACGTTTGCGCATGCGCAGCAGCGACGTTCAGTCCGGTGGTAATGATTTTCATGGGGGACCATCTACATGCCAACCCGCACAATCTCTGAAAATTTCATCGAAATCGGATGAGAATTATCAAAGTTATGGCTGTGGCAATGATTTCATGACAGACAGACAGAAACAGAGCATAAATTGTTCAGGAAGGTCTGAAACGTAAAACTCGAGTGGAAATTTTGATTTTGGAGATTTTTGGAGGATTTTGGAAAAGTGAAAACAAAGTTTTCGCTACGTTGGTAGACTCGGAAGCAATAGTGACAATGGCAGAGCTGTGATCTTTGCAGAAGAGTGATCTATACAGGAAAATAATAAACCTTTGTGAAATAATTTGCAGCGTTTTTCACAATAAATTCCTCATTTTTATCTATACCTACATGTTGTATTTCTTGTCAGTTCATTTATTATATTATTTATTGATTAGAATATTATTTTTCTGATATTCCGCACTCCCACTCTTTATTTTTCTCCCGAGTCTACCAAGGTAGCGGAAGCTTTGTTTTCACTTTTCACAGTTGAAAAAAAAAATTCTCCGAAATCGAAATTCCCACTCGCGTTTTACGTTTCAGACTTTCCTGAACAATTTAGGTTCCGTTTGTGTCTGTAAGTCTGTCTGTCTGTGTGTAGGATTGTTCAGATTGGTGTGTAGATGGGCCCTTATGAAATTCATCACCCCCTGACTGATAGTAGATGCTGCGCATGCGCAAACGCGCAGTCGTTGCCACACCCATAACTTCTACATAGGGTAAAGGCACCAATCATTGGCCACCCCCCAGTCATTGGCCACCTAGTTTTTCAAGTTAGTTTTTTACCACACAATTCTCTCTTGGATCATTTTGAATGTTTTCCTCATTTTAAGTGTCTATTATAGAAGGCAGTTGGATCTTGAAAGTTACAGTGAAGCCCTATATAAACCGCCCAAACTCATTTTAAGTGGTGAAGGTCCAAGAATTATGATCATCACACCTGTTTCTTATGAAAACGATAAGCATACCCCAACTCATTCTTAAGGGTTTGATGTGGTTATTTTCAAATTTGATGTAGTTTTTCTTGTGTTTGCATGGTCACTAGTAAATTATTAGATAATTTTTGCCACCAGGACATGGAATTTTAACAAACTATGGAAAATATAAGGCCGGCTAATAACTGGATGATAGCAAGGGTGATTCCTCCAGTTATTGGCCGGGTGGCCAATGACTGAAATGATGCGAATTTTTCCTACCCCAATCATTGGCCAGATGGTTTTAACTACCAAGAATGCCTATACAAATGGTTTTATTTATAATAAATAAAAATTTTATTTATATAAGCACTCTTATATTAATCTCCAGATCTACTATGAATAATTTTTAGTCAAGAAGCTATTATTTCTGGCACTAAAATGATTCCAGGGAAACGTAAGAAAATACGTTTGATTGGTTCCATTCTTCTTAGATCTTGGAATGGTAAAATTTACCATTCATTTAAATTCATTTAATGAATTTTAGTTAACTCTCCAATGCATAGCCTCAACCAAAACGTGCCTTCGTATTCTATATAGTTTTTCGTTCTGTTCTTGTCAGTTCTCAGTTGAGTTTGTATGCTGTACTTCGTTTCATTACCTATAAATTCCACGTTTGATTCTGGTCAGCCGACCTTTTATTTCATGAAAATTTGTGAAGACATTCGAGAACAGACATAGGAGACTGCTCAAGGGGTAAGAATGAAAGATATCATATCAGGGGCTGCTCATGGATATGTACTCGTACTTGGTCCTCAACTGTGGAATGCATCGTAAGATGGTTTCCTACGATTGGAAATGCCTAGGACTATTTTCTTGTAGAATTATGCTGATGTGGCAGCAAGGACAATGGATTCAGTCCATGCCGAACGATAGCAGACAATGTCACGAGTAATGGAGTGGATGGAAGAACACAGTCCGGCACTAGCTACAGCAAAGACAGAGTTAGTCATATCACGCATAAGCTCATACCTACCATCATTCCGATTAGGATTTCTAACGCCGAAGTAACAACTAAACCAGCAGAAAGGTATCTAGATGTCATGTTTGACACAAAAATAACATTTTGTGAACATATAAGAAGAACTGCAGACAGGGCTGCACAAAAATCAGCAGCTCTGTCACTTTATGAGGAACGTAAATGACTGTAGACCATGCAAAAGACGCTTGATGATGACAATAGTGCAGTCAATTCTCTTTTATAGAGATGAGGTGTGCACGGATGCGTTGAGTGTGGCATATCCTCAACAGAAATTTAATAGCTGCACAGCAAAGATGAGCTATACGAATCGCCTGGCGCTTACCGAACGGTGTCCAAACCTGCAGTCTATGTCCTTACCAGCGTCATACCAATTCAGCTGATGTTTTCAAAGAGAAAAATAATCTTCGATAGAAGGGATGTAGGAGACTGGTCCTGCACAGCCAAGGAAAAAAAAGAGCGCACTTTGGCAAACTGGCTAGAGATATGGACTGAAGAATGATAGAGAACAGTGGTCTGCACGGCTAGTGCCAAACATTGAGACATGGATAGAGAGGAAGCATGAAGGACTGAACTTTTTCCTTACACAGTTTCTTCACAGGATATGGACTGTTTTATGCCTATCAGCATAAAATGGGAAAGGTTTAACTGTCCCAACATGCCAGCACTACCAGAAGAGAGAAGATGGTTTTTCAAATGTATCATATAGATGGTTGAAAGAAATCAGCTGCTAGAAGAACTGTGGTTAGCTCCCCAAAGTTCAACACCAGAAACTGTTGTCAGCAAGATGCTGGAAGGTGAAAGGAGCTGGAGTCTCGTGGCAGTGTATGAGAGTACACAGAGAGTATCCTCACAAGGACGACATGGTTAGAACGGGACAGAGACAGAAGGGAGCACCTGGTCCGTCCCCCCATCTGGTACTAATGAAGCGATATAGGACACAGCCAGAAGTAATGAGTTAAACGGTTCTAGGCTGAGCTTTCAGCGTGGGAGAAAAGGAGGTGTTTTTTTAGTGGGGGATCCCTCATAACCTCGAAAACGCGGACCCTTCAAGGTATCTTACGAGATCCAACTCGATCTGTGGATCTTGAGGGCTTTCTCACCTGCCTGCCGGAAAAAAATTGTGAAGTTTTCCGTCACAGTGGAGCAGAAAACGATGAATACAGGGTGGCCAATGACTGGGGACAAGGTGGCCAATATTAGGAACTCCCGGCCAATGACTGGGGGAAAACGGATTTTACGAAACTAATTGAAAAAAACATTTACTAGATCTTTTATTTGTTTGAAATTGTTATTGTATCGTAATATTTGGATGATAAGCTCCCTAAAAAACCAGGAAAGAAACAAATACCATCAAAAATAAAGCAGGTATGAAGATAAACGTTGTTAAGTGGCCAATGACTGGTGCCCTTACCCTATCTCATCCGATTTCAATGAAATTTTCAGGGATTATGTGGATTAGGTTGTAGATGGTCCCCTATGAAAATGATTACCCCCAGATTGATTATAGTCACTGCGCGTGCGCAAACGTGAAATAGTTGTCACAGCCATAACTTCTACATATCTCATCCGATTCCGATGAAATTTTCAGGGATTATGCGGATCAGATTGAAGATGGCCCCCAATGAAAATCATCACCGTCAGACTGATAGTAGCCACTGCGGATGCGCAAACGTAAATTCGTTGTTACTGCCATAATGTCCACATTTTTCATCGGATTTCGATGAAATTTTCCGGGATTACGCGGATTATATTGTAGACAGAGCCCTATGAAAATCGAGGCCTTTAAATTGACAGGAGCCTCTGCGCATGCGCAAACGTAAAATCCTTGTAACAGCCATAACCCTTACATTTTTCATTTGAATTTGAATACACTTTCTAGGATTGTTTAGATTTGCGTGTAGATGGTCCCCTATGAATATAATCCCCACCAGACTAATAGTAGGGGGAGTTGCTGCGCATGCGCAAACGTGAATTCCTCATAACAGCCATAACTTCTACATTTTCCATTCGATTTCGACGAAATTTCTCAGGATTGCCCAGATTAGCGTGTAGATGGTCCCCTACGAGGGTAGTTGAAGGTACTTAGTGATAGATGTTTTGAGATCAGCTACTATGTATCATTCTCAACTTCTGATATCCAATCAATTTTGCTTCCGAGTCTACCAAGGTAGCGGAAGCTCTGTTTTCGCTTTTCAAGGTTGAAAAAAATTTTTCTCAAAATCAAAATTTACACTCGCGTCATTTACACTTCAGACCTTCCTGAACAATTTTGGTTTCGTGTCTGTCTGGCGGTCTATGTCAAATCCTTGCCACAGCCGTAACTTCTACATTTCTGATCCGATTTTGACGAAATTTTCAGGGATTGGTTGGGTAGGTGTGTAGATGGTCTCCTATGAAAATCATCCCCCCCGAATCGATATTAGCGGCTGTGCATGCGCAAACGTGAAATCCTTGCCACAGCCATAACTTCTACATTTCTCACTCGATGTCGATGAAATTTTCAGGGATTGTGCGAGTTGGCGTGTAGATGGTCCCCTATGAAAATCATTACCGCCGGTTTGATAGTAGCTGCTACGCATGCGCAAACGTGAAATCTTTTTCACAGCCATAACTTCTACATTTCTCTCTCGTTGTCGATGAGTTTTTCAGGGATTGTGCGAGTTGGCGTATAGATGGCCCCCTATGAAAATCATTGCCCCCGGGGTGATCGTAGCCACTGCACATGCACAAACGTGTATTTCCTTGTTACTTCCACAGTTTCCAACAATATTCAGAGATTTTGCGGTAGATAGTGCAAGGTACTTAGAGATTGATGTTTTGAGATTATCTACCGTGCATTGTACCTGTTATCTATATGACGGAATGGGTGATTTTTTTTTCGAGTTAGACTTGACTTCTGAGAAGCCGATTTCGTTAAATATCATGCTGATTGCCGAACACTCGTAATTACTGTTTTTGGTACGTGCTATCAGTACCAATTACCAAAAAGACACACTGCCAATTCATTACTTTTACAACAGGAGTTAAAGATCAATCTACGCAATATCAGAAATAAATTGAACGATGAGAGGACAAATTTAGTAGGAATTAAACAACTACAAGGTACAACAAATCCACGGCATAGGAAATATTAAGTATCCCACCAGAAATAGGACAATCTTGATGTGCCTGCTATCCGTCTTTCGACCACTCAGTCGACAAACCCGATAAAAGTTGGAACTCTACTCTTAAACTACCTGCTGCAGCGTCATCGGGACCTCGATACATCAACATTCGGGAAAACATTGAAGAAGATTCTGATGTCTGTTGAACTTTACAATGTCTCGGAATTCTAGGATATTAGGCTGTGGCTTCATATTTAACACCTTTTTTGAATGATTTACATAAGACTGTCTACGTCTGTTTTTCTACCATACATCTTCCTATAATCTATTTGACCTTTGTAATGCCTTTAAGCTCCCAAAAATAAAAATAATTAAAATCAGTATCACAATCTTAGATGCACAATAAGTAGTCAACAAGTTTACGCACAAAATACAAAAGTGCAAAATTAAAAAAAAAATTAAAATGAATTTTCAAATTGGAGAATTGATCATGGAGGTGGGAGCAATTTTTCATGGCGGGAACATCAGCTTCAAGCAATCTTACTTGAAGATGCAGTTGACAGGTTTATAAAAGTTAAGTAGGTACTGTGCACAGGTCACCTAATTCACACAGATAAATAATTAGCTGGTGAAAATCGGAACTACTTTCTCAAGGTGGGTAAATCCATATTAAGTATACAGTTCTGAATCAATATTATTATAAACGGCTTGGCTAAATCCATGGTCATCACACGCAGAATAATCCATTTTTGTAAAAAAAAAAACTTTTCGAAGGAATGTTAGCAGAAACAAATAATGGTGTCATATTTGTTGTGGCCGAATAACTGAGTTTTTTCGGACGTAGGAACTACCTAGGTAGGAACAACACGACTCTTGTCGCAGTGGATCGTTGGCCATTGTGAAGGGATCGCCGAAAAACCACCAAACAAAATGCAAGTACGATTCAGCAGTTACATGAACATGAAAATAAGAATCTCAGCATTATTCAGGTTCAACACAATTATGATAGCTACAGGGAGGAGGGAGTAAATTCCTGTAATTCAAATCAGTAAAATCTCAGCTGGCAAAAAAAAACAACGTACCTATCGTGATATTTCTGATAACGTAATGAGAGAAACGGAGACTCTCATTCGCAGAGAAACGGAGATTCACGAAACTATTGCGAGGAAGAGAGGTTTTGATTGGACCTACTAAGCACGTGACAAAGGTGTGTCCTGCCAAAACGCAAGGCTATTGGTTGCAAAACGTCACGTGACAAAGGTGTGCTCCCAGAACGCAAGTTGGTTGCAGAAACGTTGGAAAGCTACCTACCTTCCCGGCCTTCCCACAACCTCATGACTAGGTTCTCCTCGGCAGGAGACATATCTCAAAGTTATTGATTGAAAGGTCATTAGGTGGATACAATGTGATGTTACATTAAAAGAGAATGTGAGATTACTTTCCAAAATGGGAAGGGAATGAATCTCATAACAGATTTCAAGTAGAGAGGTTAGGTACCTACCTATGTTTTGTCTCTTATACGACAATGAGGAATTTCACCATGTCGGAATTTCCTATTTTTGACCCCAAAATCGGATTCAGCACCTCTAAAAACCCCCTAAGGCAAACTTTCAGCCCGAACTTCCTAATTTACGAATAAACAAAACAGTGTAGAAAATACGAATGTTTAAAAAAAACCGGGAAAATGACGTCATGCTGGAATAGTTCATTTATGGCCGCTTGAAGCGCTGAGATCGAGAAATCCATAGTCCCCAGATGCAAAATTTCATGAAACAGTAAAGTTCAAAATTGAAAAACTGAAGAAAAAAATAGAAAAAGCGAGATGGGGAAAATTAGGTTTCCTCTGTTTTTGTTTGATAACTTTTCTCTTAGAAAACACGATTTCGTCATCCCAATGGGCAACACTGGAAGGAGACGGCGATCCAAACAGCCCAATCAGCGAGCGTTCCTGCTGCACGTCTGTTTTCCCGGTTAGTTTTGAAATTAAAAATTTTGATTGTCTCCCAAAAAAAACTGGAGACTTATTTTCCGAAATCAGCCCGATTTTCATCTATCCCACACCATTAACTATTCAGGAAAAATGCAAACAGAAATCGGTGAAATTCCTCATTTTATCAATGATGGATGATAATTTGCAATAAAATGTAATCATGTTTAAGGCAAAGCAAAACTCGTTCGAATTTCAATTAGATTTGTCAGGATTCAGAGCTTAAAATTGGATTGTTTCACCTGTTGATATCGAATGGCCTTTGGAGACTCCATGGTTTTTGTTGTCTTTAATCTTCTTATACTAAATAAAAACACACCTGGTTCAACCACTTCTGATGACGGAATGGGCGTATTCACTAATCATAACTCGACATTATCACACCACTTGCACTGCTCCACAATAGCATTACGATTGAATTTAACTTATCAAACATTACTCGACCCTCCCGATACAACGATTCGTTTTATCCGTGTGACGTCACACAGAATGGATGTTGGAAGAAGAAGGAGAAGAAGAAGAAGAATAAGAGTAATCTCCCTGAAAGGCGGCCATGTCGACTCCGTTGTGAACAAAGATTGTATAGAATATTGCTTAGGTTTTTCATTATGCCAATCTGTGCGGTTATTAGTTGCTCTTCTCGTCCCGGAAGCGGTATTCAATTTTTTGGTTTGCCAAAAGTGATTAGAAACAGTGTGCAAAGACAAGAAACTTTCCGAAAAAAGAAGAATATCAGCCTTTTAACGTCGCTGCTTCCCAGCCTTCTGACAACCATGATTTTCGATGAACTGACACTTTTATAACCAGCTTCAAATTATCTTATTATTATTATTGGGTGTGCGTCGATGTGGGTTGCTATCGATGTACCCCACGCCGATGTACCCCCCCCCCCCCCGGGCATTGTTCCAGGCATTTTCTTTTTCATCATCCGGGTATTTGTTTGTTTCCCCGGGAAATATCATGTTGTTCACCTCTCGAAACCAACTGCTCATCACGAAAATTCTGTAATCTTCACATCAAGTTCATGGTGTAGGTACTGCCTATCGTTAATTCTGTGCGAATTGTATATTGTTTCAATGTACAATGAAATTTCTGAATAAATTGCGTGTTTTTCATTGAATGTTGTACATTATTCCATTATATCAACACACCTAACTACAGATCTACAATAAACAGACAATGGGAGTCAGCTCACGTAAGTAAGTACCATTTAGGGTTTCAAGGAAAGAAGTTGCAATAGTTATGAAGTTTACCTTTGAAAAATACCTTCTTTTCTAATAATGGTAGGTATTTGGTTCATTATGGATATCTGCATTTAGTTGTTGCGTCTATAAGTTCGAGTATCAATCATAGTAGGATTGATCTGTACTACTTCCCTGTTTGTGAAAGTCTGTATATGCGTGATAGTTAGAAACAAAACACTTGCTCTAAACTATCTAGAGATATGTTGTTGGATAACTAATGAACCAGTATGTAGGTAGCTACTGAATAATCGGTAGTTATTACTTATATGAGACCCAAAAAAATGCATTGAGAACTCTGGAAAATCTAGGTTTGTGGTGTTCACTAGGTACTTTCTAAAGGCGAATACGCTCAACCATCAGTAGGTAGGAACGTTTTATATTGCAATCTAAGGTCAGATTGGGATGTAAATAGGCACTTGTCTCTGGTTCTCTATGTGAGTAGGTATCTATTATCGATCAACCCACCTAACTACAGATCTACAATAAACAGAATATCAGTTCACATAAGTAGGTACAATTTAAGGTTTCAAGAAAAGAAGTTCGTAGGTACAACATTTATAAAATTTACCTTTGAAAAATACCGTCTTTAGCAGTTAGTTGTCTGTAAGTTCGTATATCACTATATCTATCGTAGTAGGTTTGATCTGTACTTCCTTTTTTGTGAAAGTCTGTACGTCCGTGATAGGTAGAAACAAAACACCTCCTCTAAACTATCCAGAGATACCGTAAATGTACCCAACTTCGGCCATGTCCCCTAACTTCGGCCATTTCAAATATTGGCGGCACTGATGAAGCTGTGCTCTTCAGGGGTCATTAAAAACTTTCAGTTTTTTCTCAATTTTAACAGGTGTCGTTGGGGCCTAATGTTGATATCTCCCGCGCTTGTTACTCTTATCACTTTCCCATGAAAAAAATCAAAATGTGAACAAGCTGTTTAGACATTTTTCAGCTTGTGTGCTTTATAACTATTGTAGTTGGTGATGTGATGTGATCTTAGAACTTGCTCTTACCGTTTCATTTTCGTAGTTTAGTGTTCTTGAAGTTGAGTGATAAGTCATTTTTTTACTTCGTGATTTGAGGGAGTTCTGGGGAGTTTTTTCCGATAACTGAGTCAGTGTACCTAACTTCGGCCATGGGGGGGGGGGGGGTCCGTCTCGAAGATAGAAAATTAGTGGACGTGAGTACCAAAACTATAATCCGATACATATGGAAAACGCACTGAAGGAGGTTAGGGCTAGGAAATTGTCAATTCAGAAGGCATCCTAAAAATAAGCAGTACCCAGATCAACTTTGCAGGATAAGATAAATAAGAAGAATCCTCTCAAGGTGGGTCACCCCAAAGCATTTCCATTTTCACTCTAATGTAGTGATATTATTATAATGACTAGTCATGAGTTTATAGTCGTTTGAGAATACACAAAGCAACCAAGAGAAGACAGATAAGTTAATGTTAGCAATGAATGTTTTAAATGTTGTTCAAATAATTTTGGCTGTTTTATGACTAGTGTGACGATCTCGTATTTTTGACATTATTAGCACTGATAATGATGATATTTTTGAAATGTCGATCTAAAAATTTGAAAAAGAGTTGAAGTTTTAAAATTCAAATAATCTGTTCATGTTTGAAAAGCTTTATAGATATTTTTTACTGCATTTCGCCTTTGTTTAGATGTTTTCCATGATATTCCTAAGGTGTCATTGTATTATAGGTGTTCCAAAAAAGTCTTTGTATGGTTTTTATAATTTTTAAATTCAAAAAAGCTTTTTAAAAAATTATTCGGCGGCCGAAGTTACAATATAATTACTATTTCTTCGTTTTTAATGCATTTTTCATAGGTGGCCGAAGTTGGAGCACAACGGTATCTAACATCGGCCACACTTCAACTTTTTAAAAAAGGCCAAAGTTGTGATGTTAAAAAAGAATTATAGTGACATCCTATAGAGCAGATCTGCTGCCATCTAAATTATTTTTTTCAGATTTTTACTCTCATATTTGACTTTGAATAAACTCAAAAAACCTCCAAAAGTGGCCGAAGTTGGGTACATCTACGGTATGTTGTTGGACAAACAATGAACAAGGAGACAGAGAGCCACTGCAAAATCGGTAGTTGTTATGTTTGAGACCCAAAAAAATGCAGTAAGAACGCTGGAAAATCTAGGTTTCTGTTGTTCACTAGGTACTTTCTAAAGGTCAATACGATCAAAATCATCAAAAGGTAGGAAGGTTTCATATCACAATGTAGGGTCAGAAAAGGATGTAAATAGGCACTTGTCTCCAGTTCTCCATGTAAATAGGTATCCAAGTAGTAATACGTTTGTTCAATGTGGCGAATAAATATTCAAATTTTCATTCTGAAAAACTTATTTCGAGAGTTTTTAATTGACACTAATGTTTGTGTCAGCCTGGTTTGCTTGTCAGCATGACAGTTGACACCTGTCATGTCCCTGTTCTTTGTGTCAAGACCCCTCAGAGTCTGTATCAGCTATTTGCAATCTGATCGCTACTTACGATTACATAATTGCTATAAAAGAATAGAAAGAAGAAAATAATGAATATACCACTATCATTCTGTTTGCATACCAAGAAATAGGACCTGTGTGGTATGTAAATATAATGACCTTGCTGACAGCGAGTCAAAATGGCGCCCTTTCACGACCAGCTGATCGGGTATTCTGAGAAGGTTAGGTTTGATAACCTAAGGTAGGTTAAATTGAGTCTCACGGATATCACCTATACACTCGTCCAGCATCGATAGCTGATTCAATAGGCTCATTCGATCCATCGAGAAGCCAATTCAAATATCTTGTAGCGCCTAATTTGAATACTGGCGATGCCGCCGACATATACAATCCGTTTATGGATACGAGGAAGCTATGTGCCACACCCACTTGGCAGACTATTTTTGAATTTTGGAGATAATGAACCTCCAATTGTGCAAGAAAGTATGTTTTTTTTAGCATAATAATACTTTTTCATCACGATAGGGAAGTGTTGTTTTCAGTATGTTTGAGTGTTGTCATTTTCTCAGAGGACTTATGAGTAAGTAGATACCAAAAGATTGGTAATCAGTGGAAGCAACGTCATAGGTTTCGGAAAACTGACAAGGAAAATAGTTCCCAACTTGCCCGTAATAATTCCCAGAAGTACTCGCCATGGAATTTATGTTGGGTAAAGACAAACATGTACCTATGTTAAATAATGTGCGTTATGTTGCATTTATGTTAGGATTTATGATACCCTGCCGACGTGCGACAGCAATAGGACCACTTGGGTGAGGTCGATCTCCTTCAGCAGTCGTAGCAACCACAAAACAAACGGGTGGTGACTCGGATAACTTCTCCGTGGAAAGAGGTTGAAATATTAACTAAACCCAGATAATGGAGACAACGGTACCAACGTACTCACCAGTAGGGTATGCAAAGTTTAACAAGTTGAAATGAGCGATGATGGCGTCAGATTCCCTGCGGTATGTTGCTTTACCACGAACTATTTAAGTACCTATTCTTCCATTCCCATCTTTCCTTTAAATGCAAAGGAGAATTTTTCAGTTTTCTCCTTCCCCATGGATTGTATTCCTTCGTTTTGCATTAGAAGCTTTTTCTACAGCTCCATCCAAAAACATCGTTCAGGTTCAATTTAAAGTAATAGTTGAAACATAAATTGTTATTTACCAGTCTACTGCACAAATCAGTTTTACCCAATGTTAATAAATTTACTTAGTATGTTAGGGAAGTACCTGCCATAAGTAACTGTCATAAGAATCCGAAACTGTAGAGTATTTTTTGAACCGGAAAACGTCGTTAAATAAGTTGACTTACCTAGCAGAACCTTGACAAAAATCGATCCCGCTAATCTCCATCAGTGTTCTTTTGTAAGTAATAGTCGTAGCATTTTTCCTGGACAATTGAGACCTGCTGTTGTTGCAGTTCCACTTCATCAACGCAAATGTAGTGATTCAAGTTTTTTTTTCCATTTTTTCTTGGTTAAGTATATTCACCGTCCATTTTCCCAAATGACCAGTGGAAGGTCTCATACAAAATCCTTGACTTCGTAATGCTCCTTTAGCATTGACGCCAGGAGGTTTTTTTCAATGTCAATGTAAACTATTACACGATCTGAAGTCTGAAATGGTGGCAATAATTCAGGTATTGTCGGAAAATGAAGGGACATGACAAGGCAATGATTTCGCATTTGGGTTAATTAACTAAATTTACGATAATGGAGACCTGTAGTAGGTTCGACAAGGAGGTATGTATGGCAGAGTATCGAACCATAGTTTAGTATTCAACAACAGCGTTATCAGTGGTAATTGCATTTCATAATTAAATTACCTTCATAATGCTGCAAGTAAATCTTCATTTTATAAAATAAATTAACGTAAAAATTTTTTAATCTAAAGGCTCTAATTCATTGGTGAAACTCGATCATATTGATAGATGATTCAAATTGACAATTCGGTTGACAGACAGTTTGTGCGGGAAAAATGATATTATTTTATTACGGAATGTTGGACAAATGTAGAGAGATAAAACGAGTCGACCGGGAGTACTCACGGTATTCTACCATTAGGTATTCATTATTGTAGTACCTAGTATAAATATTATCCACTTGCTCTTGAGATTTTCTTCCTACAGTAAGTGAATTATATCTTTTTTTCAGTAAATTGATACTTTTTTCAACTAATTTCATAATTTTTTCATAACTTTTTGACTAATTACATAATTTTTCAACCAATTTTATAACTTTTTTGACCAATTATAAGTGTAAATACAAATAAAATCACTCATGATGAGATTGTGGAAAACCATTCTAATGGAAACGGAGTTGAGTAGAACGTTGTCTATTTCTACGAAGATAATGAGTTACAAGTTAAATCGATTTCTTAAAAATAAGTTAAATCCATAACTTGTTGTTTGTTAACCCCTTAATAATTTATAGGGTTATATTAACTTAATAAGTTATCCTTATATTAACTTAATAAGTTATTGTTTGTTACTGATGATGACCTAAACGTAGAAATCGATTTAACTTGTAACTCATTATTTTCGTAGAAATAGACAACGTTCTACTCAACTCCGTTTTTACTGTAAGTATAAACTTTATTTAATGAGGTATAGCAGTATACAGGGTGTCTAATAATAATATCCTGGGGTAAATTCTGCAACTAATGATTTACAACATTTTCCGTCCCTTAAATTTTGTTAAACCCGTTTCAAAATGACGCGTCTCACTTTAATTCTAAAAATTCAATTCTATTTTAAATTGATGAAAAATTCTAGAGAAATAGTTTTAAAATAGATACAAAAAAAAAAATTGTTGAGTAATGAATGCATTCCAGGAAACATCCCATTGGATAAGCATTAGGCCAATTTATTTAAACCAGTTAGTGAGCAATAAAACACGTTTTGGTTTATTATTTTCAATAATGAACCTTTGGAATCGACCAAGAAAAAAAATTTTTCAACACCCCCTCAAAATTTGATGGTTTACGTTTCAAGGTACGTAGAATCCAAAAATCGAATAAAAATTTGGCCGTCCATCCGCCGTACGCGGCACTTTTGCCATTTAGCATTGACCGATTTTGATGAAATTTGGTAAGTAGGCTCCATTTGGGGTCTAGTTGTGCCCCGAAGATTTTGGTTGATGTAGGTCAGTTCTAAGGGTTCCAAAATGAATTTTGAAAACGCCCTAACTCAAAAAATTTTGATATAAAGGTATTGTTTTTCCTTCAATTTAAGATTCTATAGAATTTTTTGAGACCACGCGGAACCCTGTAGGACAAACCGTTCGCTCCCTACGAGAATTTAAGGGTATTACGTACGATAAATCAGAAACACGAGTGTGAATCGCAAACGAGGCCTAATCCCCGTTCAAATTAAAGTTGACCGAAATGCGATCGATGTTTTTCTTCTTGTTGGATGGTTGGTGGCTTTGTAGACGAGTGATCTATATAGAAAAATAATAAACCATTGTGTAATAATTTGCAGCGTTTTTTATTTACCTTCTTCCAGCACAAAACTGTTTCACTCGATGTAATTTAGTTAGTTTTTTGAGTTAGAAATGTTGGACTCCCACTTCGCCCTTATCCACCATAACATTTTTAGAAGCATGAGAGCCTCGAATTTGAGCAGCATTTTAAAATCCATGATCTACGATAGCCAACATGCGAATTCGAGTTCAACCCCCCTCCCTCCTCCATTAATGGTGCAAGTTTGGCACCAAAGCAGTCATACATCGTAACGTTGAAATCAGTTAGTTTGGTAGACAGACCGTATAAGTTCACATTCGTATTCAAGGCTAAACACACAAAAAGCCAGGAAATCCTTGGTTTCTGGTGTCCTGGCACCATTGATTTGTTTCAATGTGCCACAAAGAATAATTTATGAAAATCCAGAGATATATTGAAAATTTTCCTTCAATTTCAAAGTTTGGGTACAATTAGTAATCTATAAAGGAACCGAAATATACAAAAATCGAATATTTTGTGAATATCCTCCAATCACCCCCATACTAATTTTGATACTCTGGTGAAATAGTGTACAACTCGGAATATTTCTGAGTCGAATAAAAGGAAAAATTTCGAATTCAGTTGGAAATTGAGGCCAGGACAGAGTATACAAGATTAACCCGAAAACGCACGTTTTAAAACATTAACCCCCCCCCCCCCTTCAATAAAATTCAAAAATCCGGCGACGTAGTGTACAACTAGATAGATTTCCGCGTCCAACAAAAGAAGAATCAAGAAAATCGATCGAAAATTAAGGCCTGGGCCAGAGTCTACGAGATTTTCACACACACACAGACCTGTGGTTTTCTGCGGATTTGGATTCAGGATGGTGTGAAACGGATTAGTATGTGGTTATTTTTTTTCTGTTGAGTGTTGTCCAACTTTACCCGAGATTAATCGCATAAGGACGCCCAAGTCTTATTGTGGGTGTTCCTAAAAAGTGGCGTAAAATCAATTATCATTGAATGATCTGACTGTAGAACAGTACCATCAGCACCCCCCCCCCCCCCTGGTACCATCAGTACCTAGGGGAAAACCCCCAGTCGTTGGACAGTGAACGGTTTCCAGGTTTTACTAAGGTTGTGATGAATATTTCTTTGTGTTGTGACATACCAATGAAAACTATGAAGCCAGAAGAAGAAGAAGGAAAGAAGGTTATAACTATACATTATAATCACTTGGTTTAGGAGTTGAAACAAAGTGGAGGCGCCGGAAAAGTGTGGATTCCTTACGAAAATGGTTAGCTGACTGACCCCTTTTCGTAAGAGTTTTCAGTTTTTCATTTGATGATAACTTACTCCATACAATATTTAATCCATAGTTCGATTGTTACTGATCATTTTCGAGTAAAAAATTCCTCACCTGACGCATAAATTAAATTATTTGCTTGTGTCCAATGACTGGATACTGTCGTTATGGTTATTCCCAGTGGTTGGACACCCGTCCAACAACTGGGTTCTACCTTGTTTCGCGATGTGCCTAGTGCTTGGACACGTCCCAAACAGCTCTTTAATTATTATAAAAAAAATCATTACTATTAAAAATCCTTTTTTTCTCAGCTCATATAAATTTTATTTACCTTCAGATCTTAGGAAAATTTGGAGGAACCTTTAAATTCACTAATGCATAACATTTTTATTATGGAGTTTGCTTGGTACCTTCCTGCGTAATTTTCGACCCTTAATTTTCATTTCAGCTCGAAAAGCCCTCAAGAAAAATTATGATCACACTGGTGAAGCTACCTAATGATTATGTGATACAATTTTTAACGAAAAAACGTCTGCCAAGTGGGTGAGGCACATAACTTCCTCGTATCTATAACCCGATTGTATACATAACCAACCTCTGAATATTGTAGGAAACTATAGAAGTTATGGCAGTTACAAGGATTTTAAGTTTGCTGATGCGCAGAAAATACAATTTGGAAGCCATGATTTTCATAGGGGACCGTGTCCACCCCGACTCGCATTATACCTGAAAATATCATCGATATCACACGAGAAGTGCAGAAGATATGGCTGTAATTAGGGAATGATCGTTTGCGCATGAGTGGGGGAAATGATACACATAGGGGACTGCACTATCAGTCTGGGGGAAATGATATTCATAGGGGACCATCTACACACCATCCCGCATAATCCCCGAAAATTTCATAGAAATCTGGTGAGAAATGTAGAAGTTATGGCTGTGGCAAGAATTTCACATTTGCGCATGCGCAGCGGCTACTATCAGTCGGTGGGGGGGGGGTGAACATTTTCATAGGGGACCATTTACACGCCAACCCGCACGGTCCCTGAAAATGTCATCGAAATCGGATGAGAATTGTAGAAGTTATGGCTGTGGCAAGGATTTCATGACTGACACAAAGACAAGGAACCAAAATTGTTCAGAAAGATTTGAAGTGGAAATTTTCATTTTGGAGAACATTTATTTTTTCATCCTTGAAAAGTGAATACAGAGCTACCGCTACCTTGGTAGACTCAGAAGCAGAAGCAAAAGTTACCAGGCTACCATCATCAGCCTAGTGGAATAGATTATTAAGTTTAGATAGGCACCTGAATTATCTGATGAGTTGCCTTGTATGTTCCTTTTGATGTTGTTATTATTAAATTTATAAAGATTGTTTTTCACAAAGACTTAATTTTCCATCAACATATTTTTGAAATACAAACATTCAAAATGCTCAAAAGCGATTTGATATTACCAACCTTTATTCAAGTCCCGACCTTCAATGTTATTAATAATGAATAAAATGTGTCACATTTCCCAATAAATAGTCAAAATATGAACCTAGAAACATGGGAAAAAATTGTATGACGAAAGTTTCCAGATGTCCAACGACTGGCGCATCGCTGTCCAAAGTTAGGATTTCTTGTCCAACGACTGGCAATTTGAAAAACGCTGCAAATCATTGCTCAAAGGTTTATTATTTTCTGTATAGATCACCCTTCTGTATAGATCACTGGTTCTCCATCAATAGCACCTACCACCATCTGTATTCTCCTTTGACCTTCCCTCTCAAATTTCAGCTTCCTGCGTTCAATAGGATTGAAAACGGCTTCGGAGCTCACTCAGCTGATCAGTGATCTGAAGAGTGAAGAAGATCTCCTCGAATGCTGGAGACGCCTGGAAGAGCACTTCCATTCAATAGGAGTAAAAATGGTTTTGGAGCTCACTCAGCTGATCAGTGATCTGAAGAGTGAAGAAGATCTCCTCGAATGCTGGAGACGCCTGGAAGAGCACTTCCATTCAATAGGAGTAAAAATGGCTTTGGAGCTCACTCAGCTGATCAGTGATCTGAAGAGTGAAGAAGATCTCCTCGAATGCTGGAGACCCCTGGAAGAGCACTTCCATTCAAAAGGATTGAAAATGGCTTCGGAGCTCACTCAGCTGATCAGTGATCTGAAGAGTGAAGAAGCCTTTGAGCAATGATTTGCAGCGTTTTTTACCCACCAACATTTTTTTTTTACCCACCTACCAGCTAGGTACTACCTACCACACCATACTGGCTTCACACCTTCACAATCAAGTTTATTAGAAAGAACTAAACGCTTCACACTCGATTGGAAAAATAGAAAGCTTGATATGGAAATTTGATTACTGGTTACACAGAAGGCAAAACTGTATACAAATCGAAGAAATGAACAGCGATCGCATTTTAGTCCGATAAAATTTGAATGGAGATTAGACCTCTTTTGCGATTCACACTCATGATACTGTTTTATCGAAGGAAAACCTTCAAGTACTCGTAGGGACCGAACGGTTTGTCCTACAGAGCTCCGGGTGGTCTCAAAAATTTTTAAAAATTCAATACTATTTAAAATTGGTGAAAAAACGATACCTTTATTTCGAGAGTTTTCGAGCTAGGGCACTCTTGAAAATTTCAACCCTTAATTTTCACCCCTTAGAAGTGACCTACATCAACCAAAAGCTTCGCGGCACAACTAGACCCCAAATGGAGCCCATATACCAAATTTGAACCAAATCGGTCCAGTGTTGCTAAGAAAAGTGCCGCGTACGGCTGACGGCGGACGGCGTACGGCGGACGGCGTACGGCGTACGGCGGACGGACGGAAATTTTTTTATTCGATTTTCGTATTCTACGTACCTTGAAACGTAAAACATCAAATTTTGAGGGGGGGTTAAAATTTTTTTTTTCTTGCTCGATTCCAAAGGCTTATTATTGAAAATAATAAACCAAAAAAATTGATAGCTCAACTTTGGACAAAGATTGCAAAATTATCATTGCACATACCTAGGCCATTTTTGAAAAAAGCGGTGTTTTCGTGAACTCATACCAAACCAAACTAAAAAAAAAAACTTTGAAATCCATCCAGATAATAAATGCATGTAAGTAAAATCGTGAAAGAAGTGCTCTTAAGGTGTCCAACGACTGGGGGTTTTCCCCTAGTTCTTTTTTTGTAGTATTGTACTTCAATTCAAATGACATAACTAACATAACATAACAGATATAACTGACTTCCAACCATAGGTACGAAAATTTGATACCTTCTTAGCGAGAAGCTGGAGGAGATCTGAAGGAAGGAAGCTGAGGTTGGCCAGCTCACCCCTCTGTAGGACGTAGAAGTCTCTCGTCATGAACTGCTCTCCCTCGGACGAACTCGTGACGGAGTCTCCCCCGTCGTAGGTAGGAATGAAGGGTTCCGGCGTCCTCCTCCTAGGTCGACTCACAACAGGGTGTATCGGGATGGGAATGTGACTCGACCTGGCCCTCGGAGGGCTCGACTTCTGGGGTATCACCTCGAAAGACGACTCGACCGGGTCGCTCTCGCTTTTGGCGTCTTCGGAAAACGGGGATTCTGAGGCGACGTCGTTTTTCTGCCCGTCGTTTGTCACGTCGGAGTCGGGTGTGCGGAGTTTCACGACTTCGCCGCCAAAACGCACGCGTCGCGGGGATTTTCTCGAAGTGTCCTCTTCGTCCTCGAAATCGTCTACTTCATGTTCCACTCGCGTCGTCAAGACAACGCTATTGTTCATCAACAAATCATCTTCAACCTGCACCTTGTCCTCTTCAGACTCCTGATCACTCTCCGCTCCATCGTACTCCTCCTGCTTCACCTCTTGCAATTTCGCCTGAGTCGGGGATGGACTAGAATCACTCCACTCGTCCTGTGCTGTCTGAGGCGGGCTTTGCAAATCGATGCCAGAATCCCTCAAGCTTGGTTCCACTTGATAAACCTGACAGAGCACGTCCAAATCCCTTTTGACCTGAGGATAATAACTTTCCAAAAAGTGGTCGAACCTCGAGTCACCTACGTGTTCTTTGATCTTATTCAAGGTTTCAATCACTTGCCGTTGTGATGGCATGTGTGTCAATTTTTTGGACACTGCGGTCACGAGATGAACCAAACTCTGGTGGGATATTGATAATGTTTGATCGATTAGGCGTGGAAGTACTTGAACTACGGTGGCAGCCAAGCTGCCTGAAGCTGTTGGAGATTCAAGTCCCGTACTCACGATAGACCTCAGTACGAATTCCGGATCAGAAGTGAATTTGAGGTACGACGAAAGGACGTCCAAAGCACTGTTTCGCACTGCTGGAGCCGGGTGTCCCAAATTGTGCGTAACGTCACTCAAAACCGCCGGCACCATCAGTGCATCCAAATCTTCAGGGCTGAACCCTTTGGATATGACTGGTATGAGATCTCCCAAAACCCGCAAAGCGTGTTGCCTCACTTCCCATTCGGGCTCGTTGAGTCGAACCGCCAACTCCGTGAAGACGTTGATTTTGTCCACATTCTGAGGGAACCGATTGTACTTGATTATGGCTTCCCAGAGAGGCGTCAGCTCCAGGAGCTTCCCGGTGGACGGTCGCTGACGCAGAGGCGTCGACGGCGTCCTCCGATCACCCTTGGCACTCTCAGCCGGGCGGGTCTTCACCTCCATCGCGATAGCACATGCCACCCCACCTGCCACCATCTGACTGCCTTACTTGGCCTTCTATATTGATCAACCCCCACTTTCTTCTACCTTTGACACACTTACATACTTATCCATTCCGCGGATTAGCATACACCCACCAATTTTCTAGAGCAGTCGGCCGATTCATTTACAAGAAGTTATTAAAATCGGCGTTTAAACACGCAAAAAAGAGAAATATCACCCCACCATCTCTCGTAAGCTGCAGCACGGCTATTTCCCATTTCACCCAACCTGCATCGGAAATACAACGAAATTGCTTCTTGAGTAAGTCAAAACATTCTGGGGTGTTTAGTGTCGATACACCGATTCAATTTCGTGCCAACAGTCCCCGCCCTTGATTTTTTCCCCTTATTTTGACCCGCACAAGCTGATTTCTTTCCAGGTCATTGTTGACCCTTTCACTCGGGTGTGATGCACGCCAAGTTCCCGAGATGTGTAAGTATTGTAAAGAAAAGAAACAACGCCATTTGAGACAAAATAGCGACTGAGTTAAATAATTGGATGATGACACTATTAGTTTATTATTGTCAATTATGAACCTTTGGAATCGAGCAAGAAACAACAAAAAACGGCTCAAATTATTAGACAAAGGTTTATCAGAACACAGCTTTGCCGTTGTCACTACCTACCAACCATATTGGTTTATTATTTTCAATAATGAACCTTTGGAATCGACCAAGAAAAAAAAAATTTTAACACCCCCTCAAAATTTGATGGTTTACGTTTCAAGGTACGTAGAATCCAAGAATCGAATAAAAATTTGGCCGTCCGTCCGCCGTACGCGGCACTTTTGCCACTTAGCATTGACCGATTTTGATGAAATTTGGTATGTAGGCTCCATTTGGGGTCTAGTTGTGCCCCGAAGCTTTTGGTTCATGTAGGTCACTTCAAAGGGTTCCAAAATCAATTTTGAAATTTTGAAAATGCCCCTAATTTAAAAATTTAACTAATTTGTCAACTAATTAGAATCAAGGGAGAAAACCTGATGAGGCTGCTCTTCCTCCATTCATACGAAGTGGATATGTTTTTTTTTAACGTGATTTTATTTTACTGGATAACCCACTCCATTATAACTTTTTTCATTCGTGATAAATCATCCGATTTTTATGCACTCCATTTCAATTATTGGTTCAAGCATAAAGAGATTTTTTCCCATTGTTTTCTAGTAAATATCATGTTACATAAAGTGATAATTGAAAGGTAGGAGGTGTTCTTCAAATTCCAAGTAAATTCAATGAAGCTATTTGGTCTGAAATTGGATTTTGTCTGGTTCCCCTGCAATAACTAGTAGGTCAAATTTCTCAAATGATGTTATCAAACCATCTCCTCGACATATCGATAACATCGGGCCGAAACATCGATGTTTGAAAAACATCAAGCGTAAAACATAGATGATAAAAACATCGATATGACGAGCAAAACATCGATGTTTCGATATTATCGATATCGATGTTCCATCCCTACTACTGGTGGTCTCGTTCGATTCTGAAAATTCAATACTATTTTAAATTGATGAAAAAACAATACCTTGTTGTAGTGAACGTTTTTGAGCTAGGACGTTTTGAATATATCAGCCTTGACCCCAAATGAAGCCCATATACCAAATTTCATCAATTTCGGTCGATGGTAACTAAGGAATATAACTAAGCTAAGTAACCAACTAAGCCGCGGACGGACGGAAACATTTTTATTCGATTTTTGGATTCTACGTATTTTGAAATGTAGGTACCTAAACCATCAAATTTTGAGGGAGGTTAAAAAATTTTTTTCTTGGTCGATTCCAATGGTTTATTGTTGAAAATAATAAATCAAAAGCGGACCGACCTCAAAACTGATGATGGAAACTCTCTAAAAAGGAAATATATAGTAATGCATGCATTCCATAAGCATTAGGTCATTTTAAACCAAGCAAGAAACAGTGGTCTCTCCCTCTTCACCCTTCAACATTATCCACCATAACATTTTTAGCGGCATGGGAGCTTCAAAATTGAAGAGCATTTTAAAATTCATGATCTACGATACCCAACATGGGAATTCGAAGTAAATGTTGAACAGAAGCGGCGATAATGTGCACCCTTGCCTTACACCCTTGGCTATACTGACCCGATCCGAGAGAGCCCCATCCACCCGCACCTGAGCCTTTTTTTCCCCAGTACAGGTTTCTGATCAGCCTGACATCTTTGAAATCTAAACCAACATCCTCAAGAATGCGGATGAGCTTCTCGTGCTTCACATTGTCAAAGGCCTTTCCAAAGTCAATAAAGGAAGCATACACGGAGCATTGCTGGTCCAAACACTTCTGCACTAGGACTTGCATGGCAAACAGGGCCTCTCGCGTTCTGAAAGCACTTCTGAATCCAAACTAGGAATCACTGATCTCCGCCTCCACTTTGCGCCACAGGCGATAATGGATCACTCGCAATAGGATCTTCAGTTCATGGCTCATCAAACTGATTGTGCGATAATCTTACACTGCCTTGCATTACCTTTTTTTAGGAAGGGCTACGAAGATTGAGTTAAACAACTCAAATGGGAGGTCTCCGCTGTCATATATGAAGTTGTAAAAGGCTGTCAGATGGCAATACTCTCGTCCGTTAGTTTGAACTTTTCCATACTGACCTGGTGTTTCCCAACTGCCTTGCCTGACTTAGCATGCTTGATTCCATGTCGAACCTCATCAGCTAGTATCGGAGGACCCTCCCTTTCATCATGGAGGAACAGTTCTTGCATCCTGGAACAGTTCTTCCACATTCTTCTTCCAAACCTGACATTTCTCTTCCTGCGATACGGCGATCTTTCCATCCTCACCTACCACTACAGAAGGGTGGGAATTCTTGCCGAGCGACGTGAATCCCCTCACTTTCTTGTGTAGATTGAAATCGTCTGGCATCTCGGACAAAATTTGTCCGAGATGCCAGACGATTTCAATCTACACAAGCATTTAATGCTCAATCTCTTCGCACTGCACGGATATCCACTCTTCTCGAGCACGGCGGATCGATGTCCGAATCCTGACCTACAATGCTCTATACGCACCACCATTGTCCTAGAGCAAACGCCTTTCATCCAGCAATTGGAGGATCACGCTGGTCATCCACTTCTGCCTGCCTTGGGGAACACTACTGGGGAGATTATCCCTTGCCACATCATTCACTGTCTCCCTGAAATCACACCTGAAAGTTCCTGACCACATTATTCATCTGGTCTGCCGCTCTACTTGCTGCAGCTCGGGACTTCTTCCAGGGGAACCAGTAACCCCTACGAAGTGCTTCCCCAGGTGGCAGATCGGGGAAAGCCTCCCAGATATGGGTGGTAGGAGGGAAATCAAATGCCTGGAGCTTGGCAGCAGAAGTTTCAGTACCAAGCAGGGGCATCCATGGGTGTATTCTTCGGAGTTGGCTCTGTTTTGGGCAGCTATTGGCGTCATGTGGATCCCATGCAGTGGCAGGAGTACTGTGATGTGGAAGGCAAGAGGAAACCACCACATTACTCTTTCCTGAGGATAGTCCTTTAGCAAATCTCTAATGGAAACAGCGAGTGAATCCAATGGCCCCGAGTACCGGCGGTCCTTAAATGGAGCAGGGGTGCTAAGAATCTCCAGGCTCGTGATTTCAGAGAGGGATGTTCGAGTAGGATCTTGGATCGTCAGAAGCTTGTTCGAGCCAGGGAAGATCGATAACTTGGAGCTGGAAATGAGGCGTTTGGAGTTGGATGTTCTTGAGGTGTCCGAGGTTCATTGGCCTCGGTCTGTGCAATGAGAGCGAGAGGACACGGTTTTGGTTTATTATTTTCAATAATGGAACCTTTGGAATCGACCAAGAAAAAAAAAATTTTAACACCCCCTCAAAATTTGATGGTTTACGTTTCAAGGTACGTAGAATCCAAAAATCGAATAAAAATTTGGCCGTCCGTCCGCCGTACGCCGTCCGCCGTACGCGGCACTTTTACCACTTAGCATTGACCGATTTTGATGAAATTTGGTATGTAGGCTCCATTTGGGGTCTAGTTGTGCCCCGAAGATTTTGGTTGGTGTAGTCACTTCTAAGGGTTGAATAATGAATTTTGAAATTTTGAAAACGCCCTAACTCAAAAAGAATTGATATAAAGGTATTGTTTTTCCATCAATTCAAGATAGTATAGAATTTTTAGAATTGTTTGAGACCAGGCGGAGCCCAGTAGGACAAACCGTTCGCTCCCTACGAGAATTTAAGGGTTGGAAGTACGAGAAATCAGAAACACGAGTGTGAATCGCAAAAGAGGCCTCATCTCCGTTCTAATTTTAGCTGACCAAAATGCGATCGATGTTTTTCTTCATGTTGGATGGTTGGTGGCTCTGCAGACGAGTGATCTGTATAGAAAAATAATAAACTATTGTGTAATAATTAGTAGCGTTTCCTCAAATTTTTCTTAAAAGTAGACCCCATCCTGAGAATTTTGACACCAGCCGTTCTCTTTTTGGATGAGTAGGTCTTTTTCTACGATTTTTCAAAGTTTCGAATATTTATGATGTCACGCGCCCCTCTCGCCAGGGCGGGAATCCCCAGCCCACTGTGACGTCATAAACATTCGAAAAATTTGAAAAATCATAGAAAAAACGTCTGCCAAGTGGGTGTGGCACATAGCTTCCTCGTATCCATAACTCGATTATATAGATGATCCGATGAACAGTAGTTAATCTCAGAGCACCAATTTCTAAGTGCCTTTCACTACCCTCATAGGGGACCATCTACACGCTAATCTGGAAAATCCTAGAAAATTTCATCAAATTCGGATGAAAAATGTGAATGTTATGGCTGTTAAAAGGATTTTACGTATGCGCATGCGCAATGGCTACTATCAGTCCGAAGGTGATGATTTTCATAGGGAACCATCTAAATACTGATCTGTAATATCCCTGAAAAATTCATTGAAATCGGATGGAAAATGTGGAAGTTATGGCCGTTACAAGGAAATCACGTTTGCGCATGCTCAGTCGCTTCTATCAGTCCGAGGATGATGATTTTCATAGGGGACCGTCTACACACCAACCCGCACAATCCCTGAAAATTTCATAGAAATCGGACAATAACTTCGTATAGTTATGCGCGTTACAAGGAATTCATGACAGACGGACAGACAGACACACAGACACTGAACCAAAATTTTTCAGAAAGGTCTAAAACGTAAAACGCGAATGAAAATTTTGATTTCGGAGAACTTTTTTTTCGTCCTTGAAAAGTGAAAAAAAAAATTCGTAAAAATCGTTCCCTTTGAAATAACGGGAAAACCTTAGAAAGTCTCTTAGAAGTCAGTAACAATAACCAAAAGTTTCGGGGCACAACTAGACCCCATATACCCTCTAAGCTGCAGAAAGTTGAATCCGAGCATCCATAGTCATTCCGCATCCTGCATGGAGGCACCAATACTGAGGGAACTACTAGGCAAGAATTACGAGGAAGGGAGCTAAAATGAATCATCGGAACAAATTCGTGTACTGAGATGGGTGAAAAATGGACGAATACCTACTACAACGTTAACCTCAACCCATAGCTGTCAGTTTCATGATCACGATCACCGGTCAAGTTTGGCGCAAACAAGTTTACTCATCACGTGTCACACAATCTCTGGTGACCGTTGACCTTCTGTATGAGCCATGCGTCATGCATCTCAACTTTCCACGGCGGCACGCGAACTGCCCTCAGAAAGTAAACTCATCAGGTAAACACCCTCAGGTGTAGGTTTACAAAGGTTGAGTGATTGCTCAAAAACTCACTAAAAGCGTGTCCAGGTAGAACATTTTGAATTCGAAAGTGTTCTAGTGACGAGTTGTAGTGATGTAAGCGTTATCTAGTAGATTTCCCAAGTACCTACATCATATTGGTATTACATACCTTACCTTCCTAACAAGTGAATTCGTCATCCGTGATGTTATCACCCCCTGGTGTGATATCAAATACTCGAAGACAATATAAATAAAATAATATATATTTGTATAATAAATGTCGATATTGTAAATAGGTAAGTTAAATAAAATTACGGAACACAAAATAATTAATTTTTTCTGATCTCAAAAACCGAGTCCCGTTTGTTCCACTCCCCACACCTTAATTACATGTTTGTTTCCATGGAAAAATTTACTTATCAAACAGTAGCAATAGCTGGTGGAGAGTACATTTAATTTCCCCCGACTGAGAAGAAACATTGCTCCTGCAACGGTACTATAAAATGTCCAGGCACTTTTCCTTGCCCATGTTCGTCTTCATACATTATAGACTTTGGAATATTCACGAAGATAGTCTCTTTCATCTGGTTTGGGCTTTTAACAACTGGTGTCTTGTTAGCATGCCCATGCTGTAAGGATGCAGCATCCAATTTCAAGTCGTGGGATATTATTGGAATGTTGTTTATCGAAGTATTTCTTTACTTTATTGCGATAGACGTCCTGTCGAGCTGACGTCCAGGAAGTTTCCATCACTAAACCGGATCACTCTCGCGATTTGCATTGCTCTTAGTTGGAACACTTGACTCGTGTTTCGATACTACATCGTGCGACGATTACTTCCTCTCTGTCGAATCGCGACTCAGAGATAGCTCCTTAGTCGTATTGTAGGCAGTGATCCTGTAAACAGAACTTACTTTCATACACGATCATTTCCCTTACCCACGTGGTTCAAATCCGACGGTCTAATAGGTAAACTCTATTGATTCTTCTCAGAATAACGGATATAACTCCCTTAATTTAGATGCTAATTCAAAATTGATTACGCCGTTGGAAAGAGCGTAAAAGAAAAGCTAGCTCTTTGAAATCTTATCCTTGAAATCCTAGCTCTTTGAAATCATATCCGATGTTTTTAATCAATCCTGATTGGTGAAATAAATGCCCAAGGAAGGAAATTCGCAGTACGTTTCATTAATTTCTGATTGAACGTCAATAATTTTCCTTATTTAAAAGGACTTCTCCTGGGAGGAAACCGCATTCTTTCTAGACTATGGGCTATTGGCTTAAGTAGAATGCTCCATCCTGAACTGTTACAGACAGCTCAATGACTGTTTTCCTCCAAAAAATTTGTGAAAGAATATTCAAGTTTGATTCATCAGTCTAAAGTAAAAGTAGTAAAGTAAACAACCATCTCTTGTTGAACTGCCATTACTGGCATCACGGACGTCATCAACTGTCTTCCAAAGGGAAGACCAGACAGGGTTCTGACGATTTCTCTCAAGCTACTAATTGCCTCACCCACTTAAATGAAGCGGGGTTCACCAACGGCCAAATCCGAAAAATTCTCAAGACTTGCAATACAGCTCTCAAGAGGTCACCAACCCAGATAATTTCCGGTCTAAACTTCGGTGGTCTCACGGGAGCTGGTTCATTAAACCAGCTAATGGCCGTCGGTGATTCTTCAGTCTATTTGATCTCTAAATTCAGGTCAGACTACCGGACATGACGACAGCTAATAACTTATGTAGGTAGTCACAAATGACGGTTTACCGGAACGTAGGCATAAAATCAAAGAGAATCGATGATAATCATATTTCGTTCATTGATTTCTAAACGACCCTAGCGAACAGGTTGATTAAACGTCAATGATGTCGAGGTTTTCTTAGAGACTGACCCCATTCAAAAGAACTCCAAACATGATTATTAACTGAAAAACGTCTGCCAAGTGGGTGTGGCACATAGCTTCCTCGTATCCATAAACCGATTGAATAAATGATCCGATGCATAGTAGTTAATCTCAAAACATCAAAACAAGTTAATCTGTAACATCCCTCAAAATTTCATTGAAATTGGATGGAAAATGTAGAAGT
Organism: Apolygus lucorum; assembly: GCA_009739505.2. Taxonomy (NCBI): domain Eukaryota; kingdom Metazoa; phylum Arthropoda; class Insecta; order Hemiptera; family Miridae; genus Apolygus; species Apolygus lucorum. Next base: position 62,180,885 of record CM019179.2, read on the forward strand.
CATAGCCGTTACAAGGAAATTCACGTTTCCGCATGCGCAGTGGCTACTATCAGTCCGAAGGTGGTGATTTTCATAGGGGACCATCTAAATACTAATCTGTAACATCCCTGGAAATGTCATTGAAATCGGATGGAAAATGTAAAAATTATGGTCGTTACAAGGATTTTACGTATGCGCATGCGCAGAGGCTTCTATACATTTTAAGGCCTTGATCTTCATTGGGGACCATCTAAATACTAATCTGTAACATCTCTGAAAATTTCATTGAAATCGGATGGAAAATTTAGAAATTATGGCCGTTACAAGGAAATTCACGTTCGCGCATGCGCAGTGGCTATTATCAGTCTGAAGGTGGTGATTTTCATAGGGGACCATCTAAATACTAATCTGTAACATCCCTGAAAATTTCATTTAAATCGGATGGAAAATGTATAAATTATGGCCGTTACAAGGAAATTCACGTTCGCGCATGCGCAGTGGCTACTATCAGTCTGAAGGTGGTGATTTTCATAGGGGACCATCTAAATACTAATCTGTAACATCCCTGAAAATTTCATTGAAATCGGATGGAAAATGTAGAAATTATGGCCGTTACAAGGAAATCACGTTTGCGCATGCGCAGTCGCTTCTATCAGTCTAAGTCCTAAGTTCTCAACCGATTTTCCTGGTTCTTTTTTTGTTCGACGCGGAAAACTATGTAGTTGAGCGCTACGTCGCCGGAATTTCGAATTTTGCTTTGTAAGGGGGGAAAGGGGGGGTTAATGCTCAAATTAAAAAAATTTCATTGAAATCGGATGGAAAATGTAGAAGTTATGGCCGTTACTAGGAATTCACGTTTGCGCATGCGCTTCTATCAGTCCGGGGCTGATGATTTTCATAGGGGACCGTCTACACACCAACCCGCACAATCCCTGAAAATTTCATAGAAATCGGACAATAACTTCGTATAGTTATGCGCGTTACAAGGAATTCATTACAGACACACAGACAGACATACACGGAACCAAAATTGTTCAGGAAGGTCTGAAACGTAAAACGCGAGTGGAAATTTTGATTTTGGAGAACTTTTTTTTCATCCTTGAAAAGTGAAAACAAAGCTTCCGCTACCTTGGTAGACTCGGAAGCAAAATTGCGTTCATGTCATAATATTTCTCAAGCGTCATTTTATGTGCGAATCGAGAACCCTTCATAGCACTTTTCAACCAAATGGAAGGCCCTTGGTGATCAAGCTTTTAGAACATCCAGTGTGACCTGTAACCACCCCGGCAACTTTTGCGAAAAACGCAAATAATATTATAAATTGAGTACCTATTGTATCGATACTTCTATATCGATGACAGGAAAACAATGTGTTACCTGTACATGAAGGTTAGTCCTCAGAAACGTGTTAGTCAGTCCAGTCTCGTCTCATCATTTGTGCGCTCAGTTCTAGAAGTATTAAATGATATCTCTATAATTCGTCGAATACCCCCCCCCCCCCCCGAGCTTCTTCTCAAAATGCACAACAGTACCCTAAGTTAGTGATCTCTGCAATTTTGTAGATTTTCTCAAAATGAGAGTTTTACTTCAAATGGATGTTTACCAGCTTCCTCAGTGTCGATATTGCAGGAAAGAACGCGGCATTGAAATAATTTAGGGCAAGCGGGAATGAATGTAGTTCACACCACTTGCCTGGAGGTCGTCTGTCCGGCGGTGACGTAGTCTTTGTCAGTCAGAGAACCACAAAAGAAAGGCTCATTCTCTTCGCGGCCTCATTAATTATTTCTAAAAGTTTGACAGAAGGGAACAAACCTACGAGCAAGTCTTACTGCAACAAGGACAGGAAGTTTATTTGTTACTGGGCAAACAAAGTAAGTCAAAATAAAAAAGTCGAAATTTGCAGGTATTATCAAGAACACAATTATAATAAGTAGGTAGCTTCCTTGAACCATGTATGGTGTCCATGCTTGAACCATAGTATCCAAGGACCTAGTGTGTCCACATTGTCCATGTATTTTGCCTTGGGAAAGTGAGTTGGATTGCGCAGATAGGTTCAAGAAGATGATCTAAAAGTTCTTTTTTACCAAATTCAAACTCCTCGTATCCATAACTCGATTTTATAGACGATCCGTTGCATACGAGCTAATCTCAGAACATCAATCACGAACTACCTTGCACTACCCTAATGAGGCAAAATCTACACGTCAACCGGCACAGTCTTTGAAATTTGAGGTCTACGATTTTTAAACACCAATTCGTACTATTCCTGAAAATTGCATCAAAATCAGATTAAAAATGTAGAAATTTAGTATAGCTGTTACAAAGATTTTACGTTTTGATGTTACGTTTAAGATTTTCATGTGAGACGATCTACACCCCAATTCGCATAATCCCGGAGAATCAGTGGGAAAAGTAGAAGTTGAGGCTAATACAAGGAAATATGCGTTTGCTCGTGCGGAGTGGCTCTATAAAACTAGGCGATGATATTCATAGGGGACCATCTACACGCCAACCTTCAAAATCCCTGAAAATTTCATTGAAATCGGACAATCGGTGACTTCGTATAGTTTTCTTCCTTACGAGGATTTCATGACAGACACACTGACACGAAACCGAAATTGTTCTGGAAGGCCTGACACGTAATAGGCGTGGAAAATTTCAATTTTGGAGAACTTTTTTTTCAACCTAGGAAAGAAAACAATTTAGTTCCGTGTGTCTGTCTGTCATGAAATCCTTGTTACGGGTAACACTAATTTTGATGAGGAGGCTGATCGAGAAGAACGTATACGGACTTTCGGAGGTCTGTTGGTGACCTTGTTGATGGACCCATCGGTACTAAGGATATCGGAATTGTGAAAGTTGGCTGCCTGTTTCGTCGCTATCTCGAATGAGCGCGTGATATCTGCTACGTCCTTGAGTGATAACGTATCCGTTTCGAGGTACCTTTTTCACAATGTATCCGATGAACAACCCTTTACAAACTGGTCAATTAAATTTACCTCCATAATCTGTTCCTTTTAGATCTTATCAAATCCACAAGAAGCTTGCTGATGCAACCAACTGATGCATTTTTAGGACGTCCGACAGTAAGACTTGGGCGTCCTTATGCGATCGATCTGGGGTAAAGTTGGACAACACTCAACAGGAAAAAAAATAACCACACAGTAATCCGTTTTAGACCATTCTGAATCCAAATCCGCGAAAAAAACCATAGGTGTATGTCTGTGTGTGTGTGTGTGTATGTGTGTGTGTATAGGTGTAGGTGTCAAAATCTTGTGTCGTCTGCCCAGGCCTTAGTTCTCAACCGATTTTCCTGGTTCATTTTTTGTTCGACGCGGAAAACTATCTAGTTGTGCACTACGTCGCCGGAATTTCGAATTTTGCTTTTTAAGGGGGGAAAGGGGGGGGTTAATGCTCAAAAAACGTGTCTTTGCGGGCGTAATCTTGTAAACTCTGCCCAGGCTTCAATTTCCAACCGATTTGCGTGTTTCTTTTTCAAATAACTTCCGAGTTGTGCATGATTTTACCAGAGTATCAAAATTCGCAAGGTAAGGGGGTGAGTGGGGGGATAATATTCAAAAAATATCCGATTTTTCAATATTTCGGTTCCTTTACACCTTACTGTCTCCAAGCTTTGAAATTGAGGAAAAATTCTCACGATACCTCCGGATTTTCATGAATTATTCTCTGTATCACCATGGAACTAATAGTGGTGCCACCATGGTGCCAGGACACCACAAACCTCATAATTTGTGGATTTTTTTGTGTTTCACCCTGAATACGGATCTGAACTTCGACGAAACTGCCTACTAAAACTATTAGTTAAAAGTTAAAATGTTACGACGTAATTACGCTTTGGTGCCAGCCCGACACCATTAGTGGCGGTGGGGGGTGAACTCGAATTCGCATGATTCGAGGGTCCCACGCCGCTAGAAATGTCGTGGTGGATAATGGTAAGGGGGGAGGGGGAAGATCACTATTTCTTGCCTAAAGTAATAAATAAATTACATCGAGTGAAACAGTTTTATCGCTTACCAGCTGGTTAATCTGATCTAATGCTCATCCAACGGGACGTCCCCTGGAATGCATGCATTACTAAACAATATGTTTTTATTGCGCGCAACCTGGCTTTTTGGACGCCCTAAGTTGCGCAACTCCACAATTGCACAAAAATTAGGTTTTGGAGAACCCTACGTGTGGCACATGTTTTTTCATCATTTTTTTACGCTAAATCACATGGTATCATTCGTTTTTCAATTTGACTGGAATTTCTCTAAATGGCGGCCAAATTTTCGGTTGTTATTAGTGAAAAAATCGCGCTTTTCAAATCGTTATGAGTTTTTAGGCAATTTTATCCAGTTCAAGCATGATCGTGCTGCCAGTTTTCATTTTTAACTCCACCGTAGACGGCCCCAAGCCCGTGGTTCGAAAGGAGGTGAGAAAATAAAAAATAAACATGATTTTGACCACAAAACTGATGTTTTTGTGAAAGAAATGTTCATTTTTCCTCTTGAAATCTTAGTCTTCCTCAGAACGGATGACACCCTGTGATTCAGTGTCAAAAAATGATGAAAAAACATGTGCCACACTTAGGGTTCTCCAAAACCTAATTTTTGTGCAATCGTGGAGTTGCGCAACTTAGAGCGTTCAAAAAGCCAGGTTGCACGCAATAAAATAAATCCATTCGGGTATGAATTTTTCATTAAATTTGACGTAGAATCCGAATCTGTAATAAAAAAGGGAGGGTTCAATTTGAAAAAATGAAGATAGTGTCAATTGCGCACGATTGCGCGCAACTTTTTTGCGCAAAAGTATTTTTCCTGAGATCCTCACAAAAAATCACGAAGAATTGCGTTGACTGGAATTTTTTACGCTGTATTTTGCGGAAATGAAGGGGCTGTAACCTTTTCGTGAAACACCCTTTATATAAATATGTTATGGTGGGTTTCTCCTCCCGAAGCTGACCTTCCTCTTCGTCGGAAGACATGGTATTTGCAAAGGAACAACACTTCCGAATTGTAAATTAATTTTATTACCTAAAGAAACTGTACTATTTCAGAAACGGAACTCGAGTTAGCGATACTCCCCCTCGGACAGCATTTACTACAAATTTGATATCAAAATGATCACATGACACCTCGAAGGTTAAAACTCGAGCGAGCTACAACAATAACTGTCTGAACAGAACTAAAGGAGGGCTTAACAGGTGCCCCCTCTCTTCTCCAAATAGTTTCAAAACCTGTCACGAGGGGATTTACGAGCAGCTAGTGACGACATTACTGTGTTTCTCGAGTTTCAAATAATAACGATTGTTTAAAATAACAATGTCAGTAAATCTGATGATAATGCAAGTAAAATGGAAAACGTTCAATCTGGTTCAATCAGGGTTTGAGTCTTCGTTTTCATCAATCCAACACGATCCTGACGTTGCTTCCGTCTTCGGGAGCTCAGTTCACCTAGGGGACCAGACACAGCCCATTAGTGAAGAGAATATCAACCTACTTTTTTCTCCATAAGTGAAGGGTTTCCCCTTCAGGCAAACAATTCAAAATAACAGCATAGAACTGGCAAGTAAATTAATGCACATGCAGAGTGGAGGTAGGAGGCACGAGGAAAATTTCAATGAACAAACAATTCCAAGTAACAAACAAATTGTGCAAGGAGGTACAGGAATTATCCTTTGATCAATATATTTGAGCCAGAGGTGAATCCAGTCGTTAAGAATCATTAAAAGCAACTCGTTCAGAAGGAACTCATTCAAAAGAACTGCTTGGGAAGGTTGTCTATCTCATTTGGGCTTGACAGTCACACTATCAGAAAAGTAATGACTGTAAGACGTAGACCACGTAAAGGGAAGGACATAGAACAAGGGTCCAACTATGTTGCAGCCAACGTAAGGGTGTCAAGCAAGGTAGAGACTCCAGCCCACAATCCAAAATTAGACTCTTACTTGACTGAGAAAATGATTATGATGATCACTGAGAAGACTTGGGGATCCAAAGTCAACATAGGTGGGATAGTCCACATTCAACATTCAACATAGGTGGGAGAGTCCACATTCAACAAAAGAACAAGACTGGGCGGATCCACAGTCACCTTGGAAGAGCAGTGGGTAGTCCACTATGAACAAAAACAGTCAAGAAAATCTAAATTACTGAGATAAATCCCTGCTATCATCAGGGATAGTGCTAGAGCCATCAAAATTAGTACTCTCGAACTAATTCACATTGTACAGGAACAGGACTGAGTCTATAAGGACGTCGTTGTACTGTTTTAGTTGGATCAATGAGACGAATTTTAAATGTTCCAGTGGTAATGCGTGTGGTTAGAACTCCTGTGATGAAGAATTTTGAATATTTTTGTAAAAGATTAACGAGTTTTGATTTTTGACTAATAGGAACACCCGTGTGTAATTCGTTGAAATTCACATCATTTACTGGTGAAACTTTAAGACTTTCTGATAATGGGTCTATATGTGTGGGTAAATCAAAGAATGGAACGGTTTTGGTGTGACAGCTTGGGATCTCAGTGAACAACACAACCACATCCTCTGTAAACTGATCCAGAGAACATGGATCTTTCAAAAATCAGAAAATGCATAATCAGATTTGCAAGTATTATCAGTTCCAGAATGCTTATCTCTCTTGATATCATTATCCAATAAAACTTCTGACTCAATTCCAAGAATTGTGTGCTTGATTTAACTCGAATTTCATTCATAAAAAGTCTGGTAGTGTTCAGTAAAATATTCTCAGTAGAAGAAGACGTGATAGGAGGATCGTACTTCCTCAATGTGCACGTATTTGGGATAATCACCATATAATAATCTGTCACAAGAATTTCTCGCCCCAAAATTATGGGCACTGGAAGACAGTTATCTGCCACTAAGAGAAACAATACATGGTATCACGACCATTGATGGTAATTAAAACTCGTTTTTGTCATTTAGAAATGGTTACTGCAGATCCTATTCCATGCAAATGAACTATATTGTTAAAGGAAGTGCCTTGTAATTTAGAACTAATGGATATACGAAGGAGAGAGCATTCTGATCCTGAGTCGAAAAACGCTGAATATGATTACATAAAGGTTTATAAATTTTCTACATAGATCACTCGTTTCTTATTCATCTCAAGTCCAACCCTTGAGTTCTCATAGGGAGCGAACGGCTTGTCCTACAGAGCTCCGCGTGGTCTCAAAAATTCTACACCATCTTAAATTTAAGGAAAAACAATACCTTTATACCAAAATTTTTTGAGCTAGGGCGTTTTCAAAATTTCAACCCTTAGGAGTGACCGACATCAACCAAAATCTTAGGGGCACAACCAAACCCCAAATTGAGTCCATATACTAAATTTCATCAAAATGGTTTCATCAAAATTTCATCAATATGGTTGAAAAAATCATGAAATTGGTTGAAAAGTTCATGTAAATAATTGCTTGAAATTATTATGAAATTGATTGAAATTTGATTTTGGATTTGCTTACAAAGGCTTGCCGACTCATTACGCCAAATATCTCGATTTCGGGATGTGAAGAATCCAATTTTGGGATTATTAATCTGTGGAAATCGTAAATAGATCGAAGAGATGGTGATATTTATGGGATGTTCAGTGCAGACGCACTCTGATAGAAGACGGGGGAAGACCTTGGCAAATAACGGCGATAAAGAGGAGCGGGGTGATTGGTGGATGGTCGTCGATGGGTTGCGCGGGGGTCGTCGACGTGAAGGTGGTTCGGGAGGGGGAGTAGAAGCTGTTGAGCGAGTCCGTCGGAGAGGGGAGGCCCGCCGCTCAGCTGGCCGACTCAACCGCTCAGTCCGCCCCGAGGCCCCCCCTTTGTGTAATTTCTCGTCTTCTTTTCTTTGTTTATTATTTCCTCGACCCATTCCTTTCTAAAATGTATCAAATTTTTTAAATATAGTTGCCCAAATCAAATTGTTTGTGAAAATAGCATTATCGTGTGTGATGTGGTGAATCATTGTGAAAATGACGACTGAGGACATCCCGGACTCGACCCTCGCACCTCCGGACGTCATCTTCCAGAACATCAACTTCTCAGTTCGAGCAACCTACAATGTTTTTTCCGACAGTGAGTGATACCATTTATATAACAATACATTTAAACTAACATTAATAGAAAAGTCTGCCAAGTGGGCGTGGCACATAGCTTCTTTGTATCCATAACACGATTGTATGGATGATCCGATGAATTGTAGCTAATCTCGAAACATCAATCTCTACGTATCTTGCACTACCCTCATAGGGGACCATCTACACGTCGACCCACACAATCCCTGCAAATTTCATCGGATTCGGGATGAAAATGTAGAAGTTAGCGCGCTTATAACTATTTTACGTTAGCTCATGCGGAGAGGTTGCTGTCACTCCGGGTGCCATGATTTCCAGAGAGGGTCATCTGCTCGACAATCTAAACCATTTCTGAAAATTTCATCGAGTTCGGATGAAAAATTCAGAAGTTATGGCTGTTACAAGGAATTCAAGTTTGCGCATGCGCAGAGGCTACTATCAATCCGGTGCCATTATTTTCATAGGGCCCCATCACAGTAATCTGAACTATGCAGCTACAGTTCGTCAAAGGATTCTCTAGACAGGGAGAAGCCAAATTCTAGGTTTTTCCATTCGAAATCAAAATAATTTTCGTTTCTAGCTGTAACAATACTTATAAGGAAATTTGATTACTAGCAGCTAAGGACTCAAACAGAGTACAACTCGAAGAAATGAAAACTTTCGGATTCTACGTAGGCAGGTCCTACCTTGAAACGTAAACCAACAAATTTTGTGGGTGGGGGGGGGGGTCAATTTTTTTTCTTGGTCGATTCCAAAGGTTCATTATTGAAAATAATAAACCAAAATTAGGTACCTTTGTTTCTATAAGAAAAACGTCAGATTATAGTTGTGAAAACCTTGCATTTGTAACCTGCCTAAAATATTGAAAAAATACCTTAGTTTTAATTTAAAAAAAAAACATCAAATTAAAGGAGCTAAGAAAACTTTATTTTTTTTAAATATAGTTCTAAAATATCTACTTAAAAATACTCTCAAAATACCCTTGTTTGGCCTCAAAAAAATGTCAAATTAGTGGTGTTAAAACGTGAACTTAGTGAAAAATACTTTAAAATACTATAAAAATACATTCGTTTCGATTAGTTAACCTACATCGATAAGTTACCTTCGTTTGGATGAGAAAACCTTCAATTAGGGGCGTCAGAAACCTGAACTTTGTAAAAAATACTGTTAAATACCTTTGTTTCAATTTTAAATGGTAGATAGGAGGTGTAAAAATACCTTTGTTTAGATAACAAAAACGTCAAATTAGAGCTGTTAAAACCTTAATTCTTTTTGTTACCTAATCCTCCTTGAAGTTTCAAAAAATTCTTCATAAAAATTAGGTTATGATATTTACGATAAGTTGGGTACCTAAACTCTGGTAAAACCAATGCGGTGTCTACATGGTATTGCTTCCGAGTCTACCAAGTTAGCGGAAGCTTTGTTTTCACTTTTCAAGGACGAAAAAAAACGTCTGCCAAGTGGGTGTGGCACATAGCTTCCTCGTATCCATAACCCGATTGTATAGATGATCCGATGCATAATAGTTAATCTCAAAACATCAAAACAAGTTAATCTGTAACATCCCTGAAAATTTCATTGAAATCGGACAATAACTTCGTATAGTTATGCGCGTTACAAGGAATTCGTGACAGACAGACAGACACACAGACACTGAACCAAAATTGTTCAGAAAGGTCTAAAGCGCAAAACGCGAGTGAAAATTTTGATTTTGGAGAACTTTTTTTTTCGACCTTGAAAAGTGAAAACAAAGCTTCCGCTACCTTGGTAGACTCGGAAGCAAAATTCTCCAGAATCAAAATTTTCACTCGCGTTTTACGTTTCAGACCTTTCTGAACAATTTTGGTTCCGTGTCTGTCTGTCTGTCATGAATTCCTTGTAACGCGCATAACCATACGAAGTTACTGTCCGATTTCGATGAAATTTTTAGGGATTGTGCGGGTTGGTGTGTAGACGGTCCTCTGTGAAAATCGTCATCCCCGGACTGATAGAAGGGACTGCGCATGCGCAAACGTGAATTCCTTGTAACGGCCTTAACTTCTACGTTTTCCATCCGATTTCAATGAAATTTTCAGGGATGTTACAAATTAGTATTTAGATGGTCCCCTACGAAAATCACCCCCTTCAGACTGATAGTAGCCACTGCGCATGCGCAAACGTGAATTTCCTTGTAACGGCCATAATTTCCACATTTTCTACCCGATTTCGATGAAATTTTCAGGGATTATGCGGATTAGGTTGTAGATGGTCCCTAATGAAAATCAAGGCCTTAAAATACACGGAAGCCTCTGCGCATGCGCAAACGTAAAATCCTTGTAACAGCCACAACACTTACATTTTTCATCCGAATTCGATGAAATTTTCAAGGATTGTCCAAATTTGCGAGTAGATGGTCCCCTATGAGGGTAGTGCAAGGTACTTAGAGATTGGTGTTTTGAGATTAACTACTATGCATCAGATTATCTATATAATTGGGTTATGGATACGAGGAAGCTATGTGCCACACCCAATTGGCAGACTTTTCTATTGTCATGGGTGCATAACTAGCGGACCTGATCAGTGACACAACCTTATTGGCTGTGCACATAAGTACTTCGCAACAGAATAATAAATTACAATACAACTTATCACAACCTTGTCAATTCCATGAAGTTTGATTGATGACCATCCAACACGAACGGGAACCATTTAGATGTGTGTGAGGTTGAATGTAACCATGAAACCGTGTTTGTTTGTGCACTCTTTATAATGAACAAAGGAGAATAGAGAGCTTCAGAACAACACATCTGTTCTTACTTTCTCCCGATCACTCAGTTTTCTTCAAGAATCATTATTATAGGACCCGATGATCTGAATCACTACTTTTTATGGTATAATATAAAGGATGAACAGATGAGAAGTTAGCTCACCAAGTTTATCTAGCTTCTTCTAATTCTTCTAATAATTTGGATATAAAATGTATATTATGACATTTCTATGAGTACCAACCTACTTCTAAAAGTATGAATACATTTCGTTTTGATGAAAATTAGAATTTGATTGATGAAAAGTAGAAATGTTTGGAAAGTATTGATATATGTTTGAAATACACCAGAGAAAGTTTCTTATCAGAAAATTCGAGACGAATATGATTGTTGAGGAAAACATGATTAATGTTGTTCTCATATGCTGGGATATTCGACAGTCAAAATTGAAATCAGTTTCTTATTTTTACGGCATTGTTAAGATTGTAAACTTGTAAATTAAGTATTCATTGATCTTATGTATAAAAGGAACTGAGTTCGTCCCTATGTAACAATAATATATGCATCATGCAGATATAGAAAAAATGACAAAAATGGATAAAATAATCAACAAATATCACATGAGAAACCTAACACAAACAAGGATAAAGAGTACTTGAAATTATTAAACAAATCCAAACAATTGAAAAAAGAAGTTTTTCATTTAAAGGTTCATGAAGGTGAAGAAAAGATAAGAAAAAAAAACGCTGCAAATTATTACACAATGGTTTACTATTTTTCTATATAGATCACTCGTCTACAAAATCACCAACCATCCAATATGAAAAAAAATAAATAAATAAATAAAAAATTAAAAAAAAATTAAAAAAAAAAAACAAAAAAAAATCAAAATCACCAACCATCGATCGCATTTTGGTCAGCTCTAATGAGGAATTTCACCATGTCGGAATTTCCTATTTTTGACCCCAAAATCGGATTCAGCACCTCTAAAAACCCCCTAAGACAAACTTTCAGCCCGAACTTCCTAATTTACGAATAAACAAAACAGTGTAGAAAATACGAATGTTTAAAAAAAACCGGGAAAATGACGTCATCCTGGAATAGTTCATTTATGGCCGCTTGAAGCGCTGAGATCGAGAAATCTATAGTCCCCAGATGCAAAATTTCATGAAACAGTAAAGTTCGAAATCGAAAAACTGAAGAAAAAAATAGAAAAAGCGAGATGGGGAAAATTAGGTTTCCTCTGTTCTTGTTTGATAACTTTTCTCTTAGAAAAAACGATTTCGTCGTCCCAATGGGCAACACTGGGAGGAGACGGCGATCCGAACAGCCCAATCAGCGAGCGTTCCCGCTTCACGTCTGTTTTCCCGGTTAGTTTTGAAATTAAAAATTTTGATTGTCTCCCAAAAATAACAGGAGACTTATTTTCCGAAATCAGCCCGATTTTCATCCATCCCACACCATTAACTATTCAGGAAAAATGCAAACAGAAATCGGTGAAATTCCTCATTTGAACGGAGATTAGGCCTCTTTTGCGATTCACAATCATGTTTTGATTTATGTATGTATACATTTCAATATAAACCCTTAAATTTCCGTAGGGAGCGAACGGTTTGTCCTACAGAGCTCCGCGTGGTCTCAAAAAATTCTATAGAATCTTAAATTGAAGGAAAAACAATACCTTTATATCGAAATTTTTTGAGTTAGGACGTTTTCAAAATTTCAAAATTGATTTTGGAACCCTTAGAAGTGACCTACATCAACCAAAAGCTTCGGGGCACAACTAGACCCCAAATGGAGCCTACATACCAAATTTAATCAAAATCGGTTTGCTAAGTGGGGAAAGTGCCGCGTACGGCGGACGGACGGCCAAATTTTTATTCGATTTTTGGATTCTACGTACCTTGAAACGTAAACCATCAAATTTTGAGGGGGTGTTAAAAAAAATTTTTCTTGGTCGATTCCAAAGGTTCATCATTGAAAATAATAAACCAAAACAGGCGAATCATAAATCAAGGGGGAGAAGGGTGATGATCAAAACTTGGAGGGTTGATCTTCATGAATGAAGGAGGAGGAGAGTGATTATCAAAACTTGGGGGGTGAAAAAAAGAAAGACGGTGGAAGAAGAGACGAAAGAGCGAGAAATAACATGGAAGAAAATGAGTGGAAGTTCGATTGTCAAAAATATGGTAGGAGGATGTCCCAACAGACCAACGAGAAAGATCGTACATTGATGCACGCGATTTAGAAGATAATTATCATTTGCCATTAAATTGGACAATGAAGCTATTGTATCGAAGAAGACCTTGGAGCAGCTCAAGTAGCGGAAATTGCTAATTAATAGTGGTCGTTCTGCTACTTGATGGGTCTTTGCTACGACAATCTTGGGAACACAATAATACGGTTAATGTGTGGTTAAAAAAGATAACCACAGTGAATCTGATCCAGGCTGAAATAGGAAGGTTCCAAGAAACATCTGCCAAGTCGGGAAGGCCGCATAGCTTCCTCAAGTAGCAGTACACCGACACAATCGAATTAGTTGACTTAAAAACGCTGCAAATTATTACACAATGGTTTATTATTTTTTATTTTTCTATATAGATCACTCGTCTGCAAAGCCACCAACCATCCAACATGAAGAAAAACATCGATCGCATTTCGGTCAGCTTTAATTTGAACGGAGAATAGGCCTCTTTTGCGATTCACACTCGTGTTTCTGATTTATCGTACGTCCAAACTTTAAATTCTCGTTGTGAGCGAACGGTTTGTCCTATAGAGCTCCGGTCCCTTAGAAGTGACCTACATCAACCAAAATCTTGGGGGCACAACTAGACCCTAAATGGAGCCTACATACCAAATTTCATCAAAATCGGTCAATGCTAAGTGGCAAAATTTTTGTTTATTCGATTTTTGGATTCTACGTACCTTGAAACGTAAACCATCAAATTTTGAGGGGGTGTTAAAATTTTTTTTTCTTGGTCGATTCCAAAGGTTCATTATTGAAAACAATAAACCAAAACAAAGAAGTACAACTGATGAATTTCCCAATCCTTGATCTTCTTCAAACAAAAACAGACCTTCAACAAAAAGCGATAAATTTGATGAACACTTCCAGCAAATTTTCACACAAAAAATAACAATTTCAGTGGCATTATAAAATTTGATAACAAACATATTTAAAAAGTCTAGTTTTTATAGAAATTTATGTTTTTTTATATTACAGTTGACCAATTTTCTGGGACATCTATACTTATTTGAAAAAATACGTAGATTATACCTACCATATATTTTTTTCGTGATTGACCATCCTGTATGATAACTTGAACAATGAAACATTAAACTAGGATAGGAAACAACGAAATAAAGTTCGTAGGTATGTTTTTCAAAATTCACCAAAAAACAGCCACTTGGGTGGGTTTGCATAAAACTCTCATATTGGGCACATCTTTGGAAACATTTTGGAAACAGTCTGCATTCTGCGTAGCAGGACACATCCAATCTATTATGGATAGTTTCATGGAATAAAATTACTACCTACCTACTAAGTTTTACGTACTAAAACTTTTCCCCTCAGACTGCCGGAACTTCTCACTTAAAAAGATTTGACGCTAGGTCTTTTTCCAGGGTTTTTCGGGAAAAGAAGAAATTCCCTGAGTATTCCCGGTTTTCCAGGTCGCTGGACACCTTGATTTAGTATTTTAGGCAAGAAACAGTGGTCTCTCCCCTCTCTCTCCACCCCTCACCATTATCCACCATAACCTTTTAGCGTCATGGGAGCCTCGAATTTGAAGAGCATTTTAAAATCCACGATCTACGATACCCAACATGGGAATTCGAGTTCATCCCCCCCCCCCCCCCACAAATGGTGCCAGTCTGGCACCAATGAAGTAATACGTCGTTGAACTTTCATTGTTAGTTTTGGTAATTTGCAGTTTGTGGTGTTCTGGCACCACTGTTAGTTCCATGGTGGTACAGAGAATAACACTAGATTACAAAATTTAGGGGTGGTCTGGCTGCCTCGTTCTTTCACCACTTTTCTTATGGTATTTGGTGCGCTGAATCCGAATCTGACGTCAGTTTTTTTTTTATGTCGGATTTTCAAGATATAGCTAGTTTCAAGATTTTTCTAGTTCTCACTTTTCTTCATTTTTTAGTGAAAACTCATCTTGCTCAAATCTCCTCAAAAAGTACTCAGACTTATAGGAAATTTCATGAAGAATCCGAATATGTACTTAGTTTTTAAGTAAAGTTGTTTAAACCCCCTATTTTCCACAAAACGTATCAAAAAACTCCGGTTCTCAACGTTTTTTCTTCGGGTTTTCCCTTACATTTTGCCACTTGAAAAAAAATTAAGGCTAAAAAAAATTTTCTCGGGCCTTCACTTTGTAGGAGGGACACCCCAGAGGAGAATGAGACCAATCGCAGCCTCCTAAACCCATTAATATCGAAGGAATGAGCTTTTTCATGGCACTGAGTTGAAAATTCACAAAAACCGTTAATTAGTTTTTCGAGATAAGTATGTGCGTTCCTAAATCTGTTTTCCTCAAATGGATTTTCCTTTCTTCTACATTTTTTATGCTTGTCACCTATTAAGAGTAAGATCGAAAATAGGTACTCATAGGGGGAGTAAATCATAATTGGGAAACTCTTGTTTTGTTAAGTGATTTTAATTCAGTTTTACAAACGAAACACAATAAACTGCAGAAAAGTTGACGGTGTAAATCTGTTTCATGAAGGCTCAGATGAATCAAAAGTTGGTAAAATGTTTGGCTATTCCTCCACCTCAGAGGTTCCACCAAGATATAAAACCATGGAAGAACAATACAAAGGGTATTGGGAAGTTCACATGATGGCAGACTATTGTTGGACCTTAAAAAGTGATTTACCTCAGGCGGCAAAGTTTTCTCTACATAGATGCCGGCGATGAAACCTCTGAGATGGAGGAATGGCCAAACATTTTACCAACTTTTGATTCATCTGAGCCTTCATGAAACAGATTTACACCGTCA
The DNA here is from genome assembly GCA_009739505.2 of Apolygus lucorum. Lineage (NCBI taxonomy): Eukaryota > Metazoa > Arthropoda > Insecta > Hemiptera > Miridae > Apolygus > Apolygus lucorum. The sequence continues at coordinate 62,196,707 of CM019179.2, forward strand.
ACTTTTCTGCAGTTTATTGTGTTTCGTTTGTAAAACTGAATTAAAATCACTTAACAAAACAAGAGTTTCCCAATTATGATTTACTCCCCCTTTGAGTATCTATTTTCGATCTTACTCTTAATAGGTGACAAGCATAAAAAATGTAGAAGAAAGGAAAATCCATTTGAGGAAAACAGATTTAGGAACGCACATACTTATCTCGAAAAATTAATTAACGGTTTTTGTGAATTTTCAACTCAGTGCCATGAAAAAGCTCATTCCTTCGATATTAATGGGTTTAGGAGGCTGCGATTGGTCTCATTCTCTTCTGGGGTGTCCCCCCTACAAAGTAAAGGCCCGAGAAAATTTTTTTTAGCCTTAATTTTTTTTCAAGTGGCAAAATGTAAGGAAAAACCCGACGAAAAAACGTTGAGAACCGGTGTTTTTTGATACGTTTTGTGAAAAATAGGCGGTTTAACACAGTTTTACTTAAAAACTAAGTACATATTCGGATTCTACATGAAATTTCCAATAAGTCTGAGTACTTTTTGAGGAGATTTGAGCAAGATGAGTTTTCACTAAAAAATGAAGAAAAGTGAGAACTAGAAAAATCTTAAAACTAGCTATATCTTGAAAATCCGACGTAAACAAAAAAAATTGACGTCAGATTCGGATTCAGCGCACCAAATACCATAAGAAAAGTGGTGAAAGAACGAGGCAGCCAGACCACCCCTAAATTTTGTAATCTAGTGTAATTCATGAAAATCCGGAGGTATAATGAGAATTTTTCCTCAATTTCAAAGCTTGGGTACAATTAGTGAGCTTATCTTATAAGCTTATATTAGACTATTATCCTCCTACTCGCTTCCTTCCTATGCTAATTTTGGTACTCTGGTGGAATAGTGTGCAATTTGGAAAATGTTTGATTCGAACGAAAAAGAAACAAGCAAATTGATGGGAAATTGAGGCCTGGGCAGAGTTTACAAGATTATGCCCGCAAACGCACTTTTTTTTAAGCATTAACCCCCCCCCCCCCTTTGAAGGCAGAATTCGATATTAGGGTGGCATAGTGCACAACTAGATAGATTTCCGCGCCGGAAAAAAAAAGAATCACGAAAATCGGTTGGAAATTTAGGCCTGCGCAGAGTGTTATGCCTGAAAACGCACGTTTTTAAAGCATTAACCACCGTTTCCCCCACTCAAAAGGAATAATTCGAAATTCCGGCGACGTAGTGCACAACTAGATAGTTATTCCGCGTTGAACAAAATCGGCAGACGGCACAAGGGTCACACACACACACACACACATACAACCACACACCAACACACAGAGACATACATACACCTATGTTTTTTTTCGCGGATTTGGATTCAGAATGGTCTAAAACGGATTAGTGTGTGGTTATTTTATTATTTTGTTGAGTGTTGTCCAACTTTACCCCAGTTCAATCCCATAAGGACGCCCAAGTCTTACTGTGGGACGTCCTAAAAAGCATTAGAAATATAGTACCTAATCTCAAAACATCAATCTGTAAGTACTTATCAGTCCGGGACGATGATTTTCATCTCCACTCCAATCCGCACAATCCCTAATATTTTCATCGAAATTGGATGGAAACTGTAGAAGTGGCTATCAGTCAGAGGGTGATTACATTCACACACAACAGGGACTTCGATTCTTGGATCGAAACGTGTAGGTTTACTAGAGAGAAACAACCACTTCAAAGGCTTGTTTTCACCTTCAACTGTTTGAAAATGCTGCAAATCATTGCCCAAAGGTTTATTATTTTCTGTATAGATCACCCTTCTGTATAGATCACTGGTTCTCCATCAATAGCACTTACCACCATCTGTATTCTCCCTTGACCTTGCCTCTCAAATTCCAGCTTCCTGCGTCCAATAGGATTGAAAATGGCTTCGAAGCTCACTCAGCTGATCAGTGATCTGAAGAGTGAAGATCTTCTCGAATGCTGGAGACGCCTGGAAGAACACTGATCAGCTGAGTGATCTCCGAAGCCATTTTCAATCCTATTGAACGCAGGAAGCTGGAATTTGAGAGGGAAGGTCAAGGGTGAATACAGATGGTGGTAGGTGCTATGATGGTGAACCAGTGATCTATACAGAGAATAATAAACCTTTGGGCAATGATTTGCAGCGTTTTTTACCTACCAACATTTTTTTTTACCTAATAACTATTGGTAGGTACTATCTACCACACCATACTGCCTTCACAACTTCACAATCAAGTTTATTAGAAAGAACTTAACGCTTCACACTCGATTCGAAAAATAGAAAGCTTCATATGGAAATTTGATTACTGGTTACGCAGAAGGCAAAACTGTATACAAATCGAAGAAATGAACAGCGATCGCATTTTAGTCAGATAAAATTTGAAGGGAGATTAGACCTCTTTTGCGATTCACACTCATGATTCTGTTTTATCGAAGGAAAACCCTTAAGTACTCGTAGGGACCGAACGAATTGTCCTACAGAGCTCCGGGTGGTCTCAATTTTTTTTAAATATTCAATACTATTTAAAATTGGTGAAAAAACAATACCTTTATTTCGAGAGTTTTCGAGCTAGGGCACTCTTAAAAATTTCAACCCTTAATTTTCACCCCTTAGAAGTGACTGACATCAACCAAAAGGTTCGCGGCACAACTAGACCCCAAATGGAGCCCATATACCAATATTGAACCAAATCGGCCCGGTGTTGCTAAGAAAAGTGCCGCGTACGGCGGACGGACGGAAATTTTTTTATTCGATTTTCGGATTCTACGTACCTTGAAACGTAAAACATCAAATTTTGAGGGGGGGTTAAAATTTTTTCTTGCTCAATTTCAATGGCTTATTATTGAAAATAATAAACCAAAAAATCGAGATGAACGTTGAAAACATTGAAACTTGTTGGTATACTCGAGAGAAACAACTACTTCAAAGCCCTTTTTGACCAACCTTTGACATCCAGGAATGAACGAAATGAGAGATGTGAATGATTAATTTCAATCGAAAAAAAAGAAGCAAAAACATGGTTAATCTTTTTTTTTAATCGACTATTTAGGCTCATTTCTACCCCCAATTCTTGAAAAAGTCGTGAAAGAAGGTTGAAAACACCGAAACTTGTTGTTTACTCGAGAGAAACAGCCACTTCAAAGCCCTTTTTGACCAACCTTTGACATCCAGGAATGAACGAAATGAGAGATGTGAATGATTAATTTCAATCGAAAAAAAAGAAGCAAAAACATGGTTAATCTTTTTTTTTAATCGACTGTTTATCGATTAAATATTTAAGATCGAAAATCGAAAATTTCGACTGCAGCAGCTCGATGCAGTATTTCATAGTACATTTAGCACTCAGCGTTCCCACCAACACACCAGGGAGAGGCACAAGGAATAGTGATTCACGTTTTTGCATCAAACTTATTTACCTACACTGAACCTCCATTAGCGGCTAATCTGAAGACATTGTGCGTTCTCTTCTATCACGTTCGTCGGTTCAACTAAATCCAACACTCGAGATAAGAACAATGCTCACATCTGGACAACAACTTATCAATGGCCCTCATGCTATATTCCGTCTCACCGATTCTATTCAATGGGTTGAAAATTATCTGTTGCCTTCTGGTAAATGCGAAACGTCACTCACTATCTAAATATCTTTATATTAGACAAGGTCGAAACAATGTTTATGGGGAAGAGTGACATACATCCGGAAAATAGGCACCTCCTTATCGGCTGTATCTACCAAAATAGAAACTCCTTTCATCATTCAGATTCTACGTTAATTTTTAACCTACCGAGAAGGACTGAAATTACAAAATTTATATGAAGTAACCAGGATATTAGTACGTTAATTGTCAGAGCCGCTACAGTATCGTCGGTTTAGACCATAATCAGAATTGATAGAAGTGACAACCGGTTCATCCCCAAAACTCAACAAATTTAACCCATTAGTGCCCGTAATTATTTTTGTTCGAATTTTTTTGTGAAATTTCATAATATGAAATTTCACAAAAAAAATCGAACATAAATAATTATAAAGTAAGAATATTATTCTTACTATTTTTGACCCGAGGATCACGGGGAAAATATCTAAAAAAAATCTATCTGTAGCCAATTCGTCAATATTGGCCGATGCCATAATATGGCATAATATAAATTTGCCATAATATGCCATATTATGGCATCGTTGGGCACACAGCGCCTAAAACAGTATTGAGATGCGCGACCGAAGTATGTCTCGTTTGCAACCAGAATAGGGAAATAAAATGATTTGGATAATACTAAGTTGTGAATAATAAAGTACAATCACAAATTTATTGTCAAATAGAGGGTTACATTGAATATAAAACACCCACTAGCCCTTTGTCGCCCACTACCTTTGTATTTTGAGCACATTTTTCGTGATTGGGACTTAGGTATAGGAGGTCCCTGCACAGCGTTTTATTTCTTTTCCGGTGTATGAGTAACATAATGATCATCACGATCGAAACTAGTATCGTCCAAAATTTTAGCTGATGAAATAGATTACTTGTGTGATGGGTCAGGACGTCTTCTAGCAACGGCGTACCTCGACAATACCTTTTCTGAATTCCAGTTGCTATATGTTTTTGTTATTTTATGGAGAGAAATGAATGGAGACCACCACCACTTGTTCATCCGCGTACCAATAAGGTAGTTGTTTATATTCTGATCCATCAGATCCGCCCCACCCATTGATATGTTGTATTGGTAAATTTCTTGAGGCATTTGGACCGTGGTGATCTTATTTTGTTAGGGTGAATACCTTATGCTTCTTCATCAAATAACTGATCAAAACCTTCGAAAGGTGATCCACTGAACTGTGAATAGTTGAAAAAAGGAAATCTAGGTACCCATTTTGTATTTATTAGCCACTTTGACGTCAACAAAAACACCATCAAGCCATTGTGCAGGACTCTTACGGGGACCAGTCTCTTTCAATCGGTTCTTGAAAAATTGGCAGATCACCGAACCTGGCAACACTGGGTCAACCCGCTCTCCACATCTTCCTCGTTTATTTATTACCATGACAACCGAACCTTAGATCTTCATCTTCTCTCTCGTATTCGTCGTAGTTTTTGTACCGTTTAATAGCGTTTTATTTCGTTTGACTACAAGTGAAGTATTATCATAAAAGTATTATTAACAACCTATTCTAATATTGCTCTTTAGTTCTGAGAATAGGTATCTTCGATCTTCAAGAAAGGTAAGAGGAATATTCAATCATATTCCCTCATTTTGACATGAGCTCATACGAGGCTTTGGGATCAAGCCACTTGGTTTGGGTGAAGTTTGGTTGCATTTAGAAACTATTACGTATGATTGAGTTGGTGTAAAAATCCGTAATCAAGGTACTACTTAATCCGTAACTCGTACCTATGCCGTAATAAATCCGTAATCAGAGTACTTAATCCGTAACTCGGACGTAAGCCGTAAGAAATCCGTAAAGTAACCAAGGTAATCCGTAATATGTAATAATTACATATTATCACCACATCAGTACGTAAGTGTATGTGGATGCCGTAACCCAGGCCACTATGAAACGAGAAAGTAACCCAAGAGTTGGGATGGTCTATGAAATTAAGGGCCTCGTTCATAGTTTGTAACCGTAAGACTTAAGCAGGAATCCGTAAAAGTCCCTAAAATAAGACTGTGCATATGAAAACGATTATGTAAGTACTGTGAGGTAGGTACATGCGTCGGGCCTGGGTATTATACCTCCTAACCTTGTTACTGAGTACGTAGTGCGCACAGCAATGTAATTCACGTAAGACCATACAAAATTCCATTGATTTTGTAACTAGATCTACTGCCTATAAGACCGTATAGTTTTTGATTCCGTAAATGAAATCCGTAATCAGTCTTGTAACTGACAATAGAAGTGTAATAATGATAAAGTAAAACTATGGGCAGTTGGATCGTAAATGGTGTAAGTAAATGCTAGAATGTGTCAAGACACCTTCTTTAGCCGAATCCGTAAAGTATGAGAACGAGGAGCAGCAAGTGCAACTTGCACCTCTGTATCTTCTCCAATTCAGAATACCAACTCAACTATAAGATGGAGAAATTCGAGATTAAGAGAAATGTACCAAACTTTGAAACCCATCCAAGCAATCGTAATGCCCCCGTCAAGGGCAATGTTTGTTTGAGTCGTTATGAAACCTTAATCCGTAATCAGGTTTGAATATTATTCCGTAATCAGAACTATATTCCGTAAAACATTGAAAAGACCCCTACAGTCGCAGGTTCCACAGGACTTGCTTCTGTGCGCTTCCTGGCATATGTGAACGGGCATCACAATTATTGAGTGACTGCACGGGTGGCCTTAGACGGAAAATTCAGCTTCCGAAACAGGAGCCCAACCTTTTAGGCGTCAGCTCCTGTGGTTGGTCGCCTGATGATCCCCCACCGTTTCAATGCTTCAAGACTGGGGCTGGCTCCAACAAACGTATCATGTTCATCTTAACTGTGAAATGAAGCTGTACATAATGTAAACCGTAATAATTAGAATGATAATCATAATGATTAGATTTTAAACTGTAGTAATGAGCAGACAAACCTAGAAGTACCCAAGCCGTAATAAGTACTTCGCAATTCAACTGCAATCCGTACACAATTCAACTGCAACCCATAATTCAACTGCAATCCGCAATTCAACTGCAATCCGTAATTCAATTACAATCCGTAATTCAACAGTAATCCGTAATTCAACTATACCTAATCTGTAATTTAATAGTAATCCGTAATTCTACTGCAATCCGTAATTCAATAGTAATCCGTAATTCAACTGTAATCCGTAATTCAATAGTATTCCGTAATTCAACTATACCTAATCTGTAATTTAATAGTAATCCGTAATTTAACTATAATTCGTAATTCAATTATACTCCGTAATTCAATAGTAATCCGTAATTCAACTGCAATCCGTAATTCAAAAGTAATCCGTAAAATCCATAATATGAAACCGTAAAGTAAATGGATACTGTAAATTTTGACGTAAGCTACATCTATGGAATCAACCCGTAAAACCGCCGTTGCAAATTCCAATGGTGAATACAAAGTACCGACCTCAATACTGACCATTTATCCTCTTTTGGTTTGTACGAAATGGATCCCGTAGGTGGAAACCACCAGTCTACAGTTGATAAAGTTAGAGGTCGTGAGCAGCATGTTCGTCAAGATTTATAGGGTATAGTCTGTGAACACACTAGAACTTTTGCTGAAGATGGTTTGGCCCTCATTGAGGAAGCCCAAAAAGAAGCTAATGAATAGCTGAATTTGGTAAAGAATTACTTTAAACGTCGTCTTGGTGAGTTGATCTAGAAAATTAAAAGATGTCCAGACTCACAGATCAAACACTATCCGCTGAATGCATTTGCTGAGGCTCTTCCAAACGTAGCAAGTTCATTAAAATAAGAACCAAGACCTGGAAAATCAATAGGGTGTGCGCCTGGAGTGAGGTCTGCTTTCGATTAAAAATCTAAAAAAAAAAGTCAAGGCGCACCCCCCATTCAGGAAATCAAAGATGCCTTGCACAGTGAGGAACACATGTTGAATGAACTCCATCGTCGTTCTTCTTCAGGCATATCAAGTACAGCAATTGCTCATCTCTGCAAAGGAAACGTTCTTATTCTGTGATTCACAAAAGGCAAGTTCAAACAGTCAACTCAAAGTTCGTATAGACGTCCTCCAACTTGTGAGAAATGTGGTATTCTGAAAACTTGAAAATCCGGATGTGTGTGCTACAACTGTTTGAAAGATGATGGACACATTGCTTCTGACTGTTCACAAGCACCAACCGAGTCTTCCAAACGATACCGTAATCCCGAAAAGCAGAAGACTCCTGCGCAAGCCCGAATTGAACTGACCACAGCAAAACAAAAGATCTAGCCCAAGAGGCGTCGAATGCCATTCAAAGCAGCAGTTGCTGAATCCAAACGACGTATGAAAGAGGGCAAATCTTTCATAGCGAACCAAGAAAACGATAATGAAAGAATGTGCTGGGTTCAATACATGGACTCAGATGACGACAGTGACCACACCATGTACACTCACCAACGTAACGACTACGATTAAGCTTGTCCATCAGGGGCTGCTTTTTCAAACATAGAACCGTATCTAGAACCGTATTATACCGTAGGTAATCCGTATCTAAATTTTATTTTTATTTGTATTATTTAATTACTTTTATCTTATATTTTAATTCTGGCTGTACAGAATGATCCGCATGTTTTTGTTAATAGGCAAAATCTACCTTGACCAAAATTCGTCTCTTGTGCTAATGAAAATAGGGATGCTGATCTAGTGATGCATCAAGTAGGGGACATTATTTTCTACGTTGAGGGCACTAACACGTATGGTTGTCTCCAGAATGTTCTCTATGCTCGTGAACTATTAGAAAATTTGTTCTCTTTACGTAGATAAATGAAAAATAATCTCAGTACTATATTTAGCGATAAAACTGTGGAAATTCGAGATAGCTCTCGAGCTGGAGAACTAATCAAGTCTGGACACTATGATGGGCATTTTTTTTTGGTGTGTCCATTCTCTCTACCTTTTGTGACTGCTTCACAAACTGAAAAGAGACGCATCATGCAAGAAGTTTTGGGAATTGCTTACATGGCCGAGTCAGAGGTAGGAGGGAGTCCACATCTTAGCACGAGTTCAAGTAATCAGGGACATGACACCTCCGTTTTGTCTGTAGGAGGGAGAAAAAGAGTACAGACAAGGAAGTCGTCTGATGCTGGCCCTGATTCAAAACGAATTATGTCAGAAAATGATTCCAGTTCTAATGTTGACTATGGGGTGAATGACAGTGACCTTGTTGCTATACGCACCAGTAGGTACTGTTCCTAGTTTAAGGGACAATCTGAGGTTGCTATGGCACTATCGGTTGAACCATGCTTCAAAACAATGTTTAGAGATTGCTTCCAAGTTGATGACTTCTCTAAAGAAGATCAGATTCAACTCAGGCATTGTTGATTGTAGTTCTTGCAAAATGGCAAAGGCAAAACGAAAGCCTTGCAAAGATGTTCGAATCAGATCAGATATTCCATTTCATCGGTTGAAGGGACCTAATACTAAAATGATGCAGATAGACAAATGATGGAACTGAATATCGAACATCAGAGATGAGAGCTTTACTAACTCGAAATAAATAACTCTGACAACATGCGAACCCACCACAACATAATGGCTGTTCAGAGAGTCTGAATCTTACGTTAGTCTCATGCGTAAGGGTCAATCTAATATCAGATGGTATGCCTACCCATTTCTGGGGCTACACTCTCAGGCATACAGTTAACTTACATTTTACATTAAAACAGAACCCCGAATGCGTCGAACAACTTTCTAACACCTGAATGACTAAATTATATACGACGATTTGGCTGGAGGTGTATGTCCTCGACAACCATGCCAAAACAAGACTGAAATTTGACTCAAGAGCTAACTAAGAGTTTATTCTCGAATGCACAGATACAGATTTTGTGCTCCTTGATGCCAGAAAGAAAACCACCATTCGCTCTAAAAACGTTGACTTTGTGGAATCAAAAGTTTATGGAGACCATAATATGGTCATATTATGAAGACATCATTCAACCAAGAAGAAACCCTGGGACTGGAATTCGAAAAATTCCACAAATTTTGATGAAGACCCGGGACTGAAAATTCATATTTCAAACAACCCGTAATGAACACTTCTGCAAGATCTATAGACTCAGACCAAACCGTAAATACTGAGAAAAAAAAATCCGTAACAACTGTAACTCTGCCGACTACTCAGGAAAAACCGTAACCAAAGATTCCCTGCCATATACCTCAAGAACACAAAAGGAAAAACGAGTAGGAGGAACATCTGAATTCGTTTTCTTCTAAAACATTGCATATAATAGTTGAAATGAAGCAGCATCCATCTTGAATGCTGGAATCCTATCTCAGATGATACTTCACTTACCTGCTGTGATGTTATGAATTCTCATCAAGCTAAACCCAAGGTTCAAGCAATAAACACTGAATTTAACGCTCTAACGAAATGTGACACTTGGAAAATTGTTTCTAAAAGCTCTCTCCCAGCAATACAAATGTTGTCCAATCTCGCTGGGTTCACAAGATCAAATCAGAGGCCAATGGAGGAATTCGCTATCGCAGTAGGCTGGTTGCAAAAGGTTTTGCGACTCACAACTATTATGGTCGAACTGAAACCTATGTACATGTTTCCCGCTTAGTAGATGCACGATTCATGCTGATTAATGCTAACAAGTTTGATCTTGAAATTACTCAATACGTTCTGAAAACCGCCTTTCTAAACGGAACTCTAAGGAAAACTGTTTATATTGAGATTCCCGATGATTATTGTGAATACCTTGGCAAATCATCTAAATTGAGAAATAATAATATATGCTGATTGAAACGTGCTTTGTATCAGCTTAGAGTCTCGCCCAAGTGATGTTTTTTAAGATATCTGGAAACCATTGAAAATATGGGCTTCAAGGCATACCTAAGACTTTTGCTGCCATACTATTTGTTTGGAGACACCAACATAATTTGCTATCTTACTTTTGTACGTACGATTTTGTACGTACGATTTTGTACGTACGATTGTACGTACGTTTTTTTTTTTGTTGGTCACCAATAACACGTCTAAACGAAGGGAATTTGAGCGAGTCTTCAAGCAAGAATTTATAATTAACCTACTTGGCGAACCCACTCAATTTCTTGGATTGGAAATAAAAAGAGACCGTAAAAACCGCAAGATCTTCCTACATCAATCTAAATTTGTTAAATCACTTCTGGAACGCTTTGATGTGACCAAATATAAGTTTTTGCACATTCCAATGAGGCCTGGTGATGAACGTATAAACACAAAAACCAAGACTGAAAGAACGTCCAATCATCCATTCAGACAAGCCATAGGCTCACTACTCTATCTTCAGAATGGTACTCGACATGACATCACTTATGCCACTAATGTTTTAAGCAGACGTCAGTCAGATTTTACAGACTATGATTGGGAACTTGTTCAGAGAATTTTAAGGTATCTTGCTGGTACCAAGGATTATGGATTGGTTTTATCAGGTGAAGAAAACAACAGCATCAAGTGTTATTCAGATGCATCATTGGGACTGAATGATGAGAAAGGGAACTCTACGACTGGCTATGTAATTACTCTTTTTGGAGACTTAATTACATGGCGTACGAAGAAACAAAATCATGTCGCCCTGTCATCAGCAGAATGCGAGTATGTTGCTATGTCTGTAGCATGTCGAGAATCGGCCAACATTAGAGCAATGTGTAAAACTATGTTACTACTTGACATTACTCCTCAAGTGCTAGAAGATAATCGATCTGCAATCCGACTGGCTGAAACTGAAGACTCCACAACTTTCAAACACTTGACAAAGTTATGTTATCATTATGTGCGTGATGAGGTAAACCATAAAAACATTGAAATTAGCTGGCTGGAATCGGAAAGACAGCTTGCTGATGTTTTTACCAAGCCTTTGCCAAGAAAAAAATTCATCTTATTCCGTAATATGCTGGTCTATCAGCTACCTGTTTGAACATATTTCTGTTCTTGTTCTTTACAGGTAGATTGACCTAATCCGTAACAACCCGTAAAGTCTGTAACAACCCGTAAAGTCTGTAACAACTCGTAAGTGATGGCTCCAATGTCAACCAGTCTTCCTCTGGGTCTGGATTCATGGTTCTGGATCTGGGAGGGAGTGAAAAATTGGCAGATCACCGAACCTGGCAACACTGGGTCAACCCGCTCTCCACATCTTCCTCGTTTATTTATTACCATGACAACCGAACCTTAGATCTTCATCTTCTCTCTCGTATTCGTCGTAGTTTTTGTACCGTTTAATAGCGTTTTATTTCGTTTGACTACAAGTGAAGTATTATCATAAAAGTATTATTAACAACCTATTCTAATATTGCTCTTTAGTTCTGAGAATAGGTATCTTCGATCTTCAAGAAAGGTAAGAGGAATATTCAATCATATTCCCTCATTTTGACAGTTCTTCATCAAAACAACATCTTCATCACTCATCAGTTGTCCTGTAGAAGTCCCAACTGCTTCTGCTTCAAGATATTCATTTCCGCCAATTCGTACATTTCCAATCACAATTTGAGAGAGGCTAACAATTTATTACGTGACAAATGCCGGATAGTTCTTGGATTTCGTTTTCTTCATTGCCTGAATCGTCTTCTGACAATTCAGCTGGATTGGGAGGTTCGATGAAAATATCAACTGAAATGTCTGCGTCACTATTCATGTCAATGTGCACGTCGAGAGCATCTTGAAGGAAAAATCCAGGTCTTAAATAAGAAGCAAAAATAAAACATACTATTCAATCATGTACGGAAAACCATTCAACGGAAAACCACCAACAAAACGAATTCAAAAAACTGTCAGTAACTGCCCAACGATGCCGTTTGGCATCGCACAGATGAACACGGCCACCATAGCCGGATATCCTATTTTATCGATCCGAAAACTTCATACTAAGCCCAGAAAATATCTCAGGATGAATGGAAAGTATTCGTACTTCGCCGGAATATTAAAAATTTAATCTTACGACAAAGAAAATCTCAGGGGTTCGAGGTCGAAAATTTTACCCATCTTCAAACGCGTTATGCTTGCACTACACGAGGTTACACTGATCACTGAGGTGAAAAATAAATAAACAAACCCTCCAAGAGATATTTTTTAAATCTTGAAGGTAAAGTGATAATATATAAAATAAAGTAAAGGTGTAGTAAAAAAAAGTCTGCCAAGTGGGTGTGGCACATAGCTTCCTCGTGTCCATAACCCGATTGTATAGATGATCCGATGAATAGTAGTTAATCTCAAAACACCAATAACTCAGTACCTTTTACTACCCTCATAGGGGACCATGTACACGCTAATCTGGACAATCCTAGAAAATTTCATCAAATTCGGATGAAAAAATAAGTGAGTAGATGTATGTGATTGGATCAAAAAAATTCTTAGCCTCGGCTGGGATTCGAACCCGCGACCCCTGGAGCACAAATCAAGACTCTGTCCTCTGAGCTATTGAAGCCTTGTCATGTATAAGATTTGAGATTCTCACAGGAGACCATCCCTCTATGAATGGATCCCTCTATGGAAAACAATTCTCTATGATTTTCATAGGATACCATCTAAACACTACTCTGTAACATCCCTGAAAATTTCATTGAAATCGGATGGAAAATGTAGAAGTCATGGACGTTATGAGGAAATTCACGTTTGCGCATGCGCAGTGGCTACTATCAGTGAAGGTGGTGATTTTCATAGGGGACCATCAACCTAACACCCCTGAAAAGCCCTGGGGGGCTACTAATCTGTACCTAACATCCCTGAAAATTTCATTGAAATCGGATTGAAAATGTAGAAGTTATGGCCGTTACAAAGAATTCACGTTTGCGCATGCGCAGTCGCTTCTATCAGTCCGAGGATGATGATTTTCATAGGGGAGCATCTACAACCTAATCCACATAATCCCTCAAAATTTCATAGAAATCGAGTGGAAAATGTGGAAGTTATGGCCGTTAGAAGGAAATTCACGTTTGCGCATGCGCAGTAGCTACTATCAATTCGAAGGAGGTGATTTTCATAGGGAATCATCTAGATACTAATCTGTAACATCCCTGAAAATTTCATCGAAATCGAGTGGAAAATGTGGAAGTTATGGCCGTTACAAGGAATTCACGTTTGCGCATGCGCAGTCGCTTGTATCAGTCCGAGGATGATGATTTTCATAGGGGACCGTCTACACACCAACCCGCACAATCCCTGAAAATTTCATCGAAATCGGACAATAACTTCGTATAGTTATGCGCGTTACAAGGAATTGATGACAGACGGACAGACACACAGACACACGGACACACGGACACACAGACAGACAGACAGACAGACACGGAACCAAAATTGTTCAGAAAGGTCTAGAACGCAAAACGCGAGTGAAAATTTTGATTTTGGAGAACTTTTTTTTTTCGTCCTTGAAAAGTGAAAACAAAGCTTCCGCTACCTTGGTAGACTCGGAAGCAATATCACGTATTAGGTGGGTAAAATGAATTAGAGAATTCGTCCATTCACGAAACTTTTACATGAAAGTTCCCTTTGTGACCACTGAGTCACTAGCGATTTAGGGCGTAAAAAGAAGTTTAATTCAATAAAATTCCAGTTGAACAATAAAATTGAACCAGTTGAAATATTTTCGCACACTCTTCATTGATTTAAATAAGTACCATAAATATAGCCTAAGCTGATGTTAAAATGTTTAGTTAGATGTACCTTTTTACATGGTATAGCCGTTCTTTTGACTGCCTTAAGAAAATATTGTAAAAATACATCAGATATTAGTAAAAATGTACACTAAAAAAAAATTCTAAAATAAAGGTAAAGTGATAATGTATAAAATGAAGTAAAGGTGTAGTAAAAAATATCGCGTATAAGGTGGGTAAAATAAATTTAGAAATTCGTCCATTCATGATACTTTTACATTAAAGTTCCACTGAGTGACTAGGGATTTAGAGCGTGAAAAAAATCCGGATATCTGCACGAACCAAGCCTATGGACCAGATGGATTACAAGCAGAGGTGTGGAGGGTGGTAGCCTGAAGACGCTGCACCATTTTGCTCCGGGGATCTGTGCCGTCAACCCTCTTATAAGCTCTGTAAAGCTGTAAAAAAAAAGCTCTCATTTAGAAAAAAAACAAAGAGAGGAAGACTACCGCTTAATTAGAGTCTGTCAAGGTTCGGTTCGTAATAGTACGCCAGTTCTACAAAATCATTGAAAAGCGATTGGAGTCCGCGGTTACTCATGTTGAGGAACTAAAGGTCTCTGAAGAGACATTGAAGGACTTGCTCTGAATGTGGTGCCACTAACAGAAAACGCTGCAAATTATGTCACAAAGGTTTATTATTTTTCTGTATAGATCATTCTTCGGCAAAGGTCACCCTGGGTAAGTACTACCTACCTACTACATACTTCACACCTTCTAAAAAATAAATAAGAAGAAATAAACGCTTCAAAAAATCGGGAGTTTCACACATACACACACATTTGAACGGAGATTAGACCTCTTTGGTGATACACACTCGTGATTCTGATTAATCGAAGGAAAAACCTAAAGTTCTCGTAGGGAGCTCCGCGTGGTCTCTAAAATACTAAAAATTCAATACTATCTTATGTAGGTGGAAAACCACTTACTTTATTTCGAGAGTTTTCGAGCTAGGGCACTATTGAAAATTTGAACCCCTAATTTTCACCCCTTAGAAGTGACTGACATCAACCGAAAGCTTCACGGCACAACTAGACCCCAAATGGAGCTCATGTACCAAATTTCAACCAAATCGGTCCATGGTTGCTAAGAAAAGTGAAGCGTACGGCGGAAATTTTTATATTAGCCCTTCGGATTTTACGTACTTAAGTACCTTGGAACGTAAAACATAAAATTTTGAGAAGGGGGGGAGGTTAAATTTTTTTTTTTGCTCAATTCCAATGGTTCATTATTGAAAATAATAAACCAAAAGGAGAGAGCTTCATATTGCAGTTCTCGAAATAATGTCCTATTTCGCTATAATGAATATCATAACGGAAATCAAAGCAGCTGGTAGGTATGGATCGCGTTTTAGAAATTCAACCGCTATTTTTCACCCCTTAGAAGTGACTGACACAACCAGACCCCAAATGTCATCAAACTCGGTCCATGCTAACTAAAAAACGCAGCAATTTAACATACAAAGGTTTATTATTTTTCTGTAGAGATCACTCGCCTGCAAAGAACACAAAGTCACCAGAGACATTTTCGCTTCACAATCAAGTTTAGAAGAAATAAAGAGTTGTTGATGCCTTCATTAGGAAATTGGATTACTGGTTGCTAAGGACGCAAAACTGAGTACAACTCATAGAAACGAACAACATTTCGGCGAAATGATTTCGCATTTTGGTCAGCTAAAATTTGAACGGTGATTACTAATCACTGATTAGGTCTCTTTCGCGATTCACACTCGTTTTTTACGACGTCCCACAGTGGGGCGTCCTTATGCAATTAATCTGAGGTAAAGTTGGACAAAACTCAACAGAAAAAAATAACCACACACCAATCCGTTGTAGACCATTCTGAGTCCAAATCCGTAAAAAAACCATAGGTGTATGACTGAGTGTGTATGACAAAATCTTGTGTCGTCTGCCCAGGCCTTAGTTCTCAACCGATTTTCGTGGTTCTTTTGGTTTATTATTTTCAATAATGAACCTTTAGAATCGACCAAGAAAAAAAAATTTCTAACACCCACTCAAAATTTATTGGTACACGTTTCAAGGTACGTAGAATCCAGAAAACGAATAAAAATTTGGCCGTCCGTCCGCGGCACTTTCCTCACTTAGCATTGACCGATTTTGATGAAATTTGGTATATAAGTAGGCTCCATTTGGGGTCTAGTTGTGCCCCGAAGATTTTGGTTGATGTAGGTCACTTCTAAGTGTTGGAAAATGAATTTTGAAATTTTGAAAACGCCCTTAAGTCAAAAAATTTTGATATAAAGGTATTGTTTTTCCATCAATTTAAGGTAGTATAGAATGTTTTGAGACCACGCGGAGCCTTGTAGGACAAACCGTTCGCTCCGTACGAGAATTGAAGGGTTGGACGCACGATAGATAAGAAACACGAGTGTGAATAAAAAAAGAGGTCTGATCTCCGTTCAAGTTATGGCTGACCGAAATGCGATCGATGTTTTTCTTCATGTTGGATGGTTGGTGGCTTAGCAGACGAGTGATCTTTATGGTTAAATAATAAACCATTTTGTAATAATTTGCAGCGTTTTTTGTTCGACCCGGAAAACTACCTAGTTGTGCACTACGTCGCCGGAATTTTGAATTTTCCCTTTTAAGGGTTGGAAAGAGAGGGGACTAATGCTTAAAAAACGAGCGTTTGTGGGCATAATCTTATAAACTCTGCCCAGGCCTCAATTTCCAACCGATTTGCGTGTTTCTTTTTTTGTTCGACTCAGAAATCTTCCAAATTGCTCATTATTTCACCAGAGTATCAAAATTCGCATGGTGAGGGGGCGAGTGGGGGGATAATATTCACAAAATATCCGATTTTTCAATATTTCGGTTCCTTCTGTCCCACCATGAAACTAATATTGGTGCCACGACACTATAAACCGCTTATTTCGTGGGTTCTTTGTGTTTCACCTTGAATACGGATGTGATCCTCGGCGGACTGTCTACCAAAACTTACAGATGAAAGTTCAACGTTACGACGTATTTCCGCTTTGGTGCCAAAAGGGAGGAGGAGAGACCACTATTTCTTGCTCAAAGTATTAAATAAATTACATAGAGTGAAACAGTTTTATTGCCCACCAACTGGTTTAAATTGATCTACCGCTAATCCAATGGGACATCACCTGGAATGCATGCATTACTAAACAATATGTTCTCACTTCCAACCCTAAAGTACTCATGGGGAGCGAACGGTTGGTCCTACAGAGCTGTGGGTGGTCTCATTCGATTCTAAAAATCCAATACTATTTTAAATCAATGAAAAAACTTGATATCAAAGGTTTTTGATCTAGGACTTATTAAAAATGTCAGCCCTTATTTTTCAATCCATAGTGACTGACAAAACCAAAAGGGTCGGGGCACAACTGGACCCCAAATGGAGCCTACATACCAAATTTCATCAAAATCGGTCAATGCTAAGTGGCAAAAGTGCCGCGTACGGCGTACGGACGGCCAAATTTTTATTCGATTTCTGGATTCTACATACCTTGATACGTAAACCAACAAATATTGAGGGGGTATTAAAATTTTTTTTTCTTGGTCGATTCCAAAGGTTCGTTATTGAAAATAATAGTAAACCAAAATCAGGCGCAACGAAATTTTATTCGATTTTCGGATTCAACAAATCAAAAATCAACAAATTTTGACGTGTGGGTTAATTTTGGTTTATCATTTTCAATAATGAACCTTTGGAATCGACCAAGAAAAAAAAATTCAATACCCCCTCAAAATTTGTTGGTTTACGTATCAAGGTACGTAGAATCCAAAAAATGAATACAAATTTGGCCGTCCGTCCGCCGTACGCGGCACTTTCCCACTTAGCATTGACCGATTTTGATGAAATTTGATGTGTAGGCTCCATTTGGGGTCTAGTTGTGCCCCGAAGATTTTGGTTAATGTAGGTCACTTCTAAGGGTCGAAAAATGAATTTTGAAATTTTCGAAATGCCTTAACTCAAAAAAATTTGATATAAAGGTATTGTTTTTCGATCAATTTAAGATAGAATAGAATTTTTTGAGACCACGCGGAGCCCTTTAGGACAAACCGTTCGTTCCCTACAAGAATCTAAAGGTTTTACATACGATAAATCAGAAACACGAGTGTGAGTCGCAACAGGCGATTTGATCTCCGTTCAAATTACAGCTGACCGAAATGCGATCGATGTTTTTCTTCATGTTGGAAGGTTGGTGGCTTTGCAGACGAGTGATCTATATAGAAAAAGAAAAAATAATAAACCATTTGAAGCGTTTTTCTTGGTCGATTCCAAAAGTTCGTATTGAAAAAATTAAACCAAACGCCACTTACGGCGGATGGACGAATTTTTTTCATTCGATTTTCGGATTTTACGTAGGTATCTTGAAACGTAAACCATCAAACTTTGAGGGGAGGAGAAGAAATGTTAAACTATTTTCTTACTCAATTCCAAAGGTTCATTACTAAAAATGATAAACCAAAAGCTATTTTATAACATTGTGCTCGTGCTTAGCACACAACACTTAGCAGCTGTAAGCAACTTTTAAACGGCTGGAGAGACGAATTTTTGCTCGTGCTCATTGCCATTTCTAATAAAGGATCCCGATTACAGAATAGACGGCGCAAAAATGCATCTCAGATACAACAAAATAATTAATGAAAGTAGTTTCTCGATGGCATTTCTCGGAGGAGAATCGAAACCATTTCTGGATCCGCCAGTGAAGCGAGCCACTGATCCCCCAAGACCCATTTCGGGGAATGTGAGGTCTCCCAAGCTCGACACGCGAAAAGCCGCTCAATGAACGTTGACACGACCTCTTGTGAGGCCAATATCTTCAATTCGAGAACATTGGACAAATCTAATTCGAAGCGACTCAGTCTCGATCCGTTTCTTCCACCACTTTAGCGTCACTTCCACTTCCTCTACTAGTATTCCCGTGTTTTAGGGTCATCATAAGGATGTGGCTCATCTGGCATCTGACAATAAATTATGAGCTTTTGCAAGGAACAGTTTTTAAGGGGGTCTCAGTCGGTCTCCGTTCGTTCCTCGTTCTGGGTTAGTATTTAGCCAAATCGAAGACGCAAAAACAAGCAGATGCTGAAGTGGCTAGGTATTATGCAGCTCGGGACGAACTTGAGTGGGAAGACGGGATCCTCAGACTAAATGGACGAATCGCTATTCCAAGTAAGCTTCGTCCATCAATCCTCCAACTCCTCCATGTTGGACATTTTGGAGTAAGTCGTATGCGAGACAATCAGTGCTTGATTTTTGTTGAAAAATTATTTTACAACCTACGTAGGTATTAATTATGTTGAGTCATCAAAAATTAACTTCCCTCGACCGGGGATCGATCTCCTATCGTTCCGATTCTGAATCAGAGCTCCTACCACTGAGCTAAGGAAGCGAATGGACAGAAATGCGAAGAGGTCGCTGATCACAACATCTTCCCCCCCGTTAGGAAATCTTAGGTACTCCGTTACCTAGTCAGGGCCTGCGTTTTTACAACCCATTGAGAACGCGTATTTTTGACTGGCTTCGGAGTTTTTTGTTATTGTTTTCCTTATTGACGGGGCGGGGGATCTGCTGACCTCAACGTTTGTCCGAATAGGCGGTGGCTCGACTCGTGTCTTGGGAGGAAGTTGTTTTGATGACCTAATCTTAATGAATTATTGTTTTTCTGAGAAATTCTGAGGAGACCGTTCAGGCCCGATACGACTGCGCCATACTGTTGAGTCATCAAAAATTAACTTCCCTCGACCGGGGATCGATCACCTATCATTCCGATTCTAAATCGGAGCTCCTACCACTTGAGCTAAGGAAGCGAATGGACAGAAATGCGAAGAGGTCGCTGATCACAACATCTTCCCCCCCGTTAGGAAATCTTAGGTACTCCGTTACCTAGTCAGGGCCTGCGTTTTTACAACCCATTGAGAACGCGTATTTTTGACTGGCTTCGGAGTTTTTTGTTATTGTTTTCCTTATTGACGGGGCGGGGGATCTGCTGACCTCAACGTTTGTCCGAATAGGCGGTGGCTCGACTCGTGTCTTGGGAGGGAGTTGTTTTGATGACCTAATCTTAATGAATTATTGTTTCTCAGAGAAATTCTGAGGAGACCGTTCGGGCCCGATACGACTGCGCCATACTGTTGCGTCATCAAAAATTAACTTCCCTCGACCGGGGATCGATCACCTATCATTCCGATTCTAAATCGGAGCTCCTACCACTTGAGCTAAGGAAGCGAATGGACAGAAATGCGAAGAGGTCGCTGATCACAACATCTTCCCCCCCATTAGGAAATCTTAGGTACTCCGTTACCTAGTCAGGAGTTGCCCAGGTGACCCTACACGACCAAAATACTGTAGGAACGCTTTAGCGACAGACTCTGCTGTGTGGTCAGGAAGAGGGTAGAAGTCTACAAAACGAGAGAACTGATCTATAATGGACAGAAAATACTTGTGTCCCCTGGGTGTTTGAGGGAGGGGGCCCACTATGTCAGCGCTAATTTGAGAGAAACACTCGGTTGGTTCTGAGAACTCACCTAGTGGGGCTGTTGTCCTCCCATAGTGTTTCCTCTGGCTACACGAAGTGCATGACTGGACATAGTTGGCCACATCCTCCTTCATACCAGGCCACCAAAACTGTTCTTGCACCCTTTGTAAAGTTTTCTTGTTCCCACCGTGTCCTGCCTGTGGAAGGTCATGGTACAACTGCAGGATTTTCTCCCGCAGTTTCGTGGGTACCACTACCCTGAGGCCATTAATGGTGTTCCGACAGAGGATTTTATCTCGGGAGAGCCTGAAGTTCTTTTTGGTGACCAGTTCCATGGTACCCCTATCTGCCGCTTGCTCTTCTTTTATCTCGTCCATTGTCACCACAGGGAGAAATCGGACTTCTGTTGTAAGTACCCTGGACAGAGCATCGGCATTGCCATGAGACTTTCCTGACTTGTGAACTATTGAAAATCTATACTCGCTAAGCTGTAGTGCCCATCGAGTAAGGCGGGAATTTAGGTCCCTGTGCGTATTTAAGTACTTGAGGGCCTGGTGGTCTGTGTAAACCACAAAGTCAACCCCCCATAGGTAGTGGTGGAATTGAGCTACACCGTATATGAGGGCGGCCAATTCCAACTCCGTTGCACAATAGGATGTAGATTCAGCTGGGGTTGTGCGACGGGATGCGTAGGCTACTGGATGCTCTACCCCGTCCACCATCTGGCTGAGTACACATCCCAGCCCATCCTTACTGCCATCTGTGGCTAAAATGAAAGGCTTGGAGAAATCTGGGTATGCTAAAATGGGTGCTTTAGTCAGAAGAGCTTTTAGATTTTGGAAGGCTGCATTGCAGTCTTCTGTCCAGTTGAATGGCGTGTCTTTTCGTGTGAGGTCGGTAAGTGGTTTGGCAATCTGGGCAAAGTTCGGGACAAAACGACGATAGTATGAGCATAAGCCCAAGAAGGATCTAACGTCTTTCAAATTTTGAAGTGTGGGAAACTCTGACACTGCCTTTGTCCGAATAGGCGGTGGCTCGACTCGTGTCTTGGGAGGAAGTTGTTTTGATGACCTAATCTTAATGAATTATTGTTTTTCTGAGAAATTCTGAGGAGACCGTTCAGGCCCGATACGACTGCGCCATACTGTTGAGTCATCAAAAATTAACTTCCCTCGACCGGGGATCGATCACCTATCATTCCGATTCTAAATCGGAGCTCCTACCACTTGAGCTAAGGAAGCGAATGGACAGAAATGCGAAGAGGTCGCTGATCACAACATCTTCCCCCCCGTTAGGAAATCTTAGGTACTCCGTTACCTAGTCAGGGCCTGCGTTTTTACAACCCATTGAGAACGCGTATTTTTGACTGGCTTCGGAGTTTTTTGTTATTGTTTTCCTTATTGACGGGGCGGGGGATCTGCTGACCTCAACGTTTGTCCGAATAGGCGGTGGCTTGACTCGTGTCTTGGGAGGGAGTTGTTTTGATGACCTAATCTTAATGAATTATTGTTTCTCAGAGAAATTCTGAGGAGACCGTTCGGGTCCTACCGACTGCGCCATACTGTTGAGTCATCAAAAATTAACTTCCCTCGACCGGGGATCGATCTCCTATCGTTCCGATTCTGAATCAGAGCTCCTACCACTGAGCTAAGGAAGCGAATGGACAGAAATGCGAAGAGGTCGCTGATCACAACAATTATGTTGAAAGTCTGATGTTTTGATAATTTATGTCTTTTGTATAGATTAAGTAAAGGAGGTTAAACAGTTGATAAAATTACGTTTAAAAGTGGTAATATTTTGAAATTGAAGTTCAATAATAATAATGATAAATGCTTTAGTAGGTTTCAAAGAAGTAATTAAGGAGAAAGTGACTAGTAGCAGAATGAGTTTTGTCTTAATATTGAATTACTGTGGCATTTTTTTTTTTTTTTTTTTTTTATGTTATTGGTGAAACAATGTTTTTTGTTTGTTTGTTTTGTTTGTTGTTAGGGGAATAACAATTAGGAGGGTATGTTGGAGGTAATTGTTAGGTATTACTCCGACAGAGTTCGTTGGAGAGGGGTTGGTAGCTCTGCCGGGAACGCGGTGTGTGAGTGTGCGTTTTGGTTTAAGTTGGTTGTTGATGTGCTATAAGACGGGTAAAAAATAAAATAAAATTTATTTAAAATATTTTATTTATTTATGTGTTGCGCTGCTATAATGGCCGACAGTTAAATGGAGACAGATTTATAATTCAATATGGTTGGTCAATTGGACAAGAGGTTCTTAACAGCTAAAATAATAAGGCGATTAGGTTGAGACACAGTCTGATTTATTCTCCAGCCAGCTAGGGGGTATAAATAGGGCCGGATGGCCCTATTTATACCCCCTAGCTGGCTGGAGAAGGGGCACCTACTCCAGGCCAGTTGGGGGCGGTAGTGGGGACGCCCTGAGGCGTCCACCACACTTCCCCCCCCAGATACAAAATAATAATGAAAAAATGAAAAAAATATCTTGCTGTGGGGGGACAGTGGTTAAGGGCCGGAAGGCGCAGGCTGGAGGTCTCTGGCCGGCGATGCTGGCGGGTCCGGGATAGCGGCGGCGATGCGGCGGAAGCGGCGACGGAAGGCGGCAGCGGATCGTGGCGGTGGTGCGGCAGGACCAGCGACGGCACGGCGGCACCAGCGGCGGCACGGCGGCAGTAGCGGCGGCACACCAGCAGGGTGAGTATATATATATGTTTTTTTTTTTTTTTTTTTTTTTTTTTTTTTTTTTTTTTTAGGAAAGGGTTGGAGAAGAATGGTGGAGGAGATATTTTTTTCCATCCATTTTTTTTTTGTATCTTTTTTCTCCTTTATTTTATTTTAATTTATTTTCTTTTTTTGATTTATTTTTTTGATTTATTTTCTCCTTTATTTTAATTTATTTTTTTTTTTTTTTTTTTTTTTTTTTTTTTTTTTTTTTTTTTTTTTATGTTTATTAAAGAAAACGATATAAATACAATGTTAATTTTTAATTTTCAGCGGCGGGCTCGGCGTCGGGAGGCCGGACTGAGTGGGCGGCGGCGGCTGGGCGAGCGGCGGCGGCGAGGAATTATAACCGAAGACTTGGGGCGTGATTTCGGAGGCGGCGGTTTTGGAGATGTCGATCTCTGTGATGCGGCCCTCAAATCCGTGATGGGGGTGGGCGTGTATGGCGGCGGCGTCGGAGGTGAAGTCCGGATTGGTGTTTGCGTTGTGATTGAAGATGTCCGAGGCATGTGCCACCCATGAATGCAACAGTCCGCGCAGTTCCCTTTGTAGGGCGGAATTGAGAACGAGAGTGACGGTAGGGGCGGCCTCGGCGGATCCATCGCCGCGGTTATGGACATGATTTGTCGTGGGGGCAGCGGGAGTGGTTTGGTGGCCGACTCTTTTGATTGTGCCGTAGCCTCCGGTTTTTTTGATGAGCCGGGAGGCAGCGGTCTCGTCGGTTTTCGGACGGTGGGTAGGACGGCCGTTGCGGTGGTGCTCGAGAGGCGGGGAGGCGGTGACGGCGTTAGCCTTAAATCGTTGCGCAATGTTTGGCTGCTCATCTCGGTATGAAGACGTTGCCGAGGAGAAATGACCAAGTGTGTGCGAAGAGGGGGAAGAAACAGTAGAAGGGGATCCGGCGATTTGAGCGTGTGTCGTTGCAGGTTTACATCTGTCCACGGAGATTTGTTTGTTTGCCCCCGAGTCGTCTTGATAAACAAGCGTCTTCCCGTCGTTGGACAGTATCGAAAAAGGACCGATGTAGGGGGGTGCAAGCTTTGTTCTGGGCGTGTCCACTCTGATGTAGACGTGAGTAGCGTTCCGCATTGAGGCCGGATAATAAGAGCGGGCGAAGTTCCGATAGGAATCATGAGATAGCGCTGGTATGTCGTTTGGTGTTAAGGGAGTGAAAATATCGCCGGGAAGGCGAGGGTTTAAATGAAACAAACGCTGAGCGGGAGAGAAACCATCTGATGAGGGCCGATTGCGTAGTCCGAGCATGATGGAGGGAAGGTCCCGAGCCCATGATGATGGGGATGAGGTGGACATGATGGCTTCTTGAAGGACTCTGTGCCAACGTTCGATGATTCCGTCGGCCTGTGGGTGATAAGCGTTTGTAGGCTTGTGAGTGATCCCATGTTGGCGGCAGAAATTCGCGAATTCATGAGACATGAATTGTGTTCCTCGATCGGTGGTGATATTGCGAGGGGCCCCGAAACGTGAAATCCATGAATTGAAAATGGCGCGGATGATGGTGGATGCCTGGATGTTACGGACGGGGACACATTCGGTCCATCCTGTGCCTCTGTCGATCATTGTTAGGCAGAATTTGAAATTGTCGCTTCTGGGAAGGGGCCCGAGAATGTCTGCGTGGATGTGAAGTAGCGGTTCGATGTCGTTAAAGCGGCCGAGTGGGGCGCGAATATGTCGCGTCACTTTTGCGCGATTACAGGAAGGGCAGGCGCGTGTCATGGTTTTTACGGAAGTCAACATGTTCGGCCAGAAGAATCGTCCGCGTAGGAGTGCCGTGGTTGCTTTGATGCCCGGGTGTGACAAGCCGTGAATCATGTTGAAAATGTCAGGGCGAAGTGTAGAAGGTATGTAAGGTCGGGGCGACGAATCTGACATGTCGCAGAGGAGAGTAATTCCGTCCCGAGTGACCGGCGTGAGATTCATGTTCTCTATGTGTGGGTCATTAAGTTGGGCATCACGGATGGCCGTGGGAGGTACGATGGAGATGGCCGATGTGTGGTTGATTCGCGAGAAGAGGTCCGCTGAAAGGTTAGAGGCTCCGGGACGATATATTATGTCGGAAGTAAACTCAGAGATGAAGCGCAGATGACGAAGTCGGATGGGCGGCATGGTGTCTGTAAGCGAGGTCAACGCCGTAGTGAGGGGTTTGTGATCCGTGGAGATCGTAAGTGGTCGACCCTCGATGGTTTGGCGGAAATGGATGATCGCTAAGTATATTGCGAGAAGTTCTTTGTCGAACGTTGAATAGTTCCGCTGTGCGGGAGAGAGAGCTTTGCTAAAGAATCCGAGAGGGAACAGTGTTCCGTTGTGTTGGTAATGTAGGGCAGCTCCAACGGCAAAATTAGATGCATCGGTATGGAGGATGAGTTGAGCGGACGGATGAGGATGAGCTAGCTGGACGGATGATTCGAGGAGTTGCTTAGCTTTTTCGAAATGATGGAGAGCGTCCGGAGGCCATGAAATTGGGCGCTTGTCGTTTTTTTTCGGATTTGATGGCAGTAGCTTCGTGAGGTGCATTAACGAGTGCGCGGCGTGAGGTATAGCCCTGCGGTAGAAATTGATGAGCCCGAGGAACGTACGGAGATCGTTTACTGACTGAGGAAGAGGAAAGTTCCGGATGAGCGCAGTTTTCGATGGTAGAGGTTTGATGCCATCTTTGTCCACCAAATGTCCTAGGAACTTGACTTGGCTCCGGGCGAGTTGACACTTGGCCTTGTTGATTGAAAGCCCGAAGGAAGCGAGGACATGAAGTAAGCGAGATACGTGGTGGAAGTGCGTTTCGGCATCCGGCGATCCAATCAAAATGTCGTCTAAGTAGACGTATGCGAACGGGAGATCTCGGAGTATAAAATCCATGTAGCGTTGCCATGTCTGCGGGGCGTTTCGTAGGCCGTAGTTCATTCTTGTGAATTCGTAGAGTCCAAATGGTGTCAGGATAGCAGTTTTTTTAATGTCCTCGGGTGCTATACGGCAGTGAAAGAAGGCTCTCGATAAGTCGAATGTTGAGAAAATGGTGGAACCATGCAGTGCGAGTGTGAAATCATGCAGGTGGCCGATCGGGTAGCGGTCCGGAGTTGTAGCTCGGTTGAGGTCCCTGTAGTCTCCGACGGGTCGAATATCCCCATTTTGTTTGAGAACTACGTGGAGTGGGCTTGACCAAGGTGAATTGGAAGGGCGGACGATGCCGGAGCGCAGCATTTCGTTGAAATGGGCCTTTGTTTGGTTGTAGAGGTGCGGAGCCAATCTACGTTGTTTTGCATGGCAGGGAGGACCGGTGGTCACGATGTGATGATAGACGGGCGCCGATTTTGGATGCAATGAGGGTTCATAGGCGTCTAGTAGACGTTGGAAGCGAGGTGGAGCGCAGGCAGCGGAGCAGTAGGACTCCTGTGGTGAAGCGATGAGACAGTGGCCGGGAAGAAACGACTGGGAGGCTGAATCAATGAGCCGGAGGTTTTGAAGGTCTACGAGGAGGCCATAGTGGCTGAGGAAATCGGCTCCCAAGATGGCTGTGCTGACGTTGGCGACTGTGAAGGTCCATTCGTACGGAGGTAACTTGGGAAGATGGACGGTCGCAGTTTGAGAGCCGTAGGTCGTAATCTTGGAGCCATTGGCGGCCAGTAGCGTGGAAGATGGAGTCTCTCGGCGGCGGTTCAAATGGTTGTTGGGTAAAATGGAGAGATCGCTTCCCGTGTCGACTAAGAAGTCGTAATTTGAGCGTTTGCATTTGATGAACAGGCGTTGGTGGTTGGGTCGGTTATGCACAGTCGTTACCACCTTGGCGACCGTGCGTTTGCGTTTCCCGTTGGCATGTGTTGTCTCCAGGAGCATGGTGATTGGCAGTATATCGCGGTAGGGCCCCATCTTTGATGGTAGTAGCAGTATGGTGAGCGCCGGTCTGGGGGGTACTGTTGTTCTTGCTGTTGCGGCATGATGCGACGGCGTGCGAAGTTTCGTGGTCGCGAGGAGGGCATCTGTGATGAACGTTGTCGCGAGGGAGGCATCTGTGAAGGTTTTTTGAAGGTGCGTGTTCTGTTAGCAGCGCTGGCTATGTGTGTAGCGTCGTCGGCTGAGTCTCCATTGTCGTCGGAGGAGTAGGTAGAAGTGGACTGCAGTGCAGTGGCGGCCGTGGAGGACGAGTTGTCCCGAAGGGGCAGTAGGCGGTCGGCGATGGCGGCCAGTTTGTCGATGTCCGTTTCAGTCGAGACGGCGACATTTAAGCGGATGTCAGGAGGAAGTGCCCGGAGGAATATGGAGCGAAGTATGGAGGCCGGTGTGTCAGTAGGTAGCTTTCTGCGAAGCAGGCGTGCGTGTGCGGCGGCTGAAGATCCGTCCAGCGAGTTGTTCTGAAGGATTGAAGAGAGGTCCGATCCGTCACGAGGTCCGTGAGCTTGTAGGAGTCGGTTGCAGAGAGAAGTGAAAGCGGTAGGTGAACTTGCGTCGATGTCCGCCACTAGTTCTGCTGTTTTGACGTCCAAGGCGAGGAAGGCTCTCCGAAATTGCTCGGGTTCTGTTTTGAGGTCCTCGTTGGCGCACGCGAGTCGAACCTGGGCAATCCATACTGACGGAAGCGAAGGGTCATATTGCGGAAGCTTGGTAGGTGCAGCCATGATGATTGTTTGCGGAGTTGGGGCCGGTGGCGGCCGCGGGTTCTGTCGGGAGCGGGTCGTAATGATGGCGCCTCTACCCCTCTATTAATTTTTTTTAAAAAATGTTCGAGGAGGTAGGGTAATCTACGAAGTTCGACAGACGAGGCTCGATGTTGGCCGTGAAAAATGGCGTAATGATGGCACCTCTATTCCTCTAATAAATTTTAGAAAAAATTTTTCGAGGAAAATAGAGTGTTCTTCGAAGGTCGGCAGCCGAGACTTGAAGTTGGCCGTGCAAGATGGCGCCTCTATTCCTCTAATAATTTTTTTTTAAAAAAAAAAATTCGAGGAATGAGAGATTGATCTTCGATGCAGTGATAGCGGGAGAATGGCAGCCGATGGTCGATCCTTCGATGGAGGAGAATGGCGGCTGATGGTTGATCCTTCGATGGCGGAGAAATGGCAGCTGAAGGTCGAGGTGAGCCGAAGTGGAGACCAGAAGAGAAGAGAAGTGATCCCGAAGCTGATGGGCAGTGGACTGCAATTAATCAACGGCGAATTTCTCGTTAAATAGCTGAGATTCGTAGAAGGGGGCCGAGAGTTTCCCGGAAAAGAGGGGATTCCCTGTCGAGCGTAGACGGGCGCGGCGGGGGCTGACGTAACGTGAACAGCTGTGAGGCGCCAGGTAGAAGGAGAGCGGGCCTCGTGGGGGGTCGCCGCGAGGAGGGGGGTCCCGTTCACTCTCGTCCGGCGGTCAATCAATGAATGAGTGACAGATCGATTCTGAGAGCCCCAAATGCGAGTTCCGATTCGCGGCGTCCTTAAGCAAATGGAGCTGAATGGCGGGTTAGAATGGTCGCAGTGCGACGTGTCCGGAGCGTCGTAAACACGGGATCTCGACGGACGATGATGGCTGCACAAGATGGGTGTATTAAAAATGTCGCTGTGCGACTGATGGCCGGTTCCGGAGCGTCTCTGTGAGGTATCTCGACGGAAGGCGAATGGAGGGCACGGAAAATGTCGTCGTGCTACTGATGGCCGGTTCCGGAGCGTCTCTGTGAGGTATCTCGACGGAAGGCGAATGGAGGGCACGGAAAATGTCGTCGTGCTGATGGTCGGTTCCGGAGCGTCTCTGTGAGGTATCTCGACGGAAGGCGAATGGAGGGCACGGAAAATGTCGTCGTGCTGATGGTGGCCGGTCCGGAGCGTCGCAGGTGCGATATCTCGACGGAGGCGAATGGCGTGCAAAGATGGCAGCGAACTTCGGCGAAGTATGATGGCTGCAAACGTCGGTGTTACCAGTGTGTTGCGCTGCTATAATGGCCGACAGTTAAATGGAGACAGATTTATAATTCAATATGGTTGGTCAATTGGACAAGAGGTTCTTAAGAGCTAAAATAATAAGGCGATTAGGTTGAGACACAGTCTGATTTATTCTGGGCCATCCGGCCCTATTTATACCCCCTAGCTGGCTGGAGAAGGGGCACCTACTCCAGGCCAGTTGGGGGCGGTAGTGGGGACGCCCTGAGGCGTCCACCACAATTTAAAATAAAATATGTCTAGTTGCTATCTCTGCTTTCTAGTTGATATAAAACCAATAATCCTACAGTATCTTGTAGAGCAAGTTACCTCCTACATTTTTATTGACAAAACTGAGAACTCAGAGTTTCAATATTGTTGAAAAATAGGCATTACGAAAATGTTAAATCCAAAAAGGAAGTACTCTTGCGGGACTGCGAGTAATGGCAATCTAATTTTTGTCAGTTCGCCGTTGAAATTGTTCCTGTTTTACCAACACTATTGGCTCATGTAGGTAATACTAATCAGTTCATTTTAGAAGTAGAATGATTATAATATTATGTTTGTGTCAGCAGATGACATGGCGGCAAATAAAAGGAAGTAACATTATTTTCAATCTTGAAAAGTGAAAACAATGCTACCTTCGTGGGCTTGGAAGCAATACACCACCATATTACCTACTAACAATTTTTTTGTTTCGTTTCAGAACGGAAAACGATATTGCACAACATCAATGGGGAGTTCCGGGCTGGAGAACTCACAGCGATCGTGGGGCCTTCCGGGTCCGGGAAGACCACCCTCCTCCACATCCTAGCTGGTTACAAGTAATTAATTGTCACATATTTAATATTGTTACTTGTTGTTGTTGGGAGTACCTAAAGCTGGGTTCACATGAGCGCAGTCATTTCGGCAGTTGGGGGGGGGGGGGGGTGTCGGCTGATTAACATGGGCGCAGTTGACGCGACAGCTTCCCACCTTTTCAACTTCTAATTTCCAGCGTTTCAGCTAAACTTTCAACAAATTTCCTGAACTTCAACTTCTTCTGTACTTTCAGCTGAATTTTCAACGCTTCAGCTGAACTTACAACGAGAATTCAGCTCGTCCGAACTATTATGGTTGATATGATGATGCTAAACTTAATATTTATTGACTTTTAAATGATTAGTTTGAGTAGATTTGCTTAATAAATAACAAGAAATGAGCGGACTATATATCAAAGGATGATTTACTATAATAAATAACCAGTGACTAGATAATTATGATTTTTTATTTAACAATAATGAGCCAACAATGATATAAATTATGATGGTATTAAATACTGTGGATGCCTACCTAAAAGTGGCCACTAAAGCTATATATCACAAAGTTGGTAGGTACTTAACCCCCAAAGTTCCAGTGAAGAAGAAGAAAGCCCAAACTCCAGGTAGGTAGGTAAGTAGAAGACAGCCGGAAGATAGATCACAGGTATGAGTAGATCACAGAAGATTTGGATTATGGTAACTCTCGCCTTGATTTTGGTAGCTAGCGCATCTGGGCCTTCTCAGCTGTTTGGTTTCGAGCAGCAGCCTTTCGAAATGGGTTGTTCCAAGTACGATATTTGTGAAGTTAGGTACCTAGGTAGGTATTTGTTTTCTCACCACCAATGAGGAATTCCACCGAATTCTGTTAGCATTTTTCCTGAATAGGTTCTGAATCCGATTTTGGGGTAAAAAATAGGAAATTCCTCATTGAAATTCATAGGCAGGTTACGCAACTCTATGGAGAGTTAAAAAAGTATTATGGACGTTAAAAAGTTTGCAAAAATGAGTTCGTGAGTTTAAGGATAGCTGGACCAACATTCATGATAAGGAAAAAAGTTGATGCATCAGATTCTTAAACTCCAACAAGTGGATGCCTCTCGGTCTGCTTAAAAAATCATGGCAACATTATCAGTTTTTTTTCGCACCTAGAAGGCGCACTCTTGGTTGATCTCATGGCCTGTGGAACAACATAACACTGAATGTCAATACATATTGAGAGATGTTCAAGAAAATGCTTAGAATGCAGAATCGCGCTTTTCAAAGTACTTAAGATGAGGCGTTGTGACCCACACACCAGTCGGGGTTTGCCACATTTTCAACCACCTAAAAAACGGCATCTGAATGGCCAATGCTTTGACGATGACGAAAAGGAAGTACAATGCTATTTGAGGGAGTAGGCAGGACAATTTTATGAAAGGCATATCAATGGTGGTGGAAAGACTTTATGTGCATCGACTGGAATGTGGTATACCTATGTGGAGAAATAGTCTGTAACACTAGTAAAATAGAACGTTATCAATGTTTTTTATTAAAACATTTTCGATTTTTCAAAATTTGGAGACCTATTGATTGATCCTCGTAATTTGGATAATTCCTTTTACTTATTCCCAAATATTTTCTGTTCCTACCTTATTGTTCAAGGTCAACTTATGGAGCATTACCATCTAACTCTAACTCTTCCAGAAATTTGAAAAATTTTTTTTCTTTCACTAATGGGGAGTTTGCCTCAATTTTTTTTTGAAAGAGGGTTTACTGATATGGAAAAAAACCATAATGTGCTTCTTGGAAAAGAATCCAAAAAAATTAGAGAATTTAAGGAAGATAAACATTTTAAATGTAGTGGCAATCTGTATATGGGAGCAGCCTGTTGCGACGTATCCGGCCTTCTAACCAATCTGACTTCATAGGGAGGATATGTACAAGAGGATTTTTGTACTCCTTACGGCAGTAGTGCTACCTCTGGGAGCGTAAATGAAACTAGCTTACGTGGTTGAACACAGGAGTTAGCGACTGGGGAAGAGAAAAATGCAGACGCAAAAGTAACCTAAAGAAGCAATTTTACTGACTCTTTTATTTCAATACGATTCTACCTATTAGTTTATCACGCATTACTAGTCTTCATCTTCTCTTATTTAGTACCTATATTAGTTTCGTTATTTGAATCACATTATTTCAGTGGATCGTTTCATGTGGTCACGAGGGCACCTACAACTCTACCTGTTGTCGTTCCTTGTTACTATTTGCTGAGACTTCTTTTTCGCTTCGCCAGAGCATGGCAGTGAACTCGGTCAGTTTTCGCGTCGTTTGGTGTAGGAACCCCGGGGTGTGATATGCTCAGCCTCCGATTTTTCTAACAGAGGTATTTTTTTCTACAGTAATTTTTCCCCTTGGGTATTCCGGGTGTTGAACGTTATTCTACGGCCCTATTATAGGATTTGGCTTGAAATTCCAGAATCTAAAATTGAGGCGAATTCTCCGTTGCGCTTGAGTGCCTGCACTACCTGCTTACTTACTTATTCAAGTAATTCAAATAACTGCTCTGTACTTTTTGTAGTGGTTCAACCTAACCCATCATTTTGTGCTCAGGAAGAACTTCTGTGGAAGCGTGTTGATCAACGACATCGATCGATTTAGCTCTCCAGAAAAGTCGTGTTATATTATGCAAGAAGACTGTCTTCATCCTCTCCTGAAGGTTGTAGAAATTATGACAATATGCGCTCACCTGAAGTTGGGAGACAACTACTCCAACAACGCCAAATCTTTAAGGGTAAGTGTCCATTTTCGTATTGCTGGTTAAAGCTGTTATGGTGGAATCACATGGTAGTACCTATCAATTTTTTAATTTTATTGGAATTTTTCCATCCTTAACACCTTCAATGCGGGTCCCAAAGTCGTCCATATGGCTGGTATGCAGGGATGACCGGTCGACCGGTCATCCGCACTGAAGGTGTTAAGAGACCGTTTTAATTAGTTAGACTAAATAATGCAATTCGCATTCGACTTTTGAGAAATTCGCAAGTTGATTCAGACCTATCCAACACCCATGCCCAATAATCCTCAACAAAACAACAAATATTAGATCAGCA
Source organism: Apolygus lucorum (assembly GCA_009739505.2). Taxonomy (NCBI): domain Eukaryota; kingdom Metazoa; phylum Arthropoda; class Insecta; order Hemiptera; family Miridae; genus Apolygus; species Apolygus lucorum. Next base: position 62,229,985 of record CM019179.2, read on the forward strand.
TGTAGGTACCTAACGAGTGCCAGCTCGCCCTAAGATAAATCAACAACCCTCTACAGAGGCGAGTGGAATGCGTATAAAGGCCATATCACACGAGCGATTTTTTGGCTTTTTTTCCGCTGGAAAATCGCTGAAACGTGAAGAGGAGGTTAGAATAAGTTAGGCGAAGTTGAAGAAGAATAACCGCAGAAAACTGCGAATAGAGCGCATTCTGGCGGCCAGCGATTTTCACTCTAACGTGACTACAAGTTTTGGATCAGGTTATAGTAGTGTGGAATTTTGAAGCAACGTTCCATCAAATCAAGAAATTATTGGAATGAACGTGCTACGATATTTCAGAAAACAGCAAACAAGTGCTCGAAAATTCACTTACCTCTTTCTCTAGACAATTGATGAGAAGCGAAGTTTCACTTGTTGTCCACCTATTCACTATATCCTTCGGCGGCATACTTGTTGGAGGTTTAAAAATGAACGAAGAACTGATTAATTTTTCTCTCGGAAAACTGCAGAAAACTGAACAGACGTCGACTAGTAGATCAAGGAATGCTACAACCACAAATTACTTATCGATGGAGAACCTTTGAATGGTTTCCTTCCAGCTTTTTTCCCCGCACAAAATGGCGGACTAGAAAAATTAGAACGCGTTCTAAATATTCCAAAGCTAGAAAAATCGCTCCACCAGGGTGCAGGCTGTGCTATGGGGGGGTGGGGAAGTGGAATTAAAAACCCGCTGCATGGATACTTGAAACACTGTACTTCTTCCCTTGCATGGATACTTGAATCACTGTACTTCTTCCTCTTCACGTTCCAGCGATTTTTCTGCGGAAAAAAGCTGAAAAATCGCTCGTGTGATATGGCCTTAATGGGTGGATGTTCTAGAGATGTCGCTTGGATAATTTTCACCTTTATGGAAGTTCCAAGGCAGAAGAGCTGTGAAGTGGCACATTGGGTGAACAGAATGAGGATTTTCAGTTAAGGGGTTCTGCTTGGTTGCTACGTTTTCATTTCCGTTGAGAGATTTCAGAACTCACACCTATTTACATTCATAGAGCATTGTGGTTGCTGAGGAAGCAATACTGAATACAACTAGAAGAAACGAATAGCGATCGGATTTTAGCTAGCTAAAATTTCAACGGAGGTTAGACCTCTTTGGTGATTCACACTCGTGTTTCTAATGTATCGTAAGTCCAACCCTCAGGTCTCCAGGTGGTCTCAGTCTGTCGCAGTTCGTTCCTCGTCGCGGGTGACTATTTCACTAAATTGCTCATTTCCCTAAGGGCTCAAACTTTAAAAATTGTACCTAAATTTAAAATTTTCATGGATTTTTGAAATTTATTAGTCCATTTGCCTAGGGAAATGGAAAACTAAAATATTGCCGCTGGAATCATCAAAATCGAACAATAATTACCAGAGAAATATGGGAAAAACCAAACTGAACAAATGGTTTATAATAAATAAATGTTTTTAGTTTTCCATTTCCCTAGGCAGATGCACTAATAAATTTTGAAAATTTCAAATTTAGGTACAACTTTTAAAGTTTGAGCCCCTACAATTTAGGAAAATACCAACGAGGAACGAAGGGCGACCGACTGAGGCCCCCTTAAGATGCATCGTAGCACGTTTAACGTGGTCTACTTTCCAGGAGAGCCATAAAACAGATTTGGTCGATAGCACTTCGTTTTACGTTTTAGACCTTCCTGAACAATTTTGGTTTCGAGTCTGTGAGTCGTCACATTTTTAGGGATTGTGCAGAGTGGCGTGCAGCCGGTCCCCTATGAAAATCATCACACCCGGATTGATAGTTGCTGCTGTGCATGCGCAGACGTGAATTCCTTGTAACAGCCATAACTTCCACATTTTCCATCCGATTTCGATGAAATTTTCAGGGATTATTCGAATTGGGGTAGATGGTCCCCTTTGAAAATCAAGGCCCACAAATTTTGAAAGTATTTTCTGCCCAAACGTTAAATACTTGTAACTCCATCATTTTTCATAAGAATTTGATGACATTTATAGGACGTCCAACAGTAAGACTTGGGCGCCCTTAAGGGGGTCTCAATCGGTCGCCGTTCGTTTTTAGTATTTAACGAGATTGAAGGCGCAAAAACTTGAAAAGTTGTACCTAAATTTGAAATTTTAAAGGATTTTAGAAATTCTTTGCTCGTGGTTCTTTTTTATTCGATGCGGAAATCTATCTAGTTGTGCACTACATCGCCGGAATTTCGAATTTTGCCTTTTAAGGGGGGAAAGAGAGGGTTAATGCTCAAAAAACGTGCGTTTTCGGGTATAATATTGTGTTCTCTTCCCAGGCCTCAATTTCCGACCGATTTGAGTGTTTCTTTTTTGTTCGACTCACAAATCTTCAAAATTGCTCACTATTCCACCAGAGTATCAAAATTAGCATGGGGAGGGGGCGAGTGGGGGGATAATATTCACAAAATATCCTATTCATATTTCGGTACCTTTACAACTTACTAATTGTACCAAAGCTTTGAAATTGAGGAAAATTTCTCATTATACCTTCAGATTTTCATGAATTATTCTCTTTACCAGCATGGAACTAATAGTGGTGCCACCATGGTGCCAGGGCACCATAAACCGCGTATTTCGTTTTTTTGTTGTGTTTCACCTTGATTACGGATGTGAATTTCGACGGACTGCCTACCAAAACTTACAGATGAAAGTTCAACGTTACGAAGTATTTCCGCTTTAGTGCCATCCTGGCACCATTTGTGCTGGCCGGGGGGGGGGGGGGGGGGGGGGTGAACTCGAATTCTCATGTTGGGTATCATAGATCATGGATTTTCAAAAGCACTTCGAATTCGATGCTCCCATGCCGCTAGAAACGTTATGGCGGATAAGGGTGATGAGGAGGGGGGCGAGACCACTATTTCTTGCCTGAAATACTAAATAAATTACATCGAGTGAAACAGTTTTATCGTTTACCAACTGGTTTGCATTGATCTACCGCCTATTCAATGGGACGTCCCCTGGAATGCATGCATTACTAAACAATATGTTTCATTATTGCTCAGATTAGCTTGTAGTTAATCCACTACGAAAATCATCGAACCGGAACGACGCGAATTTCCTTGTAACAGCCATAACTTCAAAATTTTCCATCCGATTTCGAAAAAAAATATTCAGATATTGTGCGGGTTGGCGTGTAGGTAGATGGTCCCCTATGAGGGTAGTGAAAGGTTCATAGAGATTGGTGTTTTGAGATTAGCTGCGGGTTGGCGTGTAGATGGTCCCCTATGACGGCAGTGAAAGGTTCATAGAGATTGGTGTTTTTAGATTAGCTGCGGGTTGGCGTGTACATGGTCCCCCATGAGGTTAGTGAAAGGTTCATAGAGATTGATGTTTTGAGATTAGCTGCGGGTTGGCGTGTAGATGGTCCCCTATGAGGGTAGTGTAAGGTTCATAGAGATTGGTGTTTTGAGATCAGCTGCGGGTTGGCGTGTAGATGGTCCCCTATGAGTGTAGTGAAAGGTTCATAGAGATTGATGTTTTGAGATTAGCTGCGGGTTGGCGTGTACATGGTCCCCTATGAGGGTAGTGAAAGGTTCATAGAGATTGATGTTTTGAGATTAGCTGCGGGTTGGCGTGTAGATGGTCCCCTATGAGGGTAGTGAAAGGTTCATAGAGATTGGTGTTTTGAGATTAGCTGCGGGTTGGCGTGTAGATGGTCCCCTATGAGGGTAGTGAAAGGTTCATAGAGATTGATGTTTTGAGATTAGCTGCGGGTTGGCGTGTAGATGGTCCCCTATGAGGGTAGTGAAAGGTTCATAGAGATTGATGTTTTGAGATTAGCTGCGGGTTGGCGTGTAGATGGTCCCCTATGAGGGTAGTGAAAGGTTCATAGAGATTGGTGTTTTGAGATTAGCTGCGGGTTGGCGTGTAGATGGTCCCCTATGAGGGTAGTGAAAGGTTCATAGAGATTGATGTTTTGAGATTAGCTGCGGGTTGGCGTGTAGATGGTCCCCTATGAGGGTAGTGAAAGGTTCATAGAGATTGGTGTTTTGAGATTAGCTGCGGGTTGGCGTGTAGATGGTCCCCTATGAGGGTAGTGAAAGGTTCATAGAGATTGATGTTTTGAGATTAGCTGCGGGTTGGCGTGTAGATGGTCCCCTATGAGGGTAGTGAAAGGTTCATAGAGATTGATGTTTTGAGATTAGCTGCGGGTTGGCGTGTAGATGGTCCCCTATGAGGGTAGTGAAAGGTTCATAGAGATTGGTGTTTTGAGATTAGCTGCGGGTTGGCGTGTAGATGGTCCCCTATGAGGGTAGTGAAAGGTTCATAGAGATTGGTGTTTTGAGATCAGCTGCGGGTTGGCGTGTAGGTAGATGGTCTCCTGTGAGGGTAGTGAGAGGTTCATAGAGATTGATGTTTTAAGATTAGCTGCGGGTTGGCGTGTAGATGGTCCCCTATGAGGGTAGTGAAAGGTTCATAGAGATTGGTGTTTTGAGATTAGCTGCGGGTTGGCGTGTAGATGGTCTCCTGTGAGGGTAGTGAGAGGTTCATAGAGATTGATGTTTTAAGATTAGCTGCGGGTTGGCGTGTAGATGGTCCCCTATGAGGGTAGTGAAAAGTTCATAGAGATTGGTGTTTTGAGATTAGCTACGGGTTGGCGTGTAGATGGTCCCCTATGAGGGTAGTGAAAGGTTCATAGAGATTGGTTGTTTTGAGATTAGCTGCGGGATGGCGTGTAGATGGTCCCCTATGAGGGTAGTGAAAGGTTCATAGAGATTGATGTTTTGAGATCAGCTGCGGGTTGGCGTGTAGATGGTCCCCTATGAGGGTAGTGAAAGGTTCATAGAGATTGATATTTTGAGATGAGCTGCGGGTTGGCGTATAGGTAGATGGTCTCCTGTGAGGGTAGTGAAAGGTTCATAGAGATTGATGTTTTGAGATTAGCTGCGTGTTGGCGTGTAGATGGTCCCCTATGAGGGTAGTGAAAGGTTCATAGAGATTGATGTTTGAGATTAGCTGCGGGTTGGCGTGTAGATGGTCCCCTATGAGGGTAGTGAAAGGTTCATAGAGATTGATGTTTTTAGATTAGCTGCAGGTTGGCGTCTAGATGGTCCCCTATGAGGGTAGTGAAAGGTTCATAGAGACTGATGTTTTGAGATTAGCTGCGGGTTGGCGTGTAGATGGTCCCCTATGACGGTAGTGAAAGGTTCATAGAGATTGGTGTTTTGAGATTAGCTGCGGGTTGGCGTGTAGATGGTCCCCTATGAGGGTAGTGAAAGGTTCATAGAGATTGATGTTTTGAGATTAGCTGCGGGTTGGCGTGTAGATGGTCCCCTATGAGGGTAGTGAAAGGTTCATAGAGATTGATGTTTTGAGATTAGCTGCGGGTTGGCGTGTAGATGGTCCCCTATGAGGGTAGTGAAAGGTTCATAGAGATTGGTGTTTGAGATTAGCTGCGGGTTGGCGTGTAGATGGTCCCCTATGAGGGTAGTGAAAGGTTCATAGAGATTGGTGTTTTGAGATCAGCTGCGGGTTGGCGTGTAGGTAGATGGTCTCCTGTGAGGGTAGTGAGAGGTTCATAGAGATTGATGTTTTAAGATTAGCTGCGGGTTGGCGTGTAGATGGTCCCCTATGAGGGTAGTGAAAGGTTCATAGAGATTGGTGTTTTGAGATTAGCTGCGGGTTGGCGTGTAGATGGTCTCCTGTGAGGGTAGTGAGAGGTTCATAGAGATTGATGTTTTAAATTAGCTGCGGGTTGGCGTGTAGATGGTCCCCTATGAGTGTAGTGAAAGGTTCATAGAGATTGGTGTTTTGAGATTAGCTACGGGTTGGCGTGTAGATGGTCCCCTATGAGGGTAGTGAAAGGTTCATAGAGATTGGTGTTTTGAGATTAGCTGCGGGATGGCGTGTAGATGGTCCCCTATGAGGGTAGTGAAAGGTTCATAGAGATTGATGTTTTGAGATCAGCTGCGGGTTGGCGTGTAGATGGTCCCCTATGAGGGTAGTGAAAGGTTCATAGAGATTGATATTTTGAGATGAGCTGCGGGTTGGCGTGTAGGTAGATGGTCTCCTGTGAGGGTAGTGAAAGGTTCATAGAGATTGATGTTTTGAGATTAGCTGCGTGTTGGCGTGTAGATTGTCCCCTATGAGGGTAGTGAAAGGTTCATAGAGATTGATGTTTTGAGATTAGCTGCGGGTTGGCGTGTAGATGGTCCCCTATGAGGGTAGTGAAAGGTTCATAGAGATTGATGTTTTTAGATTAGCTGCGGGTTGGCGTCTAGATGGTCCCCTATGAAGGTAGTGAAAGGTTCATAGAGACTGATGTTTTGAGATTAGCTGCGGGTTGGCGTGTAGATGGTCCCCTATGACGGTAGTGAAAGGTTCATAGAGATTGGTGTTTTGAGATTAGCTGCGGGTTGGCGTGTAGATGGTCCCCTATGAGGGTAGTGAAAGGTTCATAGAGATTGATGTTTTGAGATTAGCTGCGGGTTGGCGTGTAGATGGTCCCCTATGAGGGTAGTGAAAGGTTCATAGAGATTGGTGTTTTGAGATTAGCTGCGGGTTGGCGTGTAGATGGTCCCCTATGAGGGTAGTGAAAGGTTCATAGAGATTGATGTTTGAGATTAGCTGCGGGTTGGCGTGTAGATGGTCCCCTATGAGGGTAGTGAAAGGTTCATAGAGATTGATGTTTTGAGATTAGCTGCGGGTTGGCGTGTAGATGGTCCCCTATGAGGGTAGTGAAAGGTTCATAGAGATTGGTGTTTTGAGATTAGCTGCGGGTTGGCGTGTAGATGGTCCCCTATGAGGGTAGTGAGAGGTTCATAGAGATTGGTGTTTTGAGATCAGCTGCGGGTTGGCGTGTAGGTAGATGGTCTCCTGTGAGGGTAGTGAGAGGTTCATAGAGATTGATGTTTTAAGATTAGCTGCGGGTTGGCGTGTAGATGGTCCCCTATGAGGGTAGTGAAAGGTTCATAGAGATTGGTGTTTTGAGATTAGCTGCGGGTTGGCGTGTAGATGGTCTCCTGTGAGGGTAGTGAGAGGTTCATAGAGATTGATGTTTTAAGATTAGCTGCGGGTTGGCGTGTAGATGGTCCCCTATGAGGGTAGTGAAAGGTTCATAGAGATTGGTGTTTTGAGATTAGCTACGGGTTGGCGTGTAGATGGTCCCCTATGAGGGTAGTAAAAGGTTCATAGAGATTGGTGTTTTGAGATCAGCTGCGGGATGGCGTGTAGATGGTCCCCTATGAGGGTAGTGAAAGGTTCATAGAGATTGATGTTTTGAGATTAGCTGCGGGTTGGCGTGTAGATGGTCCCCTATGAGGGTAGTGAAAGGTTCATAGAGATTGATTTTTTTAGATTAGCTGCGGGTTGGCGTCTAGATGGTCCCCTATGAGGGTAGTGAGAGGTTCATAGAGATTGATGTTTTGAGATTAGCTGCGGGTTGGCGTGTAGATGGTCCCCTATGACGGTAGTGAAAGGTTCATAGAGATTGGTGTTTTGAGATTAGCTGCGGGTTGGCGTGTAGATGGTCCCCTATGAGGGTAGTGAGAGGTTCATAGAGATTGATGTTTTGAGATTAGCTGCGGGTTGGCGTGTAGATGGTCCCCTATGACGGTAGTGAAAGGTTCATAGAGATTGATATTTTGAGATGAGCTGCGGGTTGGCGTGTAGGTAGATGGTCTCCTGTGAGGGTAGTGAAAGGTTCATAGAGATTGATGTTTTGAGATTAGCTGCGTGTTGGCGTGTAGATGGTCCCCTATGAGGGTAGTGAAAGGTTCATAGAGATTGATGTTTTGAGATTAGCTGCGGGTTGGCGTGTAGATGGTCCCCTATGAGGGTAGTGAAAGGTTCATAGAGATTGATGTTTTTAGATTAGCTGCAGGTTGGCGTCTAGATGGTCCCCTATGAGGGTAGTGAAAGGTTCATAGAGACTGATGTTTTGAGATTAGCTGCGGGTTGGCGTGTAGATGGTCCCCTATGACGGTAGTGAAAGGTTCATAGAGATTGGTGTTTTGAGATTAGCTGCGGGTTGGCGTGTAGATGGTCCCCTATGAGGGTAGTGAAAGGTTCATAGAGATTGATGTTTTGAGATTAGCTGCGTGTTGGCGTGTAGATGGTCCCCTATGAGGGTAGTGAAAGGTTCATAGAGATTGATGTTTTGAAATTAGCTGCGGGTTGGCGTGTAGATGGTCCCCTATGAGGGTAGTGAAAGGTTCATAGAGATTGATGTTTTTAGATTAGCTGCAGGTTGGCGTCTAGATGGTCCCCTATGAGGGTAGTGAAAGGTTCATAGAGACTGATGTTTTGAGATTAGCTGCGGGTTGGCGTGTAGATGGTCCCCTATGACTGTAGTGAAAGGTTAATAGAGATTGGTGTTTTGAGATTAGCTGCGGGTTGGCGTGTAGATGGTCCCCTATGAGGGTAGTGAAAGGTTCATAGAGATTGATGTTTTGAGATTAGCTGCGGGTTGGCGTGTAGATGGTCCCCTATGAGGGTAGTGAAAGGTTCATAGAGATTGATGTTTTGAGATTAGCTGCGGGTTGGCGTGTAGATGGTCCCCTATGAGGGTAGTGAAAGGTTCATAGAGATTGGTGTTTTGAGATTAGCTGCGGGTTGGCGTGTAGATGGTCCCCTATGAGGGTAGTGAAAGGTTCATAGAGATTGGTGTTTTGAGATCAGCTGCGGGTTGGCGTGTAGGTAGATGGTCTCCTGTGAGGGTAGTGAGAGGTTCATAGAGATTGATGTTTTAAGATTAGCTGCGGGTTGGCGTGTAGATGGTCCCCTATGAGGGTAGTGAAAGGTTCATAGAGATTGGTGTTTTGAGATTAGCTGCGGGTTGGCGTGTAGATGGTCTCCTGTGAGGGTAGTGAGAGGTTCATAGAGATTGATGTTTTAAATTAGCTGCGGGTTGGCGTGTAGATGGTCCCCTATGAGTGTAGTGAAAGGTTCATAGAGATTGGTGTTTTGAGATTAGCTACGGGTTGGCGTGTAGATGGTCCCCTATGAGGGTAGTGAAAGGTTCATAGAGATTGGTGTTTTGAGATTAGCTGCGGGATGGCGTGTAGATGGTCCCCTATGAGGGTAGTGAAAGGTTCATAGAGATTGATGTTTTGAGATCAGCTGCGGGTTGGCGTGTAGATGGTCCCCTATGAGGGTAGTGAAAGGTTCATAGAGATTGATATTTTGAGATGAGCTGCGGGTTGGCGTGTAGGTAGATGGTCTCCTGTGAGGGTAGTGAAAGGTTCATAGAGATTGATGTTTTGAGATTAGCTGCGTGTTGGCGTGTAGATGGTCCCCTATGAGGGTAGTGAAAGGTTCATAGAGATTGATGTTTTGAGATTAGCTGCGGGTTGGCGTGTAGATGGTCCCCTATGAGGGTAGTGAAAGGTTCATAGAGATTGATGTTTTTAGATTAGCTGCGGGTTGGCGTCTAGATGGTCCCCTATGAGGGTAGTGAAAGGTTCATAGAGACTGATGTTTTGAGATTAGCTGCGGGTTGGCGTGTAGATGGTCCCCTATGACGGTAGTGAAAGGTTCATAGAGATTGGTGTTTTGAGATTAGCTGCGGGTTGGCGTGTAGATGGTCCCCTATGAGGGTAGTGAAAGGTTCATAGAGATTGATGTTTTGAGATTAGCTGCGGGTTGGCGTGTAGATGGTCCCCTATGAGGGGAGTGAAAGGTTCATAGAGATTGGTGTTTTGAGATTAGCTGCGGGTTGGCGTGTAGATGGTCCCCTATGAGGGTAGTGAAAGGTTCATAGAGATTGATGTTTTGAGATTAGCTGCGGGTTGGCGTGTAGATGGTCCCCTATGAGGGTAGTGAAAGGTTCATAGAGATTGATGTTTTGAGATTAGCTGCGGGTTGGCGTGTAGATGGTCCCCTATGAGGGTAGTGAAAGGTTCATAGAGATTGGTGTTTTGAGATTAGCTGCGGGTTGGCGTGTAGATGGTCCCCTATGAGGGTAGTGAGAGGTTCATAGAGATTGGTGTTTTGAGATCAGCTGCGGGTTGGCGTGTAGGTAGATGGTCTCCTGTGAGGGTAGTGAGAGGTTCATAGAGATTGATGTTTTAAGATTAGCTGCGGGTTGGCGTGTAGATGGTCCCCTATGAGGGTAGTGAAAGGTTCATAGAGATTGGTGTTTTGAGATTAGCTGCGGGTTGGCGTGTAGATGGTCTCCTGTGAGGGTAGTGAGAGGTTCATAGAGATTGATGTTTTAAGATTAGCTGCGGGTTGGCGTGTAGATGGTCCCCTATGAGGGTAGTGAAAGGTTCATAGAGATTGGTGTTTTGAGATTAGCTACGGGTTGGCGTGTAGATGGTCCCCTATGAGGGTAGTAAAAGGTTCATAGAGATTGGTGTTTTGAGATCAGCTGCGGGATGGCGTGTAGATGGTCCCCTATGAGGGTAGTGAAAGGTTCATAGAGATTGATGTTTTGAGATCAGCTGCGGGTTGGCGTGTAGATGGTCCCCTATGAGGGTAGTGAAAGGTTCATAGAGATTGATATTTTGAGATGAGCTGCGGGTTGGCGTGTAGGTAGATGGTCTCCTGTGAGGGTAGTGAAAGGTTCATAGAGATTGATGTTTTGAGATTAGCTGCGTGTTGGCGTGTAGATGGTCCCCTATGAGGGTAGTGAAAGGTTCATAGAGATTGATGTTTTGAGATTAGCTGCGGGTTGGCGTGTAGATGGTCCCCTATGAGGGTAGTGAAAGGTTCATAGAGATTGATTTTTTTAGATTAGCTGCGGGTTGGCGTCTAGATGGTCCCCTATGAGAGTAGTGAGAGGTTCATAGAGATTGATGTTTTGAGATTAGCTGCGGGTTGGCGTGTAGATGGTCCCCTATGACGGTAGTGAAAGGTTCATAGAGATTGGTGTTTTGAGATTAGCTGCGGGTTGGCGTGTAGATGGTCCCCTATGAGGGTAGTGAAAGGTTCATAGAGATTGATGTTTTGAGATTAGCTGCGGGTTGGCGTGTAGATGGTCCCCTATGAGGGTAGTGAAAGGTTCATAGTGATTGATGTTTTTAGATTAGCTGCGGGTTGGCGTTTAGATGGTCCCCTATGAGGGTAGTGAAAGGTTCATAGAGATTGATGTTTTGAGATTAGCTGCGGGTTGGCGTGTAGATGGTCCCCTATGACGGTAGTGAAAGGTTCATAGAGATTGATGTTTTTAGATTAGCTGCGGGTTGGCGTTTAGATGGTCCCGTATGAGGGTAGTGAAAGGTTCATAGAGATTGATGTTTTGAGATTAGCTGCGGGTTGGCGTGTAGATGGTCCACTATGAGGGTAGTGAAAGGTTCATAGAGATTGATGTTTTGAGATTAGCTGCGGGTTGGCGTGTAGATGGTCCCCTATGACGGTAGTGAAAGGTTCATAGAGATTGATATTTTGAGATTAGCTTCAGGTTGGCGTGTACATGGTCCCCTATGAGGGTAGTGAAAGGTTCATAGAGATTGATATTTTGAGATTAGCTGCGGGTTGGCGTGTAGATGGTCCCCTATGAGGGTAGTGAAAGGTTCATAGAGATTGATGTTTTGAGATTAGCTGCGGGTTGGCGTGTAGATGGTCCCCTATGAGTGTAGTGAAAGGTTCATAGAGATTGATGTTTTGAGATTAGCTGCGGGTTGGCGTGTAGATGGTCCCCTATGAGTGTAGTGAAAGGTTCATAGAGATTGATGTTTCGAGATTAGCTGCTGGTTGGCGTGTAGATGGTCCCCTATGAGGGTAGTGAAAGGTTCATAGAGATTGATGTTTTGAGATTAGCTGCGGGTTGGCGTGTAGATGGTCCCCTATGAGTGTAGTGAAAGGTTCATAGAGATTGATGTTTTGAGATTAGCTGCGGGTTGGCGTGTACATGGTCCCCTATGAGGGTAGTGAAAGGTTCATAGAGATTGATATTTTGAGATTAGCTTCAGGTTGGCGTGTACATGGTCCCCTATGAGGGTAGTGAAAGGTTCATAGAGATTGATGTTTTGAGATTAGCTGCGGGTTGGCGTGTACATGGTCCCCTATGAGGGTAGTGAAAGGTTCATAGAGATTGATATTTTGAGATTAGCTTCAGGTTGGCGTGTACATGGTCCCCTATGAGGGTAGTGAAAGGTTCATAGAGATTGATGTTTTGAGATTAGCTGCGGGTTGGCGTGTAGATGGTCCCCTATGAGGGTAGTGAAAGGTTCATAGAGATTGATGTTTTGAGATTAGCTGCGGGTTGGCGTGTAGATGGTCCCCTATGAGGGTAGTGAAAGGTTCATAGAGATTGGTGTTTTGAGATTAGCTGCGGGTTGGCGTGTAGATGGTCCCTATGAGGGTAGTGAAAGGTTCATAGAGATTGATGTTTTGAGATTAGCTGCGGGTTGGCGTGTAGATGGTCCCCCATGAGGGTAGTGAAAGGTTCATAGAGATTGGTGTTTTGAGATTAGCTGCGGGTTGGCGTGTAGATGGTCCCCTATGAGGGTAGTGAAAGGTTCATAGAGATTGATGTTTTGAGATTAGCTGCGGGTTGGCGTGTAGATGGTCCCCTATGAGGGTAGTGAAAGGTTCATAGAGATTGATGTTTTGAGATTAGCTGCGGGTTGGCGTGTAGATGGTCCCCTATGAGGGTAGTGAAAGGTTCATAGAGATTGGTGTTTTGAGATTAGCTGCGGGTTGGCGTGTAGATGGTCCCCTATGAGGGTAGTGAAAGGTTCATAGAGATTGGTGTTTTGAGATCAGCTGCGGGTTGGCGTGTAGGTAGATGGTCTCCTGTGAGGGTAGTGAGAGGTTCATAGAGATTGATGTTTTAAGATTAGCTGCGGGTTGGCGTGTAGATGGTCCCCTATGAGGGTAGTGAAAGGTTCATAGAGATTGGTGTTTTGAGATTAGCTGCGGGTTGGCGTGTAGATGGTCTCCTGGGAGGGTAGTGAGAGGTTCATAGAGATTGATGTTTTAAGATTAGCTGCGGGTTGGCGTGTAGATGGTCCCCTATGAGGGTAGTGAAAGGTTCATAGAGATTGGTGTTTTGAGATTAGCTACGGGTTGGCGTGTAGATGGTCCCCTATGAGGGTAGTGAAAGGTTCATAGAGATTGGTGTTTTGAGATTAGCTGCGGGATGGCGTGTAGATGGTCCCCTATGAGGGTAGTGAAAGGTTCATAGAGATTGATGTTTTGAGATCAGCTGCGGGTTGGCGTGTAGATGGTCCCCTATGAGGGTAGTGAAAGGTTCATAGAGATTGATATTTTGAGATGAGCTGCGGGTTGGCGTGTAGGTAGATGGTCTCCTGTGAGGGTAGTGAAAGGTTCATAGAGATTGATGTTTTGAGATTAGCTGCGTGTTGGCGTGTAGATGGTCCCCTATGAGGGTAGTGAAAGGTTCATAGAGATTGATGTTTTGAGATTAGCTGCGGGTTGGCGTATAGATGGTCCCCTATGAGGGTAGTGAAAGGTTCATAGAGATTGATGTTTTTAGATTAGCTGCGGGTTGGCGTCTAGATGGTCCCCTATGAGGGTAGTGAAAGGTTCATAGAGACTGATGTTTTGAGATTAGCTGCGGGTTGGCGTGTAGATGGTCCCCTATGACGGTAGTGAAAGGTTCATAGAGATTGGTGTTTTGAGATTAGCTGCGGGTTGGCGTGTAGATGGTCCCCTATGAGGGTAGTGAAAGGTTCATAGAGATTGATGTTTTGAGATTAGCTGCGGGTTGGCGTGTAGATGGTCCCCTATGAGGGTAGTGAAAGGTTCATAGAGATTGGTGTTTTGAGATTAGCTGCGGGTTGGCGTGTAGATGGTCCCCTATGAGGGTAGTGAAAGGTTCATAGAGATTGATGTTTTGAGATTAGCTGCGGGTTGGCGTGTAGATGGTCCCCTATGAGGGTAGTGAAAGGTTCATAGAGATTGATGTTTTGAGATTAGCTGCGGGTTGGCGTGTAGATGGTCCCCTATGAGGGTAGTGAAAGGTTCATAGAGATTGGTGTTTTGAGATTAGCTGCGGGTTGGCGTGTAGATGGTCCCCTATGAGGGTAGTGAAAGGTTCATAGAGATTGGTGTTTTGAGATCAGCTGCGGGTTGGCGTGTAGGTAGATGGTCTCCTGTGAGGGTAGTGAGAGGTTCATAGAGATTGATGTTTTAAGATTAGCTGCGGGTTGGCGTGTAGATGGTCCCCTATGAGGGTAGTGAAAGGTTCATAGAGATTGGTGTTTTGAGATTAGCTGCGGGTTGGCGTGTAGATGGTCTCCTGTGAGGGTAGTGAGAGGTTCATAGAGATTGATGTTTTAAGATTAGCTGCGGGTTGGCGTGTAGATGGTCCCCTATGAGGGTAGTGAAAGGTTCATAGAGATTGGTGTTTTGAGATTAGCTACGGGTTGGCGTGTAGATGGTCCCCTATGAGGGTAGTGAAAGGTTCATAGAGATTGGTGTTTTGAGATTAGCTGGGGGATGGCGTGTAGATGGTCCCCTATGAGGGTAGTGAAAGGTTCATAGAGATTGATGTTTTGAGATCAGCTGCGGGTTGGCGTGTAGATGGTCCCCTATGAGGGTAGTGAAAGGTTCATAGAGATTGATATTTTGAGATGAGCTGCGGGTTGGCGTGTAGGTAGATGGTCTCCTGTGAGGGTAGTGAAAGGTTCATAGAGATTGATGTTTTGAGATTAGCTGCGTGTTGGCGTGTAGATGGTCCCCTATGAGGGTAGTGAAAGGTTCATAGAGATTGATGTTTTGAGATTAGCTGCGGGTTGGCGTGTAGATGGTCCCCTACGAGGGTAGTGAAAGGTTCATAGAGATTGATGTTTTTAGATTAGCTGCGGGTTGGCGTCTAGATGGTCCCCTATGAGGGTAGTGAAAGGTTCATAGAGACTGATGTTTTGAGATTAGCTGCGGGTTGGCGTGTAGATGGTCCCCTATGACGGTAGTGAAAGGTTCATAGAGTTTGGTGTTTTGAGATTAGCTGCGGGTTGGCGTGTAGATGGTCCCCTATGAGGGTAGTGAAAGGTTCATAGAGATTGATGTTTTGAGATTAGCTGCGGGTTGGCGTGTAGATGGTCCCCTATGAGGGTAGTGAAAGGTTCATAGAGATTGGTGTTTTGAGATTAGCTGCGGGTTGGCGTGTAGATGGTCCCCTATGAGGGTAGTGAAAGGTTCATAGAGATTGATGTTTTGAGATTAGCTGCGGGTTGGCGTGTAGATGGTCCCCTATGAGGGTAGTGAAAGGTTCATAGAGATTGATGTTTTGAGATTAGCTGCGGGTTGGCGTGTAGATGGTCCCCTATGAGGGTAGTGAAAGGTCCATAGAGATTGGTGTTTTGAGATTAGCTGCGGGTTGGCGTGTAGATGGTCCCCTATGAGGGTAGTGAAAGGTTCATAGAGATTGGTGTTTTGAGATCAGCTGCGGGTTGGCGTGTAGGTAGATGGTCTCCTGTGAGGGTAGTGAGAGTTTCATAGAGATTGATGTTTTAAGATTAGCTGCGGGTTGGCATGTAGATGGTCCCCTATGAGGGTAGTGAAAGGTTCATAGAGATTGGTGTTTTGAGATTAGCTGCGGGTTGGCGTGTAGATGGTCTCCTGTGAGGGTAGTGAGAGGTTCATAGAGATTGATGTTTTAAGATTAGCTGCGGGTTGGCGTGTAGATGGTCCCCTATGAGGGTAGTGAAAGGTTCATAGAGATTGGTGTTTTGAGATTAGCTGCGGGATGGCGTGTAGATGGTCCCCTATGAGGGTAGTGAAAGGTTCATAGAGATAGATGTTTTGAGATCAGCTGCGGGTTGGCGTGTAGATGGTCCCCTATGAGGGTAGTGAAAGGTTCATAGAGATTGATATTTTGAGATGAGCTGCGGGTTGGCGTGTAGGTAGATGGTCTCCTGTGAGGGTAGTGAAAGGTTCATAGAGATTGATGTTTTGAGATTAGCTGCGTGTTGGCGTGTAGATGGTCCCCTATGACGGTAGTGGAAGGTTCATAGAGATTGATGTTTTTAGATTAGCTGCGGGTTGGCGTTTAGATGGTCCCCTATGAGGGTAGTGAAAGGTTCATAGAGATTGATGTTTTGAGATTAGCTGCGGGTTGGCGTGTAGATGGTCCCCTATGAGGGTAGTGAAAGGTTCATAGAGATTGATGTTTTTAGATTAGCTGCGGGTTGGCGTTTAGATGGTCCCCTATGAGGGTAGTGAAAGGTTCATAGAGATTGATGTTTTGAGATTAGCTGCGGGTTGGCGTGTAGATGGTCCCCTATGACGGTAGTGAAAGGTTCATAGAGATTGATATTTTGAGATTAGCTTCAGGTTGGCGTGTACATGGTCCCCTATGAGGGTAGTGAAAGGTTCATAGAGATTGATATTTTGAGATTAGCTGCGGGTTGGCGTGTAGATGGTCCCCTATGAGGGTAGTGAAAGGTTCATAGAGATTGATGTTTTGAGATTAGCTGCGGGTTGGCGTGTAGATGGTCCCCTATGAGTGTAGTGAAAGGTTCATAGAGATTGATGTTTTGAGATTAGCTGCGGGTTGGCGTGTAGATGGTCCCCTATGAGTGTAGTGAAAGGTTCATAGAGATTGATGTTTTGAGATTAGCTGCTGGTTGGCGTGTAGATGGTCCCCTATGAGGGTAGTGAAAGGTTCATAGAGATTGATGTTTTGAGATTAGCTGCGGGTTGGCGTGTAGATGGTCCCCTATGAGTGTAGTGAAAGGTTCATAGAGATTGATGTTTTGAGATTAGCTGCGGGTTGGCGTGTACATGGTCCCCTATGAGGGTAGTGAAAGGTTCATAGAGATTGCTATTTTGAGATTAGCTTCAGGTTGGCGTGTACATGGTCCCCTATGAGGGTAGTGAAAGGTTCATAGAGATTGATGTTTTGAGATTAGCTGCGGGTTGGCGTGTACATGGTCCCCTATGAGGGTAGTGAAAGGTTCATAGAGATTGATATTTTGAGATTAGCTTCAGGTTGGCGTGTACATGGTCCCCTATGAGGGTAGTGAAAGGTTCATAGAGATTGATGTTTTGAGATTAGCTGCGGGTTGGCGTGTAGATGGTCCCCTATGAGGGTAGTGAAAGGTTCATAGAGATTGGTGTTTTGAGATTAGCTGCGGGTTGGCGTGTAGATGGTCCCCTATGAGGGTAGTGAAAGGTTCATAGAGATTGATGTTTTGAGATTAGCTGCGGGTTGGCGTGTAGATGGTCCCCTATGAGGGTAGTGAAAGGTTCATAGAGATTGATGTTTTGAGATTAGCTGCGGGTTTGGCGTGTAGATGGTCCCCTATGAGGGTAGTGAAAGGTTCATAGAGATTGGTGTTTTGAGATTAGCTGCGGGTTGGCGTGTAGATGGTCCCCTATGAGGGTAGTGAAAGGTTCATAGAGATTGGTGTTTTGAGATCAGCTGCGGGTTGGCGTGTAGGTAGATGGTCTCCTGTGAGGGTAGTGAGAGGTTCATAGAGATTGATGTTTTAAGATTAGCTGCGGGTTGGCGTGTAGATGGTCCCCTATGAGGGTAGTGAAAGGTTCATAGAGATTGGTGTTTCGAGATTAGCTGCGGGTTGGCGTGTAGATGGTCTCCTGTGAGGGTAGTGAGAGGTTCATAGAGATTGATGTTTTAAGATTAGCTGCGGGTTGGCGTGTAGATGGTCCCCTATGAGGGTAGTGAAAGGTTCATAGAGATTGGTGTTTTGAGATTAGCTACGGGTTGGCGTGTAGATGGTCCCCTATGAGGGTAGTGAAAGGTTCATAGAGATTGGTGTTTTGAGATTAGCTGCGGGATGGCGTGTAGATGGTCCCCTATGAGGGTAGTGAAAGGTTCATAGAGATTGATGTTTTGAGATTAGCTGCGGGTTGGCGTGTAGATGGTCCCCTATGAGGGTAGTGAAAGGTTCATAGAGATTGATATTTTGAGATGAGCTGCGGGTTGGCGTGTAGGTAGATGGTCTCCTGTGAGGGTAGTGAAAGGTTCATAGAGATTGATGTTTTGAGATTAGCTGCGTGTTGGCGTGTAGATGGTCCCCTATGAGGGTAGTGAAAGGTTCATAGAGATTGATGTTTTGAGATTAGCTGCGGGTTGGCGTGTAGATGGTCCCCTATGAGGGTAGTGAAAGGTTCATAGAGATATATGTTTTTAGATTAGCTGCGGGTTGGCGTCTAGATGGTCCCCTATGAGGGTAGTGAAAGGTTCATAGAGACTGATGTTTTGAGATTAGCTGCGGGTTGGCGTGTAGATGGTCCCCTATGACGGTAGTGAAAGGTTCATAGAGTTTGGTGTTTTGAGATTAGCTGCGGGTTGGCGTGTAGATGGTCCCCTATGAGGGTAGTGAAAGGTTCATAGAGATTGATGTTTTGAGATTAGCTGCGGGTTGGCGTGTAGATGGTCCCCTATGAGGGTAGTGAAAGGTTCATAGAGATTGGTGTTTTGAGATTAGCTGCGGGTTGGCGTGTAGATGGTCCCCTATGAGGGTAGTGAAAGGTTCATAGAGATTGATGTTTTGAGATTAGCTGCGGGTTGGCGTGTAGATGGTCCCCTATGAGGGTAGTGAAAGGTTCATAGAGATTGATGTTTTGAGATTAGCTGCGGGTTGGCGTGTAGATGGTCCCCTATGAGGGTAGTGAAAGGTTCATAGAGATTGGTGTTTTGAGATTAGCTGCGGGTTGGCGTGTAGATGGTCCCCTATGAGGGTAGTGAAAGGTTCATAGAGATTGGTGTTTTGAGATCAGCTGCGGGTTGGCGTGTAGGTAGATGGTCTCCTGTGAGGGTAGTGAGAGGTTCATAGAGATTGATGTTTTAAGATTAGCTGCGGGTTGGCGTGTAGATGGTCCCCTATGAGGGTAGTGAAAGGTTCATAGAGATTGGTGTTTTGAGATTAGCTGCGGGTTGGCGTGTAGATGGTCTCCTGTGAGGGTAGTGAGAGGTTCATAGAGATTGATGTTTTAAGATTAGCTGCGGGTTGGCGTGTAGATGGTCCCCTATGAGGGTAGTGAAAGGTTCATAGAGATTGGTGTTTTGAGATTAGCTGCGGGATGGCGTGTAGATGGTCCCCTATGAGGGTAGTGAAAGGTTCATAGAGATTGATGTTTTGAGATCAGCTGCGGGTTGGCGTGTAGATGGTCCCCTATGAGGGTAGTGAAAGGTTCATAGAGATTGATATTTTGAGATGAGCTGCGGGTTGGCGTGTAGGTAGATGGTCTCCTGTGAGGGTAGTGAAAGGTTCATAGAGATTGATGTTTTGAGATTAGCTGCGTGTTGGCGTGTAGATGGTCCCCTATGACGGTAGTGGAAGGTTCATAGAGATTGATGTTTTTAGATTAGCTGCGGGTTGGCGTTTAGATGGTCCCCTATGAGGGTAGTGAAAGGTTCATAGAGATTGATGTTTTGAGATTAGCTGCGGGTTGGCGTGTAGATGGTCCCCTATGAGGGTAGTGAAAGGTTCATAGAGATTGATGTTTTTAGATTAGCTGCGGGTTGGCGTTTAGATGGTCCCCTATGAGGGTAGTGAAAGGTTCATAGAGATTGATGTTTTGAGATTAGCTGCGGGTTGGCGTGTAGATGGTCCCCTATGACGGTAGTGAAAGGTTCATAGAGATTGATATTTTGAGATTAGCTTCAGGTTGGCGTGTACATGGTCCCCTATGAGGGTAGTGAAAGGTTCATAGAGATTGATATTTTGAGATTAGCTGCGGGTTGGCGTGTAGATGGTCCCCTATGAGGGTAGTGAAAGGTTCATAGAGATTGATGTTTTGAGATTAGCTGCGGGTTGGCGTGTAGATGGTCCCCTATGAGTGTAGTGAAAGGTTCATAGAGATTGATGTTTTGAGATTAGCTGCGGGTTGGCGTGTAGATGGTCCCCTATGAGTGTAGTGAAAGGTTCATAGAGATTGATGTTTTGAGATTAGCTGCTGGTTGGCGTGTAGATGGTCCCCTATGAGGGTAGTGAAAGGTTCATAGAGATTGATGTTTTGAGATTAGCTGCGGGTTGGCGTGTAGATGGTCCCCTATGAGTGTAGTGAAAGGTTCATAGAGATTGATGTTTTGAGATTAGCTGCGGGTTGGCGTGTACATGGTCCCCTATGAGGGTAGTGAAAGGTTCATAGAGATTGGTGTTTTGAGATTAGCTGCGGGTTGGCGTGTAGATGGTCCCCTATGAGGGTAGTGAAAGGTTCATAGAGATTGATGTTTTGAGATTAGCTGCGGGTTGGCGTGTAGATGGTCCCCTATGAGGGTAGTGAAAGGTTCATAGAGATTGATGTTTTGAGATTAGCTGCGGGTTGGCGTGTAGATGGTCCCCTATGAGGGTAGTGAAAGGTTCATAGAGATTGGTGTTTTGAGATTAGCTGCGGGTTGGCGTGTAGATGGTCCCCTATGAGGGTAGTGAAAGGTTCATAGAGATTGGTGTTTTGAGATCAGCTGCGGGTTGGCGTGTAGGTAGATGGTCTCCTGTGAGGGTAGTGAGAGGTTCATAGAGATTGATGTTTTAAGATTAGCTGCGGGTTGGCGTGTAGATGGTCCCCTATGAGGGTAGTGAAAGGTTCATAGAGATTGGTGTTTTGAGATTAGCTGCGGGTTGGCGTGTAGATGGTCTCCTGTGAGGGTAGTGAGAGGTTCATAGAGATTGATGTTTTAAGATTAGCTGCGGGTTGGCGTGTAGATGGTCCCCTATGAGGGTAGTGAAAGGTTCATAGAGATTGGTGTTTTGAGATTAGCTGCGGGATGGCGTGTAGATGGTCCCCTATGAGGGTAGTGAAAGGTTCATAGAGATTGATGTTTTGAGATCAGCTGCGGGTTGGCGTGTAGATGGTCCCCTATGAGGGTAGTGAAAGGTTCATAGAGATTGATATTTTGAGATGAGCTGCGGGTTGGCGTGTAGGTAGATGGTCTCCTGTGAGGGTAGTGAAAGGTTCATAGAGATTGATGTTTTGAGATTAGCTGCGTGTTGGCGTGTAGATGGTCCCCTATGACGGTAGTGGAAGGTTCATAGAGATTGATGTTTTTAGATTAGCTGCGGGTTGGCGTTTAGATGGTCCCCTATGAGGGTAGTGAAAGGTTCATAGAGATTGATGTTTTGAGATTAGCTGCGGGTTGGCGTGTAGATGGTCCCCTATGAGGGTAGTGAAAGGTTCATAGAGATTGATGTTTTTAGATTAGCTGCGGGTTGGCGTTTAGATGGTCCCCTATGAGGGTAGTGAAAGGTTCATAGAGATTGATGTTTTGAGATTAGCTGCGGGTTGGCGTGTAGATGGTCCCCTATGACGGTAGTGAAAGGTTCATAGAGATTGATATTTTGAGATTAGCTTCAGGTTGGCGTGTACATGGTCCCCTATGAGGGTAGTGAAAGGTTCATAGAGATTGATATTTTGAGATTAGCTGCGGGTTGGCGTGTAGATGGTCCCCTATGAGGGTAGTGAAAGGTTCATAGAGATTGATGTTTTGAGATTAGCTGCGGGTTGGCGTGTAGATGGTCCCCTATGAGTGTAGTGAAAGGTTCATAGAGATTGATGTTTTGAGATTAGCTGCGGGTTGGCGTGTAGATGGTCCCCTATGAGTGTAGTGAAAGGTTCATAGAGATTGATGTTTTGAGATTAGCTGCTGGTTGGCGTGTAGATGGTCCCCTATGAGGGTAGTGAAAGGTTCATAGAGATTGATGTTTTGAGATTAGCTGCGGGTTGGCGTGTAGATGGTCCCCTATGAGTGTAGTGAAAGGTTCATAGAGATTGATGTTTTGAGATTAGCTGCGGGTTGGCGTGTACATGGTCCCCTATGAGGGTAGTGAAAGGTTCATAGAGATTGCTATTTTGAGATTAGCTTCAGGTTGGCGTGTACATGGTCCCCTATGAGGGTAGTGAAAGGTTCATAGAGATTGATGTTTTGAGATTAGCTGCGGGTTGGCGTGTACATGGTCCCCTATGAGGGTAGTGAAAGGTTCATAGAGATTGATATTTTGAGATTAGCTTCAGGTTGGCGTGTACATGGTCCCCTATGAGGGTAGTGAAAGGTTCATAGAGATTGATGTTTTGAGATTAGCTGCGGGTTGGCGTGTAGATGGTCCCCTATGAGGGTAGTGAAAGGTTCATAGAGATTGATGTTTTGAGATTAGCTGCGGGTTGGCGTGTAGATGGTCCCCTATGAGGGTAGTGCAAGGTTCATAGAGATTGATGTTTTGAGATTGGATCATGTATACAATCGGGTTATGGATACTAGGAAACAATGTGCTACACCCACTTGGCAGTCTTTTTTTTCAAGTTGTAAATTCAGAATTGAAATGATTCCTATTTTTCATTCCCGTATTCTTGATTTTACCTGGAGATGGATACATTTTGTAGTTTTTCAGAAACCCAAAGCACATCTTCAGAGTATTATCATTAAATCTTGACATAACTGAGAATCATTTGGCACATCATAGCACAGAGGAAAAACGACAACAACTTGATAAATTCATAAGATTTTGCGACGTAATTATGACGTTGACTGTACTTTTGAATACAATTCAAGTTAGCTAACTAAATCGAGATTGACCGATAAATAAAAGAAATAAAAACTATCAGTGCTATCGACCAAATCGGTTTTATAGCTCTCCTGAAAAGTAAACCACGTTAAACGTGCAATGATGCACCTTAAGGAGGTCTCTGTCGGTCGCCCTTCACTCCTCGTTCCGGGTTATTATTCTCCTAAATTACAGGGGCTCAAACTTTAAAAGTTGCACCTAAATTTGAAATGTTCAAGGATTCTCGAAATTCATTAGTGCATCTGCCCAGGGAATTGAAAAACTAAGCGTGTAGACGGTCCCCCATGAAAATCATCACACCTGGATTGATAGTTGCTGCTGTGCATGCGCAAACGTGAATTCCTTGTAACAGCCATAACTTCCACATTTTCCATCCGATTTCGATGACATTTTCAGGGATTATTCGAATTGGGGTAGATGGTCCCCTTTGAAAATCAAGGCCCACAAATTTTGAAAGTATTTTCAGCCTAAACGTAAAATTCTTGTAACACCATCATTTTTCATCAGAATTTGATGTAATTTTTCATTATTGCTTAGATTATATATAGTTTTAAACCCTTTTATTTGTAAGCTTTTGGGGTGGTGGTTCAGTTAACAGGTTCCTTCGATAAAGGGATTCTAAGGGGGTCGCGATACTGAAAGGCAAAAACAAGAAAATATCGGAATCTTAGACTACTTGAATTTAGAGGTACTTAACTGGTTCTTGGTAGCGGCGTTCTCCCGAGCGGCTTGGAGATGAGGCGTAGCGTTCCAGTAGATACCTTTGTTATATATGATATTTGCAATACTGTTATGCCTGAAGGGTCTGTTAACCTGAAGGGTTTTATGTATCGATATGTTGAAAATAAATGAAGTTACGTTACGTTTGTTGTTTATTTCAAGCAAGTTCCTATTATCGATACGGTTTGCAATACTCTTGTTACTCAGAACCTGGGATGTTGGGTAAGTTTTGAAATGAGAAGAATGTTTTAACCAAATGTTTTTTAGGTTTAATTCCAGGACTAGAAAAAGGCGATACAGGTAAGTACAAAATGGTTTCAAAATGGTTACGGTACGTTCTGCAACTTTGATCCCAGAGATCGAGCGCCTGAGGGGCGTTACGGTGGAATTCAATCAGGTAAGAAAGGTAAGTTTTACTTATAGCGACTAGTCTTAGTCTTACGTTACGGTACGATACTCTTAGAGGTAGGTTCAACAAGGTGAGTATTCTTAATCTTTCAGATACGTTACAGGTAAGTTCCTCTTAGTTCCTATTTTAGTTGTAGTAAAATATCACTGAGTCACGGTACCTCTACCTTTAATTGGCCAATTATATTTAAGGTAGATTAGTTTGTTTGCACTCACGTTCCGGGTTACCGTAGCGAGTCCGGAGGCGATGCAGCGAGGTTGAAGGGGGATAGCCGGGAACGGACTGGTTCTTCGTATCTTCCTCCGATGCGACGATCCGGCAGGTTCCACGAGATCCAGGGGAGGCAGGACAAACAAGATTCACCGGTTACAGTCTTTCCCAACTCGTAAACCGCGTGTCTTGGGGGAGGCAGGAGGATACGGTTCGGCGCGATACGGGTCGACGCGGAACAAAGGGGAGTGCGCTTCAAAGACAAGGGGGAGATCACTTCGAGACGAGCTGGCCAGGCTAAACTTCAGGACTGAGGGTTTTCCGTTGATACATCATAATATCATTGGGTTTCTGGGCTCAGTGTTGCCCTCTCCATCTTCAGTTGGCACTCCTGCTCTTCCATACTGATTAGTTGATTTGCTTCCTCCATGTTAGTTGTTTGACCTTCTCCATGCTCCTCCATGACAGTTGATTTTTGTTGTATCCTTGGGTGTTGGTCGGATACTTGGTTCTGAGGCCACGCCCCTGTGATGTGGCCTGTGATAGGTGGTGGGGGCCTGGTCCCGAAGGGAATCAGGACTTACGGCTGTGAGGTGCCTGTTAGGGGAAACAGTGAGCAACTTGGTTGCTCACATTCCCCGCCCCTTCGGGAGCCAGGGTCATCTACGATGACACTGGGTATTGGTACCGGATCCTCCGGATATGTCCTCCTCAGCTCCTGTTCGTAGCGATAACGTCGGCATCCAGAGCAACGGGTGGGGTCTCGCTCCTCCTGGTGGTTGGATGGGCAGGTGGGCATTGGCTTCTCCTCGGCGTGAGCTCTCCGCAGCCGTTGCCAGAATGTCTTGCATGCAGTACATCGGAATTTGAGGATGTACTGGCATGGCAGGAGACAGACTGGACACTTCTTCGAACCTTTTCTGGCCGACGACCCGTCAGGTCGGAGATTCGAAGGAGTGGCTGCGGTGGGGGTTCTGCATCTGCTCAGGCGGAGTCGTGGTAGCTGGAGTGGGGTGGATATCCACGCCTCATGGTCGGTGTCCCGGTCAGGTGTAGGGGACTTCAGGATCGTGGCAGGATCGATCTCCGTCACAATTTGGACCAGTGTGTGAGATGGACCCGGTTGTGGAGATAGGTTCCGCCCAGGTGTTGGGGGCGGAAACTCGATCCTGCGGACGGCGGAACGAGGTGTGTCGGGGTCGGAGTCTGCGGCGGATAGCGATGAGGAACTGGGTGGGCGACTGGTTGCTGGTGGCACTGCTCCACTGGTACTCGCCGCGGGTGGCTCCGCGGGAGTCAATGCCGGCGGGACGGTTGGCTGTGGTGCCGCCTTAATCGCTTTCAGCAACGCCGCGTTTTGCCTCTCTAGTTGCTTGTTCCGATGCAGCATCCTCTGTCGTTCTTCCAGCAACACATCTCGCTCGCTGGCGATCCGCTGGAATGTGGGTAACCATGATCCGACTCGACTTACTGCGACCATGCTAACATCTCCCAAGGCGGCTCTCGCTTCATAGTTGTCAGTGCGGATCATTGCTCTAATGAATGTAGCAAGGGCGCACATCTTCATCGCTGGCTCGCATAAGGGTTCGGGGGTGTTTACGACCGTTTTTGGGAGGGCTTGGAGGTTTCGCGTTTTTTCCTCGATTTCTTCGCGAAGGTGAGTGAGGGCTTCATCTGGTGGTGGAGGGTGTTCCCAGGCTTCCGGCGTTTTGAGGTGACGCTGCGTCATCCTAAAATAGAATTGTACCTTGCTAGTGTGTGTTTTTGAAAGTGATGTTATATTGTTTCGGCCCGTAGGATGAAGGTTACAGTGTCTCAGGGACAGGTGAGTGAGAACTAAGTGTTTTTCAAGGTAAGTGTTAAATTTTAAATTATTTTAAGTTGATATTTGACCTGAAGGGTCTTTTTAATTTAGCTTATTTGGTTGTATCTTTTTCAGCGTTCCTGGATTAATGGTAAGTACATGTGGTTTTTTTTTTTTTTTTTTTTTTTTTTTTTTTTTTTTTTTTTTTTTTTTTTTTTTTTTTTTTTTTTTTTTTTTTTTTTTAATATAACTTGTAAACGAACTTTGTGAACTTCTAATTATATATACATGTTTTTCATAACTGTATTAATTGTACGTATGTGTGGTAGGTCTGTCTGTAGTTGTCATTCCCTAGTAGTAAGTCAGTTAGTTGAGCCTCGTCCTGTGTGAAGGTGTTGGTAATTGACCGGCACTCTCCGACGGAGGATATACCTCGGTGTATCTTCTGTGTGAGATTCGTCGGCAGTGGTCTCCACTTCACTTGCAGGAGCGGCTGTCTGTTGTCTCGGCGTTTCCGGGGGGTCCTCTTCTGAAGATGTTCCGGGAGGGCTGGTGGTCTGGTCCCACAGGTTGTTCTCGGTGTGTATGTCCGTTTGTTTTGGCGAGGTAACGGGGCTATCGACGGTTCCTTGAATTGAGGGACCGGGTTGCTCCCGTTTTCCTTGTTTGTTGGTCGGAGTAACCGGGTACGGCTTGACGGGTTTCTCGTCTGCTGAGGCCCAGTCTTCGGTTAACAACTTCTCTACTAAGGTGGGTTCGGGTGGTGTTACAGGTGTCACCTCTGGAGTTGTTGGTTCCACTCTCTGGTCGGTAAAAGCTTCGTCAGGGATACCATTTTCGAAAGCTGGCTTGAGACGGTTTACATGAACGGTCTGGTGTTTCAGGTTTGCAGGGTCGCGAATCTCATACGTCACTTCGGTGTATTTAGCTGAGATCACCCAAGGTCCTGACCATGGGCTCCACAGCTTTCTGGCGGCTCCCGCCGGTGGCTGTATCTCCCTTAGATATACTCGGTCATCCAGTTCGAAAGACCTGCTTTTCAATCGTTTGTTAATGACGTCACTGCGCCTCTTCCAGGCGTCGTGGAGACAATTTATCGCAGCGTTACGGGCGATTCTCAATCGTCGTAGATTTGAGTCTTCACTATCCGGTTTCAGAGTCTGGAACGTTTCATTGGGTAATCTAACCTCTCGACCGAAAGTCAAGTAATTCGGTGTGAAACCAGTACTCTTGTGGGGTGTCGCTCTATACGCTGCCAGTGCTACTGGTAAAACGGCTTCCCAAGCTGTAGTCTTTTTGACGATCTTCGCCAGGATGTTTGCCAGCGTCCTGTGAAACCTTTCACAGACGCCATTTCCCTCTGGGTGGTACGCTGTAGTGAATACCTGGCGTATTCCCCAGTTCAGACAGAGTTCTTTTGTCGACTTTGCGGTGAACGCTGTTCCCCTATCCGAAACCAATCTCTCTGGCACTCCGTGAGTGGGTATGTATTTTGTTGCCAACACACGTGCCACTGTTCCTGCAGTGCAATCGGCTACCACGTACGCTTCGGCATATTTGGTAAAATGATCAATAGCCGTTAATATGTACTTCGGGGTGGATCCAGACGTGACTGGTCCAACAAAATCCACCCCTACGATCTGCCCTGGTCTTTCTGGTAACAGCGGTTTTTGGATTGGATGGCGTAATCCGCTCGGTGTGTTTCGTTTCTGGCAAGCGACGCATTGGCGGACGAAGTTCTTGACATCTTTGGCCAGACCCGGCCAATATCCTAGTCTTCGGACGATCTTTTCCATGGCTTCGGCGCCGGGATGACCAGCCCAAGCGTTCCGATGACAATTCTCCATCAACCATTCTCTTAACGACACGGGCATCAACGGAGTCCATCGCTCCTGTCCATCCAGCGTGATCTTTATCTCGACAATTCCGTTTACTTTGCGCGTTTCGCCTTTGTTTTTGACGCGGAATGTTGTTTGAACCCACTGGTCGATATTCTGGGCGGCGATGATGAGACTTCGGGGAAACTCGAGGGTCATCGCGCCGATGTCCATCCGGCTCAGCCCATCCGCGTGAGCCATCTGCGATCCGGGTCTATATCGAGGCACGAAACTATACTCGGCGAGGCGAAGGGTCCATCTTCCGATTCTGGAAGTCGGGTCCTTGAGGCGCATGGCTGCAGTGAGGGCCATGTGGTCAGTCTGTAACTCAAAGGACCGACCCAGCAAATATTCTTGGAAGTGTCTCACTGCCCACACGACAGCGAGCAGTTCCCTCTCCGTCACAGAATAACGCGTTTCGGCCGGGTTAAGCTTTCGGCTTGCGTATGCAACTGGTCTTTCTTGTCCATCATACTCCTGAGATAGGACAGCGCCTATCGCGGAATTCGATGCGTCCGTAGCCAGGATAAAGGTTTTGTCTAGATCGGGGTACGCTAGAACAGGTTCTCCTGTTAGCTGTGTCTTCAATTCATCAAACGCCTTTTGATGGGATTCGTTCCACTCGAACGGCACTCCTTTCTTGGTTAGGTTGGTCAACGGGGTAACGATCTCTGCAAACTTAGGGATAAAGCGGCGGTAAAATCCCGCTAATCCTAGGAAGGATTGCAACTTCAATACGGAGGTAGGTACAGGGAAGTCCCTAACTGCCCTCGTCTTTTCGGGTTCGGTATGTATCCCCGTTGATGTCACCCTATGTCCAAGGAATCGTACCTCTTGCTTCAAAAATTCACATTTTGCGAGGTTCACCTTCAGTCCCGCATCCCTAAACCGGTCGAACACTTGTCGGAGCTTGAGTAGATGTTCCTCTGCTGTTGGCGAGAAAATGATAACATCATCTAAATAGACGAGGCACTGGTCACCCAGGAGTCCATCCAGTACGTTGTTCATAACGCGTTGGAACGTCGCTGGCGCATTTTTTAGCCCGAACGGCATTTTATCGTACTCAAAATGCCTACCAAGCACGGAAAATGCGGTTTTTTCTTTCGTGTCAGGATGCACAGGGATTTGGTGATACCCTGAAATCAAATCGATGGTGGTAAAATATTTGCAACCTCCCAACATGGACAGTGTCTCCTGGAGTCGTGGGATGGGGTAGGCGTCCCCTTTTGTAATTTTGTTTAATTGTCTGAAGTCGGTACAAAATCTCCATTTTTGCGTTTCTCCGGGAGGCGTTTTCTTCTTTACCATCAGTACCGGTGCACACCACGGGCTGGTTGAACTGCTGATTACTCCGGAAGCTAACATATCTTTTAACTGCTTTTCCACCACCTCGCGGAGAGCGTGGGGAATCGGATATGGTTTTTGGTTGGTCACTTCCGGTTGCGTTGTCGTGATTTCATGGGCTACCTGGAGACTGCATCCCTCTCCCGATGGGGGTTGGAACAAGTCCCAGTAGAACAAAAGTGTGTTCCTAGCCATTATCTGCGGTGCTTCGGTAAGATGGGAGATCTTTTCTTCAATTACTGCCTCTGTATCTGGTTGTGGGTCGTCCCATTGATCGGTGGGTATGAGCTCCCAGTCGTCGTCTTCATTGGTACACTCCTCTGGTTCCGGTCCGGGTTGTTTCGCTTCCAACCTACACGTCTTGGTGATGGGTTGTTTGTGTGTTGACAGTTCGTGGACCCTTTTTAGAGTTCCTCGGGATTCCAGAAAGGCGTCCTCCTCGGTTTCTTCTTGACTCGAGGTCTCAGTGTCATCCTTACAAGGGAGTGTTACACCCCCCGATACACCTGGTTCCTCATCAGATGTTTGGGTTATCATTAGTATCGATACACCCGGCGATACCATGGGCGATACGGTATCCGATACACCCGGCGATACCATGGGCGATACCCCCGGTGTCTCTTGGTTCTGCAGGGGCGATACGGCATCCGATACACCCGGCGATACCATGGGCGATACCCCCGGTGTCTCTTGGTACTGCAGGGGCGATACGGCATCCGATACACCCGGCGATACCATGGGCGATACCCCCGGTGTCTCTTGGTACTGCAGGGGTGATACGGCATCCGATACACCCGGCGATACCATGGGCGATACCCCCGGTGTCTCTTGGTACTGCAGGGGCGATACGGCATCCGATACACCCGGCGATACCATGGGTGGTTGTTCGCTGCCACCCATTTGTAATTGTGAGTTTGGGGTCGTCACAGGATCCGATGCGTCCGGCGATACAGTGGATGATTGTTTGCTGCCACCAATTTGTAAGCTTCCATTGTGTAAGCTTGGGGGCGTTACGGTACCCGATACACCCGGCGATACCATGGGCGATACCTCCGGTGTCTCCCTACATTGTTGGGATGTTACGGGGTCCGATACCCCTAGCGATACGGTGGTCGATACCGTTGATGTTCCTCCGTGTTGTTGGGTCAATGAGGAGTCCGATACACCTAGCGATACGGCGGGCGATACCTCGGGCAATACCCCTGGTGTTCCTCCGTATTGCCGGGTCGATGAGGGGTCCGATACACCTCGCGACACGGTGGGCGATATCGTCAATGTTTCCATGCACGGCTCCCAGTTCTCAAGGTCCACAAGGGCGGCGGTTACCGAGCGAGAGGTGCTGGGGAGGGCCGTATCCGTACCGTCTGTATAGCTCAGGTACTGCGATCCGGGGTTCTCCCTCCTCCCGTCCGATATTACCACTCCTATGTTTCCGAGACTCCGATATTCCTCATCACGTTCCTCTTCAATTTTCCCGGTATCGGTCCTCATCTCCATGTTCGGTCCCAGTGTCAAGGTCAGTGGAATCTGTCTCAATACGTCGAGACCCAGTAGGTTCAGGTCAGCACGCTTCCGCGCGAACACCGGAAAAGTGTGGAGAAATCTGTACTGGCCGATGCGGGTGTCAACGACCTGTTCCCCTGCAAAGGGTAGTAAGGTTCCATCGGCTCCCCAGGCCACCATTTTGGTCGGACGTAACGGTATTCCGACTATCGGGCTCGCCAACACGGACAGCGCGGCGCCGGTGTCTATCAACATACTGCGCGTCTCCGGTCCCAGACCCACTTCCACTCGAAGGGTTCGGGCCATTGGATGTTCCACCGCGGTTACACGGGGTTTATCTTCCTCTATTCCCCGGTAGAGAGTCACTTCCTTTACATGGTTCGGTTCAGCGGGCGGCTGAGATACGGGCAGTAGCTTTTTCTTCTGCGGGCAATCCGGTTCCAGGTGTTCCCGACATCCACAGAAATTACAGAATATAGTCTTCTGGGGACTTCTGGGACAATCCACTGGAAAGTGTTCCTTCGATGCACAAAAGAGACACGGATATCTGGGCATGGGTTTTTCATCGTTACGTTGGTTACGATGGTCGTTGTTCCACTGATCTCTACGGTCTCCGTTCCACTGGTTCCGCTGGTCACCGTTCCATCGGTTCCGCTGGTCACCGTTCCACGTGTTTTGCGGGTTCTCGTTCCACTGGTTACGGCGTTCTTCACCGTATCTTTGTTCCCGTCTCGGTATGGGTTGGTCTCGACGCGGACATCGGGCGGCAAAGTGGTTCGTTCCACCACAGTTGTAGCATCTCTGTTCCGCCGATACCGCTGCGAGTTCCCAATGTTCCTCGGTATCTTCCGTTTCCGCGAAGGTCTCTTCAAGTTCCTCTGCCTTCTGTAGGGCGATGCGTATCGTAGCCGGGCGATCCATGACGAGGAAGGCACTCAATTTCTTTCCGACACCTCTAATAAATGCGCTGAGGGTCTTCCGTTCCACCCAGTCACTTCGGTCATGCCGATCCAGATGGGTTCCCTCCTCTACTACTGCGCATTGTGCCAACCCACGTATGCGATCCGCAAATTGACGTAGGGTTTCAGAGGCGTTCCGCTTCACCGTCCAAAGTGACGCGGCGGCATGTTGCGGGTTCTGTCTTCTGAACCATGACAGCATCTCGTCTCTGATCATGTTATAGGCATTGTCGCAATCAAGGGTATCGTTCCTATCAATGAGGAATTGTTTCGCGATCCCTCTTGCCTTGATTCTGAGGAGTTTCAGCTTCTATTCCTGTGTTAGTCCCTCGGTTACTGCGTCGAAGTTTGTAAAGAACGAGCCAACACTCAGCGATCCGGTTGCGTCGGGGTCCCATGGTTCCACTTCTAGGAGCAAGGAACGTGGAATGCCGTTCCCGCCCTCGTCACGGCCCGACTCGTTGTACTTCGACAATAAAGTATTCATTTGCTTCATTGTTTCAGTAAGCAAGTCGACCGGACCCTTTTCTTGGAACGGATCGGGATCCACAAAGTCGTCTGGATCTCCCAACGACATTGTCACTGTTTATTAAGCAATACCGGAACACAATCACAATCACAGTCACAGGGTCGGCTCGGAACGGTTCTGTCAAGTTTCGGTCTGTATTGGGTTGTTCTGTGTGACGACACAGGTGTTTGTTTGTGTAATACAGTTGTGAAATACGGTGTAATAGTTCACTTAATATATACAATTTTCTTAGTACTATACACAATACACCAACACACCCTGGTTCTGGTTTATTTGATTCCGATATGACTCTACTGGAAAGAACTGCTACTGAACACCTAGCTACAAAACGGAACTGGGTTCGTGCGGGGCGCACCACACGTAAGTCCGGGCGATATACCGACCCGACACACAAGTTATCGAGTGCGATACGGCGCTTCGGAATTACGATTCGCAATATCCCACCGCTTGCCACCAATTTGTAAGCTTTTGGGGTGGTGGTTCAGTTAACAGGTTCCTTCGATAAAGGGATTCTAAGGGGGTCGCGATACTGAAAGGCAAAAACAAGAAAATATCGGAATCTTAGACTACTTGAATTTAGAGGTACTTAACTGGTTCTTGGTAGCGGCGTTCTCCCGAGCGGCTTGGAGATGAGGCGTAGCGTTCCAGTAGATACCTTTGTTATATATGATATTTGCAATACTGTTATGCCTGAAGGGTCTGTTAACCTGAAGGGTTTTATGTATCGATATGTTGAAAATAAATGAAGTTACGTTACGTTTGTTGTTTATTTCAAGCAAGTTCCTATTATCGATACGGTTTGCAATACTCTTGTTACTCAGAACCTGGGATGTTGGGTAAGTTTTGAAATGAGAAGAATGTTTTAACCAAATGTTTTTTAGGTTTAATTCCAGGACTAGAAAAAGGCGATACAGGTAAGTACAAAATGGTTTCAAAATGGTTACGGTACGTTCTGCAACTTTGATCCCAGAGATCGAGCGCCTGAGGGGCGTTACGGTGGAATTCAATCAGGTAAGAAAGGTAAGTTTTACTTATAGCGACTAGTCTTAGTCTTACGTTACGGTACGATACTCTTAGAGGTAGGTTCAACAAGGTGAGTATTCTTAATCTTTCAGATACGTTACAGGTAAGTTCCTCTTAGTTCCTATTTTAGTTGTAGTAAAATATCACTGAGTCACGGTACCTCTACCTTTAATTGGCCAATTATATTTAAGGTAGATTAGTTTGTTTGCACTCACGTTCCGGGTTACCGTAGCGAGTCCGGAGGCGATGCAGCGAGGTTGAAGGGGGATAGCCGGGAACGGACTGGTTCTTCGTATCTTCCTCCGATGCGACGATCCGGCAGGTTCCACGAGATCCAGGGGAGGCAGGACAAACAAGATTCACCGGTTACAGTCTTTCCCAACTCGTAAACCGCGTGTCTTGGGGGAGGCAGGAGGATACGGTTCGGCGCGATACGGGTCAACGCGGAACAAAGGGGAGTGCGCTTCAAAGACAAGGGGGAGATCACTTCGAGACGAGCTGGCCAGGCTAAACTTCAGGACTGAGGGTTTTCCGTTGATACATCATAATATCATTGGGTTTCTGGGCTCAGTGTTGCCCTCTCCATCTTCAGTTGGCACTCCTGCTCTTCCATACTGATTAGTTGATTTGCTTCCTCCATGTTAGTTGTTTGACCTTCTCCATGCTCCTCCATGACAGTTGATTTTTGTTGTATCCTTGGGTGTTGGTCGGATACTTGGTTCTGAGGCCACGCCCCTGTGATGTGGCCTGTGATAGGTGGTGGGGGCCTGGTCCCGAAGGGAATCAGGACTTACGGCTGTGAGGTGCCTGTTAGGGGAAACAGTGAGCAACTTGGTTGCTCACATATTTATCGGTCAATCTCGATTTATTATTTAAGTCAGCTAACTTGAATTGCATTCAAATGTACAGTAAACGTCATAATAAAGGGTGCGCCTGATTTTTTTTTAAATTTTTAATCGAAGTTGACCTCATCTTGAGAATTTTTTTACCAGCCATTATCTTTTTGAATGGGTAGATCTTTTTCTATGATTTTTCAAAGTTTCGAATGTTTATGACGTCACGCGCCCATCATAGAAAAAGGTCTTCTCATCTAAAAAGAGAACGGCTGGTGTTAAAATTCCCAGGATGAGGTCTACTTTCGATTGTAAAATGTCAAAATTCTCAGAATGAGGTCTAGTTTAGATTAAAAGTAACAATAAACAGTCTTTCCGGCCCACGCGCACACCCCATTACGTCGCAAACTCTTGTGGATCATGCTGTTGTCATTTTCTTCCGTGCTATGATTTCTTCTTATTCATAACCCGATTGTATAGATGATCCGATGCATAGTAGCTAATCTCAAAACATCAATCAGTCTTTCCAACCCATGCGCACACCCCATTGATCCCTTATACATTTCGCTTGAAGTGAATTGCTCTCTCATACATTTCAGTCTGTTGTGGCGTCTGAAGTGTGGATGGCGGATTTTCGATCTCGATGAGATCAGTTGGACGATCGATTTCAATTTCTTTCCCATTGAAGGCTGGGAATGATGGATAAGGGTGAGGGGGGGACCACTATTTCTTCCCTAAAATACTAACTAAATTACATCGAGTGAAACAGTATACAAGGCCTTAGGTACTGAGGTATAATATAAGAGGTACCTACTACCTATCTGTTGAATATATCTGCTCATTTCGAACTTTCCAGGTTAAGAAAATCCTGGAATCAATAGGTTTGGGGACGGTGCTCAACACCCTCACTGGCAATCTCTCTGGGGGACAGCGGAAAAGGCTCGGCATCGCCTTGGAGCTCATCGACAATCCCCCCATCATGTTCTTCGACGAACCTACCAGGTGAGCTGGAATTCCGCTCCCATGCAATATTTCGAATATTGATTGTATGAAATTACCTTGAGATTACCGAAAGTAGTCTTGCCATGTCAAAATCCCGTCTTACTCCACTTCGTCAACGTGACAGCATAATAATACCCAAACTTGAATTATTAGCAGTTCTCATTGGCACAAGACTCTTATCATACGTACAAAAGGCATTAAAACTTCACCAACCCTTTAACATCACTCTTTGGACAGACAGTCAAATTGTTGTTGGTTAGCTGAAATCAGAACGACTTTTACCTCCATTTGTGTCTCGTAGAGTCACAGAGATCAGAGGTTCACCCAACATTCAGTTTCGCTACATGACGTCCAACACGAATCCAGTAGAATCCAACTGGACGCAGCTCCAGTTGGAGCAGAATCCATCATGAATCCAGCAGACATAGCAACACGCCCTCCAAGTGATACAAATCCCCCCAGGACATGGTTTCATGGCCCAGAGTTTCTCACACTGCCTTCAGCCGAATGGCCTTCACTTCACTGGCAATCAGACATACACATTCTCTCCTCAGTAGAGAACTGCTATGCAACTACTAATTCAAATGAAGGCGCTAACTCTGGCACTACTCCATCAGATCTCATGGATGTAAGCCTCCCAGCAAGTGGCATTGTATAGACAAAGATATTCTGCAAAAACTGCAACAAAATTACTTTCCAGAAGAGTTGACTGGAAAACAGACTAGTCTAATGAAGTCACTAAATCTTTACTGAGACTCAGACAACATTCTACAATGCAAGGGACGTGCCTCATTAAATTTTTCACAACCATGTCCTATTCTCATTCCCAAAGCTTCACCCCTGATTCGCCAACTTATCAAACGGCTTTATGAGGTAAACAGCCATGTTGGAGTCTCCCACACTCTGACTCTCTTAAGAGAACATTACAGGTTACCCCAGGGCAGAGCAGTGGTAAAAAGTGTCCTGAATAGCTGCCAAAGTGTATTAAGTATGGTGGTGGACCGTATAAACTTCCAGTCATGCCAGATTTGCCATCAAGTCGTGTCCAGTTTACCACTCCATTCCCTTTTTCTCGACTATTTTGGCCCTCTTACAGTATCAAATGGTGGTAGCATACAAAAAAGATGGTGCTGTCTATTCACCTGCACAGCGATTCGTGCAATTCATTTAGAAATTGTTGACAAACTTGGCACAGAAGAGTTTGTTCTGGCTCTACGAAGATTTTCTGCCACAAGGGGGACTCCCTCAGAAATCATTTCCGATAACGCTCCACATTTCAAGCTGACAGCTGCTCTCCTCACATCACAACAGCAAGGGAGACAAGCCATAACAAGGAAATTCATCCCTGAGTATTCACTGTGAAACACAGCCTTCGTTGCACCTCTCCTATCTGACAGTCAGATGCGCACCATCATCAAAGAAGTGGAATATGTTGTCAACACAAGACCTTTGAAAACCATTGGCAGTGACATTGAACACATACTTACACCTGCTGATTTCCTCCGTTCATTTGGTCCTTCTCTCCCAGGGCCTCCTTCAACATCAGCCACCATAGGCGATATCCAGCTACGACTAACAT
The DNA here is from genome assembly GCA_009739505.2 of Apolygus lucorum. NCBI lineage: Eukaryota > Metazoa > Arthropoda > Insecta > Hemiptera > Miridae > Apolygus > Apolygus lucorum. The sequence continues at coordinate 62,266,183 of CM019179.2, forward strand.
GTGGGTGGAAACGAACTTTAAATGTGGAACGTGAATTTAGACGAATGTTCATCAACCGCATACAGCGGGCCAAGATACGTACAAAAATGTGAGACTCATGTTGAAAACTCGAGCCTTGTGCATGATGTGAGGCTCACAGAAGACTGTTCACTCGGCCCTCTCGCGTTTTTGTTGTAGAGTCGCGTTTTCAACGTGAGATAACCTACTAGGTCAACTCCTTGTTTTTGTGGCTGAGCTAATGGCCGCCGTCAATCAGCTGATCAGTCTGTTTCTTTCATTTTGAAGAGTTTCGGTGAATCTCTTGTGAGTTCTTTATCTTCGGGGTCGCGGTAAAGTGAATTGAAGATTGAAGAATTGGTCCCTTATACATTTCACTTGAAATGAATATTGCTCCCTTATACATCTCGGTCTGTTGCGGCGTCTGAAGTGTGGATGGCAGATGTTCAATGTCGATGACATTAGTTGGACGATCGATGTCAATTTCTTCCCCATTGAAGGCAAGTTTCCTCTACCTTTTTGAACGACTTCGTATTTATTTTAGTTTGAAAAGGTAATATTGGAATATAATACAAAAAGATTGATTAGTCCAAGGTTGATCATAAACTACCAATCTCGTTGAATTCGGTTGTCTGTCGTCTACTCCTCAGACAAGGGGATGGACTGTAATGCACGATTAGGTGCTCACATTCATTTTGCATTTATTTATTTATACTTTTACGATTATTTAGGGTAATAAACGAGCGTACTTCATTGATTTCCTTATATTTTCCTTCCTGTTTTCCTTTATCGGTCCAACAAAAACAAAAACTGCGGATTGAGTTGACGTTACCTATGGCATTATGAATTACCGTTACTTATGGAGTGTTGAAAAATCTAAAGCAACGTCAATCACAGGATGGACGTGATACTCACGTCAAAAAGTTAGCATCCACTCGATGCTCGCCCTAGCAGCTTCTCACGTCTAAATGGTTCCAAATGTTGCTGTAACTCTCTAATACCTCACTGGCTTACGTGAACGTAACCGCTTCAATCATAAACAACCTCGCATCGTTACTTCTCAAGCTCCATCAGTTGGAGATGTAGTACAGCTGAAGGTGATTCAACCACCCGTGTTCGTTGGAAGATAGGTACCATCATTGATCTTCCCAAATCTAGTGATAGTTTAGTCAAAACTGCTCACGTCAAACTTCAAAATGGACAAATTCTTTATCCGTCCATTAATCACCTATAACCACTTGAAATCCAATCTCAAACAGTTACTTGTGACTCACCCGAGCAAAGTGAACTTACCCAATTCCTAATTCAAGACGCTCTAATTCAGACAGTCTCCTCCTCACAAATCTCATTCTGATCACCATGAACCAGTACCTCTCTAAGACCAACATCAGGCTTCTAACACTCCAGGTGTTCCTCCTGACAGATCTGACCCCCATTCATCAAGGGCAGCAGCACACCGTGCCATCCGGAAATGGACTCAGTCTCTGTTAGCAATGGCTATTCAAAATCACCAAATGACGTCTAGTTTCAGCACTCATGTCAATTATGATTAATATACCCTACACATCATCATGAATTATGTTTGTAATCTATTTTGAGCTAATTTTGTTTTCATTATAATTATGTTGAACCTTCACTTTTTTCTTTCTTCTTTTCCTTTCTTTGGCGGGAGGTGAGGCTTGACCCCAAACAGATCAAACATGATCAAATTCAAATCATTCAACAATAAATTCAAAACAAAACAGTCATGGTAATAAATTACTGCTCATTACTTGGCGGGGAGTGTCGCTAATGCGAAGTTGTAACAGTCACAACTCTCGAATCTTGCCGAGACCAGCCAAATATACACGAAGGGTTACGAACAAACCATCCACAGGCAGAGGCCCCATTAGAGTCAGTCTTTCGGTCGCGTGTGACTTGTGTAAAATTGGTAAGTGAGTCCACTTCATATACAACTCATTTCATACCTATCTAATTGAATATCATGTTCTTTATTGTTCCATTGTAATCTCCAGTCATCAGTATCAGTCAATCAACATCAATACAATTCAAATCAGTCAATAATCAAGCAGTAAAGTCAAGTTTCAAAGCTCCTTCAGACAAGTGAGCACATTCAGTTCAATTCTCTCACAAAACTCAGACCAAGGCGACAGTCAGTCAAATACTGATGTGTCGAATTCAGTCAGCCAATCAGATATTGGTTTTACAGCAAGTCAAATACTGGTCTGGAGCAACAGCTCATGGACAAATCAGTCACATACTGATGTGTCAATTCAGTCGGTCAGATACCGATACTGGATCATATATCCAGACCTGGGTTTTGTGAGATATCAGCAGTAGTTCAATCATTCAGTCAAGAAACGAGGCGTCACGGTGGTCAGGGGCGGCTGTAGGGGTGGTTTACAGAGGCCGCTAGGGGTCACAATCCCCACAGACTGGAGGTTACATTTGTAGATTATTTCATACAATAATCTTCTTTTCAACAGACAAAATTGTGTATCATGTCAGTATCATCATCAAGGAACATTATGATGGAGCCAAACCAAATCAAATTAGGTTTCATAGCATTCAAATTCATTTATATATATTATTCCATATACAGACATAATCGTATTTTAATATCCCAAACAATTCAATATTCGTGAATATCAACACAATTCACGACTAATGCAGAAAGTGAGTAAAAACATTCAGATGGTTGAATGATTACGAGATTACGCAGAAGAGCGCAGTACGATTTACACAGGATTGTTTCCAAAACAAAACAATGATTCGGGTTGTTTCGTCAATAAACGAGACCGAGTCGATTAACGTGTTGTGAACAAACGACGAGAGGTTGTTAGAAATTATTTGACCGAAGTTCAACGAAGTTCATCCATAATGCGTAAAATATCCTATTTTTGCTTCCGAGTCTACCAAGGTAGCGGAAGCTTTGTTTTCACTTTTCAAGGACGAAAAAAAAAGTTCTCCAAAATCAAAATTTTCACTCGCGTTTTGCGTTTTAGACCTTTCTGAACAATTTTGGTTCCGTGTCTGTCTGTGTGTCTGTCATGAATTCCTTGTAACGCGCATAACTATACGAAGTTATTGTCCGATTTCGATGAAATTTACAGGGATTGTGACGGTCCCCTATGAAAATCATCATCCTCGGACTGATAGAAGCGACTGCGCATGCGCAAACGTGAATTCCTTGTAACGGCCTAACTTCTACATTTTCCATCCGATTTCAATGAAATTTTCAAGGATTTTGCAGATTATCTTGTTTCGATGTTCTGATGTTTTGAGATTAACTACTATGCATCGGATCATCTATACAATCGGGTTATGGATACGAGGAAGCTATGTGCCACACCCACTTGTTTTCAATAGGAGTAGTTTGCAAACCACCATCTTCTTAAAGTAGTTAGATAGCAAGTTGCCATCTGTCTGGTACCTGTTCTTTTCCTTTTATTTCCTCTACCCTGAGAATTTGTTATTTCTCAGGCGGTAATTTACCACTGACAAGGAACTTGTTTTAAAACAGTTGTTACCTACCCTACTACTGCTTTTTAACAGGCTTGACTCCTCTAGGAGTTGAAATGTGGAAATTTTCATTTTTAATATGATTTAGGTACTGCAGAAAATACCAAATAATGACAGTTTATGTAAAAACTTTCTGAACCATCCCTTCTTTCTGAACTCTCTTCCTATCACAAATTGTTTAAAATTCTGTTCGATCTATTTCAGTGGCTTGGACAGCAGTTCGACAAAACAGTGCGTCGCCATGTTAAGGAATTTGGCACGTCAAAACAGAGCGGTGATTTGCACTTTGCATCAACCATCAGCAACCGTCGTCGAAATGTTCGATCACCTGTACTGTCTGTCAAACGGACGGTGTTGCTACGCAGGAGATCCAGTGCGGGTGTCGGATTTTGTGAAAGTGACGGGACTCGAATGTCCACCATATCACAATCCTGCAGACTTCTGTAAGTACAGGAAGCTATTGAGAGAGCTGAGTCCGAAATTGATGTCCTTTTGGTTTATTATTTTTTCAATAATGAACCTTGAAAATCGAGCAAGTAAAACCCTCACTCAAAATTTTATTAGTTTCAAGTTACGTTAAATCCAAACAAGGAATAACAAATTTTTCGTCCGTTCGCTATACACGGGACTTTCCATTGATGATGCACCGATTTTGATGAAATTTGGTATACGGGCTCAATTTGGGGTCTGGCCCGAAGCTTTTGGTTATTGTCAGTCACTTTGAAAAGGTTAAAAATAGGGGTTCCGTTTTTCAAAACGTCCTAGCTCAAAATTGTTTAGTATACCTAAGGTTTTTTCATCAATTTAAAATGGTATTGAATTTTTAAAATCGAATTAGACCACCCAGAGCTCTGTAGGACCTACCTTTTGTTCTCCATACGAACTTAAGTACTTATACGACGTATGAATTTAAAAAAAAAATGTGTGTTCACTGACGTAAGTCAAATTACTAATCACATTTCAGCTGGTCAAATGCTATCTCTTTGTTTCTTTGCCAAGAGTTTCTTATCACTTTAGCTGGATTCACATGGGACGGAATAGTCGGAAGGACGGAAAGACGAGAAAACCAGTGGAGGGGGTAGGCGGAGTTGGCAGAAGGTTCACATGGATGGAATGGATGGAAAGGACAGACATTTCAGCCTTCCTCCTGGAAGCCTCTGAAATGATTACCTCTGTTCTGTAACCTCTGTTGACAGTGTTTTGGTGGTGGTAATGATCATTCCTCGTTGAAATTCATAAATTAAAAAATTCAAAAAAAGGGCAGCGCAAGAAAATAAACAAACAAATGGACACGAGTGTGAAACCTCACGGTAGCCAATTGTGTGTTGCAACAATCGATTGTTTTCTCCAACAATCGATAGTTTTGATGGTATTTTCAACAAAAGAATGATATTGCTCTTGGAATTTTTAATTTACCCACCTGCTCATCTATTTTTACGAATGCCAGCTGAACAATGTTTCTAAAAATTATCACAGTTGGGATTCTGCGAAAATTCTGGCAATACATTACCACAACCTCCAACCTCCATTAGTTTCTGGGGTCAGCTGTGACCGAGCGAGTTACAGCGTGTGTCCCTGGAGATGGGACTCAAACCGGTTGCAGGGGCCGTGAGTTCGAGGCCCACCTCTGCGGCATATTTTCGGGGTGAGTCGGTCGCAGTTCCCCCTCGTCCCAACCCAGGGCGGTGAGACCAATGGGAAGCCATGAGCGAAATCATCAGAACAAATTCTGATCTTCCCTTAGGAAGACAGCTGATGACGTCCGCGACGCCAGGAATGGCAGTCAGACGAAAATCCAACCTGAAATGGTTGTTTACTTTACTTACTTTTACCAACCTCCATTAGTGCAACCTCCACTAGTAGTTATCTGCGGGGAAAGCAGAAGACTGTATGAAAATTTCTTCCACCGACAGACTTTCCGTCATCAAGATGGTGGCCAACATTCTCCAGTAGGGAAAATCAGCCAATCAGATTGCATTATTTCTTTCTGGCATTCCGACCTTTCCGTCCCATGTGAATCCAGCTTTAGTTGTGAACCGATTAATTTCGTAACAAAGGGACCCACAACTCTCGGATAGCGATTTTTGCTGGTAGGTCAAAACTATCCGGCAAAACAAAGATAATTGTTAACTTTTCGATAAAAATTATGGTACTATGGAAGGTACTGATAATGGACAGATACAGTGTTCTTGGTGGATGGGTGATCTATACACCAAAATAATAAACCGTTGTGCAATAATCTAGTGTTTATGTATCGCCTTTCCTCATCGTCAGTAGATAACCCAGTTTAACCTTCAAATACCTCTCAAATTCCCTTCTCACCTCGGGAAATGGAAATCCGCTTCACTCAACTGTCATTGTTTCTTGTTATGTTTTCAGTGCTCGAAGTAGTCGGCGGCGAATTCGGGGATTACAACAGCCTGTTGATGAGCCAAATTGAGAATGGCCGAGTTCATACATGGAGAAAAATCATCCCAGAATGGGCAAGCCCAGAACAACTCAGTAAGTCCCCGTTTGTTGATCTAATGTACGCAATGGCTGCTAGTTCGTGATCCTTTGTTAGCAAACATCCATGTATTAGTCATAGAATCTGTTTCTATTCAAAAATGTTAGTACATTTATGCTCATCAACAAGAAGGCTATTGTTAACTATAAAGTGGTCTTACAGAAAAGAGACGAAAGCCTTGTTGCCTGGAACCTGCCTTGGAGATCCTTTACACGACTGTAGACGTTGATAAAATCCCCAGATGTTCCGGTAAAATTCCGAAATTTTGTCACAAAAACACTTGGTGTGAGGCTAGAATTCGGGTTTTGGTTTTGGCACTGGACGAGTTAATATTTTCTCATAGCACAGTAGTTATTCTTGATTTATTATTAGTGGCTTTCTATGTTTCTAAAAGTGGCGGGTTTTTACAAATATTTCTCACTCCACACCAATCTTTGCTATTTACTTTAGTACCTCTTTGATGCACAAACTCACAGCGTTATTGATGTATTGGGTTCCTACTGAATACATAATGCAGATCTGCTAAAGTGAAGATAAATTTGAAGCGTTAGCACCTAATTAACAGTTTTGGTTTATAGGATTTCTAATGAATTCTATTTAGCAACCCCTATATTGATAACTGAGGATTTGGGAATCTACCCATTTAAAATTAAGATGTCAAAAATAGTCTCCTCTCGTTCAGGTTTTCAAAATAAACTACCAGGTGTGCTACTCGCCCTACCTCGTGACAGTTGGCGTCAACCTCCCTTCGTCTAGCACAGTCCCACAAGAATCTATTTAAGGTCCTCTTGAGAGAAAACCTGAACCCAGTCTAGTAGAAAACTCTGTCTTATTCAATACTTGCATCAATCATATTAAATGTATCGTAACGGTGGACATCCCTAGGGAAGCTGCTGGCGATATACTAACTTTCCTCTATCGCACCTCACCTATTTCCAAAGTCAGAGTAAATTCTGTCATCATCATCATTATCTAGAGTCATTCAAACTTACTAGGGGACGCTCGGGTACTTCCCTCTCTGATTTTGGTTTATTATTTTACATAATGAACCTTTGGAATCGACCAAGAAAAAAAAATTGTTTAACCCCCTTCAAAATTAGTTAGTTTACGTTTCAAGGTATGTAGAATCCAAAAATCGAATAAAAATTTGGCCGTCCGTCCGCCTTACGCGGCCCTTTCCTTCCCATGGACCGATTTTGATAAAATTTGGCACATGGGCTCCATTTGGGCTCTAGTTGTGCTACGAAGTTTTTGGTTGATGTCGGTCACTTCTAAGGGTTGAAAAATAAAAGCCAAAATTTTCAAAACGCCCTAGCTCAATAAATTTGATATTAAGATATACCTAAGTATATCCTTACTGTTTTTTCTTCAGTTTAAAATAGTATTGAATTTTTAGAATCGAATGAGACCACGCGGAGCTCTGTAGGACCAACCGTTCTCTCCCTATGAAAAGTTAAGGATTGGTATTAATAGAGAGTTTTCGCCACGTCAGGCGCGACGACTTGAAATTGTGAGGACTCGAGACAGATGGGGCCAGCAGACGCAGATGCTAACTTTTTTTGGTGAATTTCGAGTCGTCACAAAATAAGGTGTGGACTCTGGAAGTGACGCTAAACAGCTACTGACCTGTGAAGTCACTAGAAAATGGCCGATAGCGAACAGCTGATTCAGACCCCGGGGGGTCTCGAAATGAGTTTTACAGATCGATAATTAGAATATTCGCCGTATTGAAAAAGCAATAAATTTATTACTTACTACATGGGTAGGCCGGTAGGTACCTATTTACGTCCCTTTCGGACCCTAAATTGCGATATAAAAACCTACCTACTGATGATTTTGATCGTTTTCACCTTTAGAAAGTAGTGAACAACACTAGCTTTTCCAGACCTCTTACTGCATTTTTTTGGGTCTATAGTACTTTACTACCGACTTTGCAGTAGCTACCTTTCTACTTGTTTCTTGTTTGTCTAACAACACGTCCGTAGCATATCTATAGATAATTTAGAGTAGTTAGGTACTTCGTTTCTACCTACCAGGACGTGCGGACTATACAAAAACGAAAGTATAGATCTATCAAACTAGGATAGATGTACGAACTTATAGACGTAACACCTAAATGCAGATATCCATAATTAACCAAATGCCTACTAATGTGTGAAAAGAAGGTATTTTTTCAAAGGTAATAAACTTGATAACTGTAGTAAGAGCATTTTTTCCAATTTGTCATGCAACTTACAAGTAGGTACGATGATCACAGCAAGCAGAACTATCAATTGAAATCTTAAATGATATCTACTTACGTGAACTGACTCTCATCGCCTGTTTATTGTAGATCTGTAGTTAGGTGTGTTGGTAGATGAATAAATAGTATACAACATTAAATGAAAAACAAGGGCGCATTTATTCAGAAATTTCATTGACATTCAAACAATGTAAAATTCGCACAGAGTCAACAATAGTATACGATGGATTCACTTGATCTTGATGCGAAGATAACAGAATTCTTGTGACGAGTAGTTTGTTTCGAGAGATGAAAAACTTGATAATTCCCGGGAAAATGAAAACTGTTCTACAAATCAAAGCTAAAATCGAGAACCAAAACACGGTGGTCGAACGTCAAACACAACACAAAATCCTGCTACATCCGATACAAATTGAAACTGGTTATAAAAGTGTGAGGTTATGAAGGGTAGAGTCGTCAAGAAAACCGTCGTTCCCGACGCCGCCAAAAGCCGGCATTTGGCGGCGTCCAAGACGACCGAGCTCGCCGTCCGAGTCGTCACGCATGCGCAGTCACCATTTTCGGACGGTTGCATGGATATTACACGCGGACGGTCGTCACAAAAGACGTGGCGAAAACTCTAATAAATCTGAAACATGTGAATCGCAAAAGAGGCCTAATCTCCGTCGAAATGTTAGCTGACCAAAATGCGATCGTTGTTCGTGTCTTTGAGATATACTCAGTTTTGCGTCCTTAGCAACCAGTATTCTAATTTCCTAACGAAGGCACCCACAACTCCCTATTTCTTCGCATTGAGTGTGAAGCGTTTATTTCTTCAAAATAAACTTGATTGTGAAGCGAAAATATGGTTGGTATGTAGTGCCAATGGCAAAGCTGTGTGCTTTTTAGGCGAATGATCTGTAATGAAAGATTGTAAACTTTGCTGTAATAATTTGCAGCGTTTGTTTAAAATTGTACTGGTTAATCTAGGACCAAAATAAGTCGACACGTATTCCGCCGTTCTTTTGAATGGGCCCCAGGGGCCTGAAAAAATTATTTTAAAAATTATTTTAGGCCGAAAAAATGCTTAAGTGAAAAAATGGCGTTTACATCATGTTTCTAAGGTCTGATAACGTCAGGAAGGACACATATTCGGAATTTTAACCCTATATGCGTCCCTAGTATATTTATATGTAGAAAGACTCCTTAAGGTTTGATTGCGATAGGTATGGATATGTGGGAGCACTGCGCTGTTTCGTAAACGCAATTTTTAAATTCTTTGTCGGCCTAAAATAATTTTTCTACGGGCTTCTCAGTCCCTTTCAACGGTGTATGCTGGGGTTTCGCTTACAGTGTATTGGGGAAGCAGGGGGGTCGTTTGATCCCACCGCTGCCTTAAATTTGTAAGCTTTGGTTTGGTATCGACCTGAGGGGGGGGGGGGGTCACTTATTGGCTCTGAAATACTTTATTGAATAAATAGGAACTCAGTTAAGATGACTCTCTTTAAGACTAGGCGTTCTCATGATACAGTGTACAATTGAGGTGGTTTGGAGATACTGCCACAAATGAAATGACGTTTTTGTAATAAATAGTCTGTACTTCCTGGTAGGTAGAAACGAAGTACCTACCTACTTTAAATAATCTAGAGATATGTTACGGACGAGTTGTTAGACAAACAAGGAACCAGTAGAAAGGTAGCTCTTGCAAAATCGGTAGTTAGGTATTATAGACCCAAAAAATGCAGTAAGAGCTTTGGAAAAGCTATTGGTGTTCACTACTTTCTAAAGGTGAAAACGATCAAAATCATCAGTATGTAGATTTTTATATCGCAATGTAGGGTCTAAAAGGGACGTAAATAGGTATCCAAGTAGAAAAAAATGTATTGCTTTTTCAATATGGCGAATATTCTAATTTTCGATCTGAAAAACTCATTTTGAGACCCCCTGGAGTCTGAATCAGCTGTTTGCTATCGGCCATTTTAATGTGACTTCACAGGTCGGTAGCTGTTTAGCGTCACTTCAAGAGTCCGCACCTTATTTTGTGACGACTCGAAATACACCAAAAAAAGTTAGCATCTGTATCTGCTGGCTCCATCTGTCTCGAGTTGTCACAATCTCAAGTCGTCGCGTCTGACGTGGCGAAAACTCTCTAATGAATCAGATACAACATTGAGTTTATAATTCATGTCATTTTCATTGTATTGTCATCCATGTCGTTTCAGTTAGCAACTGGTTGATAAGTTAGCGACTGGTGCGTTTAGGCCCCAGAATATTGTTTCGTTTCCTCTCTTCTACTCTTTGCATGTTTCTCTTCTGGTTGTTGGTACCTGCTCAAGCAGTTCTGAAGTGTTTCAAGTAAATCAATCAGACTATTATTCCCACTACTACTACCTGTCTACCTGTCTGTTCAACGTTCTAATTTTGTGCAGGCGACGAAGGTGAGAAAGTGACCACTCCCGACATTCCCTTAATTGTCAACTTGGACAAAACTCTCAGCCGGACCAGTTTGAGATCTGATTCGGAGTTCAATGCCTCGTTTTGTAACCAATTGTCAACTCTTCTCAAGAGATGTTGTTTGGTTACAATGAGAGATAAAGTAAGTAATTTGGTACCTAATTACATTCACGCTGGTGAAATTCTCTCGTCTCGTAATTGTTTGATCAACGTTGCGTACACGTATTTTCAGTTCCATATGTACAGCAGACTTGTGATGCATCTTATAATCGGAGTGCTCATCGGCACGTTCTTCTTTGGCATGGGAGACGACGCTGGGAGAGTCTTCAACAACTTCAGTCTCTTCTTCTTCAGCACGCTTTTCCTGGCGTTTTCTGCCCTTCAGTCAACTGTGATTTCATGTGAGTATTCCTCGTGCATTATAAATTTAGGCCGAACTGGACCTTGAGTTGACATCGGATGATACACGGTAGCTCCAACTTCCCACCTGCCTATGAACTGTGGCTTGTTGCTAGTTAGAACTATGATGTAAGAAACGAGCCTGATTCACATAGATTACGTCATAATCCGACGATAACCTTGGAAACAGTCCTCCTGACGGCTGATGGAGCCAACCCTATTCTCAATAGTCGAACTATACAGAGTGGCGCAACTCAAGTCCGCATAACTTGAGGGGTCGATTCTACAATTAATTTGCAAAAAATGTCTCTTAGCAATTTTTTTTACCCCATCGTTTTTCCTATTTTTTTCAGTTTTAAGATTTCTTGGGATATTGACGTTACATTACTAAATCAGTCATAACAAGAGTTATGACAGATTACAAAAATTAAGAAATTTGCTGTGTAAATCCAAATTTGTGGATACTGTTGAAAATAGCATTATATTTCCAATAGATTAGAAGCCTGACCTTTTGGTTTATTATTTTCAATAATGAACCTTAGGAATCGACCAAGAAAAATAAATTTTTAACACCCCTCAAAATTTGATGGTTTACGTTTCAAGGTACGTAGAATCCAAAAATCGAATAAAAATTTGGCCGTCCGTACTCCGTACGCGGCACTTTTGCCACTTAGCATTGACCGATTTTGATGAAATTGGGTATGTAGGCTCCATTTGGGGTCTAGTTGTGCTCCGAAGGTTTTGGTTGATGTAGGTCAGTTGTGAGGGTTCCAAAATGAATTTTGAAATTTTGAAAACGCCCTAACTCAAAAATTTCGCTGTAAAGGTCTTGTTTTTTCTTCAATTTAAGATTCTATAGAATTTTTAGAATTTTTTGAGGCCACGCGGAGCTCTGTAGGACAAACCGTTCGCTCCCTACGAGAATTTAAGGGTTTTACGTACGATAAATCAGAAACACGACTTCGAATCGCAGAAGAGGCCTAATCTCCGTTCAAATATTAGTTGACCGAAATGCGATCGATGTTTTTCTTCATGTTGGATGGTTGGTGGCTTTGCAGACGAGTGATCAATATAGAAAAATAATAAACCATTGTGTAATAATTTGCAGCGTTTTTCAACGGAATCAGCGGCGCTCTTGCTATGACGATATGAGGTGTTTTGGAAAGACAGACTGTCTATTGCACCGCCCACCCCAACGAAGCGCTGATTCCGTTGAAAAATTCACATTTTCCGCGTTCAAACACAAATTTCTGTGATAAGTTCCAATTCAAAAATAATGACCAGGCCGCTTCTAACCGAATTTTCTAAACTTATGGAAAACTTGATAATAGATTTCTGGGTTCTACGGATTAGATTTCTAGGTTTTCTTTTTGCTCGATTCCACTGGTTCATTATTAAAAATAATAAACTAAAATTGTATTTTATCGTCTAAAATAATCTTCAGTGCAGTATTACGAATAATACCTACTTAAATGAGAGTAAATACTATTAATTTCAGCATGCAAATAATACCTACTTAAATGAGAGTAAATACTATTAATTTCAGCATGGATAAGCTTGAATAAAGTCCTGTATACAACTTTCTATGTTTCAGTTCCCTTGGAAGTTCCTATCATTCGTAAGGAATATTTCAACCGGTGGTACTCTGTAGGAGCTTACTACCTGGCTAATACATTGGCTGACCTTCCTATCCAAGTAAGTCCACACAAACTTAAGTTGATACACTTTATATTGACTTACATAGACTAGAATTGGTTTGACTTGAGTTGGATCGGAGAACCCTATCAAAAACGGAATTGCTTGTCACTATATCTCTTGTCTTGTATCTTGTGTCTGTCTTGTCTTGCATCTAATCTAATCTTGTCAACCAGGGTTGGGCTTACCTACTTCAAAAGATACCCAAGGTATAAAGGAATAGTTTAGAATAGTTCCATTGCATTTGTTTCAATGGGGTTGAAAGATAATTTTTGACAACCTTCATTCGGTATTCAACGGTTTTAATTGGACAAAATAATTATGTCTTTTCAATGACCTAGTCATTTCTCAAGTTATTCAATGAGATGAGTTTTCTTTCTATAATTCATTGACGTCTTGGATTCCATCAGCACAGCGCCAGAAGGTTTTTTTTAAAAACCATCTTCACCTACTACTCAGTTATTCATCTTGATTGGTCGTTGTCTTAAATATAGGTACCTAACAAAAGATTACGAAAAATCTTTAAAACTATTAATTTAGAAACATATAGCTTCATTTATTCGTAGAATAATTGCTAAAGTGGATTCTAGGCTAGCATATTCACACCAACTAATTCTATATTTAAAAGTGTAAAGCTGATACTAGCCACTTGATATATTTCACCAAATGTTGCAGATGGGTTGCGCTATGTTTTACTGCAGCAGCGTATATTGGATGTCTGGTCAACCAAGGGAATTTACGAGGTTCGTCATGTTCACTTTCATCTGCACAATCGTGTCACTGCTCGCTCAGAGTATAGGATATTTCGTGGGGTCGTCCATGAGAGTTATGGTGAGTCTAACTTTGAACGACATTAAATGTCGTTACGTTAAGGAATTTTCTTAAAACGCTGTATGTTATTACACAATGGTTTACTATTTTCTGTTAAGATCATCCGTCTGCAAAAAAAAAAAATAAAATAAAAAATAAATAAACACAAATTTCCATTAATAATACCTACCAATTATATTATTGTGCAGGATTGACAATTAAGTTAATTTTGATAGATACTAACGACCAGCAAAGCGTCGTTATCCCGAAGCTGTGGGTACCTTCGATACGAAATTTGGTTCTTGGGAGTTAGGAAAGTACAACTTAAGAAACGAAAAAAGTACGCATTTGATCAGCTGAAGTTTGGGACTAGGCGGTATCCTTAGAGGAAGTGGCAAGTCCCACTAGGCGCGCTGGTGGTAAAAATAGTTTCTCTTACGTCCAATAGAGTGCTCTGATTGATCATTTTCAGCATTGATTAATTTATGTTGTTGAGTTGGATGATATGTCTTTCTTCTGTCTGATATGAGATAATGTCGAAAAGACCCCTTTTTCTATTACAAAAAGGACCCAAAAAACTCAGAGTTGTTTCACCCACCAACAGAGGAAATTTAAAAAGTTGGCACTCGTAAAAAGTTGATGTAATTTTTAATCCAAGGAATTTTAATCGGAACACTCATTGGACGTACAAAAAACTACTTTTACCACCAACGCGCCTAGCAGGAGTTGCCACCTCCTCTACAGATACTGCCTAGTAAATTTGGGTCATTGCCGTCAACGAACGTTCTTATGCGATTCACAGTCGTGTTTCTGACTCATCTTTCGTCCAACCTACAACCTTTTGAGGACAACTCAAAACCTTCGTACAATGGTTCAAGGAAGCCCTTTTAAGGACCATGGGTCGGTGGGAGGGACATTGACTAGCTTCAGAGATACTGATTCGTGGGTCTGATAAATTTCACAATAACTGCTCATTTAATTATAATTGATCGTCTTGGTGGTTTCTTAAACTTGAACACTATCTTAAATTGATGGAAAAACTCGGTGCTACACATCTCGCCAGGGTGGCAAGCCCCCCTGAACCCCCCCAGATGCTATCTACTTAACAGCATGAATTATAAACACATGGAGCATGTTTTAGCCAAATTTGGTGGAGACCCTTTAGTCGTAAGTAAGGTTTAATACAAAAGTTATATTATCCCTAGCAACATATCTAAAATACATTAAAAAATTGGGAAAGGGAGGAAGGCCATTACAACACTCGAGGAACACGTTCTCGTTATTTAATTATACTAACAAGGTACTTTCGAATGTTCGTACAATTTTCTCAAATTACACTTAGTTCACGCTCTCCAGCGTTGCACTTAGTAAGCTTCCAGAGGTAGCACCACTGTGATTAGCGGCATAATCCCTGTTGTGTCGGGGAGAAAAAGTATATTATTGAATTGCACGCGTAATGTAAGTTTTATTGACAGAGAGAAAATGCTTTTCTGAGACATGGATTTGAACTAACACAATAGTGTACAAAATGGTGGCTACAGTAACAAATAAAGGAACTGCTCTTTTCACTATAGTCTCCCCCACTTGAAATGATGAGACTTCACTTCAGTACATAGTCTTTGAAGTGCTTTGGCTGGTGCCATTGTCTTGACGATCTCCTTGGAAGTTCTTGCTGGCTGGAAAGGCCCCCTGAAGGATCCTGGTTGCTAGAACCTTCAGTGGAAGCATTCCTGACTTGGCGTGGTGCTGGTTGGCCAGTATCTCGCTCAAGGATGAATGGAAGTCCTTTAGGGGATGGAGTTGGTATGAACTAACTCTTTTCCTTGGAACCAGAGTGTTCACAATTTGGTTTATGTGGCGCTTCAAGCTGCGTCCTGAGTCTAGTTCCACAATATAGTGATATTGGCCCAGCTTAAGGGAAATTGTGCCAAATTGCCAAATATCTCGGTTCCCTTGGTGGATTTTGGCCTGTACCCTCTCTCCCACTTGAATAGAACGAACCCGGGATAGACCCTGACTGGAAGGAGTCTTGGCTTTGTGGTTCGGTAAGAGGGCATCTAGACGAGTTCGAATCCTTCTCCTGAGATAGAGCTCTGCCAGCCATTGACTTGAAGCTAAAGGTGTTGCCCGGTAACGGAATAAGATCTCCTGAACCTTCGTTGACAGAGGAGATGGATCATCAGCAGCTGCATTAAGGCGCCGTTTGAGAGTGAATGTTTGGTTCAGCAAGCCCATTTGTGGCAGGGTGATTCGGGGCGCTAAACTTCTGGAAAATACCACGGTGTTGGCAGTACTGCTGGAATTCATCACTTTTGAAAATGGTCGCATTGTCTGAGACAATGACTGAAGGATATCCATGTACTGAAAATATGCTCTCAAGCAAGGGAATCGTTGTTGAGGAAGATGGAGCATCACAGAGTATCCTGACTTCGGCCCATTTAGACTTAGCGTCTACACACATCAGAAAAAAGTGACCATCAAGTGGACCAGCAAAATCGATATGGAGTCGCTCCCAGTTTTCTTGTGGTTGGTCCCATGGATGAACTGGAGCTTTCGGTGGGCTGTGTCGGACTTCAGCACAAGGTTCACAGGATCTTACGAGGCGTTCAATGTCCTTGTCTAAGCCTTCCCAATAGATGTACCTCCTGGAGAGTTGCTTCATCTTTGTGATGCCAAGGTGCGTTGCATGAAGCTCTTCCAGGATTGGTGCTTGCAGGACTTTCAGAATAACCATTCGATCTGACCTGAAAAGCATGTTTCCCGATATTGTGTAGGGAGTGTCCTTGTGGCTAGACCTCAGTTCATGCATCAGAGTTTGTAGGTCTGAGTCTTTGGCTGTCTCAACTATGATGGTATCTGCAGTGATTGTTGAACTGGATATCTGGAATAATGTTTCTGCGTACAGCACATCAACCTTTTCATCTATCGCTATATGTGGTGACTGTTCTGATGGTGAGACTGGTGCACGGGACAAACAATCGACATTCTCATTATCTTTGCCTTTTTTGCATCGAACTGTATAGTCGAGGCCACTGAGAAATGATGCATATCTTAGTAATCGTGCCAATGTCATTTGAGGTAGAGCACGGTCAGGGTGGAAGATCTGGGATAACGGCTCATTGTCTGTAACAAGAACAAACTTTTTCCCAAAGATATAATTAAAGAAGTGCGTTGCAGCATACACAATAGCTAGAGCCTCTCTATCTAGCTGGCTATAGTTAGATTCAGCCTGTGTTATTCAAGCTGTCAAACTTTCTGAATGCAATTGCTTATCCATGAAAACATTTTAGGTTACTATCTCTGCCTTTTTCGAATCATGAACATGATTAATTCGTTTTTTTTTAGGACGTCCCACAGTAAGACTTCCTTATGTGATTAATCTGGGGTAAAGTTGGACAACACTTAACAGTAAAAAATGAATAACCTCACAGTAATCCGTTTTACACCATTCTGAATCCAGATCCGCGAGAAAAAAAAAACCATAGGTGTACGTCTGTGTGTGTGACAAAATCTTGTCAACTCTGCCCAGGCCTCAATTTCCAACCGATTTGCGTGTTTCTTTTTTTTGTTCGACTCAGAGATTTTCCGGATTGCATAGTATTTCACCATAGTATCAAAATCAGCATGGCGAGTGGGGGATAATATTCACGAAATATCCAATTTTTCAGTATTTTAGTTCCTTTACTGCTTACTAGTTGTACCCAATCTTCAAAATTAAAGAAAAATTCTAATTATACCTCTGGATTTCCATGAATTATTCTCTGTCCCACCATGGAACTAATAGTGGTGCCAACATGGTGCCAGGACCATAAACCGCATATTTCATGGGTTTTTAAAAGTTTTTTTGTGTTTCACCTTGAATACGGAATTGAACTTCGACGGACTGCCTACTAAAACAAATAGATGAAAGTTCAACGTTACGATCTATTACCGCTTTTGTGGGGGGGGGGGGGACTCGAATTTGCATGTTGGGTATCGTAGATCATGGACGCTCTTTAAATTCGAGGCTCGCATGCCAGTAGAAATTTTATGGTGTATAAGAGTGAGGGGGTGGGGGATCATTACTTCCTGCCTAAAATACTAAATAAATTACATCGAGTGAAAGTTTTATTGCCTACCAACTGGTTTAAATTGACCTAATGCTTATGTAAAGGGACATCCCCTGGAGTGCATGCATTACTTAACAAAATGTTTTTCACGCCTAATTCGAATGTTTCTCAATTCAGAACGGAGTGATGTTTGGGCCACTGTTCATCATGCCGTGGGTGATGATGTCAGGGTACTTCATCCAGAAGCGGGATGCCCCAGGATGGTCGCAACCCTTCTTCACCATGTCCTACCTGCGTCACGGCATGGAGGGGCTGGCTGCTTCCATATATGGCTACGCCCGCTTGCCCCTCCCCTGCATCACCGAGGACTACTGCCACCTCAGAGCCCCCACCAAGATCCTCAAGGAGCTCGACATGGTCGACATCAACTACTCCATCAATGTCCTCGTCATCCTCGGAATTTACCTTTTCTTCAAAATCCTCACATATTTCGTCCTCGTTTACCAGTTGAGGGTTAAAAGATAACAACCGATCTCATTAGCAAAACTTTGAACCAAAGTTGAAAACATTTTTTTGTGAACGTGATACCTTCTCTTTTATACAATAATTTTGTACCTAAATTTAAGTCACGTATACACCTACCTACGCGAAGGTACATCATGAGTGCTGTGAGTTGCCATTGGTGAATAGTCCATCACATTATCAACCGATTCATCAATTAAAATGGTTTATAAAACCAACTTCATAGGGGCCAATCCGCACCATCACTGATATTTTCATCGATAGGTTCATGATAATTTCATGTATCTTTGCATGAAACAGGGAATTGACCAAACCCATACGAAGGACAAAGTCCTTGTTCGAATGTGATGAATGTGATGCTACGATGACGAATCGAATATGTTACTGTCTGGTTGGTGGAACTGTCAATAAAGCTGCAACCTACAGCACTTACTACCTTCAGCGAAGGAAGGATAAGCGAAACCTTTCCAATGATTTTTTCGTACACTTGATACGCTTACTCGATGCGCATAATCAAAACAAAACTACAAAGACGCATAATCAAAACAAAACTACGTTTACGTCGCACCTCGTGTCTGTACGTAGTAGGAGTTTGGCTCAATTTATAAATCGTAATTTGTTCACTAGGTACGTAGATGGGAGTAGACTAATTAAGCATATGAATGAATAGATACCTGCCGCTCAAGGAGGTACACAACGATCGTCCTCTCGTCTCAATTAGTTTGTTCTCTAAAGGGTCGGGTAGGCACGTACCTGATTGTTATGTAAAGTAAAGGAGATTAGATTGTATCTGTACATCACATTGTGACTTAACTATCCCTGTGCCATTTCAAAAGGTAGTTAATTTGAAGTGATAAATAAAAAACAAATTTAGACTATTAGTGATTCAATTGTTTTTTCATTTTTTTAAAGGCCATAGCTCTAATTGAACTGTAACTAGATGGAACTAGAAATATCTAAAAAAAAAGGCAACTTCTGTGCTTCTGTTCGCATTTGTTCAACTCGTCCAGTGTCTCGTCGTGCTGTACTACAGTAGAAACCTTGTGTAAGGCCTTTATATTGTTACCTTTATCAGAAATAGGCCCGAAAAAAGATCACGTTTTTCACTTGTTGAGCTCAAAATCGGTCGATCTTATTGGTGCACGCTGTCATTTGACCAAAACCCTTGCGAAAATGGATCACATCAATCGTACTGATTAAATCCATTCTGACGTGTTTGAAGTAGGTTTTTGGCTAAACTAGATGCCATGTAAAACAATACGAAATAGCTGGCAGAAAGAAGGGTTGGTAATCTTTTTGTGACTTTCAAACTCCTCTTGCATCGACGGAAATCACAGAATGTTTAACTACCTAACTTAGTAGCCTGTCCATAAAATTGCCGCGCTTACCAAACAATGATTCTTGGGCAGGTGGGGGTTAAAAGGGATGATGCATGATGCCTCCACCCTTCAGCTAAAACTCATGACTTAAACACATGCAAAATTGAACAAGTGTGGACATACTTCTGAAATCTACATACCTGTAGAATCTAGGCTAGAGTCTGTTGAAGAAACCAATTTCTTGCTTTTTATATCGTTAAGATGTTATATATCTTTCTAATACGTTGTACGTATTTTTTATTTTTATTTTTTCTTAAAGAAAATGCCTTGAAAAGAAACAAAGTTGGGCTCCCACACAAAAATAGAGCCCCCAAAAAATTACAGGTGATAAGGAAAAAAAATCAAATTAAAAAAAAAAATTATCAGTTCTCCAATCAATCCCGCCAATTGCGAAGTCCAAATACGTCGAGAATGTGATTGGCTGGCTGTCGCGCGGTCACCATTGTGTTACCAATCCGTCTCACCTAAAACTCCCGTCATTACCGTACGCCTACAAATAGTAGAGTATTTTTGTACTTGCCGTTTCGTTTCACACGTATCTACTCACACAAAAGTCAAAAGCCAACTTTTGGCGTTTGAAAAAATCCGCTGTCTACGCGAGGATAACCTCAGAGTAGATGGAGTTGTTTTTCTTCTTCCATGGACTACCCAAGGCAGAAAACAGCAAGTTTAAGGTTGAACAGAAAAGACTGTTTGTACCTACCACTACTTTTCCACTTCGTCATTAATATTGAAGTTATTTTAATTCAATTCTCATTATTGTTTCATTTACTATGGGCTCCAATTTTTTTCCAATAGGTTTTACTATCAATTGTTAGATAGGTACTATCATACTTCTTTAT
Source organism: Apolygus lucorum (assembly GCA_009739505.2). Lineage (NCBI taxonomy): Eukaryota > Metazoa > Arthropoda > Insecta > Hemiptera > Miridae > Apolygus > Apolygus lucorum. The sequence continues at coordinate 62,286,579 of CM019179.2, forward strand.
TCATTTTACTGATATCTATGTATGTTACAACCGGGTAAAGACAAAATAAACACGACAACTCTTCTCAAATTCGCACAAAATAATATTTCACTTAAACCAAAAATTGAGAGCCAAAACAATAAAACCGGGAAAGTAACAACAAATCGTCCTTATTCAGGTCTACCAAAACCAGGACTGCAACATGCCCTAAAATCGGTAAATTACGGTCAAAACCCACAACAATATATACGCAGTTGATTATTGATAACTATTAAATAATATCTATAATAAAAAATCAATAATAATAAAACATAATTAGGTAATACATTTAAAAACATAAATAATATCTATAACGTAGTAGGGATTTCTTATATTTATAAGAAATCGAAAAATATAAATAATAATAAAATAATAAAACCATAAAAAATAATAAAACCATAAAAATAATAAAACCATAAAATAATAAAACCTTTGCAAAATTTGGTCTGTAAGGGATTAAGTACTAGATTGTTTAAGTGGTTATGTTGAATCCTCAAGTCACATTTGGTATATCCTGGGGGTTTGACAATAACTTCCTCTTCTACCATGGAAATTTCTGAAATGGGGTGCTTTTTCACTAGCAGAAACCTTAAATAATCATCGAATACTTGCTCAAGTTCCTTCTCAGTGGAGGAACTCTGCCAGATGGACTCACCTCATGGACTCCATCCATTCTTCCATAACATTTGAAGGGTCCAGGGGAAGAACGATAAAACTCCACTTTTTGTCGAATCTGAGATTTCAACGCGATCTGTTAGCTTCTCGGGGGTACTAACATGTCCCAAAGTCCCACGGGGAAAAAACGATGGTAATCCCGTGAAAATAGAGAGCAAAGATGGGGGCTACAGGGGAAGAACGATGAGACTGACAGCGCGCATGGGGAAAAACGATGAGAGTCCAAGATACGCAGACATTCCTACCTGGAGTGCGAGAGAGACATGAGCTTGATAAATCAGAAATCCTACGTGGAGGTGCCGGAAGATTGGAGGGAAGTGATTCGAAGTAGTAGAACAAAACCGACACCATTCACAGTCATTGACTGCAAGCAAGATTTTTTCAAAACGTGGACTGATTTCCTGGAACCTATCTACAAACCCAAGTGCCCATTTCCGACAAGACCTATACGATGTATGAAGATCGACATTACATCCCCAAATTACGTTCACTATCGTGTCAATTACTGTGGAGCATACTCACAGAATAATGTGCTTTGGCAACCACCAAAAAGAGGGAAAAACAAAGGCAAAGCCCCACCTCCTAGGAGGGCACTGCGCAACTTACATAGCGGTCCCCTGCCTATTTCTCTGCCAAAATTCAAGGACCTACAACACTTGAAACAATTTCTCTTAAATCAAAATGCGAAACAATTTTATGATGAACTGACCACGGACAATACGACAGAAGAGAATGAAGAAGACCTTTACGTGGACAGCGACAACAACAATAATGACGAATGAATGGTAGGACAGGAGATGCCTATACACTACTTGGCTGATCTTATAACATTTTTATTTTCATTGTACAATTTTGGTATGTTTATTCCCAGTTTCCTTGCAATTTTTGAACAAATATGAATATGCATTTTGAAAAGAACGAGCAAGCATGAGTGTATTCCATTTTTTCACTAAAACCATTCATGAATTTACTTTTTTTTTGTTACTTATTCCCCTCTACTGAAGAACAAACATGATTGATCAGGTTTGTCAGTGTTTTACCTAGTTGAAAAAGAGTACAAAACAACTGAACTCAACGGAATGCTAATAATTATGCATATCGAGCCAAATAACGAGTTGTCAAACTTTGTTTATCGTTTTTCTCGAAATCAGCTTTTTTGGAGTTTCATCGTTCTTTCCCTGGACCCTTCATTTATCATGATACTAGGAACACGAAAAAGAAAAATTAATATCCTATCTGAAAGGGGAACAAAATTTGGAATAGACAAGGAGTAAAAATCCGCCAAAGTAACCTTGCCAACTTAACTTATAGGCATCACGTTAACGTCACTACAGGAGTTCACTTTTCACGATTTCACCGAGGAGATCTGGAAAAAATGACATGGAAAGTTAGCATCTACGAGTGCTCGCGCTAGCTGCTCTTTTTCGTGTTTTGTCAACACGGGAAGTACAAAAATACTCTAATTTCCTTCCCCATTATATCCACGAGGAGGGCTTTCCTCCCCCGCCACCTCCGCTCCTGCTGTAGGTACTTACTCGTTTCACATTCTCACTTCGAATTTGCAGTCTGCTGTTAGTTGTTCATTTGCCATGGGTTGCCAAAAGTAAATTTACGAAAGTAAGAAAGGAAAGAAATGTTTCATTCCGGGTTGTAGTGGATTGTCCATTGCGGGACTAGTTGTGTTATCATTACCCAAACAAGAGTTCGTGAGCCTAAGTCAGAACATGAAATGTCAATTAATATAACAGCAAGCAAGCTTGATGGTGACTTAAATACAAAACTCACCTTTTGTTTTTCTCTTCACTCGATTCACTCGTTCTAAAATCTGGGTTGTTCATGAAGAACTTGTGTAACATCTCTACATGGCTAAACGGGATGTTCTTACTAGTTCCTTGTTAAATTCATCTTCTACCTTCTTCCACGCCTCATTACAGTATTAGTTGAAGGGAAAAGACCACAAAATCACATAGAAAGTCAGATAATTAGTACTGAAACCTAAAATGAGGAATTTCACCATGTCGGAATTTCCTATTTTTGACCCCAAAATCGGATTCAGCACCTCGAAAAACCTCCTAAGGCAAACTTTCAGCCCGAACTTCCTGATTTACGAATAAACAAAACAGTGTAGAAAATACGAACGTTTAAAAAAACCGGGAAAATGACGTCATGCTGGAATAGTTCACTTATGGCCGCTTGAAGCGCTGAGATCGAGAAATCTATAGTCCTCAGATGCAAAATTTCACGAAACAGTAAAGTTCGAAATCGAAAAACTGAAGAAAAAAATAGAAAAAGCAAGATGGGGAAAATTAGGTTTCCCCTGTTTTTGTTTGATAACTTTTCTCATAGAAAACACGATTTCGTTGTCCCAATGGGCAACACTGGGAGGAGACGGCGATCTGAACAGCCCAATCAGCGAGCGTTCCCGCTTCACGTCCGTTTTCCCGGTTAGTTTTGAAATCAAAAATTTTGATTGTCTCCCAAAAATAACAGGAGACTTATTTTCTGAAACCAGCCCGATTTTCATCTATCCACACCATTAACTATTCAGGAAAAATGCAAACAGAATTCGGTGAAATTCCTCATTGTTGGATTTTTCGATGATGACACCCTTGACACAAGAAATTACCTATGTTTAAGGCACAAAGTTCGTTTGACAAAAGTAGGCGTACTAAGATTTAAGGTTACGAAAAGAACTGTAGTTGATGGAACATTGGGTTCATTTCCTGTAACGTTTTACGTGTTGTGATCATGATTACATATGTAGAGGTGAAAATAACAAGATTTTTGATGTTTCGATAGTTTTGTAAACCATTGATAGTAAAAAATTGTGGATACTACCGATAGTTTGACATCACTACTCTTTCACTAACTTTAGTCCTCTTTCATCTGCTAACAATATACCCGAAGTCTAGTAAATCATGTGATCATGTTCACCATAATACGAAAATCAAGTAGGAACCCGCGTACTTACCTGTCCATTCATTTTCCTAAGATATCTTGGATTAGGCGGAATTGTCCCAAGAAAACCTCATTGGAAACAAAATTACTATGATTCCAAATTCTTTATTTTTCATGCCTTTTATTGTTGAAGTTTTTTGATAACTCAGAACACCAAGATTGTGATAATAGGTAGGTGCTATAAACCATTTCATATCCTTGTCGTTTTCGTTTATTATTTTCAATAATGAACCTTTGGAATCTAGCTTGAAAAATCTTTTATCCCCCTCAAAGTTTGACGTTTTACATTTCAAAATAGAATGTAGAAACCGAAAATCAAATAAAAATGTTTCCGTCCGTCAGCCGTATGCTATCTTCTGTATGCGGCACTTTCCTTAGTTACCATGGACTAATTTCGATGAAATTTGGTAAATATTTGGGCTTCATTTGAGGTCTAGTTTAGCCGTGGAACTGTAAGTTATTGTTGGTCACTTCGAAGGCGTGAAAAATACATTTTAAAATGTATTTAAAATAAAAATAGAAGTTATTAAAAATTTACAGTAAAGTAATTTTCAAATCGTGCTTGCTTCAAAAACTTTCGATATAAAAGTCTTGTATTTTCAACAATTTAAAATAGAATTAAATTGAATTGAATGAGACCACTCTGAGCTCGGTAGGAAAAATCGTTCGCTCCCTTTGGGGTCTGAAGGGGTGAAAATGTAAATCAAAAACACTTGTGTGATCTCTCTGTTCAAATTTCAGATTATCAATATTAGAGAGTTTCCGCCACGTCTTTTGTGACAACCGTCCGCGTGTAATATCCATGCAACCGTCTGAAAATGGTGACTGTGCATGCGTGACAGCGAGCTCAGCCGTCATGGATGACGCCAAATGCTGGCTTTCAATTTAGATCGGATGTAGCTGGATTTTGTGTTGTGTTCGACTCCTGTGTTTTGGTTCTCGATTTTAGCTTTCATTTGTCAAACAGTTTTCTTCTTCCCGGGAATTAACAAGTTTTTCTTCTCTCGAAACAAACTAATCATCACCAGAATTCTGTTATCTTCACATCAAGATCAAGCGAATCCAGACGTCCGAGTCGTCACACATGCGCAGTCACCATTTTCAGACAGTTGCATGGATATTACACGCGGATGGTCGTCACAAAAGACATGACGAAAACTCTTTATTGTTTATTTCTTCAAATTGAGTTTCATGTTACTCAGAAGTGTTTCTCTAGAAACCAACAACCAGATAACAATGCTGGTAGTTCTTTCTGTTCAAAAATAAACTTGATAGTGAAGGTAACGCGAAAATATGGTGGTAGTTTTGACGAAGCTGTTTTCCTAGCAGACGAGTGATCTATACAAAAAATAATAAACCGTTATTGTAATAATTTGTAGCGTTTTTAATATTTCATCATTGTTACTGCATAAAGCAGATAGTATTATTTAAAGTTGTTTAAATACCTTCGGTTAGAGTGATCATTTACTGTTATTTTTCAATCAAGTTTAATTTATGTTGAAATTTACGATGAGACGGTGAAATTTATTCAATGTTGATGCAAAATACGCAAAAATGAACCCAGGTTCTTATATATTTTATATACAACATATGAAGAAATATAAATATCAGGTGAATAACAAAATTGTTTCAAAGTTGTTTTTTGAACTTTTGTAACCTTTTACCTTTCCTCCCTGGAGCTTGAGAGTGAGCTGTGTTGGGGTTCGTTCGTAGAAGCAGTCCCGAACAGAAAGGAACCGACCCAGAACTAAAGATGGGAGGGGATAGAGGTGCAAACCCCTCGGGGACTGCTTCTCCCATCAAACCCTGAGGTGTGACACGTCTAACACCTCACCAGCAGCGTTAGTTCGTCCATCCTCCACTAGGAATAGTAAAGTTCAATAATGACCATTGGAATCGAGCAAGAAAAAAAAATTAACCTCCCCCCCCCCCCCCCACAAAATTTGATGTTTCACGTTTCAAGGTACGGAGAATCTGAAAATCGAATGAAAAATTTTCCGTCTGTCCGCCAGCACTTTCCTTAGTTACCATGGACCGATTTGGTTGAAATTTGGTACATGGACTCCATTTGGGGTCTAGTTGTGCCCCGAAGCTTTTGGTTGATATCAGTCATTTCTAAGGGGTGAAAATTAAGTGTTGAAATTTTCAAGAGTGCACCAGCTCGAAAGCTCTGGATATAAATCATCAAATCAATAAATTATTGCCAGTTTTTTTTTTTCAATTAGGTAAGTATTGTTTGATTTTGATGATTCCAGTGGTAATCTTTTAGTTTTTCAATACCTTACGCCCATGCACTAATGAATTTCAAAAATCCTTGAACATTTCAAATTTAGGTACAACTTTCGAAGTTTGAGCCCCTAGGGAAATGAGCAATTTAGGGAAATACTGACCCGCAACGAGGAACGAACTGCGACCTCCTTAAGCGTTGGACTTACGATAAATCAGAAACACGAGTGTTAATCACCAAAGGGGTCTAACCTCCGTTGAAATTTTAGCTAGCTAAAATCCGATCGCTATTCGTTTCTTCTAGTTGTATTCAGTATTGCTTCCTCAGCAACCACTAATTAAATTTCCATGTATTACAAAAGACAATTTGTCTTAGAGGGGAGTTTGAAAAAAAGGGTAAAAAACGCTGCAAATCATTTCACAAAGGTTTTTTTATTTTCTTGTATAGATCACTCTTCTTCAAAGATCACAGCTTTGCCTTTGTCACTGTTTATTTATTTCTTGTTATTTACCTACCAACCATTCGTACCTACTAGGGCATTTTTGAAAATTTCAACCCTTAATTTCTGTTTGAATTCCAAATTGAAGGGTTGAAATTTTCAAAAATGCCCTAGTAGGTACCTCCTACCTATGGTTGGTAGGTAAAAAACGAAAAATAAATAAATAGTAACAATGGCAAATGAGTGAGTGATCTATACACGAAAATAATGCATCTTTGTGAAATAATTTGCAGCGTTTTTATTCGATTTTCGGATTCTACGTATCTTGAAACGTAAAACATCACATTTGGGGGGGGGGGGGGGGGTTAAATTTATTTGTCTAACTCGATTCCTTTTAATAGGTACGTTTTCATGAAAATCAATGTTTAACCTAAGGATCTATAAGGGAAAAAATTGAAATCCGGCGCTTAAGAAAACAGAAGTGTTGTTTGTTGAAATGATTGTTTTGTCTTGAAAAATAACCTGTACCGTCTTTATTACGTCAAACCTTGTAATAAAGGTCGTCTTATTTAGGTGCAAATATTATACCTACTACTGGGAGAGATCGGTCTATTTCAAATGCTTGATCAGGACTTGTTCGTTTGAATCAAAACAATGAAATCAAATTTTCGAAATAACGACATCTAGTAAGGCCCGGAACGAAAAACTTTTCACTTGAAGCATTTGGAAACATCTTGTATTAGAAAGAGCACTATTTAGCCCTCGGCGACAAAATATTATTAAAGTTAATTTATAAGGAACTCAAACACACATAGAAATTTTGTTTTATCGAATATTGTTTATTGCCACAACTAGGTGTAGGATACTACAATTCCAACTGAAGAATTCAGTTAACATCGATATTGGATATTAATATACATTACATGACACGTAACACAATAGATATATATCACAGATAAGTGGGAAATTTTCGAACAAATCCCAATTTTCCGAATTTTTACGAATAATTAAGAAAATACTAACTGAGTTTTAAAAAATAATTCATTAACACTAGCGAAATCATTAGCTCAGTCATTGGATATAATTTTTTTGTCATTTGTACACGATGTTGTCGATGACAAGGAAATTAATGAAGGTCCATCTGACATGAAAGACAACAATATAAATTTTGATAGTAAGCAAGAGTCAAACAGAATAATTTATAATTATGAATACTTGAATTTACCTCTCGAATAATCTGTCAGAGATTGGCATATATTTTCCTACTTGAAAAGTAAAACATGTACAATATCACGAAAAAAATTAAAAAACAGAAAAATTTAAATATGTGACTTGTACATTTGTTTAAAAATGACACAACGTATTAAAATGTACAAAATGTGAGGTCAATTTTTCCAGACTAAATATTTCTACGACTGCACCAAGAGTCATAGAGAAAAAGGAAGATTGACTTTAAAAAGATAATGGGGTATTTCGATGGGTCGGAAATTCAGGTTTTTGACCTCAAATTTGGATTCAGCACCCTTGAAAACCTATATACTACAACTTTAAGCCCAATGATACTATAACATGTGGTAGAAAAATTAATTAAAGAGATCACACGTTTGAAAAAGGCGGGCCGCTATAAATACACACACTAGGCAAGGACTACGCTGCGCGCGTGTGTGAGTAATATTTTGTAGTATCCAAGAGGTCTTTCAAGGGTTTCCGTGCATGGATACTTTTTTCAAAGACAGTTGGCTAGCTACGTCAAGATTGGCTAGCTACGTCACACCATTCAAATCTTCAACTTTCCTTAGCTTCTCTGATTTTTTAAAAACATTTTCTCGACGAACAGACAGATTACCGTTATTCCTGAGCCATACTCTTATGAAAAAAAAAAAAAAAAAAAAAATTGAAAAAATTGACCGAAATACCCCATTATACATATCGACTTTCATTGAGTTCGATAAAAAAAGAATCGCTTAAATTCTTCAAATAATGAGGCCTCTGCGGTTCATAAAATGGTTTTATGATAGCGAAAGGTGAAATGGGGGTTATGCTTCAAACTGTTAACGTTTGTATTAAGTATAAATCGAGGGTGAAGAACCAACATAGCCTAAGTCACTTTTTTTGCTTTTGAGATAAGGTTAACCTCATAGAAAACATGTTGTTTAGTAATGCATGCATTCCAGGGGACGTCCCATTGGATAAGCATTAGATCAGTTTAACCAGTAGGTAAACGATAAAACTGTTTCAGTCGATGTAATTTATTTATTACTTCAGGCTAGAAATAGTGACCCCCCCCCCTCACCCTTATCCACCATAAAATTTCTAGCGGCATCTGAGCCTCAGATCTGAACAGCATTTTAAAATCCATGACCTACGATACCCAACATGCGAATTCGAGTTCAACCCACCACCACCAACGGTGCCAGTCTGGCACCAAAGCGGAAATACGTTGTAACATTGAACTTTCATCTATTAGTTTTAGTAGGCAGTCCGTCATGGTTCACATCCGTATTCAAGGTGAAACACGAAAAACCCCACGAAATATGAGGTTTATGGTGTTCTGGCACCATGGTGGCACCAATATTAGTTCCATGGTGGTACAGAGAATAATTCATGACAATGTGGAGGTATTGTGAGAATTTTTACTCAATTTCAAAGTTTGGGGACAATTAGTAAGCAGTTAAGGAACCGAAATATTGAAAATTCGGATATTTTGTGAACATTATCACCCCACTCGCCCCCTCCCCTTGCGAGTTTTGATACTCTGGTGAAATCATGTACAACTCGGGAGTTATTTGTGTCAAGCAAAAGAAGAAACACGCAAATCGGTTGGAAATTGAGGCCTGGGCAGAGTTTACAAGATTATGCCCGCAAACGCACTTTTTTGAGCATTAACCCCCCCTTCCCCCCCTTAAAAGGCAAAATTCGAAGTTCGGGCGATGAAGTGCACAACTAGATAGTTTTCCGCGTCGAACAAAAAAAGAACCAGGAAAATCGGTTGAGAACTAAGGCCTGGGCAGACGACACAAGATTATGCCCAAAAACGCACGTTTTTTGAGCTTTGACCCCCCCTTTCCCCCCCTAAAAGGCAAAATTCGATATTCCGGCGACGTAGTGCACAACTAGTTAGTTTTCCGCGTCGAACAAAAAAAGAACCAGGAAAATCGGTTGAAAACTAAGGCCTGGGCAGACGACACAAGATTATGCCCAAAAACGCACGTTTTTTGAGCTTTGACCCCCCTTTCCCCCCCTAAAAGGCAAAATTCCGGCGACGTAGTGCACAACTAGATAGTTTTCCGCGTCGAACAAAAAAAGAACCAGGAAAATCGGTTGAGAACTAAGGCCTGGGCAGAGTACACAAGATTTTGTTACACACACACACACAGACATACACCTATGGTTTTTTTTTCTCGCGGATTCTGATTCAGAATGGTCTAAAACGGATTACTGTGTGGTTATTTTTTTTTTCTGTTGAGTGTTGTCCTCCTTCACCCCAGATCGATCGCATAAGGACGCCCAAGTCTTACTGTGGGACGTCCTAAAAAGTGTGCTGGATCCAATGGTGTTGTCAGATAAACATTGTATCCAACGGAAACGGGAGAAAAATCGTTTAAGGCAACAGTGCTTAAGTCAAAGTGGAAGATCACAAGTGCCTAAGTCAGTGTTTTCCCTGTCATCGGGTATGGTCGCCCAGCCTCCTCCATGAGCAAGTGGAAATTGTTATTAGTGGTCAGTAAACCCATTGCACAAATTAATATTGAGAAGGGATAGATTGTGAAGGTAAATGATGCCAGGAAATCTTGCTTGACTTGGGTCATTTTTTTCTGCCCAATTCTGTGACTTAAGCTATTATTGCACTGTCTTGGGGACTTGAGCTAAAATGGTTCTGTCTCATTTGTTAACTTGAGCTTTTTTGGAAGGGATTGACACAACAGCTTAAGTAAAAAAAATCTGCCCCCAACATAGCCTATCTCAAGTAATTCCACTTAGCCAATAATTTCTCCAAAGAAAAGCAAACAGTTACTTGTTGGAGTCATACGGGAACACAATAGTGTCAAACCAATTACCAAGAGAGACGTGGTTAAGCCGTGAAGCAGTTTTTTGAGCCTCCTGAAAAGTTGACAAAAGTGAGACTATGTTGGTTCTTCACCCTCGAAATGCTCTAAATTTTAGAGCAATGATATTATACTTGAGTGTCAATCACAGATTACAGGAGAAGTTATGAATGCTTGATTGGATTCTTGTTTGCAAACAGTCGCCGCTTGTGAATGGACCAAGTTATTGTCAAGGAAGGCGATAACAACGTCACCCTCTTGTAACTCTCTTCCGTTTCATTCGAAAAAGATGGAACTCCAGTTCATATTAGCGCTGTTAGATACAATCTGAACTTGATACAAAGTGGTACTAGCAGTGAACGGGATCCCACCCCTTTCTGTTTGATTGAGGAAAGTTGTTTAATCATGCATCGTACATTCGAAACAGGGTGGCAGTAAAGTATGGTACAGGAAAATAGAACGTTCACCATTTGCTCCAAGAACATCGGGACCAAAGGCGTGACGTTTCGAACTCGTTCAGTAAACATGAGGAGCTTCCTTAATTGACAAAAGTTATGTAAAATGGATAGTATACGAAATTATAAACAACGATTTCTCCTTCGCTAATTCAATGAAAAAGTGAATGTTAACATGAGAGGTAACAATATTATGAAAAACGCGCGTAACAACTTGACATGCCAATCTCTGAAAGGTCAACTGGAAATTATGCCAGAATGAGAAGAGGAAGAAGTGTGGGGGTCCAAGTATCCATCAAGCGGGTTTTCAAGATCAACTTCTCTCCCCCCCCCCCCCCCCCCCCCTACAATACCATAGCCTGCATCCTGATGGAGCAGTTTTCCAAGCTTTGGGAAAAATGAGAACAAACTCTATTTTTCCCAAAGCTAGAGAAAACGCTGCAAATTATTACACAATGGTTTATTATTTTTCTATATAAATCACTCGTCTGCAAAACCACCAACCATTCAACATGAAGAAAAACATCGATCGCATTTCAGTCAGCTAAAATTTGAACGGAGATTAGGCCTCTTTTGCGATTCACACTCGTGTTTCTGATTTATCGTATTTATCGTAACCCTTAAATTCTCGTAGGGAGCGAACGGTTTGTCCTACAGAGCTCCGCGTGGTCTCTAAAAATTCTTTACTAGGTATCTTAAATTGAAGAAAAAACAATACCTTTATATCAAAATTTTTTGAGTTAGGGCATTTTCAAAATTTCAAAATTTATTTTGGAACCCTTAGAAGTGACCTAAATCAACCAAAATCTTCGGGGCACAACTAGACTCCAGATGGAGCCTACATACCAAATTCCATCAAAATCGGTCAATGCTAAGTGGGGAAAGTGCCGCGTACGGCGGACGGACGGCCAAATTTTTGGATTCTACGTACCTTGAAACGTACCTAAACCAACACATTTTGAGGGGTTGTTAAACATTTTTTTTCTTGGTAGATTCCAAAGGTGCAGGCTATGCTAGGGGGGAGGGGAGGATGGAGAAGTTGATATTGAAAACCTGCTAGATAATCACTTGGACCCCGCATTCCAGCTGAAAAAATCGCTTGTGTGACATGGCTCTAACACCTTGCTTGTTACTTGAATGTGAATAGAATAAATTAAAATATCTTCAGTCACAAAAATATGATTATTTTCCTGCCCAACGTAGAAGTAAGTTATTTTGCACACCCACATGGGAAGGCACAGGCTTGGAAACGACAGATCAGTACAACCCAAGTTTGAGTTAGAATACGATGTTGATAACAGCCTGGTCACTGTCGGTTATAGAAGGCTGGACTAGACCCTCATAAATAATTAAGCTTATTTTAATTCGAATTTAAAAATAGGCAGCTTAAACTGCAATAAGGTATATTAAGAGGAAATACATGGAAAGAGATTATGGTAGCATAGATTGTAAAAACAATGACAGCGGATGCCCAAATTTTATATTTACAAAAAAGCGATTAAGAATACTGAAAATCTCTAAATCAAAATTCATCTCCAATTTTTGAAAAATAAGTCTTAAATGAAAGACACAAAAATAAGAGAGCAAGAGAACTTCAAACCAAGTGAATATTTTTATGTATCAAAGAAGACAGGTCGCTATCAAACTGGTTAAGGACTACTTACCGATAATAAACTAGAGAGTCTATGAATGATTGCCATAGTTCATTTGGTATTGGGTAAGTGTTCACATCAGCAAAAAACATGAATAGGTAGGAAAGCAATAATACTGGGGAGGAGTAGAGACCTAATGACGATTATGAAACATCAACGAGAAGCCTGTTCAACTAGAGCCAGGGCACGTGGCCAACGTTATAAGGTCGTTAACTTGATAATCTGTGAAAGAAGACAACTCAATGGATAGGTTATGTCAATAATATTAGTGGTTGAGCAATAACCACTCGTCAAGAGGTATTGATAAAAATACGAATTTACACAATATCATGTAAGCGTTGAAAGTTCATTCCTTGTAGTGGTTTTGGTTTTACGAAAAACTTGAGCTGGCAACAGTATTTTTGTTGACATTGATATGACTAAACGCTAGAAAACACAGAAGTTTGGCACCTACTAATTTAGTCGCGCGTACGTTGCTCAATGGTTAATTGGTAATACATGATGATTGTAAAGTGTTTCGGGTAGAGATTCCGCCTCTATTCATGGAAGTAGTACAATATGGCATCCCAGTCCCGAGTGACAGACCCCGAGAAAGAGAGACTCGAGAAACTTGTGTTTAATGATGGTTTTAAACATGATTTTTATAATTCATTAGCTGGGGGTGAGAGAAGATGGAATTGCAGTGCAAGGTATGACCAAAATCGCTGTAAATCATAAGCCAAAGCAGATGGATGTGATATGATCCACAAAACCCCACATACCCATGAACCTACGACCACGATAGAAACTTGCCAGTTGCGGGAATCAAATCGCCCATCGAAATTCAGTTATTTGATTGAGTTTCATTATTTGTAGAAATTCACTGCTATTGGAGTAATTTATCAGCTTAAAAATGTACGTGGATTATGTTTCTAGGTTGTAAAAAGTGCCCTGCTACATGTAGAGGATACGAACAAGGGCATAAGTAACCTAAAGAGGACGGCCTTCGGTCAAAAAAGAAAATTTTCAGTCATACGATCATCCTGCCTGACAGAACTTCTTTCTCAGAACATGGGATCACTCAGGTGTGTTGGTGCACTCGTGCTTTTTTTCTAGTGGAGCATTCAGATGAGTCAGGAGCACTGGTGTCCCTTTTCTAAGGGAGCACTCAGGTGTGTTGGTGCACTCGTGCTTTTTTTCTAGTGGAGCATTCAGATGAGTCAGGAGCACTGATGTTCCTTTTCTAAGGGAGCACTCAGGTGTGTTGGTGCACTCGCGTCTTCTTTCTAGGGGAGCACTCTGGTGAGTCGAGAGCACTGGCGTCCCTTTTCTACGGGAGCACTCAGGTGTGTTGGTGCACACGGGCCTTCTTTCTAGGGGAGCACTCTGGTGAGTCGAGAGCACTGGCATCCCTTTTCTACGGGAGCACTCAGGTGTGTTGGTGCACACGGGCCTTCTTTCTAGGGGAGCACTCTGGTGAGTCGAGAGCACTGGCGTCCCTTTTCTACGGGAGCACTCAGGTGTGTTGGTGCACTGGCGTCCCTTTTCTAAGGGAGCACTCAGGTGTGTTGGTGCACATGGGTCTTCTTTCTAGGGGAGCACTCTGGTGAGTCGAGAGCACTGGCGTCACTTTTCTAAGGGAGCACTCAGGTGTGTTGGTGCACACGGGCCTTCTTTCTAGGGGAGCACTCTGGTGAGTCGAGAGCACTGGCGTCCCTTTTCTACGGGAGCACTCAGGTGTGTTGGTGCACTCGCGCCTTCTTTCTAGGGGAGCACTCTGGTGAGTCGAGAGCACTGGCGTCCCTTTTCTAAGGGAGCACTCAGGTCCTTTTTTACCCTCTTGGGAGCACTCTGGAGGGAGGTGGCTTCAGTGCTCCCATCGAGTCCGAGGGGCGAAAGGTGAGACACCCGAGTGATCGCTAGCCAATAACTGCCAGAACACCGCACTCGACATGAATCCTTGGCACCTACCAGTATAGGTACATCATGTATTATTTGTAGACATCTTGACGGATTATACGTGTGAGATATACGCAAAAATCAACTGTACAAATGAGGTAGTTTAATTTCATGATTCTTTTAAAAATTAGCGAATTTTAGTAGAAAGTGTAAACATTGCAATGGTTCTAAAAATAAAAATTCGTTTTAATTTTCCTCATGGAAATCCGTTTTGATGTACTCTAAATCGATTCCTGGGTTTGAAGGATTTTTCATCATTATATTTATTTGTTTTAAATAATAATAGGTAACTATTCCTTTTCAAAAAAGTAATTGGACATGAACAAGAGCATTTAAAAAATTATATAATAAATTATACAGAAAAATGTACTTAAATTTCATTAAAGACGTTTCAAACAAGCTAAAGAAGTTCCAGACATGCAGCATGATCATGTGAGATAATTTTCATAGTCTTTAGCATTATATTATTATGCTGAATTTGTTAGAAATTCAGGCAATTTGAGGACCATTGCAGTGGCTATTCTTCAAACAGGAACACTCGGGTGTTATGGAGCACTCGGGCCTTCTTTCTAGGGGAACACTCAGGCGAGTTGGGAGCACTGGCGTCCCTTTTCTACGGGAGCACTCAGGTATGTGTTGGTGCACTAGCGCCTTCTTTCTAGGGGAGCACTCTGGTGAGTCGAGAGCACTGGCGTCCCTTTTCTAAGGGAGCACTCAGGTGTGTTGGTGCACTCGCGTCTTCTTTCTAGGGGAGCACTCTGGTGAGTCGAGAGCACTGGCGTCCCTTTTCTAAGGGAGCACTCAGGTATGTGTTGGTGCACTAGCGCCTTCTTTCTAGGGGAGCACTCTGGTGAGTCGAGAGCACTGGCGTCCCTTTTCTAAGGGAGCACTCAGGTGTGTTGGTGCACTCGCGCCTTCTTTCTAGGGGAGCACTCTGGTGAGTCGAGAGCACTGGCGTCCCTTTTCTACGGGACCACTCAGGTGTGTTGGTGCACTCGCGCCTTCTTTCTAGGGGAGCACTCTGGTGAGTCGAGAGCACTGGCGCCCCTTTTCTACGGGAGCACTCAGGTGTGTTGGTGCACTCACGCCTTCTTTCTAGGGGAGCACTCTGGTGAGTCGAGAGCACTGGCGTCCCTTTTCTAAGGGAGCACTCAGGTGTGTTGGTGCACTCGCGCCTTCTTTCTAGGGGAGCACTCTGGTGAGTCGAGAGCACTGGCGTCCCTTTCCTATGGGAGCACTCAGGTGTGTTGGTGCACTCACGCCTTCTTTCTAGGGGAGCACTCTGGTGAGTCGAGAGCACTGGCGTCCCTTTTCTAAGGGAGCACTCAGGTGTGTTGGTGCACTCGCGCCTTCTTTCTAGGGGAGCACTCTGGTGAGTCGAGAGCACTGGCGTCCCTTTTCTACGGGAGCACTCAGGTGTGTTGGTGCACTCACGCCTTCTTTCTAGGGGAGCACTCTGGTGAGTCGAGAGCACTGGTGTCCCTTTTCTAAGGGAGTACTCAGGTGTGTTGGTGCACTCGCGCCTTCTTTCTAGGGGAGCACTCTGGTGAGTCGAGAGCACTGGCGTCCCTTTTCTAAGGGAGCACTCAGGTGTGTTGGTGCACTCGCGCCTTCTTTCTAGGGGAGCACTCTGGTGAGTCGAGAGCACTGGCGTCCCTTTTCTACGGGAGCACTCAGGTGTGTTGGTGCACTCGCGCCTTCTTTCTAGGGGAGCACTCTGGTGAGTCGAGAGCACTAGCGTCCCTTTTCTAAGGGAGCACTCAGGTCCTTTTTTACCCTCTTGGGAGCACTCTGGAGGGAGGTGGCTTCAGTGCTCACATCGAGTCCGAGGGGAGAAAGGTGAGACACCCGAGTGATCCCTAGCCAATAACTGCCAGAACACCGCACTCGACAAGAATCCTTGGCACATCTACCAGTATAGGTACATCATGTATTATTTGTAGACATCTTGACGGATTATATGTGTGAGATATACGCAAAAATCAACTGTACAAATGAGGTAGTTTAATTTCATGATTCTTTTAAAAATTAGCGAATTTTAGTAGAAAGTGTAAACATTGCAATGGTTCTAAAAATAAAAATTCGTTTTAATTTTCCTCATGGAAATCCGTTTTGATGTACTCTAAATCGATTCCTGGGTTTGAAGGTTTTTTCATCATTATATTTATTTGTTTAAAATAATAATAGGTAACTATTCCTTTTCAAAAAAGTAATTGGACATGAACCAGAGCACTTAAAAAATTATATAATAAATTATACAGAAAAATGTACTTAAATTTCATTAAAGACGTTTCAAACAAGCTAAAGAAGTTCCAGACATGCAGCATGATCATGTGAGATAATTTTCGTAGTCTTTAGCATTATATTATTATGCTGAATTTGTTAGAAATTCAGGCAATTTGAGGACCATTGCAGTGGCTATTCTTCAAACAGGAACACTCGGGTGTTATGGAGCACTCGGGCCTTCTTTCTAGGGGAGCACTCAGGCGAGTTGGGAGCACTGGCGTCCCTTTCCTAAGGGAGCACTCAGGTGTGTTGGTGCACACGGGCCTTCTTTCTAGGGGAGCACTCTGGTGAGTCGAGAGCACTGGCGTCCCTTTCCTATGGGAGCACTCAGGTCCTTTTCAGTCCTTCGGGAGCACTCAGGCGGTCTCCCCAGTGGCTTGGATTTTTTTGTCTACCTAAAATTCGGATTCAGATCCCTTAAAAAATCTCCAAAAAATTGTCAGCCTGAATTTAGAATAACATTTTGATTAGAGACCAGAAATTAAGAGATCACAAGTAGAGAAATCGTGAAATATTTGAGCTTGGCTCAAATATTGGTGTTGTGTAGTAAGCTTTGTCAAACTCGAGAGATCGTCACAGGGTATCTAACGTAATTGAAGATGCTCGAGGATATTCACTCTCAACTACTTTTTTGTGATTAAGAGGGTATGTTTTACTTTCTAGAAGATTTAAGCGATTTCACGTCACTGATACATGGAAACCTATATTTTTAAGAGGCACCATAATCTGATGGTTCGTTCGAAATGAAACAGAGAAGCTAAGTAACAGAGGGATTGATTAAGATGTGGTATGATATCTTGTCAACTTTCTAGTGTGTTGTAAGCTGAATGTGTTGTTGTCAGAGCTGATGGCATACTTTTTTAGCCTTTCACGATGAGTTTTGTGTGCAACATATTTGGAACACTTCACCAGTACACACCTCGCTAATTGAATGAGTATGAGCTGTTTTATGATGGACCTTTCGCGCGAAATGGGCTCCCAAATGAGCCCTGATTGCTCTTTGAATGCCTTTGGCAAGCAAGTTGAAATAAGTGGAGTGCAAGTCCTTAAAAACATCATCCACGAAGCTTGGAGAAAACCTGGTTAAATTATGTAATTACTCCGTCTGGTAAGTACCTGAAATCACGTTGAATTTTCTCGTTTCTCTAACCTGAAGATCCCCCTAACTGGTCTCCTGACGGGAAGGATATGGACCGATCGCTTCTCAGCACTACACCCACAAACTTTTGAGGAAAGGCTCTCTAACGTTATTTACCTTCAATACAATATATGATGAGTTGATTGATAGACGAATCAACTATAGCATTCTACGATCAACAACTCGATTGAGTTGCGTTATAGAACCCGAACCAAAATTACCATCACATTCTGACAATACATCAGTGGGTAATTGAAAATAAGCTTCTACTCTACAGACCAATTACTAACAAACCCTGTTCACAGCAAAATTGTAATTGTAAAATTCTACTCTAGCTCTAAGATACATTATATTGTAACATAATAATATTAATTGAAGATATAACAGAGATCGAAGTAAGTTAAATCACAGCTCGAGACGTTAACACACGATTAAATATTTTGAAATGAGGAATTTCACCATGTCGGAAT
Source organism: Apolygus lucorum (assembly GCA_009739505.2). NCBI lineage: Eukaryota > Metazoa > Arthropoda > Insecta > Hemiptera > Miridae > Apolygus > Apolygus lucorum. The sequence goes on from CM019179.2 coordinate 62,304,881, forward strand.
TTCCTATTTTTGACCCCAAAATCTGATTCAGCACCTCTAAAAAACCTCTAAGGCAAACTTTCAGCCCGAACTTCCTAATTTACGAATAAACAAAACAGTGTAGAAAATACGAATGTTTAAAAAAACCGGGAAAATGACGTCATGCTGGAATAGTTCATTTATGGCCGCTTGAAACATGAGATCGAGAAATCCATAGTCCCCAGATGCAAAATTTCATGAAACAGTAAAGTTCGAAATCGAAAAACTGAAGAAAAAAATAGAAAAAGCGAGATGGGGAAAATTAGGTTTCCCCTGTTTTGTTTGATAACTTTTCTCTTAGAAAACACGATTTCGTCGTCCCAATGGGCAACACTGGGAGGAGACAGCGATCTGAACAGCCCAATCAGCGAGCGTTCCCGCTTCACGTCCGTTTTCCCGGTTAGTTTTGAAATTAAAAATTTTGACTGTCTCCCAAAAATAACAGGAGACTTATTTTCCGAAATCAGCCCGATTTTCATCTATCCCACACCATTAACTATTCAGGAAAAATGCAAACAGAAATCGGTGAAATTCCTCATTCAATGTAATAATAGGTAGGTACCTTCAACAGTACTGCTAAGTAACGAGAAAATTTTACATTCTTAAAATGTAGGTAATACACATATTTAATGGATTCAGTACTTGAAGTTTCAAGTATCTTCAAGCTTACCGAGCGAAGTATTCTTCGTATGAGCGCAAAGTATAGTGTTTTCTTAGACGTATGAACAGGCATATAGGGGATGAATAGCATTGCAAGTTGAAATTCGCAAATCAAGACTTGGAAAACTCTAGAAATTTGATTACAATGTAATGCAATGTACATTTTAAACGCGGTCATCGTCCTTAGAGATCAAAATAGAAATAAGACTACAAGACAGAAAAAAGTGAGATCATTGTTGAGAACCAAACAATATGCTGCTTTCTTCCTCCTAAATTATTTTCATGACACATTTTGGAAAACAACTCCTTTGAAGATCTTGCTCGAAGTTTTAAGAGCGATTTTTCTCGTGGTAATAACTTAATAAATTAATCTACCGCACCAGTACAATCTTAAGCTGGGTTCACATAGGTGCGTAAAGTCCGTAATGCGTAAAGGCCATATCACACGAGCGATTTTTCAGCTTTTTTCCGCAGAAAAATCGCTGGAACGTGAAGAGGAAGAAGTACAGTGATTCAAGTATCCATGCAAGGGAAGAAGTACAGTGTTTCAAGTATCCATGCAGCGGGTTTTTAATTCCACTTCCCCACCCCCCCATAGCACAGCCTGCACCCTGGTGGAGCGATTTTTCTAGCTTTGGAATATTTAGAACGCGTTCTAATTTTTCTAGTCCGCCATTTTGTGCGGGAAAAAAAGCTGGAAGGAAACCATTCGAAGGTTCTCCATCGATAAGTAATTTGTGGTTGTAGCATTCCTTGATCTACTAGTCGACGTCTGTTCAGTTTTCTGCAGTTTTCCGAGAGAAAAATTAATCAGTTCTTCGTTCATTTTTAAACCTCCAACAAGTATGCCGCCGAAGGATATAGTGAATAGGTGGACAACAAGTGAAACTTCGCTTCTAAAACGTTGCTTCAAAATTCCACACTACTATAACCTGATCCAAAACTTGTAGTCAGTGAAAATCGCTGGCCGCCAGAATGCGCTATATTCACAGTTTTCTGCGGTTATTCTTCTTCAACTTCGCCTAACTTATTCTAACTTCCTCTTCACGTTCCAGCGATTTTCCAGCGGAAAAAAAGCCAAAAAATCGCTCGTGTGATATGGCCTTAATGCACAAAAAGAGAAGTGGGGGGTGTTCCGTAATGCAGAAAAGAGCGTTCGCATGGCTGAATGATTACTCGATTATGCAGAAGGGCGCAGTACATTCTGCGCAGAATTGTTCCCAAACCAAAACAATGATTCTGGTTGTTTTATCAATAAACGAGACAAACGACGATAGGATATTCCGAATTTTGCCGAAGTTTATCCGTAATGTGTAAAATATCCAATTTTTCAAAACGATACACTCCGCTCCAAAAGTCGAAATCTGCAAAGATCGGTTCCGCCCCCTCGATTGGCTCCAGCCAATAGCATCCAATTACACACTACGGACATTACGCACCTATGTGAACCCAGCTTTACAGCTTCATTTCACCTTGAATAACAATAGGGCCTGCGCATGGGTCGGAAAATTGGTTTATTGTTATTTTTAATCTAAACTAGACCTCATTCTGAGAATTTTGACACCAACCGCGACCTTACAGCGAGAGTAGATCTTTTTCAATTATTTTTCAAAGTTTCGAATACTTTGGGCTTTCGAATACAGTGGGCTTGGGGGTCCCGCCCAGGCGGGAGGGGCACGTGACGTCATAAGAATTCGAAACTTGAAAAATCATAGAAAAAGATCAACTCATCCTAAAAGAGAACGGCTGGTGTCAAAATTCTCAGAATGAGGTCTACTTTCGATTAAAAATCTAAAAAAAAGTCAGGCGCACACCCCATTGTTTGTTTTGGAGTTCATTTAGCGCTGTTTATGTTCCTGAGTCAGATTTTGGAAATGGACATTACCTGTTCAGCTCGTTCGAGCGTTGATGGAAATGAAGGAGTCCCGTTAGTTTTCCTCAATGTAGTCACAGTTTTTCAATCAATAAACTCTCTATACGATACTTAGTAAGTAGTTTCAAAAGGCCATACAGAGAAGAAAATGGATTATCCAGGTGAGAATGATGATTTTGAAAAGTGCAGAAAGATTCAGAATAAAAGAAGAGATTTCAACTGGGATGTTGAGAAGTTGAAAGTTGTGTAACTAAATATCTCTGCATAATAACAGCGTTTTATAAAAATAGTCTATAGATTTAGGTCGAAATGGGGAAGTACCTCATGAAGCTCATAGAAAAGAGGAGTCGTCAGCTTGTAAGATTGGCCAAGATGACATCAAAGTTCGTAACTTCCAGGTCTCTGTAATCGTACCTACTGAAGTACAACTCGTCTTAGCCACTTCAAAGCACACAGTGCGAAGGTTATTCGAGGGGTGCTTCTACTGAAGAAGTTGGACCACCCAATAATGGCAGGTGGAAAATCACAAATCAAACTTGAACTTGTTTCAACCTTCTAAGGTCTTCTGGCAAGTTTGAGGTTGATACGTCTGGATCAGAGGAGGAAAAAGTGCCTAAAATGGATTCAATATACGTACTTGTATTGAACCAAACTATAACTAGCATCTTAATGGACATTTGACACAGGGGGAGCAAACCCGAGGTGGCAGAAAAGGTAAAGTGAGGGAGTTTATGCCAAATGCTATCCAGTTTCTTTCAGGATCTTGTATTTTCTGTAGGTTTTTCACAGTGTTTGTCAGTTTTATTCGGATCGGGTAACACAATTCCCTCACATTTACTTGTATTTTTGTACTTCCTGTGTTGCCAAAACCAAATACAAAAAGAAACGTTACTAATAAAATAAAAAAACCAAAGATGAAAAACACAAACGGTGGATACAGCTTTTGTACAAGTACGCAACCACGAAAGACATTTTATGTCTTATGTTTAATAAATTGAGAGCTTTCCAATGAGTGGTGAACGATTTTGTGGGGTGGAAAATGAGGAAGTTAGTTTTCCCTAGGAACGATTGGTTGTACGTGAAAATCATCAGAAATTTTCGCGTAACGCTCCCCTCATAACGCTCCCCGCGTGAAGATTTTTCATTTATGTGCCATAGTAAAGACATAAAATGTCAAAAGAAAAGAGTTGCTAGAGCGAGCACTCGCAGATGCTAACCTTCCCACAAAATCATGAGGAAGTGAACTCCTGTAGACGCTTGTTTGCCTAGATGACAAGGTTAGTTTGGTAGGTTTCTAGTCCTTATCTCCTAATCAATTTCAAGTCTCGTTTCCCTTTTATGTATAATTATATAGATTGTCTAAGTGGTTATGTTAAATCCTCTAGTCTGTTTTGGTATATCTCGGAGTTTGAACTGGAAGTTGACAAGAACTTCTATGGGGTATTTCGGTGGGTCAGAAATTAAGGTTTTTGACCTCAAATTTGGATTCAGCTCCATTGAAAACCTCTATACTCCAACTTTTTGCTCATTGATACCTACTATAACATGTGGTAGAAAAATTAAATTAAGAGATCACACGTTTGAAAAAAAGGCCTCCATGAACGCACACACACTATGCCACAGGCGTGTGTGTGAGTAGTATTTTATAGTATCCAAGGCCACAAGACGTTCGAGACCACACGGGATTAGCTGAACATCTGGTTCCAAGCTCAGCAACTTAAAACGTCACAACAACTTACTACGTCACATCATCCGAATCTTCAGCTTTCATTAGCTTCCCTAATTTCTTCTAAATATTTTTTCGACGAACAGACCCGATTACCGTTATTCCTAACCCATCCTCCTAACGAGTGCTCGCGCCAGCTGCACTTTTTCACGTTTCGCGACTTGGCAACACGGAAAGTACAAAAATACTCTATTAAGTACACCCAAGCCAACCAAATAACTCTAAGAGCATGGCAACGTTTACCCTGCCAACTGATTTGATTGAAAGGTAACATCATAAGGATAACAAAGTAGGTAATCTAACCGAGGCATTTTGTAACTAGTGTTGTTTCAATACAAACTGGAAACGATATTTGTGTCGAGCACCATGGAATCAATATTTTACTGATACTCGTAATGAGTATGAGGTATTGAAACGACATCAATGTTTTCATGAAATGTTTATAAAGTACTATTGCATCAAAAATTCCTCTTTTATGTAGGAAAAACTAAATGGTTAATTCATTAAACATCGAGAAAATCGTGGGGATTGATTGTAAAATATCGAATTATGAAACATTGAAAAGTCATTATCAGCTATTATTTGGAATATAAAAACATAATAATAAATTAGTACAAATATTAGTATGAGGTTGTGAAAAATGAATTAAAAAATTATTTTTTATTTACTAATGAGGAATGTCACCATGTCGGAATTTCCTATTTTTGACCCCAAAATCGGATTCAGCACCTCGAAAAACCCCCTAAGGCAAACTTTCAGCCCGAACTTCCTAATTTACGAATAAAAAAAACAGTGTAGAAAATACGGATGTTTAAAAAAACCGGGAAAATGACGTCATGCTGGAATAGTTCATTTATGGCCGCTTGAAGCGCTGATATCGAGAAATCCATAGTCCCCAGATGCAAAATTTCACGAAACAGTAAAGTTCGAAATTGAAAAACTGAAGAAAAAATAGAAAAAGCAAGATGGGGAAAATTAGGTTTCCCCTGTTTTTGTTTGATAACTTTTCTCTTAGAAAACACGATTTCGTCGTCCCAATGGGCAACACTGGGAGGAGACTGCGATCTGAACAGCCCAATCAGCGAGCGTTCCCGCTTCACGTCCGTTTTCCCAGTTAGTTTTGAAATCAAAAATTTTGATTGTCTCCCAAAAATAACAGGAGACTTATTTTCCAAAAATCAGCCCGATTTTCATCTATCCCACACCATTAACTATTCAGGAAAAATGCTAACAGAATTCGGTGAAATTCCTCATTGATTTATTTTGTAATAGGTAAATTAAAATTAAGAAGTAGGTATCGAATGGTATTGGTATCGTTCTTGGTAGGTACTTGATACTATTCGTATTGAAACAACACTGCTCTTGTTGGTATATGATTATCAACCCAAGGTGAGTAGAGGAGAAGGTGAGCTCATGCTGCCGAGTGGGGGAAACGTGACGTCACAAGAGTCCCGACTGCCTCGCCACCAGCTGTCTCTGGTACTTGGCTCGGGAGTACATTGTTAATGAATACGCGGTATTAATAAACCGTTTGTTTGTTTACTGTTTATTTTCTGAGGTTGAACTCAACTTTCTTCAATTCAGAAAAATTTGTAAAAATTAGACGATTTTGAAGGATTCTACAGCTTGAGAAATTGACCACAAACAGGCAAGGAAATAATGAAAAACGTCTCAAACGCGAAATCCGAGTGAAATTATGAAATTTCATTAAAACCAGTCCATAATTTCCTAGTTATGCCCGGGAATTATTTACAATGCTCTAAAAGAAACAATTTGAGTTTGATCAAAAGTTTCAATGGCTAAAATTCTAATAATTTGTAAAAATGAGATAATTTTCAAGTTTTGCCTTTTAAAAACTTGGCCACAAACAAGCAAGAATAATTGATAAGACTGACACATTGAAATCGAGTGAAAATTTGAATTTGAAGGATTCGAAACTTTTCGAATTACATTAAAGTTGAAATTTCACAAAACCTAAAAACTATCAAACATAAAATTCTATATAAAAACAAACACTTCTTTCTCAAATCGAATAATTTTTAAAAAATTCTATGGATGATTTTATCAAAACCTGTCCATGGCATTTCCATCACAACTTGCTGTTTGAAGTACATACAAAATTTCTAAAGTGGGAAAAGCGGTAAGGCGAAGGGAGACTGGCGGTGGAGGACTCTGGTGACGTCACGCCCCTCGCCAGCTGTGGAGCGTGAGCACACCTCCTCTCCTATTCTCACCTCGTTATCAACCTAGTAATAGACAGATTCCGATTATGCTACATCTATGGTTGGTCTGACAAGAATACTTCAACATTTTTTTTTTTTTTATTAAACTTAAAATTGAATACCTATTGCCAAGATGGAAATTACCGATAATTTCCGATAAAACGTTAAAGAAATGAATAAATCTGCTAACATACACATGCTTGTGGACCCAATTAAAGAAAAATATCTTCGGAATCCGCTCATAACGAGACTAAAATCATTTGAGACAACATGAATTGGTTGGCTTTTAGGGCTCCATTTCAAGATGCCATAGGAATCATTAAACACTTAACTATTCAGGTAATTAGGACCTGACCAGACCATTTTACTACATTAAACAATTATTTTCATCGGTTCAACTATAAATTTCCAAACTTTAACACTCGTAATACCACAATGTTTCAACACAGAATATATTTTTATACGCAACACTTTCAGGCGAAAAAAAAATATATTGCCTTTCAATAGTTAAGAGGGAGAGAAATTGGAATTTACCTAAGATCAAGCTCGACACGTTACCATGATCACCACCAAATTGGGTCATGAGGGAGCTACGAGCCAGAAAAAGTAACGGTACCAGAAATTCAGCTGTGTGAGTCCATTACTTCTTACTCTTCAGGGACTTTTTGGATTTGAAAGGCGTGAAGGACTTGGGCTTTTCGGGGACGTGTTGCGACTTCTCGGGGGTCGCAGGAATATTTTCACCTTCTTGAATGAACTTCTTAGAAGCTTCAATTTCAGACATAACACACTGGAAAAAATTTGACAGAAATTATAACAATTTTTGTCATTGACTTCTGATATATATCCATTAGTAATCAGGGATGCATTGTCATCAGTTGTAAAACCAGTTGCTAGGTTGCAGACACACAATCTTGTCAACGTCTTCGATAATTACAAATTCCGAAGTTCACCAATTAATTACTGCGTTACACTAATAAACGTGAAGCTTTATACAGGGTGTAAACGTTAAGGGCACACCATCGGCTAGGGATCGATTCTACAACTAATTTCCAACAAAAAATGTCTCATAGCAATTTTTTAGATGCTTAGATTTCGAGTTATTTCATTTTTGAGATTTTTTTCGTGTTTTCGACCTTGTTCGCTAAAACTGTCATAGCTCCGTTAATTGATGAAGTAAATTCAAATTTGATTATACCATTGGAAAGAGCATTAAATCTCCTGTCACAATTATGTAAGTTCAATTTTTTGTGAAGAGGTTTAAATGTAAAAACATAAGCCCAAAAGCAAAAAACTGTAAATTAGCGAAAATTTTCAGTTTTTTCAATCGTTTACCAGCCCCACTGAATGTACGGTTTTTCTTCCGCAGTAGTCCTAAAAGTTGGTCCAAAAGCTCACCTTTCCAACGGTGTATTCAGATTTTCTTAAAATGCTTTAATTTTTCGAAAAATGTGTGTTTCCGAGAGAAAACGCTGCAAATTATTACACAACGGTTTATTATTTTTATATAGATCACTCTCTACAAAATCACCAACCATCCAATATGAAGAGGAAAAAAATCAAAAAAAAAATAAATAAATAAATAAAAAAAATAAAATAAAAAAAAATAAAAAAAAAAAAAATCACCAACTATCGATCGCATTTTGGTCAGCTCTAATTTGAACGGAGATTAGGCCTCTTTTGCGATTCACACTCGTGTTTTGATTTATATATATTTATTTCAATATAAACCCTTAAATTTTCGTAGGGAGCGAACGGTTTGTCCTACAGAGCTCCGCGTGGTCTCAAAAAATTCTAAAAATTCTATAGAATCTTAAATTGAAGGAAAAACAATACCTTTATATCGAAATTTTTTGAGTTAGGGCGTTTTCAAAATTGATTTTGGAACCCTTAGGAGTGACCTACATCAACCAAAAGCTTCGGGGCACAACTAGACCCCAAATGGAGCCTACATACCAAATTTCATCAAAATCGGTCAATGCTAAGTGGCAAAAGTGCCGCGTACGGCGGACGGACGGCCAAATTTTTATTCGATTTTTGGATTCTACGTACCTTGAAACGTAAACCATCAAATTTTGAGGGGGTGTTAAAATTTTTTTTCTTGGTCGATTCCAAAGGTTCATTAATGAAAATAATAAACCAAAAGCGTGAAATTTTTATCGAATTCGTGGGTTCAGCATGACGTAGTGACTGTTTCATCACTTGCGGGTGAATGAAGTTTGAGCGGTTTTCCAAGTGATTTTTCTCGCTGAATCGAATAGTGCCACTTACAAGGCTGTGTGAGTACCTAAAACAAAAGATCTAGGTAGGGTGATAACGACATGTAAGTAAACAGAATGTAAATACCGTAGTTCTCTTAATTCGGGTTCCTGTGGTGAAGTTTCAATAGTTATTATGGTTCGGATTGTTGGATAATAATTATCTGCGCTCAAGTATTCCAACCTCATCATAGATGGACGTGGATGCAGTTCGCCGCAGGTCCCGTGTGCATCACCCAAAATGGGGGACACATTGAAAATATTGTATAAAATAAAATCGTTAGAATACTTGAGCGCAGATAATTATTATCCAACAATCCGAACCATAATAACTATTGAAACTTCACCACAGGAACCCGAATTAAGAGAACTACGGTATTTACATTCTGTTTACTTACATGTCGTTAACACCCTACCTAGTTCTTTTGTTTTAGGTACTCACACAGCCTTGTAAGTGGCACTATTTGATTCAGCGAGAAAAATCACTTGGAAAACCGCCCCAAACTTCATTCACTCGCAAGTGATGAAACAGTCACTACGTCATGCTGAACCCACGAATTCTATAAAAATTTCACGCTTTTTCTCTCGGAAACACACATTTTCCGAAAAATTAAAGCATTTTAAGAAAATCTGAACACACCGTTGGAAAGGTGAGCTTTTGGACCAACTTTTAGGACTACCGCAGGAAGAAAAACCGAACATTCAGTGGGGCTGGTAAACGATTGAAAAAACTGAAAATTTTCGCTAATTTACAGATTTTTGCCTTTGGGTTTATGTTTTTACATTTAAACCTCTTCACAAAAAATTGAACTTGCATTATTGTGACAGGAAATTTAATGCTCTTTCCAATGGTATAATCAAATTTGAATTTTATCATCAATTAACGGAGCTATGACAGTTTTAGCGATCAAGGTCAAAAACACAAAAAAAAATCTTATAAGTGAAATAACTCGAAAACTAAGCATCTAAAAAATAATTGCTACGAGACATTTTTTGTTGTAAATTAGTTGTAGAATCGATCCCTAGCCGATGGTGCGCCCTTAACGTTTACACCCTGTATACAGGGTGTCAAACTTACGGGCGCACCACCGGGCAGGGGTCGATTCTACTACTAATTTGCAACAAAAAATGTCTCTTAGCAATTTCGTTTTAGAGGCTTCGTTTTTGAGTTATTTCCCTTTTAAGATTTTTTTCGTGTTTTCGACCTTACATCACTAAAACGGCTATAACTCCCTTAATTAATGAAGTAAATTAAAATTTGATTATGTCATTGGAAAGAGCGTCAAATTTCCTATCTCCCTAATGGGGTTGTAGAAAATTTCAAATGAAACGAACGGGTGTAAAATAAGCTAAAAGTAAAAACTTGGTAAAGTTTCGAAAATTTTCACTTTTTTCAAAGTTTGATTCTCGAAACGTCGTGAACGGAAATATCCATGCTGTAAGCCTAAAAGTTGCATGTGAATCCCAGCTTTCTAACGGTGTAGTCATTTTTTTTAAACACCTCTTATTCAGTTAGAAAATGACGTTTTTAGGGCAGAAAACGTTCATTTTCGGGTGTAAATCGGCGTTTTTCACCAGAAATGCTTCCCAACTTAATAAATTATTTGACATGAAATTTTACGTACTTTTTGACGCTGAATCGAATGGTAACACTTTCCGATCTCCTCGACAAACAAATAGTACTTTTAAAGCCCTTCAAGCAAACAGGGTACAACAACTGAGTCCTCGACTCCCAACTTGTTATCTATCGAAAAGATAAAGCTTTCCTCAAATGGTCGGGACTTTGTTTTCAAGAAAGAGGGCAAAAATTATGTAAGTCAACAAAGTGGAAGGAGTGCGGGTCATTAATAACAATTTTGGATAAAACGAACAACGAGATTGAGCCCTTCGCCCAAAGGAAAAGGCTTGAAAAGTACTACGTAAAATTTCATGTCAAATGATTTAATAAGTTGGAAAGCATTCCTGGTAAAAAACGCCGATTTACACCAGAAAATGAACGATTTCTACCCTAAAAACGTCATTTTCTAACTGAATAAGAGGTGTTTTAAAAAAATGACTACACCGTTAGAAAGCTGGGATTCACATGCAACTTTTAGGCTTACAGCGTGGATATTTCCGTTCACGACGTTTCGAGAATCAAACTTTGAAAAAAGTGAAAATTTTCGAAACTTTACCAATTTTTTACTATTAGCTTATTTTACACCCGTTCGTTTCATTTGAAATTTTCTACAACCCCATCAGGGAGATAGGAAATTTGACGCTCTATCCAATGACATAATCAAATTTTAATTTACTTCATCAATTAAGGGAGTTATAGCCGTTTTAGAGATGTAAGGTCGAAAACACGAAAAAAATCTTAAAAGTGAAATAACTCAAAAAACGAAGCCTCTAAAACAAAATTGCGAAGATACATTTTTTGTTGCAAATTGGCAGTAGAATCGAACCCTGCCCGGTGGTGCGCCCGTAAGGGTGACACCCTGTATTCTAAATGGAGTGATTTATGAATAGCATCTAGATCTGTGTGATACGACAACATCGTAACAAAATCAATTGAAAATCAATCAATTTACATAACGTAAAAGTTGCATTAAGTTTACCTGATCTAAGGTCAGCCGGGGAGAAGATATCTGCTCTGGGAAGTGCCAAGGTTTTAGTTGAGGGTGATTCTTCCTTTTCCAATCTTCATAGCCGAGCGTAGCTTTATGCAAGCTCTTAACCATCTAGGAAAGGTTAAAATTGATGGATTACTTAGGAAGTATTCATTCAGTACATAAGAGAGCTCCAGGTTGAATAATTTATCTTCAATAAAGAGAATTCCAAGAAGAATTCACACATTTTTCGAACCGAATAGTAAATTAAAGGATTTCGTATACTGCCCGCCGAAATTCAACTCCCTGTTACCTACTACTTACTGGGAAGTAATCAGCAACACGATCGAGAATTATCAATACAGAATCAAATGTAGAAACACTGGTACCTATCGTACCTACACAGGTTCAATTTTTAATTTTAGAACCAGTATTTTGTAAAGCAATATGACCTTAAAACGTAATTTTCTGAAACTTTGATGCTTTTCACTCTATGGAGTGACATAAACAAAAGAAAAAAAGTCACGCAGTTTGTTTTGCATACAGGGTGTCACCCTTACGGGCGCACCACCTGGCTGGGTTCGATTCTACTACTAATTTGCAACAAAAAATGTCTCCTAGCAATTTTGTTTTAGAGGCTTCGTTTTCGACTTATTTCACATTTAAGATTTTTTTTCGTGTTTTCGACCTTACCTCACTAAAATGGCTATAACTCCCTTAATTGATGGAGTAAATTCAAATTTGATTATATCATTGGGACGAGCGTCAAATTTTCTATCTCCCTGATGGGGTTTTAGAAAATTTCAAATGAAGCGATCGGGTGTAAACTAAACAAAAAGTAAAAAATTGGTAAAGTTTCGAAATTTTTCACTTTTTTCAAAGTTTGTTTCTCGAAACGTCGTGAATGGAAATTTCCATGCTGTAAGCCTATAAGTTGCCTGTGAATCCCAGCTTTCTAACGGTGTAGTCATTTTTTTTAAAACACTACTTATTCAGTTAGAAAATGACGTTTTTAGGGCAGAAAACGATCATTTTAGGATGTAAATCGGCGTTTTTCACCAGAAGTGCTTTCCAACTTAATAAATCATTTGACATGAAATGTTACGTACTTTTTGACGCTGAATCGAATGGTAACACTTTCCGATCTCCTCGACAAACAAACAGTACTTTTCGAACCCATTCTCGGTTGAACAGGGTACAACAACTGAGTCCTCGACTTCCAACTTATTAACTATCGAAAAGATAAAGCTTTCCGCAAATGATCGGGACGATATTTTCAAGACAGAGGGCAAAAATTAGGTAAATCAACAAAGTGGAAGAAGTGCGAGTCATTAATAACCCAGACCTCCCTTAATGACAATTTTGGATAAAACGATCAACGAGATTAAGCCCTTCGCCCAACGGAAAGGGCTTGAAAAGTACTATTTGTTTGTCGAGGAGATCGGAAAGTGATTCAGCGTCAAAAATTACGTAAAATTTCATGTCAAATGATTTATTAAGTTGGAAAGCATTTCTGGTGAAAAACGCCGATTTACATCCTAAAATGATCGTTTTCTGCCCTAAAAACGTCATTTTCTAACTGAATAAATGGTGTTTTTAAAAAAATGACTACACCGTTAGAAAGCTGGGATCCACAAGCAACTTTTAGGCTTACAGCATGGAAATTTCCGTTCACGACGTTTCGAGAAACAAACTTTGAAAAAAGTGAAAATTTTCGAAACTTCACAAAGTTTTTACTTTTGGTTTATTTTACACCCGTTCGTTTGATTTGAAATTTTCTAAAACACCATCAGGGAGATAGGAAATTTGACGATCTTTCCAATGATATAATCAAATTTTAATTTACTCTATCAATTAAGGGAGATATAGCCATTTTAGTGATGTAAGGTCGAAAACACGAAAAAAATCTTAAATGTGAAATAAGTCGAAAACGAAGCCTCTAAAACAAATTGCTAGGAGACATTTTTTGTTGCAAATTAGTAGTAGAATCGAACCCTGCCCGGTGGTGCGCCCGAAAGGGTGACACCCTGTATAAGAACGAATATTCTATGTTCAATACTGGTGCCTATATTCTTCATACCATGTATGAAGTGGATCATCAATATTTGAATTTACTAGTAATGCGTCATTTGACTGGGTAGGTACCTATAAATCGAAATAAACTAGAATCTATACTTGATTAGGGACTGGTTCGTTAACTATAATAAAAAATTATTTATCCAAGTAAAAATGTTCATTAAACCTCGAAAGAAATGAGAAGGGACATTACTGGTAGATATATTTACGTCGAATGAAAACACCACCTCAGAGGACTAAAAAGTTGGTACCTACCAATCAACACTCGTGAAATGTGATCGGGCCTTTTCAGCTAACTAATAATGATCTCATCAAGACAAGCATTTCTCAAAACCCGAAAATCGGGGAAACAAAATCTACATTGCTGTGAAATTGCAACGACTGTGAGAAGGATCCCCTCCCCCACCCTCCACCGCGCGACTCAAATAGAGCCAGACAAAAAATTTAATCGCTATCCACTAGAATGCAGTCTTTATGTAACAATATTATCATTGCAAGAAGAGCCCACATTCGTACCTTTACCCCTCTTTTCTATACGTAGGTACCTTAACTATTATCAAACATTTAGAAGAGCTTATTTCTTTTATTTTTAATCTGCCCAGACTCAAAATTTAATCATCCTGATAATTTTGACACCAACCGCGACCTTCTAGCGAGAGAAGACCTTTTTCTATGATTTTTCAAAGTTTCGAATGTTTATAACGTCACAGTGGGCTGAGGGGTCCCGCCCAGGCGGGAGGGGCGCTTGATGTAATAAACTTTCGAAACTTTCAAAAATCATAGAAAAAGATCTACACATTCAAAAAGAGAACGGCTGGTGTCAAAATTCTCAGGATGAAATATACTTTCAATTAAAAATTAAAAAAAAAAAAAAATCAGGCGCAACCCAAATTGACACCAACTTCATTTTTAGGACGTCCCACAATAAGACTTGGGCGTCCTTATGCGATCGACCTGGGGTGGAGGAGGACAACATTCAACAGAAAAAAAATAACCACACACTAATCCGTTTTAGACCATTCTGAATCCAAATCCGCGAAAAAAAACCATAGGTGAATGTCAGAAATAGTATGGTTCAGTAAAAATATTATTAAACCAGGGAACCAAATAAAATTAAAAAAAATAGATAAAAATGAAAAAGATCAGAACTTGATTCCAATCGAAATTTGGTCACCTATAAAACGCCTGTTTTAAGCGTGCCTACCATAAATATATTGTTACTAAAAGAATAACTATCAGCAATATCCCCTTTGAATAGAACTTGAATCGCAAACAGATTCGTCCTGACAACATTATAATAAAGTAGGAGGTAGGTAAAAATTTATGCAAAGAAAGCAGAATGAGTCACTAACAAGTTTAAGTAATAGAGTAAGGAACGACAATTTCTTGGATTTGGATCGACGCATTGACAGACAAGATAAAGAAGAAAGTTCCTAAATATATTGTTTAGTAATGGGTACATTCCTGAAGACGTGCCATTGGATAAGCCTTAAGTTCATTTAAACCTTTGAAATTTGATTTGTAAGATTTGGTAGGCAGTCCGTCGGAGTTCACATCCGTATTCAAGGTGAAACACTCGAAATACGTGAATTCTGGTGACCTGGAACCATCGTGGCATCACTACTAGTTGCACTACTAGTTGTGGCACGAAGAATAATTCATGAAAATCCAGAGGAATATTGATAATATTCCCTAAATTTCAAGGCTTGGGTACAACTAGAAAGCTATAAAGGAGTCGAAATATAACATCGTATATTTTGTGAATATTATCCCCCAACTTGCCGCCTCTCTCTGCTAATTTCGATACTCTGGTATAATAGTGAGCAACTCGGAAGTTATCTGACTCGAACTTGAAAAGAAACACTCAAATCGGTTGGAAATTGAGGCCGGAGTAGACTACACAAGATGATTATTTTTTTTCTGTTGAGTGTTGACCTCCTTCACCCAAGATTAATCGCATTAAGGACACCCAAGTCATGGGACGTCCTAAAAAGAGACCACGTTTTGAGAGTCATCAATCATAGTGATCGAATATTGAAGAATCACTGCTGTTCTTCGCAGAATTCGCGCCGTTTCCGAGTCACTTTCTTAAGAAAAGGTGGACTATACATAATATGTATAGTCCACCAGTAGGTACCTAGATATTATCTAGGTACCTTCTTCACACTGGAAAATAATGGATACAACTTGCTATAACTCAGAAAGGCCGATATTTTCAACATGCTATAATCCAATGGAACTGGATTGATGTATAACTCATTTTGGTAAAAAATTGAGTTATTGCATGTTGCCGCTTCACCGACGATTTGTAACCTTTCAAGACCTCAGAACTCAGGAAGAAGGAATAACGATTTGGCCATATTTAACTGCATGTTAACATTTACTTACTGGGAATTGGCCAGCAATACGCAAGAAAAGTTCTTTGAATTGAGAATGTTCTCAATCAATACGATATTTTCTGGCAAAAAAAAAATCCAGTAAACATGAAAATAGATTCCTACCAGTGTTTCCTTAGATTTGATGATAACTCTTTTGATGGAACAATGAATCCTTATACCACTACATATGAACCTTATACCATTATTGTGATATATGAGTGTTGTGATGTGAAAATTCTATAATCAAAATTACAAACGTAATCAAGTGCATGGGTAGGTATTCTGTTGTTTTTTGAGTGTTTAAAGGTCAAACTCCTATGCTCGCGCATGCTCTGCTACACCATATCCATTACAAACGAAGCCGAGAAGGGTATAGTGAATACCAATGCAGTGAAATAGTATGTGAGGAAGATACTTGATGTAAAGTGAAGCAGCAGTGGTGGTGGGGGAATTGCGAAGCTACACACACACAAAATAGTAAAAATGTAACACGAAGGGGGTACTACAAGGTTCTAATACAGTTAGTAAGGAAATGTGAGTTACCTTAGGACCAAAGATGTGCGTGACTCTATTGACTAACCACGGTGGAAGTGTACCCTGTGGGTCTGTTTGTGAGATGTAACCTAAAGTGCAGCCACCACTGTGGCTATTCAACCTCACCAAGAACCCTACGAAGGAAATCGTACAAGATCACTGTCAGAAAAAATCCAACTGTACCTACATGAATATACAAAATCTCAAGAGAATGAGATTAAACCTGATACCACCTGTGACATTCCACTCATTAATTAATAAAACGGAAAACTTAATCATTTCAGAAGAGTTGGTTATAATGAGGAATGAATCATGTCTTCGAAACCACTTCTTTCTACTTAACTTGAGAAGAATTAGTCTACCAGGGCTCGGAACACGATGAGGCCTCATGATAGGGCACACGGGGATGAGGTTTTGATTTTGAATCATTAATAAATGGAAGAGTAGCATCATTAATATATAGGAAGTTCCTAAATTAATGATACAAACGTCAGGAATCGATTCTACAAGGTATTTTCGAAAGAAATGTCTCAGCAATTTTTTAACCCCTTGTTTCTCCAAGTTTTTTTTCATTTAAAGATTTCTGCGTATTTTTGACCTCACGTCATTGAAGTTGCCGTTGCTCTCGTTATTTGCCGACTAAAGTCAAATTCGATGACATAGTAGGAAAGAGCGTTAAATTTCCTTTAGCTCATGACGCAATCAACATTTTTCACACGAGCTGAGTACATAAAAAATTAAGTCGACGTGAACAATGAGGAATTTCACCGAATTCTGTTTGCATTTTTCCTGAATAGTTAATGTTGTGGGATAGATGAAAATCGGGCTGATTTCGGAAAATAAGTCTCCTGTTATTTTTGGGAGACAATCAAAATTTTTGATTTCAAAACTAACCGGGAAAATGGACGTGCAGCGGGAACGCTGATTGGGCTGTTCAGATCGCCGTCTCCTCCCAGTGTTGCCCATTGGGACGACGAAATCGTGTTTTCTAAGAGAAAAGTTATCAAACAAAAACAGGGGAAACCTAATTTTCCCCATCTTGCTTTTTCTATTTTTTTCTTCAGTTTTTCGATTTCAAACTTTACTGTTTTGTGAAATTTTGCATCTGGGGACTATAGATTTCTCGATCTCAGCGCTTCAAGCGGCCATAAATGAACTATTCCAGGATGTCGTCATTTTCCCGGTTGTTTTAAACATTCGTATTTTCTACACTGTTTTGTTTATTCGTAAATTAGGAAGTTCGGGCTGAAAGTTTGCCATAGGAGGTTTTTCGAGGTGCTGAATCCGATTTTGGGGTCAAAAATAGGAAATTCCGACATGGTGAAATTCCTCATTTGTAAGGTTTAATGTTTTCGTAAGACTTAACAAGAATTTCAAACAATATTTTTACCCAAACTCATCGGGAAAAAGCATTTTTAATTTAGCAACTTTGCAACGGTAGTTTTAAAAAAATGTTACAATCAATTTATGCAAAAATAAGTCTGCCAAGTGGGTGTGGCACATAGCTTCCTCGTATCCATAACCCGATTGTATAGATGATCCGATGCATAGTAGTTAATCTCAGAACATCATCTCCAAGTACCTTCCACTTCCCTCATAGGGGACCATCATCTACACGCTAATCTGAACAATCCGAGAAATTTCGTCGAAATCGGATGGACAATGTAGAAGTTATGGCTGTTATAAGGAACTCACGTTTGCACATGCGCAGCAACTACTATTAGTCTGGGGGAGATGATTTTCATAGGGGACCGTCTACACGCCAACCCGCACAATCCCTGAAAATGTCCTCGAAATCGGATGAAAAATGTGGAAGTTATGGCGTTACAAGGAATTCACGTTTGCGCATGCACAGCGGCTACTATCAGTCCGGGGATGATGATTCTCATAGGGGACCGTCTACACGCCAACCCGCACAATCCCTGAAAATTTCATCGAAATCGGACAATAACTTCGTATAGTTATGCCGGTTTCGAGGATTTCATGACAGACACACAGACACGGAACCAAAATCGTTCAAAAAGTTCTGAAACGTAAAACGCGAAGGGAACTTGAAACGTGAAAACAAAGCTTCAGCTACCTTGGTAGACTCGGAAGCAATTGTATTTGAATACAGAAAAATGTGAATTTTTTAATGGTATTTAACGTCTTGGCAAGACGTTTATGGGTATCAAAAACACTCGAAAAATCTTAAAATGGAAAAAATTAGAAAATACAAAGAAATACATGTTTTTTTTGTGTGTTGCAAACACCTTGTAGAATTTATCCCAGAAGTGTGGATCATTAATTTTGGAACACCATGTATGTAAAGGTTATAAAAAAATAAGTAGGAGTACCAAGGAAGTACAGAATAACGTAACTGCTGATGGTGGTAGGAGAGGTGTCTTCTGCACCTTGAAGAAAGGAGGCGCCATAGATGCGCCTCCCAGAGGGTATAATACCCATGGCACCTCACGAAGGGTGTAGTATCCATGGCACCTGACGATGGGTGAAGTACCCATGGCAACTCACGAAGGGTGAAGTATCCATGGCACCTCACAATGGGTGAAGTACCCATGGCAACTCACGAAGGGTGAAGTATCCATGGCACCTGACGATGGGTGAAGTACCCATGGCAACTCACGAATGGTGTAGTATCCATGGCACCTCACGATGGGTGAAGTACCCATGGCAACTCACGAAGGGTGAAGTAACCATGGCACCTGACGATGGGTGAAGTACCCATGGCAACTCACGAAGGGTGAAGTATCCATGGCACCTCACGATGGGTGAAGTACCCATGGCAACTCACGAAGGGTGAAGGAACCATGGCACCTGACGATGGGTGAAGTACCCATGGCACCTCACAAAGGGTAAGTATCCATGGCACCTCACGATGGGTGAAGTACCCATGGCAACTCACGAAGGGTGAAGTAACCTTGGCACCTGACGATGGGTGAAGTACTCATGGCAACTCACGATGGGTGAAGTACCCATGGCAACTCACGATGGGTGAAGTACCCATGGCAACTCACGATGGGTGAAGTACCCATGGCAACTCACAAAGGGTGAAGTATCCATGGCACCTCACGATGGGTGAAATACCCACGGCACCTCATGAAGGGTGAAGTACCCATGGCACCTCACGAAGGGTGTAGTATCCATGGCACCTCACGATGGGTGAAGTACCCATGGCAACTCACGAAGGGTGAAGTAACCATGGCACCTCACGATGGGTGAAGTACCCATGGCACCTCACGAAGGGTGTAGTATCCATGGCACCTCACGATGGGTGAAGTACCCATGGCACCTCACGAAGGGTGTAGTATCCATGGCAACTCAGGAAGGGTGAAGTAACCATGGCAACTCACGAAGGGTGAAGTATCCATGGCACCTCGCAGAGTTGGTGATGCCACAGAGCTATGCTAGTTGGGCATCTCAGTTGGCGTACTCCGTGGTATCACCATCCGCGTCCTGCTAGGCTCATATCTCAATTGGTGGTCTTTCTAAAGAGGCACTTCCCTCCATCCCTTTCTCCCACCCCCACATTCCTTATCTTCCCTCATCCCTAGGGCAGGTGTCGGGTGAATCCTGGACATTATCCCCATTAGAATTTTGATTTATTTATTCATTTTTATATGAGGCCCCCTCCATCATTGAGGGGAGATTTTTAAAAAAGGTACAGATATTACACTGATATTGAGAAGATACAAAAGAGAGTGCGAGAGCGATCCCTCCAGCACAGTTGAATGGCTCTTCTTACACTTTTCTGTTCTGAACTAAGTAGGAACCTACCTCTACCAACTAAGATCATTGAATTAATGGAAGGTGATCATTACTCAAAAACAGATAGGTGATATTTCGGACTAAAAATTCTCAAAGAATTGGAATGTCGACAATGATAATGTACACAAGCATTAAGGAGCTTTCACAAAAGAAAAACTATTTTTTGGTAGTAGGTAAAGTGAATCATGACAATGATGATCAGGATAACAATAAATTATAATTACCTGTCATGTGAGATGTGGCCCTGATGAAACCCTTCCGGGGTGGATAGTCAACATGATACACAGAATGATTCAAAATGTACTTTTCCGTTCCCAAATCCAACCAAGATCGCTGTAGTACAAAGTCCCGATTGGCTAGCGGGCTCGGACAAGACACTGAAATCAAGTTTAAATCCCTTGTCAGGACGAAACTGAGAACATTAATATCAATTATAATAATGGAGATTATTCCTGTTCTATACCACCCGTATAGTTACATTCAAAACTCACTTGAATAATAGCCAACATCGTTGTTCGGATTTAGAAAGCCTATGTCGTGGGAGTCAATCATGTGCTGGTCCCATACCTTTCTGTACTCAGGATCATGGAGCACGTCGTACATGGTTTCAGAAGCGACTTCCGTGAAAGTTGCTAAAACCTGTGCAACCACAAATGAGGCACGTAGGGATAATTGACAACGGATAGGTACTCAGTAAACCCACGGAGGGCCTCTCCTCTGGCTTGAGCTACTTAAGGAAGTTGAGTGGAATCGAACTTTACCCCCTTTCTTACAGTTTGAATTACTTATACGAGAGTTGAGCTTCGACAATCGAAGTTTGAAAACATGAATGAACATGTTTGAACATGCCAAAGGCGGAGTTCTATCAGTCGAGTGGTATTTGATTACCAGTTTTGAATATTATAGATCAATAGGTATTTAAGAAAAATAAAAACATTAGTATTTACAAAAAATGAAGATAACAATTTAAATAAATCAGTAAAATTCTTGTTCATTGTTCTACCCAATTAGTTATTCGACAAGCAAACGAGGAAACGCGGCTCTTCCACTCACTAGAACTCCACTCTCCCATAATCAACTCAACGAGAGGTGCCTTCCTGTGTAATAAATATGAATTTTACATTGTAACACATAACATAGAAGTTTGTACTAGTTCATGTAAGACGCCAATAAAGATTAATAAAAATTTTAAGAAATTGATTATTGCATTTTTGTGACTTGGAAAAGCTGTGGTTGGGATAAATATAATATATTATATTATATTAGGTATATTATACCTCTCCCAGTCATTGTATATTTCAATGTATTAATGTATAATACCCCTCCCATTCAATTAATCACCAAATCCACAGACAGATAAGAGGATACCTGAGACTTGGAA
Source organism: Apolygus lucorum (assembly GCA_009739505.2). Taxonomy (NCBI): domain Eukaryota; kingdom Metazoa; phylum Arthropoda; class Insecta; order Hemiptera; family Miridae; genus Apolygus; species Apolygus lucorum. Next base: position 62,326,360 of record CM019179.2, read on the forward strand.
GGTCATAAAGGTTGAGGGAGATGGTTCTGTAGACAGCCTGGCTCTTCTTCTCACTTACTCCTTCACCCCTTTACCTTCTTTGACAACTAGGTTCAACACTCCATCTCCCAACTGGTTACCAAAAAGACACACGTACTTGATCACCCCCAAGGAATAATTATTTCAGTCTCACTCTTTTTCGCTTCAAATCACCAAAGAGTAAGAAAATATCACTTTAATTACCTACCTATTTTACTTTGAGGCAAAAGGATTTTCCCACATACTTAATCAATATTATTGGTAGGTGTGAGTACATTATTTCCGAAATGGGTTATCATAATATCTATTAGATATATTGTCTTTCAAGTCGAGAGGCTATTACTTTTCCGAACCACTGTAAGGTGGCAGGGAAGAACGTGAATTCCATTATTTCCTTGACCAAGGTACTGAGAGAAGAATACTGCACCATTTTTCTAATCTTGGTCACATATGGTTCAAGAGTGAATGAAGAATGTATGTAACTGGTCATCATGTACTAGACTTCAGATGAAGTGGTAGGAACGTACACTAAAAATTTTACTCAAGAAAAAAATGTACTCAATGACTTGATTCATGGAAGCCGAATTGTACGAGTAATTCACAACGAAGAAGCAGTAACACAAAGCACAATCTTGAGAGAAGAAGAGAACGCGAATTGACCTTCTATTTGTAAGGCTTACCTTTATCATCTTGAAATTAGTATTATCCAGAGTTTTCGTCCATACTTTGATGGGAAACTTATCATAATCAAGCTTCCAATCATTTTCACCGTCCAGCAACTTTTTCAAGTTGAAGAAGTCCTTATCTTCAGCTACTCTCACAACACCGACATCCATTGATTACTTAGTGAATTATCAAAACCAAGGAAGGAGTAATAATCAAATTAAACATGCATTTCGGTTAAATTAAACGAAAAAAACTGGTTTCCTAATCTATAGAAATTAAACTAACAGGAGACCACAACCTTGGCGGATTGATTAATTTATCAGGAGTTATCAGAAACTGAAAAATACGTCACAAACAGGGTTTCCACCACACCAAACCAAAATTTCCCACAGCCCATCCTAAAATTTCCCACGATTTCCCACAGACAAGTAAAAAATTCCCTCCTAATTTCCCATAGCCCTTGATGAATTTTTCCTACCTTTCACTGGACTAAAGAGTCTAAATTTAGACTCTTTACACTGGACAAATGATTTTCCATGATATATTTTTTCTTCTATAAGGTTTCGGGAATAACCATCCTAGTCCATTTTCTGAATTGTCTTGAATTAAGAAACATGGAAGTCATTTCTCTCGAAACTAGTTTGAGTGGACAAGAAGCCAAGACACTATTCTTCCCCTGCCACTTCAAACGATATCGTATGCAGATAATTACTATTGAATAGATACATACCTAAAACGAAATGGGTGTCGGAAAAGACGAATGATGTTAACGTCGCACGGTTGGTGAAAAATAAGAGACTCACTGTTTACAATAACATTGACTAACGAGAATAACATGATGACGAGACGACCTTTGTCTCGAACTCGAAGCTTCTTGTTACTGGTAAGCACGTTGTTGTTGTTCATCTTTACTTCTGCCTTGACTAAGCGTGATCATGCGTCAGCTTTGTATTGTAGTTTGTTGGTCAAAAACATGTAGGTAGTAAAAAAAATATGTAGGATACGTGAGGTATTGGTACGACCCTAGATTATATCATTGCACAAAAAAGCGTGATAAAATGAAAGAATCGGTCAAAAATATTGACTGTGGGAATTTTTTCCCACAGAAAAAAGTTTCCCTTTTTTTTCCCTCGGACCCCCAGAATTTCCCACAAAAGGGAAAAATTCCCACGAAGTGGAAACACTGATTTGTGACTCACAAAGCACTGTGCCACAGAGAAGTAGTAGTACTAAAGTTAGTAGTAAAGTGCTAGAACATCGAACATTCGAAAAAACTCATGGTGAAGAGGAAAAAGATCCACGATAAGCGTATGGATCTTGTCTCCAGTACTCTGTGGTATGGATCCTCTCTCAAGCATGGGCCTGATGGGCATTTTCAATCTATGTAATATTTATATTTTCTATTGTAAGCCGGTGTGCTTTTACTTGGCTTGACAAATGGGATACCAGTATTGAGTACAAGTCCCAACACTGCCACCAATTTGTAAGCCCGCTTGTCCAGGTAAAGTTGACAAATGAAGTTAGTTACCTGGTCCAAGCAGCGACAAGTAGATTCCTGAAGGGAATCTACCCTGTGTTTGACTGTGAAATGAGGGGAGTCGAAAAAGACCGAAACAACTTAAATCTACGTTAATTTTAGGATAATATAGGGTAATTACCTGTGAAGTATGGTAGCTCTTCGAAGGTGTTGACTCCTGGGTTGATAAAAATAATAATAAATGATGCTTTGAAACCTGAAGGGTGTTTTATTTTACCTCGGACCTCCAAGCGTGTCCCGTGCCAGAAGGGCGTGTCCTGCGTGTCCTCTGTGTCACTCGTGTCTTCGTGTTTGAGACACGAATAACCCAGTTGACCACGAGGTTGTGTTTTTTCTCCGAAATTGTGTCCTAAGGACACGACCTGATGGGTCTGAAAACGCAATAAAGAAAATATGAAGTCTGACTTGGTTATTTTTACCCCTAGTTGCTGATACTGATCTGATGCAGGGTGAACTCAAAGATAACCACAGAAATGGAGTAAAATACCAGATAAGAGATTTATTATACAAGTATGTTATGATTGGGTTGACTCAACAAAGATGTACAAGCCTGAAGGGCGCAATTCTGACGTTTCCAATTATTAACACAATAAGCAATTTTACAATGAAGACAAAAAAAAATGGTTCAAATAGTTAACTTTCTTATAAGCAATACCTTCAGTGTCCTTTCTCTTTACAATTTCCAATGCCGTGTCTTTACCGTGTCTCCGTGTCTTATCAATAATTTTACAATCTGAATCCTTTTTTCGTTTTCCGTTTTACAAGCTTTACTGTACCAAATTCTCAATTGATTTAACTCTAATTCCTTCACTATTTATCGTCACCTGCCTAATTATTTTGGCCAAAATAGATTAGGTTATATTTGTCTGTACACTCACGTGTTGGGCCCGAAGGTATCCTCGACGGTCTTGATGCGGATGATTTGTAGGGATGATGTCTCGAAGAGTCCAGGGAATTTACTACCACTGACTTTTAAAGAACAAGGGATGGGGGTGACTTTCAGCCGGAACTTAGTCGTCGCGCTTTTGGGGGAAGAACGTTCGGCCGGGACCTACTTGTTCGAGCTCTCAGGACGGTGTGATGGCCGACGTGGCCTGCCCGGTCTAGAACGTTTCCCCCTCCTCTCAGTCACGTGATCCACGGCCTCCTGTAGTCTTCAGGCTGCCATCCGGCTTTGGTCGAAGCCCCTTGCTGCTGCTGTGGACACAAGCAGCTGGTGTCTTTCTTTGGTTTCGTGGTTGAATCAGGGCTCGGACGCCTCAGATGGTGTTCGGCGTCCTTATTGTAGGGGGGCGGACCACGCCCCCGTAGAGCTGGCCTGGATTACCCCTCCACAGTCCTTCGCCGCAGGTGGCTCTGTGGGGGCGGCATCTTGGGGTTCAGGAAGGGGGGTGTTGTTGCTTTACCCCAGCCCCGTCACATTGGTTTCATTCGTGAGCAGGGGCTCACACTATTCAATCAGTTTAGCATTAATTTCAGTCCTTAAGTACCTACCTTTCGGTTTCTTTTGACCAAATTGTATCGAGTTATTTAGGTGAAATTCTGTCCTCTACCTACCAACATGGAAGAGGACCCTCAAGAATGGAACATCATGGAAGCCGGGATCACTACTTCTCCACCAAGAGGGGTCCACAGACGTCGACCTGTGACGAGCCGTCACAGGAGCTCTCACCACCGGCGATCCCCAAACTTGAAGTCCGAAGGAGTCATCCATGCGAGGCCGAGAGCATGGAAGTTGAGGTCGGGAGCGCACCACCAGGCGGCAGCACCTGGCGGACCAGCACGAAGAAGCGAACAGGTGGGGGAAGGATCCGGAGGGGGAGGGCACGGCTGGGAGAGAACGACCGCCCACCCCTCAGACGTGTCTTGATCGAGCCTCTCACCCCATCTCTCTGTGTGAAAAGTCTGTGTGACAAACTCTGTGTGGAAAATTCTGTGTGAAAACTCTCTGTGTGGAAAAGTCTGTGTGACAATAGAAAACTGAACTGTAACGACAACCGATTAAGCCCGAAGTTAACCATTGAAGACTGTCAGTGTACGATTGCGCCCTCCTGAAGTTTCAAGTAGCTAACGGCCGACCCTCGCATTCCAACCGGACCAAGCCCAACGGATTCTCTATTGAAAAACCCAGTACTGGTAAATTTAAATACGTATAAATTCCTTTCTTAACTGTTCCTCCTAGGTAATTTGATTTCTAGTTATTTTTCATTGTCCAAAGGACTTAGTATCTCTTCGTGTTACGAAACACCACGTGTTCATCTTCATGTTCCGTAACACCATGTGCTCATGTTCACGCTTCCTATTTTCATGTTACGAAACACCACGTGGGTTGTGATCTTGGAGGTTATCCCCATCAGGGCCCTCATTAATTGAAGTCACTATTTTTATTCTTAATTAGGGTATCTTAATCCCCAAGTCGAATTGTTCCTTATTATTTTTCTTGTCTTGAAATACTTACCTGACAATTATACAGGATTCATTTTGTTTACTTACCTTGTGGTTATCATTGGTACATTCCCGATCAATTTCCTGGTGCAGAATAGGAAACATAGGAGGTACTTACCTAAGCATACTTACCTTGCGAGCCGTAGTGAGAACCAGAGTAGAATCATTAACGTAGAATCATAACTTGAAAGTACTTACCTTAGACTTGCTGAAATCTCGAAGAACCTGAAACAGAAAGAAAAGTTATTAAATACAAAAGGTACAAATTATTACACAATAACGAGAAAGATAAAAGAAGTCATAAAGGGAAAATACTTACTCAACCTCAAGTTGGACAAAGATAGGCATTTTTCGGTAATCCCCGAAGGGATACCTATTCAACACCATCTTCGTCGTTTCTGCTGATTCGTTCCGCTGCTCATTGAAATCACGGTAAGTGAAACCCAGATACTCCTAGTATAAGTGCAGGGGCATTGTAGTGGCGAATTTTAAAATCAAGTTAATAACCTTGCTCGGTCACCGTAGTGTTCACGAAAATTCACCATTACAATTTGGTGGCACGCGGTGTGATTTTGATAAGTTTCGACTATCACGAACCTTCAGTTCGCCCTGCGCTTAACTAGTAGAGGACCGCCCAGGAGATTGATCGAAGTACCGTAGGAATATCATTTATTGATTCAAATCCACATTGTATATGTATTTCTTGTTGTCTTGTATATGTTGAAAGGAAATTACGAACGTAGAACATTGTTTTTCTGTAAAAACAAGGAATACGGCCGTAGACATAAAACCACCCGTGAGCGGAGGAACAAGAGTGTGAGCGAGCGGACGAGAGATCAGGTTGTTCCAGCGGCATTTTCCCGCGAAGGTTTCGGGCGAACCGCTGTGTTTCGGATCCTCACTATTCGGACGATCCGGATCGGTCTTCTCGTTGGTTCCAGAACGTTCTGGACGCATACCGTATCGGAGCGACTCTCGGGCGGGTCACCGGGTTTCGGATCAGCGATCCGTAGCGTAGGTTTCGAGTCAGCGGGTTTCGTAGCGTTAACACGTTCCGAGAACCGTGTTCCTGAGTCAAAGGAACGATTCGAAACGAACTGTTACCGAAACGCGAACAAGTACAAAAACTTGTTCTTGGATCGGAACAGCCCTCCCGCGTTCTGCTATCGGTTCGGAACCACCGTTCCGAGTCTGCGAACTGTTACGGAACAACTGTTCCTACGCAATTGCAAATCCCCGAAAAGTAACGAAACAAACAGTTTCGCGAATAACAAATACCGATTCGTGACCAAGTGAAGTTTTTTTTTTCTCACACCTTCATCAATTTTTTTGTGTATACCATCGAAACTGTCCACAATGGCCGAAGGAGGAGACGCTACCACGATCTCGTTCGAGATGATGGAGGCCGTTACCACTGCCATGGCGCAGATGGGAAATTTCTTCGCCTCCCAAAAAGGAGTCCCAAAGTCCGAGGAACAGGGCGCCGGACTTCCGAGGTCCTTGTTCCTGGAGGTGGATATATGGAATCCCGACGAAACCGGATGCATCTCGGCGCAGCAGTTCTTCGCCGAAGTGGAGCAGGCCACCGCCACCCTGACACAAGTACAGAGGGTGCAGTTTCTAAGAGCACGATTGAAAGGAGGAGTCAGGCGATTCCTGACAGAGGCCACGGGTGAGGAGCCGTACGACTGCCTGAAAGCTCGAATCCTCCGGTGGTACGGGAAAGAAAATCCCGAACAAGCAAACATCAAATTATGGACGACGAAGCGGCAAACCGGCGAACCCCTTCGGAAATACGCGGAGCGCTTGATGACGCTGGCGGCATGTGCGGTCGGGGCGGAGGAAAACCTTCCGCTTAAACAGCGACTGGAATGGATACAACGGAAGACCCTGCGAGCGTTCATCCGAGGGGTGGATAGGGAAATAAGCCTGTTCCTGAGGAGAGGAACCATCGAGACCCTCGAGGAGGCGGTCGAGAGGGCCGAGGAGTGGGAGGAGACTGTCCGGGAGAACCAGGAACCCAGGAGGTGTTATGAGTGCAGGGAGGTGGGACACCTCGCGGCCGGGTGCCCGAACCGTGGCAGTCCCAGTGGAGGCCGAACGCCGCCAAGGAGTCCAGCGCCCGGAGGAGGGTTGCTAAGGCGGTCCCCTCGTTGGAGACCACCCTCCCCGGAGCTGCGCCTGCCCTGCTGTTTTTGTGGTGACCTGAACCGTTTCCCGGCGAGCGGCCCTCGTAGAGCCCTCATTGACGACCGGTGCGACTTTTGTGACGTCGGAAAACGTGCTGAAGCAGAATACTTCAAACAAAAGAGAACCAGTATGGTCGCACCCCACCGAACGACGACCTCGACCTCCGTGGCAGGAGTTACCACCCCAACCCCGGACGAATCGGAAGAAGAGGCGAGGGGAGATGAACTGGTCGCGTTCCAGACCACGGTCGCATTCACCACGAGGCCCATGATATCGGTTCCGGTGAGGCTGGCAGACATCGACCGCCGGATGGTACTGGATACTGGCGCTGCGGTGTCGGCCCTGTCCGACCCCATTCCTGGGGTGGAGCTTCGGCCAACTACGGCGGAACTGTGGGGAGCCGACGGACACCCGCTGTTGTTACGAGGAACACAGAGGGCCTTGGTGGAAATTGGGCCAGTGCGAACCACACACGAATTCTTCGTCTTCGATCGACCCGATTCTGGCCTAAATTTGTTGGGGCTGGACCTTCTCCGGAAATTTCCAATTCGCATCCGGACCGACACAGGGGCAGTGGAAATGGATCACCCCGGAACTGGGGAACGCCTAATTATCGGGGCAGTGATCCGGGATCCCAGCACCCTGAAGAGCCTGGAGCGACTGTCGGCCGGCGGGCGGGCGAAAGGATCGGGGATGGAGACGAGCGGGGCCCGGCAGGTACGGTCACGCGAACTGGAGGAGGATCCCATGGAGACTCTAGAGGTACCCAAATGTGATCATCCCTCCGAGAAAGAGGAACCATTACTGATGGAAGGTCAGGAATGCCTCCCGGCAGAGGACTGGGGAGAGGTGGCGGACCCTGACGAGTTGCAGCAACTGATACGTGACCAGACGGGACATTTGGCGGTGCCTGAACGAGAGCGGTTGAGGGAGTGTCTGGAGCGAAACCAGCACTTGTTTGGAAAGCCAGGGAAGGAGGGGTGTCATCTGCTGGTGTCACATGAGATCGACACGGGGACGGCATCCCCCGTTGCGAGACGACCCTACCCCGTACCTCACGCGCTGCGGGACTTCGTGGAGGAGCAGGTGCACGGGATGCTGGCGGACGGAGTTATTGTACCGTCCAAGAGTCCCTGGAATTCGCCGATCGTTATGGCAAAAAAGAAGACACCGGCCGGGGAACCCCAGCGGTGGCGTTTCTGTGTCGATTACCGTGGGTTGAATGGGGTTACAAAGGGGAATAAGTATCCAGTCCCCAGGTTGCAGGAGACCTTGTTCATGATGGGGGGGAGCAGATGGTTTTCCACGTTGGATCTGACTATGGGTTACCACCAAATCCCGGTGGCTCCGGAGTCCCAGGAGAAGACGGCATTTACCGCCATGAACAGGCACTTCGAGTGGGCTAGGATGCCTTTTGGGCTGAAAAATGCCCCGGCGACCTTCCAGGCTGCGATGAACGACACACTGGACGGGCTCATTGGGGAAGGGTGTCTTATATACCTGGACGACGTGATTTTGTTTACACGGGACGCCGAGTCTCACGTCGAGCTTCTTCAGGCGGTGCTTCAGAGGTTTGAGGAGGCCGGATTTCGGCTCAACCTGAAGAAATGCTCGTTCATGAAGTCCCGAGTCCACTACTTGGGTCACGTCGTTTCCGAGAGCGGAGTGGAAATGGACCCCGAAAAAGTGAGCGCCATCAGTGGACAGACGGCGCCGACAAACGCGCGGGAGTTGAGAGCCTTCCTAGGCCTGGCGGGCTTCTACAGGAGATTCATCCGGGAATACTCGACCATTAGCCGTCCTCTTACGCAGCTGCTCAGGAAGGAGACCCCTTTCGCGTGGAGCGCGGAGCAGCAGAAGGCCTTTGAGGAGCTGAAAGAAGCGCTAGCGATCGGACCCGTGTTGGCCTACCCTGACTTTGAGAGGCCTTTTGTGCTGGCGACGGACGCATCCGGGACCGCGCTGGGGGCAGTGCTGTCCCAGGAGTTTGCGGATGGGGAACACCCCGTCGCCTTTGCTAGCCGGACACTGAAGGACGCGGAAACCCGTTACTCCACCACGGAGCGGGAACTGCTCGCCGTGGTCTGGGCGGCGGGTCATTTCCAGGAGTTCCTCCTGGGAAGGAAGTTCATCTTACAGACGGATCACGCGGCGATGAACATCCGTGACCCGACATCAAGAATAGGACGGTGGATCCTGCGTTTAACAGAGTATGAGTATGAGGCCAGATACCGACCGGGGACCCAGATGGCCCATGCGGACGGCCTTAGTCGGTTGACCGTGGGAGCAATCACTGTCCTGAGCCTGCCGAGGGAGTTGTTGATTGCGGGACAGGCCCTTGACCCCTGGGTGCAATCAATGGTGAAAGCACACGCAGGAGGCAAAGTGAGGCGGGATGACGGATTCTGGAAAATAGAGGTGCAGCAGGACGACAGGACTGAGCTTGTGCCGCTGATACCGGCTACCCTTCGGTCCTGGTACCTGACCAAGTGCCACGAGAATGGGTGGGCGGGACACCCGGGAATTGACACCACGAAGCGAGTCGCACGACGGTACGGGTACTGGAAGCAAATGATGAGGGATGTAGAGGAGTCTGTGAGGAAGTGCTCAGCGTGCCAGCGACGTAATACACCAAACGGGCTGGAACCGCCGATACAACGTCCGGAGTTGCCGTCCCGTGTCGGGCAGATCGTTGGCATAGACTACGTCGGGCCGATTACGGGAGAGGCCGGTACGCGCTACTTGCTCACCATAGTAGACCACTACTCCAAGTACGCCGAGGCCTACGTGACTACGAACTGTACCGCAGCAACGACTGCACGAATTTTGTCAACCCGTTACATACCCATATATGGAGCCCCGGAGCAGTTGGTCTCAGACAGGGGAGCGGCTTTCGTTTCCAGCTTGCTGCAGGAGTTGTGCGAGGTGTGGCAGATTCGCCAGGTGCGCACGTCCGCTTACCACCCACAGGCCAACGGCGTCTGTGAACGTTTCCACAGGACACTAGCCAACATTGTGGCCAAAATCCAAACGGAGACGCCGAACAGGGAGGCGGCGCTGCCGATAGCCCTGGCAGCTTATCGTGGGCTCCCTCATCATAGCACGGGCTATTCACCAAATCGGTTGATGTACGGACGAGAGTTGCGCTTGCCGCACGTGGCAGAAATCGGCTTAGACACGGTCCCGGCAACCTCGAACTGTCGACAGGTGAAGGAGCTAGTTGGAGGTAGTTTATTTCGTAAAAGAAACGCAGGAAAAAAGCCTAGGTAGGCACCTAAGCAACATCAGAACAACAACAAATCTTATGTACTTTTTTGATAGATGATGCAACGAAGTAATTAAATACGAAAAAAAAAACCTGGGTGATCCTGATTTGATATTGACAAGATATCAGCAGAAAGTTAAGTTTGCTGACTTGTTCTTCTTTCATTTTAGCTGTCACGTCGAAGGACATGACGGGCATGTGTCAGTTGTAGTTCTGAATTGGTTCTAAATGCGTATGGACAGCTAGGGAGTTCCGAACGGTTCTCATCCCCTCCCCTTTCAGTTCTGTCTCGGACTAGTTTGATCCCGAACTGGTTCTGGACTGACTGTCCAAACAAACCTTTTAATACTTCCTCTTCCATGTTGGTAGGTAGAGGACAGAAGTCCTCTCTTCCATGTTGGTAGGTAGAGGACAGACGTTTGATGAATATGGACCTAATCCATGGCAGTGTGGCCATGACCATCCCATGGTCCATGCTTCACGATGATGAGCAGATAAGGATTATAACAGAGATAAGGACTGGAGATAACAGAGAAGATAACGAATTGTGGCCCCTGTGTGCGCCCATTTGTGTTTACGGTTTTTCCAATAATTATAATTTATTCTGTGACGCAAATGTGGTATCAGTCGCCTTGAGTAGGAAGGGTATTGAATAGAGCGGTCTCCCCTGCGTGTGCTGCTTCTACATCATCCAGTGTATCGTGGTACCTACCCTCGAGATACTTTACAAGACAATCCCCTGGCCGCAATCGGTAAATTTGAATCGGTAGTACATTATTTCATCTGTGTTTCACTTACCATTTCGATCATATTCGTTTGTTTGAAAGTAGTAGGTTATTCAGTTTCCAATCGTCAGAATGTTTACACTCCAAGTTTACGTTTTTCTGAAACTCCCATCAAGATCAAGGAAATGGGATGAAACCAACATTTTAAGGGCACCAGTAGTAGAGAAAGTTCAGCCCTAGATAAATTAAGATAAGAAGGCAATTAAGATAAGAAAAATGGGCAATTTCGGGTTTGTATTTATTTTTCACAAAACATGATTAGGAATAAAAAATGATTTGGAATCCAAAATACCTTCTTAATTGGCACCTTCTTAATTGCTATTCGGAGACATTTGGAAATCGTGAATAAGAAAATGATGAGAGACTGGCTGTTATCAATCCGGGGTCGATGAATTTGAAAGCAGACCATCTTCATTATTACGGGCATAATCCCTGAAAAGTTCATCAAAAAATACAGATTGAAAGTATAAAAGATATGGCTATTATTAGGGGGCGATGATTTTCAATGGGTCCCTAGCAACATTTATATCTCAAATGCATTGAAAAGCTCGGCGCTTCGCGCCTCAAAAACAGGAGTGTTGAAAAGATGCGCGTCCCCCTCGAGCGTAACGTTTTTCGGGTAGTTACTCTAACTAAAACATGTTCCATGTTAAAAGATTAGTGGTTTTGTGCATCTTTGTCAAAGTTATTATTTTCAACGTCAGCTATTTTGTTTTAGACAACCAAGAAGATGGTATGTAACACTGGTAATGCTGAATTAGATGACAAGGTGAACAAATGGAATGAATGGAACAAGGTTTGTATGATAGCAAATTCTTCTCCATATCACTATGAGAGAAAATTATCTAGAAGCTTATGTCATCACAATTCTTCTCAATCAATTTTCTTCAGCGTCACTCAGTATAGCTCCTAGACATTGCTTTAGATATCCTAGCTGTTATCATGTAACGTATAATTTCCTAACTGAAACAATATACTTTTCTAAATAGATTAACATTAGGTCCTACCTTGGCGTACATATCCACGAATAGATGAAAAGAAGCACTATTTTTATTTAAATTAACAACTACTTGTATTAATTAATTAAGAAGATAATAAATTTACCATGATTTATGATGTTGACCAAGGGGTAGAGCAGGATGAGAACTCGGAAGTGAACTTTTGTAACAGCAACAGGTAATCTGAGGCAGAGTTGTTTTAGGTACTTATTCCAATTACATGTAATGTAATGTTTTATTAAATTCCCGTGAGTTTTTATTTGGAAATTGGCCTTAAGGGAGGCAGTAAGATGTGCAAGTCGATGAGTGTTGAGAGGTTAGAATGGTGAACCATTCAACTCGGAATGTCTAACAAGTTTTGCACTTCTGTTCTTCCTACCTACCCATCAACATCTCATCAAAGGACATCATATTGAAGATCAGCTTCATTACTTAATCGGATTTATTTTTCTTCAGGACTCTTCGGCTCAGGAAATAGTCGACAATTTGATTAACAACAACGATGTGAAGAACCTGGAAAAAATGTTCTTGAACAGGATAGAGTTCGGAACTGCAGGACTTCGTGGTAGGATGGGACCGGGTTTCTCCCAGATGAACGATCTAGTCATCATACAAACTGCTCAAGGACTCGTCAACTATCTCACGGAGGTCCATCAAACCTCCGATTTATCTATCGTCGTCGGTTATGATGGTCGTCACAACAGTAAAAGGTGAGACAATTTAAAATCCTCAAATTCTTCAAACAATTATTCTCATATTTCGCGCACACCCCAGCGCATGGGCCGGAAAAACTGTTTATAGTTTTTTCAACACGTTTACTGCGTTAGGGGGTCAATCGGCCTCATGCGGAACTTCCCTATGTGCGGGACTATGGGAGACTACTTTCCCGTTTGAAAAAAAAAAGTTACATGTCAAATGATCGGTAATTGTTTACTATTACTTTGTCACCTCTAACTTTTTCAGTATTTAGATATATTATCAGCAATGGACTACCAACGACAGATAAACATGTTTGAAGGGCCGGAACAACCAGATATTGCTAGTTACATGGGGTCAAAGTACAGGTCTTATCAAAGTTCCGTCATGAAGCGGTTTCTTGCAGTCAGTTCTGATGACGTCGTGTTCCGGTTACAATCCGTTTCTGTGCAACAATTGTGAGCTTACTTTGAGTCAGTTTATCGTAATAACCGTGATTATAGTGGCCGTATTCACGCTCTTTTTAAAGCGATAGGACATTTGTACAACGGCGAAGACCAATCGGCACCTTCTGAACCACCTCCGGACTCCAACGCCTGTAGTTCATCTGAAGACGACTTCTAAAGTAAGTATCTTACTTTTTTACTTTTCCGGGCCTCAATAAATATAAATCCTTTATTTACAAGCATAAATATTACAAATGTCTTCATACTGAAAAAGTTAGAGGTGACAAAGTAATAGTAAACAATTACCAAATGATCAATTGACTTCATCAAATAGCCAGTCCAATTATTAAAAAAAAAGTGAGGGACTGATTGACCACTCAACGAAGTATAGTTGATAAGTTGATTCACAATGCGGGGTGGTGTCAATCAGCCCCCAGGAAAAACTCTTCTTGAATCGGACTCGAAGATGATCTTCACAGTTTCCCACCCTTCATAATCGTTCCTCTCGGGGATTCACATTGTTTTGCAGCTCTACCTGTTGTTCTCTCGGTCTTGGTATATTATCTATATGTTATCTCTTAATAAATATACTATTGGTTCAGATTACGAACACAAGTTTATAAACCTTATCATATCTGCATTTGGTTTACAATAATTTATGAAAATATAGAATGGAATGATTTGAATAGAATATTGAATCGGCAAAATGTTTAATTGGTTGAAAAAGCATCTAAAACTAGCATTAAACGTCAAATATACGCAATTTTTGAGGTTTAGGCCTTACATATTGGGAAAAACGTTGTATCATGTCCTGGCTCTGTCTATAGAAGAGGTGCATCTACTTTAGAGGAATCAAATGAGTTTTTGCCATTAGGCTCTGATTCCAGTAGCTCAGACTAGAATGAATGGTGTAAGGTATAAAGGGTCGATCGACCCCTCAACGCACTGTGGGGGAGTTCTGCACGGGGTCAATTGACCCCCCTATCGCACTGTGGAAAAGCCGCGGTTTTCAGCTCCGCAGTTAACGTGTTAATCTAAACTAGACCTCATTCTGATAATTTTGACACCAACTACGACCTTCTAGCGTGAGAAGACCTTTTTCTATGATTTTTCAAAGTTTTGAATGTTTATGACGTCACAGTGGGCTGGGGGTTCCTGCCCACAGAGTAACGGAGACAAGTTAACAGAGAAGAAAGCCAACGTTAAAATGGTGTGCAAGCATTTTTGAGGCTGCCTCAGTCGCGCTATCTACTTTCAGCTAGGATTGAGGAACTACTACGGAAGAGGTGGGGAGGGGGAGGCCACACTCTTCATACCGCTTCTATTCAAATCCTTTCGAATGACCAGAAATTGATAACTTTTCGTTTCATCATCATTTAGATTTGCAAAAATTACTTGTAATAACCAATCGAGGCGAAAGGTATTTTCAGAGTTCCTCATGCAATTGTTGTCCCTATCGCCAGTAGTTCAAATATTCAATTGACAACTGCTACCCAAAGAAACGTTAGAAACCCAGTGTATTATTGAAAATCGCTGGATTTTTTCGTACATATCGCGAATATAACTGAATGTTATCAAATTAATTACTTAGATGCAGCCAGTAACGCACCAAGGAGAAAAATATGTGATAAACAAGGTGGCTTGTTGTGATGAGGTTAGGAACAAGTGATCATGAACGCTATCTGTTGCTTTCTGCTATAACTACGTCCTGGAGCTCCACCAATCAGAACGCTTCTCGGGCTCCCACATTCAGCTTTCAGCCCAGTGTTCCCGCCCAGGCGAGAGGGGCGCGAGACGTCATAAACATTAAAAACTTGGAAAAATCATAGAAAAAGATCAACTCATCCAAAAAGAGAACGGCTGGTGTCAAAATTCTCTAAATGAGGTCTAGTTTAGATTAAGAATTAAAAAAAAATCAGGCGCACGCGCCCCCCATTCTTCAATTTTTGGTTTATTATTTTCAATAATGAATCTTTGGAATTGACCAAGAAATTTTTTTTTAACACCCCCTCAAAATTTGTAGGTTTACGTTTCAAAGTACCTACGTAGAATCCGAAAATCGAATAAAAATTTTTCCGTCCGTACGCGGCACTTTCCTTAGTTACCATAGACCGATTTTGGTGAAATTTGGTGGGCTCCATCTGGGGATCCAGGTGGGGTCTAATTGTGTCGCGAAGCTTTTGGTTGATGTCAGTCACTTCCAAGGGATGAACATTAATGGTTGAAATTTTCAAAAAGTGCCCTAGCTCGAGAACTCTCGAAATAAAGGTATTGTTTTTCACCAAGTTAAGATAGTATTGAATTTTTAGAGACCACGCGGAGCTCTGTAGGACAATCCGTTCGCTCCCTACGAGAACTTAAGGGTTTTTCTTCGACAAAACAGAATCACGAGTGTGAATCACCAAAGATGTCTAATCTCCGTTCAAATTTTATCTGACCAAAATGTTTCTTCGAGTTCTATTCAGTTTTGCTTCCTTAGCAACCAGTAATCGAATTTTCCATGTGAAGCTCCATATTTCTTCGAATCGAGTGTGAAGCTTTTATTTCTTCCAAATAAACTTGATTGTGAAGGTAATTATCAGCACCATTATCAATGCACAATAGATGCAAATTAGCCGGCCTTTTTCCTAACTTTTAATTTCTATTGGTTCCAAATTTGGTCAAATGATTGAGATTGATCAAACGATCAACATTTTCCCAATGAACAAAACCGATTATATTTAAAAGAAAAAAGTGGAACACCCCATTGAAGTTATTTTAAGAAGCATAGAGGACTGACAACTGTCCATATCTCAGGTGGGCTGAGATGTCTGCCTCTATATTCCTGAGGAAAGGTTGTAAGGTGTACCTCTTCTCCGACGTGTGTCCAACGCCCTTCGTGCCATTCGGAATTGGGAAATACGCAGCAGCTGCAGGAGTCATGGTCACAGCATCCCACAATCCCAAGGAAGATAATGGCTACAAAGTCTACTGGGACAATGGGGCCCAAGTAAGTTATAGAGTAGGGATGGGTATCGTTATAAAAGTATCGATATTTTGTATCGATACTGTATCGTATCCGAGTATCGATATCCCAAGTATCGTTGGGCATGAGTATCGATATTTTAAAATATCGAGTATCGATACTTTAGTGCCACAAACTATCAAAATCATCCAATTTTCTCAAGAAAAATAATTTTTTCAACAACTTTTATTCATTTTTCACTATTAAGAGTCCAAGCAGAGTGATTTTTTCCATGATATAAACGTTATTTGTGCAACCAAAGAGTAATGACCCAAAAGCCTCTCTATCTTCTTCATTTTTTAGCCATTATGTTGAATTTTCTGCGAGAACAGTATCGATATTCGATATTTAGAAATATCGGATCCAAAGTATCGATATCCATGAACATCGGATAGTGCAGTATCGATACTAAAATATCGAGTATCGGTACGAAAGTATCGATATTTTGAAATATCTAGTATCGATACCCATCCCTATTATAGAGATCAATAAATAAACCTACATTTCATAAGACTTGATATGACAGAGATGGAACTAACAGGACTGGAATTCCTTAGGCCTTCAATTTTTACGACAGCAGCCTTCGAAACTCTGAAATTAATGCTATACTAGAAAATTGACGAAGTTTGTGCAAGATGGGCCATCGTGACAAAACCACGTTTTGAGATTCAGCTGCCAGAAGTATTCAAGTAATCGCCATTCAGTACATTGCTAACAATGCGTTTTTGGGTCAAAAATCACTCATAATATAAGTAACCCTGGATGACAGGGTTCATTATTTTTCTGGTAACGAATCTTCAAAAAACACGGCTTTTCCGTTGGTAAATACATTGTCATATAAACTGTAAAACTATTTATATCTATCGTCATCAATTTTATCGTGCGAAGGGATCAATCAAATTTATTTCAACAATAATTACCTTTCTGCTGCAATATCAAGCCTGTTGGGCAATTTGTGGGTCGTTTAGTTGTTGTGGGTTGTGTTGGTTTATTATTTTCAATAATGAACCTTTGGAATCGACCAAGAAAAAAAAGTTTTAACACCCCCTCAAAATTTGATGGTTTACGTTTCAAGGTACGTAGAATCCAAAAATCTGATACCCATTCCTATTGAGCTGTAGGTAAGAGTTTCCTCTGTGTTGAACAATCCCGCTTCTTTTTCGGGAATAGAAAATGTGGTTTTGGCGTCCTCTCCCGTTATTCTTCAAGAAACCTGTTCATAAAATACACCCTTAGCTTTAGTTCATCTATCCTCCGCTAGGGATAGTAAAGCCTACCTTAGCTTATCTCATCGCTTATTTGAGCAAAAAAACGCTTTACATTCCCTAGCGGAGGTTACATGAACTAATGCAAGTGGTTTAGGCGTTCGTCAAAACCGCTGATGATGAAATATGAAGGCTGACTAGAAGTGAACATAATTAGTGATTCTAATGTGTCCACCGAGTCTACGTCGAATCATTCAGCGATTACCCACTTCAAATCCTTTTGATGAATATATTATTCCCAAAAAGCTACCTGTCTCAAATGTTCATTTTTCTTATTCATCAGGAGGGGGATGACTGAACATTCTCTTTTAGAAGAAAATTTCCCATAGTCATTTTTTACACTTCTTATGAGTTGGTAACAAAAGTTATTTTAACTTATTTTCAGATCATACCCCCCCATGACAAGGGAATTTCCGAAAGTATTAACAAGAATTTACAGCCTGAAGAAGAGTCATGGTCTATAATATCGGAATCGGAAAAAATTATTGATTCTTTATCAGAATTGACTGAAGACTACATGGCCAAACTGAAACTCAATCTGGTCAATAGCACGTACAACGAATTAGCTCCTGTCAGTGTTGCCTACACTGCAATGCATGGTGTTGGGTACCCATTCGTTGTGAAGGCATTTAAAACGGCTAATTTGAAGGTAATGGATGTTTTTCAAAACTAAGGTGTGAAAAATACATACAGTTCCAATGACTTTATTGATATTACCTACTAGTACCTGTACTATTTTTGTCGGTCCCATGTCGCTTTTTTTCTTTTTTGTTTTATTTGGCATTAGTAATAAACAGAGACCTTCAAATGCCACATTGCCACGGCGCCACACTAAAATGCCACATTCGGACCATTTTTTGGTAAAATGCCATATTTCGTTGATTTCTTTGAAAATCCCACATTTTGTGGCTTATTTTACTAATACTTATTTTTACTAACGCCCGAGAACGCCGAGAAAAATTTGACGAATGGATGTTTGCTAAAACCAGGTAAGATTAACTTATCATCACAGGTCAACGGGGGTCTCCGGCTGTTGTTAGGGTCTCATGTCCGTTCAAAAATAACTTTCCTGGACGCGGATTAGAAAGTCCGATGCAGGATCATAATGGGAGGTGCATGTGTACCTGAGTAGGTACATCCATTAGGGTCGGGGAGCACCATTCGGTATATGCACTCTTGCTCAAAATTAGCGCACCACCATCCATTTTTTCGTTTATCTCTTTCCTTGTTCCCTTATAAATTTTGTATCCTGGACTGGCCACCAAGGAGCCTAAACATGAATCCGATAGAGTATGTTTGGGACATGCTGAAAAGAAGAATTCGAGCCAGAGATCCACCATCAGACAATCTTCAGCAGCTGGAAACAGCAGCGAAGGAGGAATGGGACAATATCCCCAGAAAGGTATTCAAAACTTGATTAGAGGCATCGGTCGATAGCTGCAAGCCTTCATCCTAGCTAGAGGAGGTAATACCAAGTATTGAAAAGCTAAACTGGCATAATTCAAACCTTTTTTTCAATTTTTATAATTTTACCACAAGAAGTAAGTACATTTTTCTATAATTCATTAAAAACATATTTTTTTTCTCGAATTTGTGCCTTTTTTGGTTACATTTTTTTCTGAGTTTGCAAACAATGTGTGCAAATAGATAAAAACTTGATAAAGGAAAAAAGTAAGGGGGCAAACGAAGAAATAGATGGTGGTGCACTAATTTTGAGCAGGAGTATTTATCATTTCTGTTTCCCACGTCCTTCATACCAAGCTGAAGTTTCTTACTGTAAATATCGCGCTCATTTTCGTTTTTCCTCAATCTTCAATATGCCTAGAGGTTCTAGTTTAAACGTGACCCTTTATAAGAAGTGGATTACTGATGGCAGCAAATTGTTTTATAATTGAATTTAACATGTTGTAAATACATGTAAATTTGTTGGAAATACATGTAAATAGTTGATATAAATAATACAGTAGTTGATATGCTTTCAAGTTTCATGATTTAATGGTTTAACATCCCTTTTATGGTGGGGAGGGGGTGGAAAGTTGAAAAAAAAAAATTACCAAATCAGCTTAAATAAATGCCAAATTCGGCCACAATAAGTGCCACATCGCCACATTTTATAGTGCCACATATTAGAAAAATAAGTGCCACATTTTGAAGGTCTCTGGTAATAAACTTAAATTATACAGCCAACACATGTTGCATTTGTAAGTCGACATCATAGTATGATATCAACTAATATTATAATTAAGCGAATAGATTCTGTGGGAATGTTTTCATGAATAGCAGCACTTTAGTAACCATCAAAATACAGATGTTTACAATTTCAGTTCGCATTTTTTCGGGAATGTTAACAATGGAAGGTAGATTGATGGAAGGCCAGAACAGAGCGCGAGGTTGAGGTTGTACGGTACCTATTGTGAGTTCCTTTCCCTTTTGTTGAACAAGGATTCTCGATGGCGATTATTTTTGGGACATTCCATGATTAAATGTTCAGCAGTCTCCTGCCAAGTGGAATGGAGACTGCCATGTCACCTTCATAGAATGAAAGGTTATCTGATCTCTATGGATCTTGTCCACACATGTTCTCTTTGTCATTGTAGGAACTCGTTCCAGTTGAAGAACAAATAACGCCTGACCCAGATTTTCCTACAGTCGTTTTTCCCAACCCGGAAGAAGGTAAAAGTGCGCTGAATTTGGCAATTAAAACGGCTGATGAGAATGGATGCCAGGTTATCCTTGCTAACGATCCTGATGCAGATAGGTTGGCCATAGCAGAAAAAACCAAGTAAGTTGAATGGCGAAAAACAGTTCTTGATTCTGCTTGTAGCCTGAATGAAATTAGATTGTTCTTTTAAAAATTAATGTCAGGGTACGAAGGTTGGAGACACCGACCCAATTTTTGTTACTCTCAGAAATAATGGAGATGATGAAATGCTCCTAGTTCCCAACTTACTTCGATTGGGGAGAGATACGAGCGTCATACTATTGAGCTGTCATCACCTAGTGTAGTAAAAACATTATACATACTTATAGTAGTGAGACACAAAACGGGCGCAGGGTTTGAAAAAATATTGACTCATTTGGCTCAACTCTGCTGGATTGTTTTCTGCATGACTCAAACTGACTGTATTTTGTGTTTTTTTTTCCATATCCAGCGACGGACTATGGAAAGTGTTTACTGGTAACGAAATCGGAGCTTTGCTTTGCTGGTGGATTGTGTATTCTTTTAAAATGCGAGCACCTTCCGCTTCGTACAAAAACGTTTACACCATGTCGAGCACAGTGTCGAGTCACATAGCTCGAACGATTGCTTTGAGGGAAGGATTGTCTTTTGAGGTAACTTCTTAGTTTACCTACATTGCACATTTGTGTTTGTGTCACTTATGGAAGAATCCGTCGTAATTTTTAATAATATGTCTAAAACGTCTCCTAAGTGGGTGTGGTACTGTTGAATCATCAATAATTAACTTCCCTCGACCGGGGATCGATCTCCTATCATTCTGATTCTGAATGAGGAATTTCACCGAATTCTGTTTGCATTTTTCCTGAATAGTTAATGGTGTGGGATAGATGAAAATCGGGCTGATTTCGGAAAATAAGTCTCCTGTTATTTTTGGGAGACAATCGAAATTTTTGATTTCAAAACTAACCAGGAAAACGGACGTGAAGCAGGAACGCTCGCTGATTGGGCTGTTCGGATCGCAGTCTCCTCCCAGTGTTGCCCATTGGGACGACGAAATAGTGTTTTCTATGAGAAAAGTTATCAAACAAAAACAGGGGAAACCTAATTTTCCCCATCTTGCTTTTTCTATTTTTTTCTTCAGTTTTTCGATTTCGAACTTTACTGTTTCGTGAAATTTTGCATCTGGGGACTATAGATTTCTCGATCTCAGCGCTTCAAGCCGCCATAAATGAACTATTCCGGGATGACGTCATTTTCCCGGTTTTTTAGGACGTCCCACAGTAAGACTTGGGCGTCCTTATGCGATTGATCTGGGGTGAAGTTGGACAACACTCAACAGAAAAAAAAAAAATAACCACACAGTAATCCGTTTTAGACCATTCTGAATCCAAATCCGCGAAAAAAAACCATAGGTGTATGTCTGTGTCTGTGTGTGTGTGTGTGTGTATGTGTGTGTGTGTGTGTAACAAAATCTTGTGTACTCTGCACAGGCCTTAGTTCTCATTCGATTTTCCTGGTTCTTTTTTTGTTCGTCGCGGAAAACTATCTAGTTGTGCACTACGTCGCCGGAATTTCGAATTTTGCCTTTTAAGGGGAGGAAAGGGGGGGTTAATGCTCGAAAAACGTGCGTTTTTGGGCATGATCTTGTGTACTCTGCCCAGGCCTTAGTTCTCAAACGATTTTCGTGGTTCTTTTTTCGTTTGACGCGGAATACTATCTAGTTGTGCACTACGGCGCCGGAATTTTGGATTTTTCTTTTTAAGGGGGGGAAGGGGGGGTTAATGCTTAAAAAACGTGCGTTTGCGTGCATAATCTTGTAAACTCTGCCCAGGCCTCAATTTCCAACCGATTTGCGTGTATCTTTTTTTGTTTGACTCAAATAACTTCCGAGTTGTACATGATTTTACTAGAGTAGCAAAATTCGCGAGGGGAGGGGGTGAGGGGGGTTTAATATTCACAAAATATCCGATTTTTCAATATTTCGGTTCCTTTACTGCTTATTAATTGTACCCAAGCTTTGAAATTGAGGAAAAATTCTCATTATACCTCCGGATTTTCATGAATTATTCTCTGTACCACCATGGAAGTAATACTGGTGCCACCATGGTGCCATGATGCCATAAACCGCTCATTTCGTGTTTTTTTTTTTTTTTTTTTTTTTTTGTGTTTCACCTTGAATACAGATGTGAACTTCGACGGACTGCCTACCAAAACTAACAGATGAAAGTTCAATGTTACGACGTCTTTCCGCTTTGGTGCCAGACTGGCACCATCGGTGGTGGTGGGGGGGGGGGGGGTGAACTCGAATTCACAGCGTGTCGGAGTCGTTACATCTGGATTTTCAGGACCCTGTTCGAGAGAATCAGAGAGTAAAAGAAGGTTTAGTTAATTAAACTCGATGTGCAACCTTTGCTACATGCCTGAGAATGGTGTTTTGGCGAAGTTCAGTAATTAGATGATGGTAGAACAAAACTCACTCTGAGTACTGAGTGTTGTCCGATGATGAATTCCAATTTTCTCGTCCACGGATTAATGAACGAGCTCAATTCAGTTTCAATCAGAACGTAGCCTCCGTTTTGACACAGGAATCTGTAGGGCTTTGAGCGAAAAGGATGTCCTTGTTCCTTGATAACTGAAAAGTACGGAAGAGTTTGAGAAGTTATGAAGGAGGTAACAAATGAAGAGCTGCTGAGAGCCTTGGAATACTGTCTACAACATTAGTCGAGCCGTATTTCAGAAAAGCTGGTTTCTAAAAGCAAAAATTGATTTTTTCTTTTGTTTTATTATTTTTATTATTTTTTTAAACAAAATCAGAAGAGCTAAAGGAGAGATTTTACAGAGTCAAGAAGCGAGGCCTACTTTCGACTCAAAAGAAGACTCTCAATGGCGAAACTAGGTACTGCTATAAGCTACCAACTCTTAGCAACGCAAGCATTGCAGTCCTAACTCAAACTGAATTTTTATTAACCCATTTCAAGCCGAGGGTAGAAATAACAGAGTAGTGGGGGGGGGGAGGAGGATGAACTATTTTACAGAATGCCGGCCGAAATAAGGCATCATTAGCTCACCAATCGAGAGCAAAAATGCTCCAAATTTTATGAATTTTAAATTTTAATAGGATTTCAGAGGTCTCAGTTTTCCAAATCGTGATTTATCCGTTTCATTGTCAAAAATGAAAAAAAAAAATCTATATAAAATCTAAAAATTTATTTTTATAAACCGGAATCTGTTTCGACTTAATGCCCAGAACGCTCACTCTCCCAGGACCAAATTTGAGCAACCATAATCATGCTTTCGGCCAAAAGGCCTCCTTTTAAAAAAAAATTCCCAAATCGCATTGAGCTCCCGAATGTCGAAGACATTTTTCTTTGAAAAGTTTAGGAACAGCATGAACGAGAAAAAAATCTTCTACAAAGATTTCCCACTATTTCAATATTTAAAAAAAAATCATTATTATGACGATGCAAAAAAGCATCAATGGCCGGAAATGGATTAATTTATATAACACAGATTGTATTCATAAATCTATAAAAAATGAAGAGAGATTGTTTCCATGAATTCCAACAAACCTTAATCACCAAGCAATCCCACACTCTTGGGGCTTTTATCTGAAGGTGTAGTAAATTTGTATTTTGGGTTACCAAAAGAGTGGGCCTTTCTAGTGAAAGCAAAAACGAAAAGTCGAATTTACCTGCTTCGTACACCTCCTTCAGGAAATGAAGGTCTTCCGGGTGGTAGAAATCCAGGACAGAGCGCGCTAGCATGTCTTGCGGAAGAAACCCGAAGTACGGAGTGACCTCCGGGTCGACGTGAACCAACTGGCAATTGACGGAGTGTCGAGTCATGAATTTGGGCGACATTCGCGTTTCGCAAGGGTCTAAAACGTAAATTCACGAAGCAGTAATTTCAGAAAATACAACTAGCGAAACTCGCTAGGAAGAGACACGACATGTTGGAACAGGAATTACGTTATGATGAATGGAATACATTACCGAAGAACGAAGCTAATAAGTCACAAAATGGGATCCGAGCAAACTGCGTGATACCGAAGAGGTAGAGAATAAATAACGCTCATTTTTTGGTAACATTTTTAGTAAAATTGAATCAATTAAAAACGGCTGAGACGAGTTTTTGAAACAAGGAGCATCTAGGGAAAGAAAGTGGTAGAACAGCCCGAGCGCTATCTAGCGACGATTAGATGAACCTTCTCTTCTTTTTTGGCAAGATGGGTGCATCTCCCTTATCGACCGGTGGTAATGTCTGTAGATCCCTGCCTAATATGTAGGAAACCAGAAATTTTCCCTCGATGAAAAAGGCAATCAAATCTGTTTGAGGCATCAATAAGAAAGCCATTCAGTCTGAAATGAAAATCTATGTACTCGTAGGTAAACAAAATTGATTTATTTTATTTAGGAACTAGGAACACATCACATGACACCTACATCACATAACCCAACTGATAAGGAAGATAACCCAGGGTTTTGAGCTCCGGAAGGTTCATCTTTTCTCCGCTAGGCTGCGCTCACGCCGTTCCACCACTTCCTTCCCCCAGATGCTCCTTTCGAAACATTTTGTTGTAAACGAAGCGGTAGTCACAACAGCCACGTTCATAAATGGAGTACAAAGATACACACTTCCAATTTTTCACAAACAATGTTTCCGAAAAAGATTGCGTTCCTCTCCACCAGTGTTGAGATCACGTGGTTTGATGGGATTACCTTGCAGGTGGGCTTGAAATGATGAACCTGTGTGAAATTCGCCATATTTTTCAGGCGCGTCTTCTTATTGAATAATTATATTTTGCCAGCCCTGCTTAGATTGACGCATTTTTCCAACCTATGAGCGTGTGTGCTCTGTGCATACACTTGTATAACTATACAATTTTCATAAGTTCGTCCTTTCAAGTGGATTTGTAATGCTTTACATGATGAATTCAACTTATTAGAGAGTTACAGCGGGCCAAGATACGTACAAAAATGCGAGGCTCACGTCGGAAACGCGAGCCTCGTGCATGACGTTAGACTCACCGAAGGGAGCATCTCTGAGTGAGCTTATACGAGTATATACTCGTATAGTTTCCTCGGGGGATAGAGAGGTAGAAGGGTGACATCATGTTGACGTGTTTCCCCGTACCTCGTCTCCCCCAGTAGGTGATGACTCACTCAGGGATCCTCTTGTTGCTTCTTTTCTTAAGAACTAATTGCTAGCTAAAATTTGGGTCGTAACAGTTATTACTCAACTCTACAGGCTTCAATTACGTCATAGCTCAAAGGTATTTGTATAAGAGATTGGTTTTTGGATAGATTAGAGAAGTTGGAGGATTAGAAGTTCTGTTGTAACGGTACAAGGTGGTAGCAGGAGTCGAGAAGTGTTGCGGGTCAGTCTAGACGCGCCTGACTCTATGACCGAGAATCTATCACTACGTAATTTCACACAGTCTTAACCGAGTTTATTCGTAAATTAGGAAGTTCGGGCTGAAAGTTTGCCTTAGGAGGTTTTTCGAGGTGCTGAATCCGATTTTGGGGTCAAAAATAGGAAATTCCGACATGGTGAAATTCCTCATTGGAGCTCCTACCACTTGAGCTAAGGAAGTGAATGGACAGAAATGCGAAGAGGTAGCTGATCACAACAGTACATAACCTCCTTGTACCTATAACCCGATTTGGTAGATGATCCGACCCATAGTAGTTAATCTGTTGAAAATTAAATGGTCAGTTCAGCGAAGCAGTCCAGAACTGAACAGGGGAGGGGATAGAGGCGCCTGAACTACTCCGGGCTCCTCCAAACCCCTCCGAACCATTCAGGGCTGCTTCTCCGAACAAACCTTAAACATTGATCTTCAAGAACCTTGCACTACCCTCTTAGGGGCTTTCTACTCGTCAACCCGCACAATCTTTGAATATTTTTTCGAAATTGGCCGGTGAAAGGGAAAGTTTCAAATAGGAGGTACAGTCCGATTCTCCCTCAATGTGTTTCTAACGAGACAGCGCAACCCTTCCACACCAAATAACAATGCCATGAGTCATTCTAGGTTTACAAAACCGACGGGATGGCATACCAGAGGATTATCACAATATTCTGACATGTAGTTGAAGTTAATGTGATGGATAGAAGCAGAGGGAAAAACATCAAACAATTATGACTGGAAACAGCTCACAATTGATAGGCATATAACCATCCCAATATTTACGTTCCCAGGTAAGATCAAAGTACTATTATAATTATGAATTTTTGACCGACTTCAACGCGAAAGAGGAGATACCAAATTTGGGTTGTCTTGGGATGACATTTTGCTTCTGAGTCTACCAAGGTAGCGGAAGCTTTGTTTTCAATTTTCAAGGACGAAAAAAAAGTTCTCCAAAATCAAAATTTTCACTCGCGTTTTGCGTTTTAGACCTTTCTGAACAATTTTGGTTCCGTGTCTGTGTGTCTGTCTGTCTGTCCGTCTGTCATGAATTCCTTGTAACGCGCATAACTATACGAAGTTATTGTCCGATTTCTATGAAATTTTCAGAGATTGCGCGGGTTGGCGTGCAGACGGTCCCCTATGAAAATCATGATCCCCGGACTGATAGAAGCGACTGCGCATGCGCAAACGTGAATTCCTTGTAACGGCCATAACTTCTACATTTTCCATCCGATTTCAATGAAATTTTCAGGGATGTTACAGATTAGTATTTAGATGGCCCTCTATGAAAATCACCACCTTCGGATTGATAGTAACTACTGCGCATGCGCAAACGTGAATTTCCTTGTAACGGCCATAACTTCCACATTTTCCACCCGATTTTGATGAAATTTCCAGGGATTATGTGGATTAGGTTGTAGATGGTCCCCTATGAAAATCATCATCCCCGGACTGATAGAAGCGACTGCGCATGCGCAAACGTGAATTCCTTGTAACGGCTATAACTTCTACATTTTCCATCCGATTTCAATGAAATTTTCAGGGATGTTACAGATTAGTATTTAGATGGCCCTCTATGAAAATCACCACCTTCGGATTGATAGTAACTACTGCGCATGCGCAAACGTGAATTTCCTTGTAACGGCCATAACTTCCACATTTTCCACCCGATTTTGATGAAATTTCCAGGGATTATGTGGATTAGGTTGTAGATGGTCCCCTATGAAAATCATCATCCCCGGACTGATAGAAGCGACTGCGCATGCGCAAACGTGAATTCCTTGTAACGGCTATAACTTCTACATTTTCCATCCGATTTCAATGAAATTTTCAGGGATGTTACAGATTAGTATTTAGATGGCCCTCTATGAAAATCACCACCTTCGGATTGATAGTAGCTACTGCGCATGCGCAAACGTGAATTTCCTTGTAACGGCCATAACTTCCACATTTTCCACCCGATTTTGATGAAATTTCCAGGGATTATGTGGATTAGGTTGTAGATGGTCCCCTATGAAAATCATCATCCCCGGACTGATAGAAGCGACTGCGCATGCGCAAACGTGAATTCCTTGTAACGGCCATAACTTCCACATTTCCAACCCGATTTCAATGAAATTCTCAGGGATGTTACAAATTAGTATTTAGATGTTCCCCTATGAAAATCACCACCTTCGGACCGATAGTAGCCACTGCGCATGCGCAAATGTGAATTTCCTTGTAATAGCCATAATTTCTACATTTTTCATCTGATTTCAATGAAATTTTCAGGGATGTTACAGAGTAGTGTTTAGATGGTCCCCTTATGAAAATCATAGTGAATTGTTTTTCATAGAGGGATTCATTCATAGAGGGATGGTCTCCTGTGAGAATCTCAAATCAGAGGGTAGCGCCTAGAACTGTCCTCCAGGGGTCGCGGGTTCGAATCCCAGCCGAGGCTAAGTATTTTTTTGATCCAATCATATACATCTACTCACTTAATTTTTCATCCGAATTTGATGAAATTTTCTAGGATTGTCCAGATTAGCGTGTAGATGGTCCCCTATGAGGGTAGTGGAAGGTACATAGAGATTGGTGTTTTGAGATTAACTACTATGCATCGGATCATCTATATAATCGGGTTATGGATACGAGGAAGCTATGTGCCACACCCACTTGGCAGACTTTTTTTTGTATGCACAAAAACCTTTTTTTTATTGACCGACTTCATGCGCGGCAAAGCCGCGCCGAAGGAAGGAGGTATACAGTTCGGTGTGTCATGGGACGACGATTTTTTTTTTAAACACAGAATGTGTTTTTGTGATGACCTACCGAAAAAAAATCGTCACGAAAAAGCGACAGAAAAAACATCTGGTGATATGTTTATTGGTTGTCATGTTAATGTCAACTCCACATTGATTATTGTTGTTTTTTATTTAACGGATGACTAGTATCGCAAAAACACATTCTGTGTTCCTATGATTTCATACAGAGTATGGAAAAAGATATAAACCGGGGGGTGCAGGGGGGCGGAGCCCCCCGCCGAGGCGCAAAGCGCCGAGTTTTTTTTTTGTATGTTTGTACCACTAGCATTTTCTTATTCGGGCACCAATCTGCCTGATTCTTTTTGAAAAGTGTTCTACAAGTATCCATAGTGGTCCCGTCTCAATCAGATTTCATTTTGCTTTGTTAAAAGTATCGAAATTTTGTGAATATAGTTCAAAAAACGTGGTTTTCGGGAAGATTGTTCTGCATCCTCTCCCCCCGCCCGACTCTTCGAAGCCACCCACCCGACTTTGTGTACATTCAAATTTAAGGTCCGATTCTCAGCTTCACAAAAAATGAGATGCTTTATGAGGGGGTTTCCGATAACCATCAAATTCCAGTAGACTACCAAGTGGGTCTAGCACATAGCCTTCTCATCATCCAAAACATGTTGCAGCGGGCTAAAATATGAAGTTCAAGTCCGATTCCGATGAAATTTTCAGAGATTGTACGAGTTGGCATATAGATGGTCCCCGATGAAAAGCATTGCCAAGGTACTGATAATAGCCACTGCGCATGCGCAAACGTGAATTCCCTGTAAGAGCTATACTTTCTACATTTTCCATCCGATTTTGATGGTATTTTCTGGGATTGCGCGGATTTGAGTGTAGATACTCCTCTACGGATATCATCGCCCCCGTGTCACTTACGTTGAGTGAAACAGTTTGGTGCAGGAGGAAGGGAAATAACAATGCGTGTTTTTTCGCTCACAACAGGTTCTAATTGACTTAATGCTTATCCAATGGGACGTCCCCTGGAATGCATGCATTACTAAACAATATGTTTAATAATTTTTGGACTCACTAATAACTACTTGAAACAATAATACTGTAGGTATAGGTACTAAAATAAAATGTAAAAATTAAACAATAAAGTTACCTACTATATAAAAAACCTCAAAAAGTAATAATTAATTCCACAATAAAAAAAACCATTAGTAATTAAAAAATACAAGTAAAAGATTTAAATAAGAAAAATAGCGAAAAATGTAGAAAAAGGTTAACAGTCGGTAACTCAAAGAATACCGACTTTAAACAAAAGTACTTGGTAGTAGGTAAATTATGTAAAATTAAAAAAAAAAATTAAATATTAAAAGTCGAAAAAATTAATAAGTTAAAAATTAAAACGAATGATTTAAAATTTTAAACAAAAGTACTTGGTAGTAGGTAAGTTATGTAAAATTGTAATAATTAAAGTCGAAAAAATTAATAAATTAAAAATTAAAACAAATGACTTATAAAATTAAATTTTAAAAATAAATTTAAAAAATCACTAGAAAGTAAAAAATAAAAAAATTATGAAAATACAGAAATAGTAAAATAAAAAACTTTTTAACAAAAAAACGGACCGACCTCAAAACTGATGATGGCATCCCACTAAAAAGGAAAAAATAATAACGACAACTTATTCAGATAGGTTGGTAGGTAGGTACGCATTGAAGTCGCTGCCGTGCCCATCTGCAGAGAAAAACATACGCAAGTAGATTCCACTTCCATCTGGTTAGTATTACAACATGGGTCGATAGTGCAATACAAAACATGAATGAGAGTGGGTACCTATCATTGAGGTAATGCATGTGTTCCAAAACTATTAGGTAGTACGTCACTGCTGTCGTATGAAGGAGGATGAGAGAGTGAAAATAAGTGTGAATCTCAGTAAGAATATTTCCTTTGATAACAGCTGAAGACGTCTGCGTCACCAAAAATGGCAGTTGGATAAAAATTCAACATGAGAAGGTTGTTTACTTACTTACCTACCCCTACTCCTGTTTTGTATTGCACTATCGACGCATGTTGTAACACTAACTGGTTCATTTGAGTATGAACTCATATCACAAACCCACATCATGATCTAGACAATTCTACATTCAATATGTGATACGTGGAATATAAGATTAATTAGATATTATGTAATCAAAGATTGATCACGTATAATTAGATAAATAACTATTAGATACTATCTAATCGAGAGATGGTTTGTTCGAATCCCAACATTTCGCACGGGGATTCACACTTATTGTCACTCTCTCATCCTCCTTCATACGACAGCAGTGATGTACTACCTAATAGTTTTGGAACACATGCATTACCTCAATGATAGGTACCCACTCTCATTCATGTTTTGTATTGCACTATCGACCCATGTTGTAATACTAACCAGATGGAAGTGGAATCTACTTGTGTATGTTTGTCTCTGCAGATGGGCACGGCGGCGACTTCAATGCGTACCTACCTACCAACCTATCTGAATAAGTTGTCGTTATTATTTTTTCCTTTTTAGTGGGATGCCATCATCAGTTTTGAGGTCGGTCCGTTTTTTTGTTAAAAAGTTTTTAACACCGAATTAGAGGGTAAGTGTACCTCCTTTTTTTCGGTCCGGGCGAGAGGGGGGTGGACTTTCACTTCCATTTCCTGACCAAACCCCAACATTTCCTCTCTATCTTCTACATCTATGGAAACATCCTAGACACAAAAATGACGTAAAGTAGCAATTTTACTCACTCTTTTTTACAATACGAGTGTATTTATCAGTTTATCAAGCATTATTAGTCTTCACCTTCTGTTATTACATAACAACATAACTAACCACTATAGAAACTAAATTTTAGTTTCTATAGTAGTTAGTTTCGATATTTGAATCTCATTATTTGAACGGATCATTTCATGTGGACACGAGGGCACCTACGACTCTACCTGTTGACATTCGCAAACACTATTTGCCGAGACTTCTTTATGCTTTGCCAGAGCACATTTTTGCGCGAGGAACTCTGGGGAGTGACGTAATCAGTTTTCCTCAATCTTCACGTTGCAAAAAACACCGCGTTTTTCACACGCTTCACTTGTTTAGGCATTTTCTCCGACGGTAATTTTTTCCCTTGGGCATTCCTGGTGTTCTTTATTCTTGGGCCCTATTATAGGATTTGACTTGAAATTCCAGAATCTAAAATTGAGGTAAATTCCCCATTACAATCTAATGAATAACCCTTTTCTTTAATTTTAATATTAGTCGATTTCAAAGGACTACTCTGTTGGCAACCATAAGTATTGATTAAATTAAATTATCAAATTAAATAAAAATATCTTCATTGACGAAGAAGACTGTAAAAAGATTTATTCGCCCGCGACTCCTTGCTGTAAATTTTCTCGAGATGAATCATAAATAACATAAATTATTGAAACATTTCGTTGTTGGTTGGTAATTACCGTTTCTCAACCCCCATTCAGTTTTATCAAAGCTGCGTCTGAGACTAGTTGGATACTCAGGCGCTGTATTTCTAATTAAAACCTTTTGTTGATCTCTAGCTCTTTAATCATCTCGGAGAAAGTCAATTTTTACGTTGTTCCTCTTACTTTATAGTTAATTGAAGTTCTTCAGGTTTGTGTTCTGTACTTGTCTTACAAATATAATGATAATGGTTCACTGCAAGTGTGGATTATTCAAAAAACGACTACGCTTTGGTTTGATGCTTGATACGAGAACTCTATGAGTTCTACATGTGAAGCTCAAAGTTGATCATTTAGCTCTTTATGATAAGATAAATAGTTGGACCCATTCACGTCATGCTTCCCCAAAATGGTTGCAAGTTCCAGATTCAAACCTGACTGTTACGTCGTCTTTCCTTGTAAACGAGACTTTCCTTATCAGCGTTGATTTGAGGTCTGTTCGGCTAACGATTCCGAACGGTTCGGGACGGTTCCGACCCCCTTTGGGGCGTTCGGTTAGGCCCAGAACTGGTTCGGAACTGTCTGTCCGCTGTTCGGCTAGGCATCCGGAACCGTCCTGAATCAGTTCTACCAGTTCTGAGATTTTCTCGGCACCAACAGTTCCGCACATGCGCACTAGATATTACGCTTATCAGATAGTCTTATCGTTTCGCTTATCATAAATTTTTTGTTTATTTTATCGTAGTCTCCTGTGGTCTGTCATCTGGGGGTTTCTGGTAATCCTAATCCTACTCCTATTGACGATTCTCATGAAGTTTCGGAATCGGATGATAAATTAAAATGTTTTTTCTTGTTCGTGACCATCCAAAAAATAACTTTTTTAAGAACACTGTGCCTCTTCTAAATGAACATGATCATCGAACACTTCGTAGTGAGCAGGAACAAGGGGCAGATTCCCAACGTTATAGCTAAGTCCGTTTATGAAAATCCTTTTTTATGAAAATGTTCATGTTTATGAAAATCCTTACCTAATAAACCGTTGTGAAATAATCGGCGTTTGTTATTCGAACGAGACAAAGGCTTAGGAGGCTGGGCATCGTGTTTTGGTATTTTAGATTTGGTGTTGTGGGCATCGGAACAAGGCATCATAAAACCAAAGTTTCGGGAGTTGTACCATCTCAAATTCAGTAGGTAGGTTACCTGGAGGCATGATTTTTTATAAGTATAATCTTGAAGAGGCAGTGACGTTCATCCTTGTTATGATGCCGACCTTGGAGATATTTCTATTGTGGATTTTTTAAAATCGTATTTTCATATTTTTATCCTAATAAACCGTTGTGAAATAATTCGCTTTTGTTATTCCTCCTACTTGAAGTACATAGCGCGCAAATTTGTTGGTCCATAGACGCGCAATTTGGTAATCAATGTGCTTTTTTTTAGGTCTTTGATTTTTTAGGTTTTTTGATTAGGTCTTTCTTTTTTCACAAATACGGAATAATTATTCCACTGTGTCCATTTATTCGGATAGTGGTTCAAGGAAGTTCACATCATCTCTCTCTTCTGCAAAATATTGATCGTGAAATGGGGTGATTAGTACCTATGTGACATGGGGCAAAATTTGATTTGTTGACAACAAAAGTGGAGCTTAAAATTACAAGCCTCACATTCCTCCAACTCTTCCCGCCACCAGCTTCTCCAACTCCTTTCGCCTCCGACTCCTCCCGCCAGCGACTCTTCTAACTCCACCCGCCTCAGATTCCTCCAACTCTTTCCGCCACCAGCTTCTCCAACTCCTTTCGCCTCCGACTCCTCCCGCCAGCGACTCTTCTAAATCCTGATTCCTCCGACGTACATACATACGTACGGTTGGAGTTTTATGTATTAGGATATTGGAAAAATGATAGAATGCTGAACTGCGAATACGGATTATTAATAAATAATGGAAGGAGACAACAACAGGAGATGACAAATGGAAGGAGGTTACAATGCAGGCTATCGATTCCGAACGAGTTCCAAGGGCGTTCGGTTAACAACGATTCCGAACTGATTCTATCCCTTCCACTTTCAGAATCGCGTTCTGTCCGGAACTGGTTCGGAATCGTTAGCCGAACAAACCTTTGGTAAACGGTTACTAGTTATCAATTATACCAGTTTTTGGTTACTATCATTGTTGGCGTTTTTCTGCAGGTGACTAGAAATTCGGCTTCAAATTTGATTTTCTGGTCAAAATTTCGATTAAATTTTAGGAAGGTACAAAATTTCTAAAACTTTTGGAAGGTACCTATCTCACATAGTGAATTGGGAGTGACTTAATTGTGTAGCTCTCATTGGTTTGGTTAATAAAATTTTATTCTCATACTGTTTTCAACAACTTGGAAAATTTCTCTTTTGCATTCCCCCAAGACAATGTACGTCACACACCCAATGTAGAGTCGTTGTACAAATTGGCATCCGAGTGTGGTGGGAATATTGTTCTGAAGAAATCAGCTCTGGTGCGACAATGTATGGATATTAGTAACCTGGCATTAAAATTCAATAAAAGAATTTAACTATGAAAAATTGTAGATAGATTGGATTTTGTGGTGAGTTGGTGAGGCGAAGTGAATGGTAGAACATCAGTTTTAGAATGAGCAGGTTATGAAAGAGGTTTCTTTACGTCAACATCTTAACAGAAACCCTTGGAGTTGTCAACTTCTTTTTTACTGCAGTTCAACTGCGTTTGACTGAATTATCCTGTCAGAACAGAGGTTGGTTTGATCCGTCAGATAGCTCGTTCTATAGGAATAGTAGTTAGTGCAACTGTCGCTTTCTGTTTGACTGCCGTTCCTGTTGGAATAAACTTTTAATGGTTGTGAAGAACAATAGATTACGTAAACAACAGCTTCACGTTGAGTCTCATGTAAGGTTACAGTAACCATCTATTTATGTTGTCGTAAACTTGCAAACTCAGCTCCAATGGTTGATAGGTTGGATAAACTTGGTTTGCAACTTTTTGTGTGCGGAGGTGTGGTCTGGAGGGAATGTGAATTTCGACTTAGTATCTCATCTTAGTGTTTTCCAGGAAACATTGACGGGCTTCAAATGGATGGGAAACCGAGCGTATCAGTTGAGAAGCTCAGGAAAGCAGGTGATCTTTGCTTTCGAGGAGGCCATTGGTTTTATGTGCAAAGACACGGTTTTGGACAAAGACGGCGTTTCAGCTGCCGCCCATGCTGGAGAATTGATTGCTTTTCTATACACAAGGAGAGAGACTCTCAACGGGAGGTTGGATAAAATTTATGAGCAGTGAGTTTTATAATACAGTGTTACTAATATATAATGTATTCCTTTGAAAATTAGTTATGGGGAGAAAACATAATTCGAACAAAGTGGAAGGAATTTATAAACTTTACGTTTTTGAAAATTTGTCTTGGAGCAAACATATTTATTTTTCTAGTCTAAACTCAAAATTTGATGTATTACGTTTCAAGGTACTCAGAATCCAAAAATGGAATAAAAATCATGTTTCAGTCTGTTCACCGTACGCACACTTTCCTTAGCTACCATGAACCGATTTTGATAATATTTGGTATATAGGCTCCTTTTGGGGTCTAGTTGTCCCCCGAAGCTTTTGGTTATCATCAGTCACTTCTGAGGAGTGAAAAATAAGGGTTGTTATTTTCAAAACGGCCCTAGCTCTAAAGCTCCCGATTTAAAATCACTGTTTTTTCATACATTTGGAATTCTTACAATCGAATGAAATCACCCAGATGTCTTTAGGACCAACCGTCCGCTCCCCATATGGACTCAAAATAAAATTTATTTTTTACATTTAATGTAAAAATTGTGAAAAGATTTTTTCTTTTATTTACCCCGCGTGAATAGGGTGTGTGTGAAGAGGCTGTTTGTTGACGAAAACAGGCCTAATCTGCTTTCAAATTACAGCTGATCATTGTTCGCGCTGATCGTTGTTTGCGATCATTAGAGAGTTCCTAGGAGATAGCGACCCTAAAGATACGAATTGTGGTATCTGCTGTGTCTAGAGCAACTGAAGTGGAGGCTAACCAAAAATGGCGGCGATACAGACTCTAGCTTATCAAAATTCTTATCAGCTCGTTTTTCATCTGCACCTGCAAGTCACATTAACGTGATTTCAACTGTTTAGTTTACCTACTCTCGGAAAAAAAGTTCTTTTCGGAAAGTTTTAAGAGTTTGCTATTTCTGGTTTGGTTCTGTTGCTCTTTTGCTGGTGTTTGGTTTACTCTCGAAAAAAAAAGTGCTGATTGTGATTATTTCTCTAGAATGTCTCAAGTGGAAAATTTTTCTGACTACACTCCAGTGGCCTTTTGACAACAGAAGATCTGTTATTAGTTTTTGAGAGCTGTTACTCTTTTTATGAAAGTTAGTCGTATGAAAGTATACCTTTATGCACCTCTATAATATTAGTTAAAAGACTACTCAAGATATTACCTGAAATATATTTGCTTTCTTTTTCATTTCTACGCCAAAGATGCAGTTTTCTTACCTGAGCCTTTGACAGATATTCTTTTTTAATCGTAATGATGAGCATTTCTAAGAATTTTTTGTATATTGTGTGTAGTGGTTGACATGAAAATGTCCGAACGTGTTGCAGACTAGTATTTTCTTTTGTTTTTATGTTTGGGAAAACTATGGTTACGGGTATGATTAAAGTTCCAAATTGTAGCTGAGATTGCCTCCAAATTCCTCTCCTTATTTTTTTGTTGAAATTAGTAGTTTAGCTAGTCGAACTCTAAAAACACGACTTTCAATAAACGCGACTCTAAATTTGCACTTTCAAGGAAAAATTACCTATTTTTGAATTGCTGTATTTCCGTAATTAAACTGTTAAGTTCCAGTTGGTCTAAACCAGTAGCAAATTTAATAAATAGATAATAGATAGATAAATAGATACAAAAAAATTAAATAGATACTGGGCATAAAATGTTGAAATCATCACATTTTAGATGTTACAGTTAAAAACTGGAAAAGTGCTAGGTGGATTTAGCGGAAAGGTGGGTTTATCCCCCAGACCCACAATGTAGGAGAAAACTGGTGGTTAGTGAAGAACGCTGAATAAACATAAAACATTTTACTTGATAGTAAATTAACACAACTAACGAGTTTACAATGTGCATTGACTCAGAGCAAACAGTAAAAGAACTTCATCGTCCTCGTTAATCCACGTCTAAAAATGTATCAAGGATTTGCATTTACAAACTTTCGTCACTGAAATAGTAATGTATACAACTTACATAAATCCAACTTAACTTTCAGTCAACTTAACTTAAACATCCAGTAGATTTTGATAAGTACCTAGTCTCCAACTCACAAAAGAAAAATGTTTCCTCTGGTTACAATACTGTTATAATCTTGGAAGGGTACTTCACGATACCACCAAAAGATACGATTCATCCCTATTGAGATAAGGAGTGGTATCTTTCCCACAGATAAATCTGTGGCATCTCCTACCACCAGTGGTATCTGAACGGTGGTATCTACTGCGCATGCGCAGGAGGCGATAAAGTGTGGTATCTCAACGGTGGTATCTCCTAGGAACTCTCTATTGTTCGTTTCTCTGAATGAAGTTCCGTGTTGTACTCAGTTGTACGTCCTTAGCAACCATTTCAATAAGCTTTTGAATGGCATAATAAAAAAAAGGAGTCCTTACTTGAATAGGTACATGCCTACTAAATTCCAGTTGTTATTTCATTCTTTTACCAGTAAGGAGCCGTTGTAGGTACAATAATTTCCTAAGTTTATATTCAATTCATGTTGTGTTTCATGTTATTTATGTTGTTGTTCGTTTATATTTTATTTATGTTTTGTTTTAGATATGGGCACCACCTGACCAAAAACTCATACTTCATCTGCCACGATCCTGTGACCATAAGCTCTATTTTCAATCGAATAAATCATTTCAACAACGGAGAAGAGAATACAGTAAGTACGCACACTTTTAAATAATGATTACAGTCATCCAACACGAGTTGATTAACAAATTTTCAACGGACACTTGGACTTATTTACGTTCAATTTTTATTCTTTTATGAGTTGTTAAGGCAATATTTTTATGAGAATGGAGATAAATATAAATTTTATTATTCTATTTTTGGGATAGGAACCTTGCTCCTACATCACCTAATATTACAATGGAGAATTTACCTCACAATTTTTTTTTTTCGAAAGAGGGTTCACTGATATGGAAGAAACCCATAGTGTGCTGTTTGAAAAAGAATCCACAAATTTTAGAGAATTTAAGGAAGATGGCAACTTTAAATGTAGCGGCAATCTGTATATGGGGGCAGGCACGTGGGAGGTGATGAGCTGCCCCTTACAACAGCAGTGCTACCTCTGGAAATGAACATGAAACTATTAGCTTATGTGATAGATCACAGGAGTGCGCCGCGAACTGGTGGAAAGAACGCATACGCAAAAGTGACCAAAGAAGCAATTTTGCTCACTATTTTTTACAATACGGTTCTACCTATTAGTTTATGAAGCATTTTCTCTTATTTAGTTTCTATATTAGTTTCGATATTTGAATCTCATTATTTGAGTGGATCGTTTCGTTTGGTCATGAGGGCGTCTGCGACTCTACCTGTTGACATTCTCTGACACTATTTGCCGAGACTTCTTTACGCTTCTCCAAGGCACAGTTTTGCGGGAGGAACCTCGGGGTGTGACGTCCTCTGCATCACTCGATTTTCGCGTCGTTTTATGACATTTCTGTCTTGTTTGGGCATTTTCTTGTATGGTTATTTTTCCCTTGGGTATTCCTGGTGTTAAACGATATTCTAGGGCACTATTATAGGATTTGACTTGAAATTCAAGAATCTAAAATTGAGGCAAATTCCCCATTCCTTCCATACATAGTGAGAAAAACATTTATTGAAAATTTTAGAAGTAATAAAGTTGGACAAGGACTGCAGTAGTTCCTGAAACGTGAGGGATTTACCAAAAGTTCAAAATGCTTTGCCAATAGTTCAAATTGGTATGCCAAAAATTCAAATTGATATATGCCAAATTCATTTAGGTACATAGATATGTTTATTTGGCGCCATTTTGTGCACTTTTAGAAGAAGATAAATTCATGATGCGATGCGATTTGCTCAGATTTCCTACCCGACGTTAGGCTTGGCCCGTGTTGTAGGGTAGGATCTTTGCGAAATCGCTCCATATCGGTAAATAAATGTATGTCTACTGTACATGTATATCTACTGTATACTGTACATCTGTACTGTATATCTACTACTGAAATGTATATCTACTATACATTAATAAGTAAATTACTAAATAAATAAAGTAAAAGTGATGATGTGGACGCGAGTGAAAACTCAATTCTCCGTCCATCGAGCGGTTTCCATGAGGCTAAGAGGCCCAAGGAAACAAGTCCGAGGACTCGGACTGGAGGACGGAGCAGCAATTTGGCTCCCACAAGACTAACTCCTCCACATTTACGCTCGCAAAAAAAAAACCCCTATGGCATAAATCAATTTCAGTTTTTGGCAAACTTTTGGCTTAAGTGCGTCGGGGGAAGTGCAGAGTACAATTTGCATAGTTCAACTTTGGTAGATCCTGAGAAACTCGTTTTTAAAGCTAGATTTTTTTTTCCTTATTTCATTACACACCTCGGACTATCCTCTTACCAGTTTCGTAGTTATTTCAAGGGTTTTTAAAGTTATAGTGGGTTTCTCGAGCAAAACTATAATTTTTGTCCGTACTCCTCACTTACCCCGCCTAAATGGGGTAAGTGCAGAGCATCCCTTCATTTCTCATGTCGTTAGAGTTACAAATGCGAAGGGGGAAGTGTGTGGAAGAGCTCGTTTCAGGCATTATTTTGCTTTTTGCAAAGTTAAAATCGGACAGAAATTGGTGAAGTTACACAGTTTTGAAAAGTTAAAAACGTGGTATAGAGAAACACATAAAAATCTTGCAAAATTCAAACTTTTGAATCTTTATTAAAAATTGTTTAAATCACTGTAAGTCATCAGTCTTACGAATAAGAACGTTTTTTTACAGTCTTATACTACAAATGGTTATCTTAACAATGCGAAAGTTTGCATAAAACTTCGAAATGAAAAGTCTGCAAAGTGGGTGTGGCACATAGCTTTCTTGTATCCATAACCCGATTGTATAGATGATCCGATGCATAGTAGTTAATCTCAAAACATCAATCTCTAAGTACCTTGCCCTAACCTTTCAATTTGGGGGGGGGGGGGGGGGGTGCATGATTTTCATAGGGAACCATCTCCACCACAACTCGGGATGTCATCTTTCGTTCTCCCTCTTTACTGGAGCGAATAAAAAAGTTCCCAGTTACATTAAAGGTGCCCAAGTTCACAATAAGAGTAGATGAAAAATACATAGTATTATGCTTGAGTGTATGCTCCATACTTCCCTTGTTCATCCATTTAGGGAGAAGTGCGGAACTCCACACTTGCCCATGTTTCTTACTCTGCACTTCCCCCCATAGGAGGAAAAAACGGGGAAAGTGCACAGGAGGTCTTATTTTCAAAATAACCAAAGTTAGAACAAAATGTCACACGTACAATGAAACTGCAACATTTAAAGTGTATAATTACCTTGTCAGTCATTAGCAATACCCAAGTAGAGGCAGGTTGAACTCTGGTTGAAAAATAGTAACTATTTTTCTAACGTAACTATCAACTGTTGATCACCTCTACCTCACAGATGAAAACACTTGTGGCACATCATAACCTCACCGTGAAGGTTACAACCGATATGAGGACACTCTAGTGGTGTTTTGTGAAACTTAACATACTTCTCTACAACACCCAAAAAGGATATTCGTGTCAGCCCTTATGTTTGCTTGTGAAAGGCATACTCCCCACTTACCCCATTTCTGCATTGTTCTGGTATTGTTTTTCCATTAATTTAAGGTAGGTATTATTGAATTTTTAGAATTTTTTGAGACCACAAAGAGCCCTGCAGGACAAACCGAAATGCGATTGATGTTTTTCTTCAGGTTGGTTGGTGGCAACAATGGCAAAGCCGTGTTCTATGCAGACGAGTGATCTATATAGAACAATACTAAACCTTTGTGTAATAATTTGCAGCGTTTTGATTTCGTAGGGCAGCTTTGTAAGATCGTTGTATTCAGTATGACTTTCTATTCATGAACTATTGAGTGAACTATCCATGGTTTCCGACTTATTTCACTTGCAACATTTTTTTCATGTTTTCGACCCTATGTCAGAAAATCATAATTCGGTATGAGGTAAACCATAATCCCTCATGACGGGGCATGGTTTCCATTTTTTTTTTCAATGAAAACTTGATTTAAAAACAATAAAAACGGAATTTATTTTCTGGAAGATTTTCCCATTTTTTGTGATCCGTGATTCGTTCAGTTCGGACCGAAGCTCTACCAGCTACATTCTATGGAACGAACAGAAACACGATAAGAATAATTTTTTCAGTAAACCCTCGGTGACGGAGATGATAACCATTGTGTATTATTATTTTTTTCAAAGTACCAAATCAGTTTCACTGTCCAGACTAATCGAGAACCTCACAGAAATCTAAAGAATCTACCTAGAAATCTATCTCGATAAAGAATCTCGTTTCTTAATATTGGGGAACCCTGGTTGTCTCATAATGTGCTCTGTTATTGTCGGCCTCTTGATATTGTCACAGTAAAGGATACGGCCGTTATAAAATGTCTGAAAATCACCTCTTTTATGAGTCTTTCTTCACTGGAACGACTATGAATGATAATATTTTACTGACCTTTTTACCCCCCCCCCCCCTCCACCGTTCGTGTTTGTTATTCAACGCACAACCTCACCTGGTTTTTCTTTCTTCTTTTCACAGTATCCCACGTCAATATTGAACGGGAAGTATAATGTCGTCGCTGTCCGTGACCTGCACACTGGTTACGATTCTACCAAGCCTGACCATAAAGCAGTGCTGCCAATATCCAAGTCCAGTTTCATGGTTACGTTCGCATTCGACAATGGCTTGATAGCTACATTGAGAACTAGCGGCACAGAGCCTAAACTCAAGTACTACACAGAGCTTTGCGCATCACCAGAACTATCGTAAGTATTTAGATAGGTAGAAACTTCTTTTCATTTTGGAAATTAATAAAAAAATATTTAGAAAACAGCAACTATGTAGATCGACCCAGCAAAACGTACTATGTCAATTGATCGGGATTAGGGTCAACTGAAAAACAACACCTTCTTCGCCGAGCTTTCGGTAAATATATTACCTTCTTCAGGGCTCGAAGGTTGTCTATTTAGTGACACCACCAAAAGTCCATAAATAAAGAGAAGGTGGAGACGCCACCATAATTATAGAAGATAAATTTACGGTAAATGAAGAAATTAATTAAAAACACCGGCTTTTTTTTTTATAAATAACAGAACAATGGAAAATCAACACCGCGCAAGGACTCCAGCTCACAGAGAATCAAATTAAAAAATCAAATTAATTCTCTGTGAGCTGGAGTCCTTGCGCGTTGTTGATTTTCCATTGTTCTGTTATTTATGAAAAAAAGCCGGTGTTTTTAATTAATTTCTTCATTTACCGTAAATTCATCTTCTATAATTATGGTGGCGTCTCCACCTTCTCTTTATTTATGGACTTTTGGTGGTGTCACTAAATAGACAACCTTCGAGCCCTGAAGAAGGTAATATATTTACCGAAAGCTCGGCGAAGAAGGTGTTGTTTTTCAGTTGACCCTAATCCCGATCAATTGACATAGTATTTAGAAAACACTTATGAACACTTCAAGCGTAGCTACGTCAAATTGATTTGGAATGAGCTCCTCAGTAATAAAACTCCTCCTTTGCCGAGCTTTTGGTAAATTTATCACCTTCCTCTGGGCTCGAAGGTTAGGTTACTGTGTGAACATCACATCAGCATCAATCAATAACCAGGTAGTCAAAGATGCCACTATAACTGGTGGGAAACAAAGATTTATAGCTGGAAATGATGATTAAGCCCCCCCCCCCCCCAACCACCTTTTTTCCATTTTTTTCATTTTATCTGCAATCGCTCCAAATCTTCGTTTCCATCTTCGTTTACTTGATAATATCAAGTAAAAAATTTGAAGATTCACAGCTTGGAGATAACAGTGTTAATTATGGTAACACATCCTTCGAGCCCTGAGGAAGGTGATAAATTTACCAAAAGTTCGGCAAAGGAGGAGTTCTATTCGTAAAGACCTCATTCCAAGAATTTTTTGTTGGGTCGATCATCATATTTGCTGTTTAGATACTTCAGCTTCACATGCAGTGATTTTCAAAAGGGACCATCTACACTCCAACCTGCACAATCTCTGAAAATTCATTGAATTTGGTTGAAAAACATAGAAGTTATGCCTGTTACAAGGGTTTCACGTGGCTGAAGCGCTGCGGTACTCCTGATTTTGGCGGCATCACTGAAGTCACAATAATTGTTACTATTACATTGTAATTATTGTACAATACATTTGTATTATATTGTAATTATTACAATTACAGTGCGAACTGTCATAAAAAAAACATCCGAGTTCACCACCCCCCCTGGTTACCGCACTCAATATCATTAAAAAAAAATCTTTATAATAATAATAATAGAGAAT
The DNA here is from genome assembly GCA_009739505.2 of Apolygus lucorum. NCBI lineage: Eukaryota > Metazoa > Arthropoda > Insecta > Hemiptera > Miridae > Apolygus > Apolygus lucorum. The sequence continues at coordinate 62,369,540 of CM019179.2, forward strand.
GTTTGGAGGAAAATTCATGTCAAAACCATACTATCTAGGGAAATGTAAGCCGTCTGTTTTCCACCTACAAAAATCGTAACCCTCGTTAAAAAGCTTTTAATTTATGCCAAAACTTTATGCTGACTACTCGCCCGTAAAAAGATCTATTTTTGCTAGATAATAGGTTTGTTCCTACACCGACTGCAGTTGGAAGGAAAGCGACTGGCGCATGCGCAGTAGCCTAACTGCTGTTCCTACAGGACGAACTGTCAGACCGATCAAACCAACTGCTATTCCAACAGTTTCCAATTCTTTGGCGGGTAAAACAGTGGAGTGACGGGTCTCAAAAAATTGGACGGAATGTTCTAAGCGTCCTCCTACATGGAGAACACCGTCGTCGGATTTAAATATGGCTAGCTGTATCATGAGCTTAGTACACGGGCCTTTGGTTTAGATTGAACGGAGTACATCGGGGAAAGAACGGGACTGCGAACGCTGAACTAGAACGACATCTGCATGCTTTAGCTCAGCAGTGCTTAATGGGGTTGTCATACTGAGGAGCTGCTCCATCGGTAGCCTTCGGCAGGTATGACAATCCGATGCAGTAGCGGGTTGAACGGAATCACCTCCTCCATGAATGTCATCAACATACGATCTGTTTAATAGATCTTCAGAACCTAACGGGTGAGCTTGTTCTTCAGTTTGGGCCAAATGCCTCAGAATACGGTTAGCAAGGAACGGTGCAGAGGTTGTACCGCATGTAATGGTGCATCATGCATAGTCCTGTATCGGTTCAGACGGGGAATTGGGCTATACTATATGGAGCATATTATGATCGGGAATCTGGTGACGAAACTGACGGAACATTTGACGGATGTCGGCAATGAAGACTACTTTCAATGATCAGAACTTCATTACTATGTTCGATATATCGGGTTATAATTCGGACGGGGGTGAAGGATTTCATTTAGGGAGGACCCATCGGTAGTACGTTGCTAAGCATTGAAAACAACTCGGATTTTATCCTCAGGGTCTCTGGGGCGAACAGCGGGGTGGTGCGGGAGGTAATAGTTAGATTCTTGGGAACGGGGAGGAGCTACGGGTCTCATGTGTCACGTCTAGTGCAATGTTCATCAGAAAGGCCTTTGCTAACACCGCTGGGTCTCTGCAGCCTCCGAATCCCGTCGATGGAAGTCCTAAGTACTAACCTGCACATCGGGTTATGGGCAGCCGAGCAACTGCAATTCTTAGAGGTATACATCCTACCTACAGGATCAGAAAAATAGTGCTTATCTATACGGGGTTTTCTATCGGGACTTGAACCAGTACGAGTATTTGGTGTACGTTCAGTAGTTCTTGAATTTACATGACCAACAGTTTCTTCGGGATAGAAAGTACTGAGAGAATTTTGAACAGGTAAGGAATAAGAAAACGGTAAATTAAAACGGGTATCGGGGAAACTGTTGGTCGAAAATTGTCAATCGGAAAGGTTCATCACCAATATAAACTCTCGCAACTCCTTTACTCAATACATCTTTCAACGGAGTAGTCATAGTTCTTTGAAAAGTTGCTGGCGCATTGCAGAGGCTAAAAGGCATGACTCTGAACTGCCAGAGCCCTGATGGGGTGCAAAACGCAGATTTCTCCCTATCCTTTTCTTCGAGTGGAATCTGCCAATACCCACTACAGAAGTCTAGCGTTGAAAATCAAGTGCACCCTTCAACTCCTCTCAGCAATTCGTCCACTTTGGGTAATGGGTGTGCATGTCGCGTTACCTCATTCAAACGACGGTAATCTAACAGAAACGTTTACTGCCGTCTTTCTTTGGAGTTGAAACTATCGGGCTTGCCCACGAACTCTCCGAGGGTTTGACAACTCCCGCTCGTACCATTTCAGCTATAAATTCATCCACCAGTTGTTTCTTGGTAGGTGGCAACCTCCTGGGTGATTGACGAATTGGAGAGCTACTACTCACATCGATTCGGTGAGGAGGTACTTTGGCAGAGCTAGCTTTTCTGTAAAAACGTCCGGAAATTCCAACAAAAGCACTGCAAGATGTGTCTTCTGCAATGAATCCAACTCACCACTAGATCTTTCAAGCAAACACTTCAAGGCGTCATTCAGTTTGTTCTCGTCCCTATAAGCTACACTTCTCACCTTCGTGCCCCTGCTTAAACCTTCTACCGGAACCCGATCGTAACCCACCTTGAAGATGATCATTCAGTGGTTAGAAGCTGGTAAGCATCCATTGAAGGAAAATATAACGGGTCAGGAACGAGAGGTGAAAGTTTACCTTCTAGCGTGAGTAGATCAGTTTCTATGATTTTTCAAAGTTTCGACCGTTTATGACCTCCCAGTCCACTGTGACGTCATAAAGGGTCGAGACTTTGAAAATTCATAGGAAAGGATTTACACACGCTAGAAGGTCGCGGTTGGTGCCAAAATTCTCAGAATGAGGTCTACCTTAGAATTAAAATAACAATAAACAGTTTTTCCTACCCAGGCACACACCCTATTGCGAGTAGTGCACCATGACTGACTAAACCCTTATGAAGAAGGGAGGGAGAAGTGTGGGGGAGGTCACTGCAGTGACACTTGAACATGTGAAATAACTTATGTTTCTATAACGATTTATCTGTTGGTAGTTGAAAATCAATAAAAGGATATTTACGATTATGAAGTTGTTTGAAGAAGCGAATGCGTTGTTTCTGAATTTATTCAGCCTTGAGTATTTAGCAATCTAACAATATGATAACAAATAAAAAAAAAGATATTGATTCATTGATTCTACACGCTAATCTAAACAATCCTGAGAAATTTCGTCGAAATCGGATGGAAAATGTAGAAGTTGTGGCTGTTACAAGGAATTCATGTTCATGCATCCGCAGCAACTACTATTAGTCTTTAGATTCTGGAGAACTTTTTTTTCCAACCTTGAAAAGTGAAAACAAAGCTTCCACTACCTTGGTAGACTCGGAAGCAAACGTCTGCCAAGTGGGTGTGGCACATAGCTTCCTCGTATCCATAACCCGATTATATAGATGATCCGATGCATAGTAGTTGATCTCAAAACATCAATCTCTAAGTACCTTCCACAACCCTCATAGGAGTCCATCTACACGCCAATCTGAACAATCCTGAGAAATGTCGTCGAAATTGGATGGAAAATGTAGAAGTTAGGTATGGACGTTACAAGGAATGGGGTATTTCGGTGGGTCGGAAATTCAGGTTTTTGACCTCAGATTTGGATTCAGCACCCTTGAAAACCTATATACACCAACTATTAGCCCAATGATACTATAACATGTGGTAGAAAAATTAATTAAAGAGATCACACGTTTGAAAAAGGCGGGCCGCTATAAATGCACACACACTAGGCAAGGACTACGCCGCGGACAGCCCCGCGCGCGTGTGTGAGTAGAATGTTGTAGTATCTAAGAGGGGTTTCTGTGCATGGATACTTTTTCAAAGACAGTTGGCTAGCTACGTCACGCATGGCTAGCTACGTCACACCATTCAAATCTTCAACTTTCCTTAGCTTCTCTGATTTTTTAAAAACATTTTCTCGACGAACAGACCCGATTACCGTTATTCCTGAGCCATACTCTCTTGAAAAAAAAAAAAAAAAAAAAAAATTGACCGAAATACCCCATTGACGTTTGCACACATGCAGTGGCTACTATCAGTCTGGGGGTGATGTTTTTCATAGGGGACCATCTACGTGCCAATCCGAACAATCCTACAAAATTTCATCAAATTCGGATGAAAAATGTAAGTGTTACGGCTGTTGCTCGGATTTTACGATTGGGCAGAGGCTACTGTCAATTTTGAGGCCTTGATTTTCATGGGGGACCTACAACCTAATCCGCATAATTCCTGAAAATGTCATCGAAATCGGATGGAAAATGTAGAAGTTATGGCCGTTACAGGGAATTCACGTTTGCGCATGCGCAGTCGCTTCTATCAGTCCGGGGATGATGATTTTCATAGGGGACCGTCTGCACGCCAACCCGCACAATCCCTGAAAATTTCATTGAAATTAGACTATAACTTCGTATAATTATGCCGGTTACGTGGATTTCATGACAGACAGACACGGAACCAAAATCGTTCAGGAAGGTGTAAAACGCGAGTGGAAATTTCGATTTTGGAGAACCTTTTTTTTTCAATTGAAAAGTGAAAACAAAGCTGCTAGACATGGAAACAAAAAGGTTACCTATGGAGTGTAGTAAAATCTAAAGCAACGCCAATCCCGTTTGTAATCCATAAAATTACCTGAATATTACTGTGAAAGTTAGCAGTTAGCATCCACTTGATGCTCGCCCTAGCAGCTACATAGAGAATGATGGTACTGAATGTCACTGTAACTCTCTAAGGGTGCGTTCAGAACGCGGAGGTAAGAGGGAAGCTAGGAGGCAGGATGGTGGGTCGAGACAGAGGGAGGATGACAAGTCACTCTCCCTCCTGGCTGGTCCGTTCAGAACAAAGAGGTCAGGATAGAGGGAGGAATAACCTCATCCTCGATCGAACGGCAGCCAAATTGATTATTATCGGAAATTTAAACAGCAGATGATTCCAGAACCACCCCACAACGGAATACACTCAAAATACGGTGAATTTCACCATTTGATGCCACAGCGGAAGAGGATGCCGGGAAGTGTCTAGCTTATTTACAAATTAAATTCAAACAAAGAAGACTTTGAAACAGAGACGGAACTTGGTAGCATAAATTACATATTCAAAAATACTGCTTACAGATTATTTCAGTAACCCAGAGTTAATGAATCTTTCATGCAGAACGCACCTTTTCTAAAGCTTGTAACAAACAATTTGTTTTACTTCATTTATCCATTGCTGAACAAATAAATCCTTATGAAAACAATAGCAAATAAAATAAAACAACATTTATCAAACGTAGAGGACTCTAAATTAATGAACAACATTTCAATAATGCTATGTACATGGTAAAATAAATATGATACAATTACTATATATATAAATATGTATAAAAATAAGTCATAAGTTAATAAAAAGAAGTATCTTACCAAACACAAATTAATTAAACACCAGACTAATATTATATTTATGTATACTGGTAAATTTCGATACTTGAATCGTAACATAATCTACCTAGGCAAAATTGAAATCTAGAGGGTAACGGAACAAGGATAGGCCGCCATTGACTCATGCCATTTAGCCAGTACTCTCTCCCAAAAAAAATAAAATAAATAAATAGGAAGTATCTTATTTAGCACAAATTAATTGAATACTAAACTAATATTACATTACATAATGATTTCGAATTTGAATATTTGAATATTATTAATATTCAATTTTGAATATTAAATATTAAAGTATTGAATAAAAATATAAATTTTAGATTTTAATTCTTCTTTTTTCTTGTAGCAATTTTGTTTCTTTTGTACGCAACGCGAGTAAATAAAATATTCAAAAACTATAATTCATTCAACGGAAACCTTCCATAATTTACTTTCATATTCATATTCAATAAATAAAACAAAACTGTGGCGGTTGGGATAAGAGAGTGGAGGTGAGGCCTTGAAACAACCAATCAGAGTCCAGGGAGCAGCGATGACATCGCGACATCGACCTCCCGCGATCAAAGTTTTTTGAAAACCAAAAGCATCGACCCTCCAGCGTCCCTCCTAGCGCTACCGCGACCACCTTGCTCTGAACGCCCCCATACGTTTCTATGTACTTGTTTTCCCGCGATAGCCATCGATAGCGACGTCGACCCTCAAGCGTGCCTCTTACCTCCGCGTTCTGAACGCACCCTAACGTGTCGATAGGGTCCTCACCCTGGACTGTTTTCAACATGAGATAATATCCATATATATTATGGTGTTTTTCCTTCAAACGGCAGTACAAGAACTGCATTTATGAGTTCTTATGGTTCTTGAATAAAATTGATTATACATAATTATACCGAATAAAACAGTCCATTCTCAATCTTCTTGCCTGAAACCATTACGTCTGACTACGCCTTGCCTTTTACAGGGATGTTCCATCTTTAACCGCAACGCTAGACGAAATGGTTGCAGCCCTAGTCGACGAATTTCTCGAACCACAGAAGAACGGCTTGACACCTAGAAGTGACTAGTCAACTACTGAGTACAAAACTACGATAAGGCGTGTTAAATACCTACTAATCAGAGTGGTCCTGAACTATTGGATCACCCTTTTACTCCAAATACTGAACGTAGAAAAATCAGCTTAACGCTACATGTTTCATAGTTTGTTTAACTTTAGGAGAAATCAAATTTGTATTCGTGCGCTCATTCAATTCATATTTTTCTGTGGTGAGGTCCATCATGATATTAATAATAATGAGAACTCCCATTTGTATGTAACCATGGAATAGGATTATGAGTGTAATTTTGTGGAAATATCATTTGTCAAACAAATTTTCTAGTACAAAACAACTTGCTAGTTAATGATGAGAGCGCATACACGCATTACGTGTTAAGTAATGCATGCATTACAGGGTACTTCCCATTGGATAAGGATTAGTTCAATTTAAACCAGTAGGTAAGTGATAAAACACGTACTTATATTTACCTTCCTACTGCACAAAACTGTTTCACTGAAAGTAATTTAGTAAGAGTAAGAAATGGTCCCCCCCCCCCCTCGCCCTTATTTTATACTGTGGGACGTATAGGAATATGTTGGTTGATTTTGGTGTCTTTTATTAGCGAAGAAATTCCAATTTGGTCCGTTAGAATGAATTTTTCTTCCAATTACGAATAGGTAGGTACGTTCCAAGTTTGTGAGACTCCAGTGGTGAGAAGTTGAATTTTTGGAGTGTTATGTAGGCGAGCTTCTATCTGGAATGTAATGGGGAATTCGCCTCAATTTTAGATTCTGAAATTTCAAGTCAAATACTATAATAGGGCCCTAGAGTAACGTTTAACACCAGGAATACCCAAGGAATAAAAGTACCGTAGGAGAAAATGTCTACTAGTCTGCAACAGAAACTTTGCATCCCTTTGGCGCATTCTTCTGGAGAACATAGAACTAATTATCTCTTATCATCAAGCAAATTCCCGCACGTACAATAATTTTTCGGAAATGTCTCCCCTCAAAAGTGACATGATTCCCCTCCTGCTGCATCTTGAAATTCTTGCATTTCCGAAATTTAAATAATTTAAATTTGATATTCGTGAAGTGCCACAAAATTATTTTGTGGCACTTCACGAATATCAAATTTCTCAGCACTTCAATTTCCGTGTGAAGGTTTCACCATTGAATGTTGACTCGACCATTATAATCCATTATACCTGGGGGGCACCACACGGACGCAAAGTTTCTGTGGCAGACCTATAAACAAGTGAAGCCTCTTTCAAAAAACACTGCGAAAGTCGAATGTGACTAAGTCACGTCAAACTTTTATCAAGTTTGCCGCAGCGAAAACTCAGTTCAGGCCCTTGTGAGAACGATGCGACAACTGCCTGACTTCCCCTCTCTTCTTTCCTCTTCGCTGAAAAACGTGTCAACTGAACATCTTGGCTGATACACGCCTAAGTCCAAGAAGGTAAGCAATAAGAAATAAGACAGTAAGTCAAAAACTTACAATGAAATGGTCTTCTCAACAATTAAAATAGGTTGTTGTAGGTGCCTTCTCTCTCCAGCTGGTACCTAAACGTTCGGCACGCTAACAAATACTTTCTCTGTTGAGTCATCAGTCGCACATCCCTTCATAAAACACCGTTTTTTCTTCCTCCCCATAATGGGTTTTCACTTGAGCTTATACTACACCTCTTCATTTTCTGTCTGATATTTTTGTACTCATTGCGCTTCTGCTAATATGCATGGTTTCCTTCCATATCAGTGAGCCCTCTTTCGAAAAAACATATTATTAAGTAATGCATGCATTCCAGGGGACGTCCCATTGTATAAGCATTGGGTCAATTTAAACCAGTTGGTAAGCGATATAACTGTTTCACTTGATGTAATTTATTTAGTATTTCAGGCGAGAAATAGTGGTCTCCCCCCCCCCCCTCACCCTTATCCACCATAGGTACCATTTCTAGCGGCGTGCGATCCTCGAATTTGAAGAGAATTTTGAAATCCATGATCTACGATACCCAACATGTGAATTCGAGTTCACCCCCCCCTCCCCCTCCCCAACCACAGCGGTCATACGTCGTTACGGTGAACTTTCATCTGTTAGCTTTGGTAGGCAGTCTGTAAAAGTTCACATCCGTATTCAAGGTTGAAGAATGATGTATAATCGGCTATGCCAAACATCGATAGTGTTAGATCGATATTGATGGATCGATTCACCTCTGGAATCGACTGTTAGTTAGACGGCTCCGACCGGGATCTCTTTTACGCCTTATCATCCCTCACATAACTTGTACTCGATCCAATACAAGTATTTCGTACAGTGATTGTGTTATACTTCAGTGAACCTACTTCACTTCAGTGGCGACGAGGATGGGAAAATTATCCCATTCCCGTCGCCACTGAAGTGAAGTAGGTTCACTGAAGTATAACACAATCACTGTACGAAATACTTGTATTGGATCGAGTACAAGTTATGTGAGGGATGATAAGGCGTAAAAGAGATCCCGGTCGGAGCCGTCTAACTAACAGTCGATTCCAGAGGTGAATCGATCCATCAACATCGATAGTGTTAGATCGATATTGATGGATCGATTCACCTCTGGAATCGACTGTTAGTTAGACGGCTCCGACCGGGATCTCTTTTACGCCTTATCATCCCTCACATAACTTGTACTCGATCCAATACAAGTATTTCGTACAGTGATTGTGTTATACTTCAGTGAACCTACTTCACTTCAGTGGCGACGGGAATGGGATAATTTTCCCACACTCACTGTGCATTTGTTTTTGCTTCAATCAAGAACCGTGACGGTGAAGGCGGACGTCCCAACAAGCAGGGTTGATCAACACCCCCCGACGGAAAGTAACTGCAACTTGTCTCCTTTGCTCTGCGCTGCAAGGTAGCGGTATGACGACTTGAACTTTTTTTTCTCTCTCTCTTTCCTACAATTGTCTTAATTGTGGTTCGCTCGTTCGAGTGTAGGAAGCAGTTTTTGTTATCGAGCAGTCCAACCGCCATTTTATCCAACCGTTTTCGCTCGTCGAGTTATCAGTGTTATCACCGTTCTAGCATCCATACTCGGTCCGTCTGCTATCCACGAGCTAACTTTCTAGTTTGGATTTCCACCACGAAAGCGCTAATATCGTTAGACAGGACACAGTTCAAAATTTACAAAGACCCATCTTATAATTCACTATGGCGGACGAACAACAAAATGGTAAGATGCCTACTCTTCCGAAGTTAAAAAAATTTTCCGTGGAATCTCTTACCAATTTTCTGACCAGATGTGAGGTGACCTATGATAAATATGAAATGCCCTCAAAAAACCGACTCCCCCTTGATTTTCTCACTGGTCTGGAGGATGGTGACTATGGCAGAGTACTCAAGGCCATTGCGCCCAAGACCTTGGCCACCATCGACCTTGAGGGGTTGAGGACAGCCATCGAGCATTTGGATGGTGCAAATGTGTCTAAAGATCGATGGGAATTTTTGGCCTACAAAAGACCAACCGGGATGCCCATGCGAGAGGCCTATAATCATCTGGTATACTTGTCCCAGCGCTGTGGTTGGACTGGAGTTGAAGCAGCAGAAGCCACACTTCGCCTCAAGTGTCTCCATCTTTCTGATGATCCCAGGGTCTTGGAGACTATGCTGGGTCTTCCTTCCACCTCCACTTCTGCTGATATGGTCAATGCTGGAACTATAGCAGAGTCACTTCGTCTCACATCAGGGGTCATTACTGGATGTTCAGCCCCAGCAGCACCTGTTTCAGCTGTTAAAGCTCACATAAAACGCCAACCTCAACGTTCCAAACCTCAAAACCGTCAACCACTTCCTCATTGTGCTGGTTGTTTCTCTCAACATTCCCTCGATGAGTGCCCCTTCAGCACAGCTACCTGCAGGGCTTGTAACAAGGTGGGTCATCTGGAAGCAGTCTGCAGATCTCGGAAATCAGGTCAGGGAGGATCAAAGCAGTTTCACAAGAGAACTGGAGCAGCTGCTGTGGAGGAGGACAGTGTCTTGGTTCAGGAAGTTAGTTTAGTAAGTACTTCAGTTGATGTAACTAGTGATAAAACCCAAGATAATCCTTCTATGTGTCAGTTTTTGGTGCCCTTGGCCTCAGTGTCAAACTCAAGGAACACTGAGTGGTCTTCTAGTTATGACCCACTGATTGCGACCTGTCATTTTGGGGATCCTGCCAGAGGTGCCACTTTTCTCGTGGACAGTGGGGCCGCAGTTTCAATCATTGACCACTCAATCTTACCTACTTCTGTTTCGGTTTCATCTTTGCGTACGTATGGAGGCAAAGTAACAGCAGCAAATGGGAGCCAAATAGTCATACTAGGTATTTGGGACACACCGCTGTTCCTAGACAAGAAAGTGGTTCAGGCGTCACTTTTGGTGGCTCAGACTTTACGACCTTACGCAATATTGGGTAGAGATACCTTGTCTCTTCTAAAACCAAATTGGCGGTCTCAACTCTTGGCCTCAGCCTCAGTTTCAGCCATATCACCATATTTACCAAATCTTTCTAGAGAGTTCCCCAAGGCTTTCAGTGCTGCAGATAACGATCTTCCAATCAAGGGGTTTTTGGTACACATTAACTTAAAAAAGGGTGCCACCCCTGTGTTTCAGCGCCCTTACCCTGTTCCACTGGCCCTTCGTCCTCAAGTAGAAAGCCACATAGAACAACTTGTCAAATCTGGGATAATATACCCGGTAACTGAGACTGAGTGGGCTAGTCCCCTGGTGGCCATACGGAAAAAGTCTGGGGATCTCAGGATCTGCGTCGATTTGAAACGGACGTTAAACCCTAACATAAAGTCTGATTTTTACCCTACACCACGCCCTGATGATATTTTTCACGCATTTCAAGGCTGTGCAGTCTTTACAAAAATTGACCTTTCAAATGCATATCTTCAATTAGAGGTCCATCCAAACAGTCGCCATCTATTGACTGTGAATACCTGTTCAGGTTTGTTCCGTTATAGACGCCTTGTTTTTGGCCTCTCCTCAGCCCCTGCTCTGTTTCAGTCTGTAATGGATCGCATTCTAACAGACATCCCAAGATGTAGGGCTTATCTGGATGACATACTCATAGGAGGTAGAGACCAGACAGAATGTGAGGCAAACGTGCGACAGGTTTTAAAACGACTTAACCATCACAATGTTAAAATTAACACAGGGAAGTCAGTGTGGTTCTCCCAGTCTGTCTCCTTTCTTGGGTTTGTCCTGTCCTCTGAGGGTCGTAAGCCAGATCCAGATAAGGTCAGCGCAATCAGAGATATGCCTGCCCCCAGAACATTACCCAGCTCCGCTCTTTTCTTGGTCTCATCAATTTTTATAGGACTTTCCTTCCTAACCTAGCTCACAAGATGGAGCCGTTCCATTTCCTTCTTCGCAAGGGAAACCCATGGGTGTGGACAGAGGATTGTAATTCAAATTTTTTGTCCTTAAAGTCGTCGCTAGCTCAAGTAGCTACACTGACTCTTTATGACCCTTCGCAAGATATTATATTGTCCACAGATTCGAGTGAGTATGGGGTTGGTGCAACCCTCAGTCAGGTTGTTAAAGGTCAACTGCGTCCTCTTGCTTTTGAATCTGCTACCCTCACACCAGCACAAAGGGGTTACAGTCAGCTCCACAAGGAGGCACTTGCCATAATTTATGGGTTAAAAAAGTTCCATAAATTCCTCCATGGTAGGCACTTTTTAATTGAATCTGACCACCAGCCCTTGAAATCAATCCTTTCACCAGATAAAAATATCCCAGCGCTTGCGGCGGCTCGCCTGGTTAGATGGGCGGAAATATTAGCTGCTTACAACTATGAATTGGTCTACCGTCCTGGATCCCAGATACCCCACGCTGACGCACTATCTTTTCTACCTCGGTCACATTTTGCTCAGGTTCCCGAGGTCGCTTTCGTAGAGACATCCAGCCCACTCCTTGATTTGGAAACTGTGAGGGAGGAATCCAGCAGAGATCCTATTTTCCAGAGTTTACGTTCCTTGGTCGGTTCCCAGTGGGGGTCTAAACCAGCAGATGCTGAACTGGCTAGGTATTATGCAGCTCGGGACGAACTTGAGTGGGAAGACGGGGTCCTCAGACTAAATGGACGAATTGCTGTTCCAAGTAAGCTTCGTCCATCAATCCTCCAACTCCTCCATGTTGGGCATTTGGGTGTAAGTCGTATGCGAGAGTTAGCTAAACCAGTTGTATGGTGGCCAGGACTTGATTCTGATTGACATCTTTGGGCTCTCAGTGTGAGGCATGTAATGTGCATAAACCTAGAAATCCTGATGCGCCAAACCGAGTCCTTCGCTCAGAAACATCTTATCCGTGGGAAAGGATGCATTTGGACATGTTTGAGCTGGAGCGGCGCACGTTCATTGTTGCAGTAGATGCCCACACAAATTGGATCCACTGTGAGATACTCGATACTACCACTGCAGCACGGGTTATAAATTTTCTGAAGAAATTATTTTCGACATTTGGCCTTCCTGGCACAATAGTTTCTGATAATGGTCCACCCTTCTCATCCAGTGAGTTCTGTTCTTTTCTTGTACATTGGTCCATTTCTCATCAACCAACAGCACCTTATAACCCACAGTCCAATGGCAGAGCAGAACGAGCAGTGCATACAGTCAAACAGGGATTGAGGAAAGCAGCCATGGACCTCCCAGGGTTATCCCTCCAAGATAGGTTAACCCATGTATTGGGTTCCATTCATGCAGCCCCATCCTCATCCACGGGGTTATCTCCCATGGAATGCATGTTTTCATACAAGCCAGCCACTCCTCTCACCAGATCTTTAGAGGACCGACCTTCAACAGCTGAACAGGGGGATGGTCATAAATTCCCAGTTGGATCCCCTGTCTGGGTCCTTGTTCGTCCGGATACCCGTCATCCCTTATGGTCTAAGGCAGTTGTTCTTGAGGTAAAATCTTCAGTAATGAGAGTAGTATGTGATCAGGAGGGGCAGGGGTTAAGACATAGAGTACATATTACACAGCTTCGTAAGCGTGTTTGTGATGGAACACAGGTACCCCTACCAGACACTTCTCTCCGACCACATCTTGTCATGCAAGATATCCCACCACCTTCATTGCCCCCGGAAATTGTGGATGGAACGGCTCCTCTTGGTAAGCCAATTCCGTCGGGTACACCACCAGAAGGTTCTGCTGGAGGTGAGCCCCGGCTGGTTGAGCTGGAGGTACCAATGCATGATGGGGAGCAATCGGGGGGAGGCAGAACTAGATCAGGGCGGGAAGTTCGCCCACCAGGCTGGTTAAAAGATTTTGTTCGTTAGCAAAATAAAACTAAAAAAAATGAATAAATTAAATTATGAAAATAGAAACCCTCATTGGTGAGTTACGACATACTCATAACAGTGTTCTGGTTTCAGGGTTAACCAGGGGCACGTCAGCATTTGTGATTCCAGCAACATTTTGTTTTTTTTCTCTTCTGTTATTGTGAGGCGTAATTAGATAAAGTACCTAAAGATAAAAATTGTTTCTATTCCGAATTAATTTGTTCAAAATGTTATTTTGTGGTATTCCAATTTTGTTTGACTTATCTTGTCCACTTACTGATACATATGTGTATTTTGCTGTGCACTGTTACTTGATTCTGTAGTATTAATTTGTCATGTTATATTTGAGGTTTAGATTGTAAGACCAGGTATACTAGTGGAAGAGTTCATGTTTTTTATGATTATTATTGTGGTTTTTTGGGTTTGCTTAGGCTTGGTTGCTATTGTGTTTGTCAATTTGGGTGGGGGCGTGAAGAATGATGTATAATCGGCTATGCCAAACATCGATAGTGTTAGATCGATATTGATGGATCGATTCACCTCTGGAATCGACTGTTAGTTAGACGGCTCCGACCGGGATCTCTTTTACGCCTTATCATCCCTCACATAACTTGTACTCGATCCAATACAAGTATTTCGTACAGTGATTGTGTTATACTTCAGTGAACCTACTTCACTTCAAAGGTGAAACACAAAAAAAAAACACGAAATATGCGGTTTATGGTGCCCTGGCACCATGGTGGCACCACTATTAGGTCCCCGGTGGTACAGAGAATAATTCATGAAAATCCGAAGGAATAATGAAAAATGTTCCTCAATTTCGAAGCTTGGATACAATTAGTAAGCTATGAAGGAACCGAAATATCGAAAAGTCGGATATTTTGTGAATATTATCCCCCCACTCGCCCCCTCCCCATGCTAATTTTGATACTCTGGTGAAATAGTGTGCAATTCGGAAGATTTCTGTGTCAAACAAAAAGAGAAACACGCAAATTGGTTTTGAAATTGAGGCGTGGGCAGAGTGCATAAGATTATGACCGCACATTTTTAGGACGTCCCACAGTAAGACTTGGGCGTCCTTATGCGATCGATCTGGGGTGAAGGAGGACAACACTCAACAGGAAAAAAAATAATCACACAGTAATCCGTTTTAGACCATTCTGAATCCAAATCTGCGAAAAAACTATAGGTGTATGTCTGTGTGTGTGTGTGTAACAAAATCTTGTGTACTCTGCCCAGGACTTAGTACTCAACCGATTTTCCTGGTTCTTTTTTGTTCGACGCGGAAAACTATCTAGTTGTGGACTACGTCGCTGGAATTTCGAATTTTGCCTTTAAAGGGTGGAAAGGGGGGGTTAATGCTTAAAAAACGTGCGTTTGCGGGGGTAATCTCGTAAAATCTGCCCAGGCCTCAATTTCCAACCGATTTGCGTGTTTCTTTTTTTGTTTGACTCAAATAACTTCCTAGTTGTACATAATTTCACCCGAGTACCGAAATTCGCAAGGGGAGGGGATGGGTGGGGGGATAATATTCACAAAATATCCGATTTTTCAATATTTCGGTTCCTTTACTGCTTACTAATTGTTACCTGCATACAACCTTTGAAATTGAGGAAAAATTCTCATTATACCTCCGGATTTTCATGAATTATTCTCTGTACCACCATGGAACTAATAGTGGTTAGTGGTGCCAGGACACCGTAAACCGCATACTCGTATTTCGTTTTTTTTTTTTGTGTTTCACCTTGCATACGGATGTGAACCTCTACGGAATGCCTACCAAAATTAATAGATGGAAGTTCAACGTTACGACGTATTTCCGCTTTGGTGCCAGACTGTCACCATTGGTGGTGGTGGTTGGGGAGGGGGGGAGGTGATCTCGAATTCGCATGTTGGGTATCGTAGATCGTGGATTTCAAAATTCTCTTCAGATTCGAGGCTCACATGCCGCTAGAAATCTTATGGTTGATAAGGTTGAGGGGGGTCACTATTTCTTGCCTAAAGTAATAAACCTGATTACATCGAGTGAAACAGTTTTATTGCTTACCAACTGGTTAAACTGATCTAATTTTTATCCAATGGGACGTTCCCTGGAATGCATGCATTACTAAACAATATGTTTTAAGCATTAACCCTCCTCCCCCCCCCCCTTAATAGGCAAAATTCAAAATTCCGGCGACGTAGTGAACAACTAGATAGTTTTCCGTGTCGAACAAAAAAATAACCACGAAAATCGGTTGAAAACCAAGGCAGAGTATACAAGATTTTGTCACACACACAATCAATTTTTTCGCGGATTTGGATTCAGAATGGTCTAGAAGAAATTAGTTTTTAGATTAGATTTTTTTCTGTTGAGTGTTGTCCTACTTTACCCCAGATTAATCACATAAGGACGCCCAAGTCTTACTGTGGGAGTCCTAAAAAATTAAAAAATGTGGGGCGAATTCCTCATTGTCGGGAACTATCTTAGGACCCAACCACTGAATAGTGTTGTTTCGATACTCCCATATTCTTGATACTTGGTATCGAATGAGTATCGAAGTCTTGGTACTGATATCGATATGAGATCGAAACGTAAGTACTCGATACCACGAGTATCATTCGATACTTCCTACTAAGTAGTATTTTTCCATACAAAAATATTTAGAATGATAATACTCGTATTTGTCAATGAAGTTGTCCCAAGTTGGGACTCCCAACCTAGTACCGAGTACATACCTACTCGACCTTTAAACATTCTAGTAACGAGGTGACTTCTACGCTTTGTTTATTGCTCTGACAGCACTAACAAGCGGGTAGGTACTCAAGGAAAGAAAAATAATGAAAAGTGGAGTCCAAAAGCGTTTTTATCTTTTATATTTATTGTTATATACCTACTCTTACAAGAGTAGTAGTTTTTTTTTTTTTAACTTGATAAGAAAGAAAAGGCAAAGCGAAGAATAACGGCAAGTTGATGTAACATTGGATGCAATTTAAAGAAAGTCATCCTCCTTCAAGCTTCCTTGAAATTATTACACTTATTTATAAATTCTGGTAAAAATCCACAGGTTCATAATTGAAATTAATTGCATTTTGTTGTGCAATGTCAATGTCAAACCCCAAAGTGAAATGCTTGCATACGAGTCTGCAACACATCGGGACATTTTCATGTGTGTTTTCTTATTGTATTTATTACTAGGCAGATCTCACCGGTGCATTGTACCACTACACAACAAGGTAGTGAAGTAAGGTTGTTAGTTCATGTACCCAAGGATCAAAATAAGAAAACAGTTGATTGAGTCTATTTTATTTATTGGAATCGCGTGAGCAAGTTTTCGTGACGATTTTTCAGTTTATGTGCCAAAGCAAAGACATGAAAATGTCAATAACAGTTGGTCAAGGTACTAGAGCGAAAGACAATTTCTTTTTTCCGTCATGGGACCAGTTTTTGAAAAAAATTCTTTCTGAGTTTGTTATTGATATTGTTTCGATAGGTACCGCCTTATGTTTACTGATATTAGTAAAATATCGATTCCTCAGTATGTATTCAATACAAATATCGGGAGTATCAAGCAAGGCATTGATACCAGTAAATATCGCAAGTATCGAAACAACACTACCACTGAACCATCGCATAATTAGAACAATCAACAAATTTTATTACCTAACAACTCGTTTTACGACAACGATTATTGATTCTATTAAATCATAACAACAAGAACGACACGTTTTTCTTCTCTGATTTTAAGCAAAGATCAAAAAATGATCCATCAGTTTGGGGCCACCTTGTGTAAAGGCGACGAGCACATCGTAGTCTTCATCAGAACAAATCCACCAGATGATTTTATAATTAATTATCATTGTTATCGAATTTTGTGCGTGTCTTCCTCTATAATTTACTGTGATCGTTTTATTAGCGTTTAGTTCATTCAATTATGTTAATTATAACCTTGTTAAACGATGAAAGGTGGTTATTCGAAAATATATCGTTTGTAGATTCACTGGGTGATTTTTTTGCATCCTTGAGTTCTTACAAGACTCGGTAAATCCCTGAATCTACATTCCTCAAGCTGTCCTCTCGTTGGGTATATTGTTGTATATTGTATATTTGATGATATTACTACAGGACTAGGCCTAATTACAGTAAATCACAAGTCAGTACTAACACTAAAAACGAAGAATTAAATAATAATGATTTACAATAAATATATCACAGTTAAAATATTACTGATCGTAAAGTTTCGTGAGCTCGGACAATACAATGTTTCTGAATTCTGTGTGCGAGTTGAAGAAAATGTCAATATGTGGAGAGGAGTTACACAGTTTATTATATGCTCGGGAAAATCGGACAGAGAAAGTGCTGGCGTGAGATGAGGTGCGACATGCGGAGACAGAAAATAACTGGTTGCACCTGCTGTTAAATCGGGGTACATGTAGGGAGACGGCAGAGAGGAGCTTGGGGGAGTCAATCGACCCGTGGAGTAGCCTATGGAGGAATGAAAGATCTATCCAGCAGCGCCGCACCTGCAACGGAGGTATGTTGAAACGTTGACACAGTGGCATGTAGCTGGCTCGAGAATCGTAGACGCCTGATGCCCTGTATGAGAGATATCTCAGGAATCGCTTCTGGACACGCTCCAGTCCAGAGATATATTTCCTCTGCGAAGGAGACCAGATCTCACTCCCAAATTCCAGGTGAGGGCGAACCAGTGAGAGATAAAGAAGCCTCATAGAGTCCAAACTTGCGAGGTGCTTGCAATTCCGGATCACCATGTCCAGCATGCCCGTAGCCTTGGATATTGCCTGCCTTATATGGGTAGCAAATGTGAGTTTGGAGTCGAATACGACACCTAAGTCACGAACATCAGAGACACATTCGAGTACTGACCCCTGGATGCTGTAGTAGAAAGCTGAAGGTTGGCGCTTGCGTGAGAAGGTTATAGATTGACATTTCTTTATGTTCAATGGCAGGAAGTTTTGCTCACTCCAAAGGTAAATTCTTTCGAGGTCCTCTTGCAGATCCAGTTGGGAGGAAAGGTCAGTTATGCACTTGAAAATTTTTATGTCATCGACATAGATGAGAATGCTAGAGTGCTTGACAACCCTCACTATGTCCTCTATGTAGAGGAGGAAAAGCAGCGGTCCCAAATTCGACCCCTGAGGCACTCCGGATGATACGGTATAGCTGGCAGAACAGTATCCATCCCAGAAAACATACTGCTGGCGATTTGCTAGATAGGAAGAGAAGAATGTCAGAGTAGGGGAGGTGAAACCGTACGCCTGCAGCTTTAGTAGAAGTAGCTCGTGGTTTATACGATCGAACGCCTTGCTAAATTCAGTATAAATTGAATCGACTTGTCCTCCTCTGTCAAGACAGTCTGAGACAAAGCCCTAATAAGTAAGGAGATTGGTTACCACTGAACGGCCACCAAGGAATCCGTGCTGATGATCCCCAACCAATGGTCCCATGTGCAGCTTAAGACGAGATGAGAGAATGCAGTCGAAGACGACTGCAGGCGTCGAGAGGATAGATAATAGAGAGTTCCTAAAGATGATTTTGGCATAACGGCGAAGCTAACGGCGACCGTAGATCACCTTCAGCGCATGCGCAGAAAATTACGGCGATCAAATAACGTCCGAGCAAATAACGGCGAACGTTCTGGCCGCTAACTTACGGCGATCTTGCTAACGTCGATGTGCTAACGGGCTGCCGTTAGAGCAGAGTGAACCTGACATGCCGGTAACAGTTTTGCAACCACCAACATCAATTTCAAAACAAAGCCTCATCTCACCTCATGTTCCCGATTGTAAGGCAGATCAAAGCGAGGAACAACGACAACATTCAGTGTTAGTAAAATTACAATTAAATTTTAGATATTTTAGTACTCTGTTAACAGAATCTGATGATGCATGTCAGAGGGGAGTTAGGTGTGAAATTAAACGTACCTTGGTAGCTTGTCTTTATGAAAAAAACGCTCTTTATTTTCTAACCTATCCGAAGTCATATTTCAGTTTCCGAGTAGCTGTGTGCATTTTTTCCGTATTGTGGGTTATTAGTTTTGTTAATTAAATGATTGTGAGAATAAAATTGATACATACGTATATAATTTCTGGTAAATATTTTAAAAATAATATCCGATCATCATAACGAGTGGTTTTTTGACGTTTTATTATTTTTCGAACTGATTTTTTATTAATTAATTATATTAATTGATATTACTATTAATATTAATTAATATAACTACGTAGGCACTTTATTAAACATAGTCTAGAAAGTATTTCCAATGGAATTGAGTTTTTGACAACCCAGCAAATTATCAACAGAATTTTTTATATCAATATTGAATGATGATGTCCATGTGACAGTAAGTGAGATTAAAACAATAAAAAATACTTATATCGTCATTTTCGGAAATTGTTAGGTAGGTACCTTGAAATTAAAATATTTGAGTTAAAAAATAGGTACCTAGTTAATTTTTAATTATTCTATAAAATGTGTATTCTATAAAATGTGTATTCTATAAAAACTTCCAAAAATTAAGAAAAACCCTAAAATTGATAATTTTTGCTCAAATAATCACGCTGATAGTCGTATTTTATACTAACTTACCTTCTTTTACCTGAAAAACTATTTACCACGAATTTATGATTCTTTTAATATCCGTAATCGACATAGTTAGATGACGTATGACGAGATAGATGAAAATTGTAAAATGAAATTGACTTGATATTGAAATATGAATGTGAAGGTAGAAATAACTTAGGTTATATTAAATCTTACGTTTTATTGAATACAATAATATTATAATGTTCATTCAGTCTTTTAAGTTAGGTACATGAAACTTTACATGAGTAAAATAGCGATTCATCAATTTTGAAGAGATATTGGGTTGAGTGAAATAAATATATTTTGTTCTGAAAAGACATCGGGAACTCCGAAATGTTCGTTAGTAGGTAGGTACTCGTTTCCCAGAATCTGGAACAAAATTTATATCGCACAGAATTAGGGATTTTGCTATTCTCTTCTCACTCAAAGTAGTTGAAAATACCAATAAGTCGGTAGGCTATGTGTGAGTACCTATCACAGTAAATAACAATACGATTCCTTACCTTGTAGTAAGATGGCAGTGAGAAACGCCCGTACTCCGAGAGCCGCCGACTTCGTGGAACGTTTTCGACGTACGTCTCCAGCACAGTGATCATATCTTCAGCGGAAAGTAGACCCGCAACGTACAAATTCATAAAATGATCCATCGCGAACAAACACCTTGACAAGGTGTACTTGAAATATCGAACAACGAACTTGAAAAACGAAGGCAGTCAACAGTAGAGAACTGAGGATCTAACGGCGAAGCCAGAAATTCCTGTCTCTTTAACTTTCGCCCCGTTATTTTCGCTAACGTTCATCTAGGGTTAGCATCCGATTTAACTCGCCCTAGACAGATTCATAACGGCGATGCCTGTAACGTTCGCCGTTAAGCAAGATGCAGTTTAGGAACTCTCTATTGGTCGGATGTCATCTGGCCTCATATAGTGAAAAAGAACAGTTCCTTTATTTGTTACTGTAGCCACCATTTTGTACACCTTTGAGTTAGTTCAAATCCATGTCTCAGTACAGCAATTTCTCTCTGTCAATAAAACTTACATACGCGTGCAATTCGATCAATTATATTCTTTCTCCCGACACAACAAGTTGTCGACGAGGATTAAAACATTGCCAGATCTTCGATAAAGTGAGTAGAACAGTGTATTGTGGATAAAAACGGACTTTTCCAGCCTTCGCGCAGTCGCCTCAACTTCTACCTGTTGCCTCAACTTCGTTTCACTCGACGGAAATTACGACGCTTTTCTACAGGTATTTACACACATTCGCACAATATTGTCAACCTATTGTGAGCCGCAGCTCACAGGATCTGCTATTCAAGCATCAGGACCAGGATAGAGGAAAGAGGACGAAAAGATTGGGAAAGGAACGAAAAAACTAGAAGAAAAACGGAAAGATTGAGGAAAGAGGAAGGATCGGGAATCACACTGACTACAGGGATCGGGAGTCAAGCACATCACAGCGCCGGGAGGGGCCTCCCACCAGTGGGCTTCGAGGGAGCCACCAAGCGTGGAGGGGAGCGTATATAAGGCTGCGCGCCGGCCTCCCCACTTCACTTCCTGCCTGCTCTCTGCTACCATCCCTTCAGTTCACAGTTATAAGACTCCCATAGACATTAACTGCAACTGCCCCCTTTCGTTCTGCAATTTATTGCGCAACTTTAAAATTCAACATTGCTCTCTTATACCGAAAACCTCTTTTAAAGCCAAACAGTCGTAGTAGTGATTCCCCTCTCCTGTTTGGTCGACCTCTGCATTCTTCTGACTACCCTTCTGGACAACTGAATACCCTGCATCACACCGGAACCCGCCTCAACGAGTTTCAGCAACGTGAGTGCGAATTGTTTTCCTTATTGGCCAATAATCATAGGTAGGGTTGAGACAGAGACTTATTCCGAAATCTACCGTGATAGGCTTACCATTTTCTGCATAGTTGCCTTTAAGCAGCTATTCGTAAAACATATTGTTGATTACACTAAAATAATCATCTTAATCTTGTCATACCAACCTCATACTTACCTTTTCTTTCGTATAAGATATTATCTGGGATTGAAAATAACCAACAACGAATTGCTTCTGTTTAAATTGATTTTATTTGTACCATTCAAAGTTGTACATTCATATGTTTGTTTTGCATTGCACCTTCGAGTTCATTATATTTCACTGCAACGTATTTTCTTGAGTTCTTTGTCCAAGCAACACCTGAAATTTCTCAAAGTGGTAAATACTGAAATCACAGTAAGAGTACAATATCATACCTTCACCCCTAGGCATTACATAGTTAAATTGCGCCACGTCGCATTGCAGTCCTTTTATTCTTTTTTGAGCAACGTGGTGAAGCCCCTTCAGGGAAGTGCTCCATTTTCAGGTTATACAAGTAACGCCTACCGCATCTGCCGCTTCCGCTCTACCATTGCGCAACGAAGCTAAGTATAAATTTCATACCTAACTTTAAGTTGCAACCATTCATTATTCTTGTCATTTCCCCCTCTCTTCTCCCTACACAACGTTATTAGCCGATCCCCTCAGGACGGCAGCTTACAAATTGGTGGCAGCGAACGGGATTTTTTACGAGGCAAGCCTCGTAACGAACCCCAAATTTTATTCTGTAACGCTTTAACGTTGTGTAATTGCCTTCAGCAATGCAATTTTAAATTCAAATTTATATACAACAACGCTGACCATTGCACCACAACGCAACTTCATTGCAGGTGTAACGCCAATTTTAAATTCATTTTATCACATATAACATTGTCCGTTGCACAAGCAACGCAATTTTAAATTCTATTTCCCTTAAATTCATAAAGCAACTTAAGGTCAGGTACACATTTGGCGGAGCCTTGTGTACGAACAATTTTAGTCAGAAAAACCACTATTGAGCAGGTGATTAGCTGTAGGATAGGTAGGGTGCATCCCATATCCGAAGTTGTACGCCAAAGGAAAAGTGCGCCATTGTCGCCAATTGCGACTATAGTTTTGATTTTTGCATTGCACCGTTGTGCCAAATTTAATTGTTTTACGCACCGTTGTGCCAAATTTCATTGTTTTACGCACCGTTGTGAAAAGGACGGTAGCATTCCACGAGCCGCACCGTTGTGCAATACGGCTAAAATTTTCCACCTGTTGTTTCAATTGACATTGCGCCGTTGCGCAACGACCAAACCAAGACTGACTAATTTTTAGCTTTGTGTGACGCAAATTATTCTGCACAATGTCGAGTCCAGGGAAGAACCGTTTTGACGACGACCGCTCCACATCTCCTATTACGGTGGGGGCCGATTCCATTGACTCGATGACGCAAACAATGCGAGAGATGACCATATTGCTTAAAAATTATAACCAAGTAACTCGGGGGGGAGATCCAGACGATATTCCTAGATCCCTATTTCTTGAAATTGACCCGTGGGACCCCGACGCGATAGGAGCGCTAAATGTGACCTCGTTTTTTGCGAATTTTGACGCGGTAGCTGTGAACCTTTCCGCGACCCAGAAAATCCGCCTTCTGCGAGCTAAAGCGCGCGGAACAGCCAAGCAGTTTCTCATCGACCGTCAAGACAATCTCAACAGCGAACAAGCGTATAGGATCGCCCGAGAGGAAATGTTGATTTGGTTTAGGAAAGAAAACCCTCAGCATGCGGCCGCCTTGCTGTGGACGGTAAAAAGAAATCCGTCGGAAACACTTCGGCAGTTTGCGGACCGCGTACGGGGCCTCGCGCGTTGTGCGATCATCGAAGAGGGAGCCAACATGGATGCTCACGACAAGAACAGTTGGGTGGATCGTAAAACACTCAGCGCGTTCATTCGAGGTGTCGGGGGGCGGCTGAGCTCTTTTCTTGTTGCAAATAGACCCATATCAATTCGGACTGCATTAAAAAGGGCGGAAGAAATAGAGGAGACGCTCGAAAATTCCGAGGACGTGGAAGAAAGGTGGGACTTGGCCGCGGTCAACGATCGTCGGTGTTATAAATGCGGGAGCCTAGAGCATTTTGCCGCCAAATGCACGCGGCGGGAAACCGACCAAAACAAAGGCCATTCGGAGGACGAGCCTCGGAGGGAGCGTTCCCGCTACCCTTCGGATCGAGTTTTCCAGGAAACCGAACGTCGGGACATTCACCGCCCGGAAACTTCGAACCCCAAAACTCGCGAATCGCCTTCACCTCGTTTTCCGTGCATGTTTTGCGCCAGTAGACGTCATTTTCCGGTTGAGTGCCCGGACAGCCCACAACGCACTATTTTTTGCGATTTTTGCGGTGTTAGGGAACATCTTGAAGAAGATTGCTTCCGGAAAAAGAGATTACTACCCGTATCAAATCCGCCAGCGCGTCGTGAGGAACAACCTGTTGAGGCCGGAGCCATAGCCCGTTATAAGCAACCCCAAAGTGAAAACCATATTCCCGCAGTAGAGCAACCCATGGTTAGGACCATCAGAGTGCAGGTCGGACTTGGGCCGGAAACCCGAAACATGACTCTTGACACGGGGGCGGCAATGTCGGTGCTCTCAAGCCCGATCAAGGGGATTCCCCTTTTACCTACTAAGACAATGGCATGGGGCGCCGATGGCTATCCTTTACCATTCGCGGGAGAGCAACGAGTACTTACCCAAATCGGGGAGCATAAATTTATGCATACCTTTGTGGTTTTCGCCCGACGAGACGCTTCCTTGGACCTCTTGGGATTAGACATCCTTAGAAAAGTCCCCATAACCTTGACAACGGGACCACGCATGGAATACCAGCATTACGGATCGCGTGGCGCAACTACGACCGAAAAGAAAGAAGTTGATGAATCTTGCACTGTGGGAACGGTCTTGGTGTCCGAGAGGAGGAAACCAGTCGTGACCAATAACGAAGGTTGCGCAACTGCAACTCTCACGACGTTTCCTAGCACCTCTCCGGGTACCACCGTTGTTCCCCGAAGTCCCCTTTTGGTGAATACAGTGGGAAGCAACCAGACCGAAGCCGTTGCAGCCCCAGCGACTCCAGCAACCCCGGTCGAGCCCTCGTCACTGGAACATACCGTTGTGGACACTTCACCTTCCGATACTTTGAGCGCAACTGGACGATGTGAATCAACTCGTGTAGCCCCAGCAACTCCGGCAACGCAAATTACAAATTTACTGTCCGAAGTTGGAACCACCCCGCCGAGATCTGCCGTCGTAGACATGGTAACCCCAGCAGTCCTGACCGCAACTCCAGCAACTCTAGCTGCCACTCCGACAGTGGAGGTAGCCGTTGCTGCCCCTGCAGCGCCCGAAACGCTTACTGCAACGATCCAGAACCACTGCGCGATAGCCAAACCTACCGTAGCTGACACTGTAACGCCGATACTACCGACTGTAACGACAGCAACTGCAATGCCTGCAACGTTGTCACCAGCAACGCAACCCGCATCACTAACGAACATCATAGCACAACTGCAGGCCACTGGGAATCTGGATATGCGTCAACGAGAAAACCTCGCAGCCGCCGAGGAGGAGTCCTTAGAGGAGAATGACCAGATGGAGGAAGGCGAAGAAACACGCTCCCTCCTGGAACATCCGGAGGAGTGGGAACTGATCCCCACCGACCAGTGGGATGAACCAAAACCCGAATTTGACGAGGTAGTATCAGAAAAGTTGGGACATCTTGATCCCGATGACGCCGCACCAACTCGAGTCGTGCTGGAACGATTTGAGCCGTTGTTCCGACCGCCGTCAGCGGACGGGTGTAGTCTTGAGGTGGCTCATCGCATCGAACCAACCCAGGCAACTATAACGGCGCAAAAGCCGTATCCGATACCACACGCACTCCGTCCCATTGTAGAGGAGCAAGTCAAAGATATGCTCGCCAACGACATCATTCGCCCGTCTAAAAGCCCGTGGTGCGCCCCAGTTCTTCTAGTAAAGAAAAAGACACCGCCGGGCGAGGAGCAGAAGTGGCGTTTCTGCACCGACTTTCGATTACTGAATCGCATCACAAAGGGCGATGCATATCCGCTACCAAGAATGCAGGAGACACTGGCCTTGTTGGGGGGAAGTAAATACTTTTCTACCCTCGACTTAATCTCCGGGTATCACCAAATACCCGTTCACGCGGAATCCAAGGAGCGAACAGCCTTCTCCGTTTTGGGCAGGCACTTCGAGTACAACAAGATGCCTTTCGGACTTAAAAATGCCCCGGCAACATTCCAAAGGGTTATGAATGACGTGCTAGACGGTCTCCTGGGACGGGATTGTCTCGTCTACCTCGATGACGTGATCGTCTTCGCCGCAACACGGGAGGAACATTTGGAAAAGCTGACCAGGGTGTTCGATCGCCTCCAGGATGCCCGCCTTCAAGTCAATTTGCCAAAATGTGAATTCTTAAAAAGCGAGGTAAAATTCCTCGGACACAAGGTGACTCGCACGGGACTATTGACAGATTCCGAAAAGACTCGTGCCATCCACGAATTCCCAGTTCCCACTACAAAGAACCAACTGCAGTCGTTCCTGGGTCTAGCCGGATTCTATCGCCGTTTCATCCCTGACTATGCAGCAACGTCGGTGCCCTTGACCAACCTTTTGAAGAAAACTGCGCCGTACGAGTGGACCGAAGACCAGCAACGGGCTTTCGAGACTTTAAAACAACAGCTCGCGTCCGAACCGGTCCTGGCATATCCTGATTTGGATCAGCCCTTCATATTGGCAACGGACGCATCGGGTGTCGCATTGGGAGCGGTGTTATCCCAAGAAGTGGACGGGGAGGAGCGACCGGTGGCGTTCGCAAGCCGTAAATTGAACCCGGCGGAGACGAGATACTCCGTAACTGAAAGGGAGTTGCTGGCCGTGGTCTGGGCCATTCGGCATTTTCAGGAATACTTACTAGGCGCTACTTTCGAACTACAAACGGACCATATGGCACTAACTGCGGCACTCAGACTCAAGGACCCTACATCCCGCATAGGAAGATGGATCATGAGACTGGCGGAGTATGATTACATCCCGAGATACCGCCCGGGAACAGCAATGGCGCACGCCGATGGCCTCAGCCGGGTCGGCATTGCAGCATTAACCTTGGAATTCCCAAAAGAGCTGATGATCGCAGCCCAAAATTTAGATGTCTGGATACAAGCCACCGTGACCAGCAGATATCAGGATCGCGTACGATGCAGATCAGGTGTCTGGGAAGCACAGGTGCGAAACGACGGACAAGATGAATGGGTCCCCATGATGCCAGGGACGTTGCGCGAGTGGTTGATGCATCGGTGCCACCGCAATATCTGGGCGGGCCACCCGGGGGCTGAGGTCACGGAAAAGCTTGTGCGCCGACTAGGAATATGGCCAGGATTACGAAAAGATGTGCAGCAGTTCGTCCGAGCCTGTGATACATGTCAGAAAAGAATGACTCCCAATAATCTCAAACAGCCAATACAAAAACCATTGCTCCCGGAACGTCCAGGACAAATAGTGGGAGTAGATTTCGTGGGACCCATTGCAACTGGAGGTACTTCACGCTACATTATGACGGCGGTGGACCATTTTTCGAAATATGCCGAAGCATATGCGGTCCCTGATTGTTCCGCCGCAACCGTTGCTCGGGTCCTAGCAACCAAGTACATTCCAACTCACGGAGTTCCGGAACGCATGGTGTCTGACAGAGGGACTGCCTTCACTGCTAGCTCGACCAGAGAACTGTGTGAAAAGTGGGGAGTTCAACAAATTTTCACGACGGCATACCACCCGGAGGGCAACGGGGTGTGTGAGCGTTTCCATAGGACTTTTGCCACTATTCTCGCTAAGATTTGCAAACGCACCACGGCATGGGAGGCTATGATACCTGTTGCCTTGGCCGCCTATAGAGCAACACCTCACAAAAGCACCGGCTTCACGCCCAACTTCCTCACTTTTGGGAGAGAGTTGCGGTTACCGAATGAATCGTTGCAGGGACTAGCAACGGGGGTCGAGGGCGTTGCAAGATTGCGCAACCTTCAGCAGGCACGCAATGCAACCATGCATTATCTGCATAAAGCTTGGCAAAAACGAAGCGAGGCAATAAACTTGAGACGAACCGCACGATCCTTTAAAGTGGGAGATCAAGTGTATTTGAGAGATCTTCAGCCACCACCGGGAGCCGCTCGCAAATTTTGGAGCCCGTGGTCGGGGCCGTGGGTGGTCACCCGAAAACATTCTGACGTGACTTACCAAATTCGAGATACGGCGGACATCCGACAACAAACTGTTCATCTCAATCGATTGAAACCGGCATTTGTGTCAGGTATACCGGACGACGCCTTCGTAGATACCAATGAACCAATCGCACAGCCGTCCGAGGACAACGTACCGAGACCGGAACCGGTAGAATTGGACCAGGATGATCGGAGTGAGAACGGTCAAACGTCCGAGTGGGAGAGCGAACCACAAGCAACCACATCTGCAACGTCCAGCGTTCTGGGGGCCGGCACAAGCGCACCAGAAGAACCCTCGGATGACGAGGACGAACAGTTCGTCGACGCTCTCACGCTTCCACCTCAAGAGCAGTACACCGTCCCTTTACCCATAAAGGAGGAACCGAGCAACGATGATCAAATCCTCAGCAGTAACGACGTAGCGGAAGAAGCTTCCCCAACAATCCAGGAACACCAAGTAACTGCTCCACCCTACAAATTGAGGCAGCGAGAACCTGTAGACTATCGTAAGCTACATATGGGGGCCGTCACACAAGCTACAACTAACTTACTGACTAATAGGAACGAAAACTTTACCGATGAAAATGAGGGAATTGTTCCCGTGGTTGGAATCGTCGAGTCGACCAATTTAATTAGGACTCTTCAAGTCAACCAATTTAATTAGGACTCTTCAAGTCAACCAATTTAATTAGGACTCTTCAAGTCAACCAATTTAATTAGGACTCTTCAAGTCAACCAATTTAATTAGGACTCTTCAAGTCAACCAATTTAATTAGGACTCTTCAAGTCAACCAATTTAATTAGGACTCTTCAAGTCAACCAATTTAATTAGGACTCTTCAAGTCAACCAATTTAATTAGGACTCTTCAAGTCAACCAATTTAATTAGGTCTCTTCAAGTCAACAAGTGTTTTTCGTTCTCTGGCTCAAACCTATCAAAATGGCCCATTTAAAATCACATGCAACTTTTCCTCGGGCAGGGATGCTTAGCCAAGTTTTCTATATGTTCGCAGGATGTCGCAACAGCAGCTCGAACAAGCTGCCGGGATGGAGGGGGACCCCCCTTTCGATGAAGCGGTCCAACAAATTTTTGACACGTTCCAAGAGGAAACAGAGGCGAATGCTACCATACCTGAGGACACGGTCACCACACCCGAACCGTGCAATGCACCGCAGAACACCTTGGCCGGGATAGTCAATTGTATCCGCTATGCCGGGAGGGCCGACATGCACATGACGAGAGCCGCTAACAGTCACGCCGCCGTAGTGGCAATGATGAGATTGGCAAGATGGATCCCGCAGTATCAGCGGATCGCACAGGAGAGGGATGTCTTGTTAGAGCAACGGGAGCAATGGAGGACGGAGCGGGACGAAATCTTGAGAGAGCAAGCAACGGCTCGGAGGGAGATACAGGAACTGAGGAGGACATTGGGCTTGGAGACCACAGAGCCACTTGCGGCAAGGATTGTCGTTTCCTTACCAGCAACCAATGTCAACCCACCAATGACTCCAAGTACCTCCTCACAGTCGCAGCCATCTGAGAGGGGACCAGGAGACGCGGGAGGAACCGTCATTGCCCGTAGATCTCCGGTGGCATCTACCTCACGAGCAAGGTCCACCACACCGAGTCCGGTACCACGACGCTCACCCACAAGGCCAATCTCACCATTCCGTGAGTTGCCGTTGCAGCAACGCCGAGGAAGCCGCATTCCGCTACCACCTTCATCTCAAAGTGACAGTGGGGAGGAACGCCCATTGCTGCCAACGCCGGTACGAGAGCCACAGGTCGCAATTGAGGTCGGAACCAACTCACCCCGATCCATTCCCAAGATCGTTTTGAAGAGGTACCAACCGTCGCAGGCGAAGCAGCACAAGAAAAAGAGAGCAAGGTGCCCAATATGCAACAGACGATGCACACAGTTGGTGGCCTTCCGGTGTTACGCCTGTAAGGAGTTTTGGGAGAGGTTGAAGAGGGCGCATCGCAAGGGCAACGCATTAGCCACATGCGGCGAGGATCACAGTGCAGACCGGAGACCCGACCTTTGTGCGGGGTGTCGTCGGTACGAGTATGAGGTTGCCCTCAGACGTACATACCCTTCCACACCATTGCCGATACCCAGCATTGTCGTTGACAATGCTGGCTTCCGGAACGACGGGGAATGTGAGCCGCAGCTCACAGGATCTGCTATTCAAGCATCAGGACCAGGATAGAGGAAAGAGGACGAAAAGATTGGGAAAGGAACGAAAAAACTAGAAGAAAAATGGAAAGATTGAGGAAAGAGGAAGGATCGGGAATCACACTGACTACAGGGATCGGGAGTCAAGCACATCACAGCGCCGGGAGGGGCCTCCCACCAGTGGGCTTCGAGGGAGCCACCAAGCGTGGAGGGGAGCGTATATAAGGCTGTGCGCCGGCCTCCCCACTTCACTTCCTGCCTGCTCTCTGCTACCATCCCTTCAGTTCACAGTTATAAGACTCCCATAGACATTAACTGCAACTGCCCCCTTTCGTTCTGCAATTTATTGCGCAACTTTAAAATTCAACATTGCTCTCTTATACCGAAAACCTCTTTTAAAGCCAAACAGTCGTAGTAGTGATTCCCCTCTCCTGTTTGGTCGACCTCTGCATTCTTCTGACTACCCTTCTGGACAACTGAATACCCTGCATCACACCGGAACCCGCCTCAACGAGTTTCAGCAACGTGAGTGCGAATTGTTTTCCTTATTGGCCAATAATCATAGGTAGGGTTGAGACAGAGACTTATTCCGAAATCTACCGTGATAGGCTTACCATTTTCTGCATAGTTGCCTTTAAGCAGCTATTCGTAAAACATATTGTTGATTACACTAAAATAATCATCTTAATCTTGTCATACCAACCTCATACTTACCTTTTCTTTCGTATAAGATATTATCTGGGATTGAAAATAACCAACAACGAATTGCTTCTGTTTAAATTGATTTTATTTGTACCATTCAAAGTTGTACATTCATATGTTTGTTTTGCATTGCACCTTCGAGTTCATTATATTTCACTGCAACGTATTTTCTTGAGTTCTTTGTCCAAGCAACACCTGAAATTTCTCAAAGTGGTAAATACTGAAATCACAGTAAGAGTACAATATCATACCTTCACCCCTAGGCATTACATAGTTAAATTGCGCCACGTCGCATTGCAGTCCTTTTATTCTTTTTTGAGCAACGTGGTGAAGCCCCTTCAGGGAAGTGCTCCATTTTCAGGTTATACAAGTAACGCCTACCGCATCTGCCGCTTCCGCTCTACCATTGCGCAACGAAGCTAAGTATAAATTTCATACCTAACTTTAAGTTGCAACCATTCATTATTCTTGTCATTTCCCCCTCTCTTCTCCCTACACAACGTTATTAGCCGATCCCCTCAGGACGGCAGCTTACACTATCCTAGCGAATCCTGCCAGAAAAGTCGCCTTTCGTTTGGAATTTCGTATTGATCTCGAATCTCGCACTTCGAAAAAAAGGCAAATCGAGTTATTCAACGCCGCCATAACGGAATCCACACAGTTCCTTGCCAGTTGCTACGTTGCTCTTTTGAACTGCTATTCTGAACCGTCTCAGTCACGACCGTTCCTCAGGAGCCGTTATTTGTCACCTAATATTCCGAGCCGTTCGATTGTATCAGTGAAATCACTGTTCCCTGTCACATTCGCCGTTTTTCTCTCATTTTCCGCCGTTTTTCGTCCGTTCTTCAAGCTTTGCATTAGTCAACCCTCAAAATTGTCTCGCTTTTCAAAATTTAAATGGATCAGGAACAATTCAAACAATTTCTTGCAGTATTGACAGCTGCCTTGGGAGAAAATAAACCTGCCACAACTCCACAGATAATTCCTTTTGAGAATTATGATGATAAGAAAGAAAAATTCACCTCTTATCTCCAGCGTTTTGAAAATTACTGCAGCCTCAAGAATATTGTCTCCACTGTTACAAAATCTCAGCTCTTGTGTGCATCTGTTGGATCAGTACACTATAATAATTTAGCTGCCTTATTGGGTCCAGAGAAACCAATTAAGGATATTCCATATGACAACCTGATCACTCACTTCAAAAATATGTTGTCACCTACAGTCTCTACAGTCGTTGCACAGCATTATTTCTTGAATGTCACACAGCAACCTACACAGTCAATTTCTGAATTTGTGGCTGCCCTCAAATCAAAATTAAGTGATTGTGATTTCTATGTAACTTGCACTTGTGATTCGACAATTTCTATAGCAGACACATTCCTTCGCGCCCAATTTATTAGAGGCTTAAAAGACAATTGGATTCGTGAGCAGCTCTTGCAGCAGTCTTCCAACAAAAATTTTGATGCACTGCTCAGAACAGCTGTCGCACTTGAAGCTTCACGTTTTGAAAGCTGCCAATTGTCTAAACCCCCAGTTAACCCTGTCAACATCAACAGTGACACAAATAGAGTTGTCAAACACAAATCACGAAGTAAGTCTCGATCTAACCGAAGTCACTCAGTAAGTCCGCATCCTCGCCAACGTTCGCAGTCTCGACAGTATAGGAATCGAGTCGATTACCAGTCACTGGGTATAGGTGGACTTTGCCTAAAATGTGGCAGATCAAATCACAGATCACGTGAGTGTAGGACAGACCGCAATTCCCTGAAGTGCACATCATGCCATAAAATTGGTCACGTTACCAAAGTGTGCATCACTACACTTCTTCAAAAGTCAAAAACTCATTCTCTGTCCTCTGACCGTAGTGATGAATTCCACACAAACAATGAGTATGGTATAGGTAAAATCAATGACACTGAAGACCTATATGAAGTTGGACCAACCTCGGATAAATATATAGTAACTGTCACTCTCAACAACAAGCCACAAAAATTTGAAGTGGATTCAGGGGCACGCTATTCCCTCCTCTCAGAAACAGACTTCAACAAGCTTGGCCTCAACTTATCACTTCAACCTACAACAATATCATTCCGATCTTACTCAGATCACATGATAAAGCCTAAGGGCAAGGTCACCCTCTCAGTCGCATATAGAGGAAAATCAATTAATGCGGATCTATTCATAGTCCCAGAAGGACATGATGCCTTGTTGGGGCGAATGTGGATCCGTGGACTCAAAATCAGTCTCAGTGACATAGACAACCGCTCACCTCACATCCCAGCACATGACGTCAATTCAATGGATTCCCTTGAAGATATTCTCCACAGATACTCGTCCATCTTCGAAGAAAGGATTGGATGTGTTCCCAACATCGAAGTAAAGCTACAACTCAGAGAGGGAACAAAGCCAGTGTTCATACGTGAGCGTGATGTCCCTTTTGCCTTAAGGGAACGAGTTGAGAAAGAATTGGCAACACTTGAGTCTCAGGGGGTCATCAGCCCAGTGGTCGCCAGTGACTGGGGCTCACCGCTGGTAGTTATTGCAAAAGCTGATGGAGGAGTGAGGTTATGTGTTGACTACAAGTGTGGTGTGAATTCTAAATTAGTTGCCGCAAACCATCCTATTCGTAGAATAGAGGAAGTATTACACAGCCTCCGAGATTCAAGGTTCTTTTGTAAATTAGACCTCCACAAAGCCTATCTTCATTTGAGAGTAGACGAGGAAGGAAGCAAGATCCAGACAATATCGACACATAAGGGAACATTCAAAATGAATCGTCTAAGCTTCGGAATAAAGACAGCACCAGCAGAATTTAACCGTATTTTGTCTCAATTGTTAAATGGTCTTCCGAAGGTTGAAGCTTACTTCGACGATATAATTTGCCATGGCTCTACTCTTCAAGAGTGCACCAGAAATTTAACAGCTTGCTTGGAGCGTCTAAAAGAAAATGACCTTCACTTAAACAGGTCTAAATGCTCATTTTTCAAAGACAGCATCAGCTACCTTGGTCATACTGTGTCTTTCAACAAGATTCAGAAATGTCCAATGAAAGTTCAAGCAATTTCGCAGATGCCTCGACCAAAAAACGCTGATGAAGTAAGACGTTTTCTTGGATTAGTGACTTATTATGCCAAATTTGTCAGAGATTTTTCCACAAAGTCATATCCATTGCGCCGCCTACTCAGAGCAAATGAAAAATTCCATTGGTCAGCCGCCACTGAAGCCTCTTTCCTAAAATTGAAGTCGGAACTCTGCAGCGAAAGAGTGCTCATTCCATACGATCCAGCAAAACCTGTAATCCTAACAACAGACGCTAGTCCCACAGGAATCGCCGCAATACTCAGCCACGAGATAGATGGTCAAGAAAGGCCAATTGCATATGCCTCCAGAGCATTAACGCAGGCAGAATCTAACTATAGCCAGCTAGATAGAGAGGCTCTAGCTATTGTGTATGCTGCAACGCACTTCTTTAATTATATTTTTGGGAAAAAGTTTGTTCTTGTTACAGACAATGAGCCGTTATCCCGAATCTTCCACCCAGACCGTGCTCTGCCTCAAATGACATCCGCACGATTGCTAAGGTACGCATCATTTCTCAGTGGCCTCGACTACTCAGTTCAATGCAAAAAAGGCAAAGATAATGAGAATGTTGATTGTTTGTCCCGTGCAGCAGTCTCACCATCTGAACAGTCACCACATGTAGCAATAGATGAAGAGGTTGATGTGCTGTACGCAGAAACATTATTCCAGATATCCAGTTCAACAATCACTGCAGACACCATCATAGTTGAAACAGCCAGAGACCCAGACCTACAAACTCTGATGCATGAACTGAGGTCTAGCCGCAAGGACACTCCCTACACAATTTCGGGAAACATGCTTTTCAGGTCAGATCGAGTGGTTATTCCGAAAGTCCTGCAAGCACCAATCCTGGAAGAGCTTCATGCAACACATCTTGGCATCACAAAGATGAAGCAACTCTCCAGGAGGTACATCTATTGGGAAGGCTTAGACAAGGACATAGAACGCCTCGTAAGATCCTGTGAACCTTGTGCTGAAGTCCGACACAGCCCACCGAAAGCTCCAGTTCATCCATGGGACCAACCACAAGAAAACTGGGAGCGACTCCATATCGATTTTGCTGGTCCACTTGATGGTCACTTTTTTCTGATGTGTGTAGACGCTAAGTCTAAATGGGCCGAGGTCAGGATACTCCGTGATGCTCCATCTTCCTCAACAACGATTCACTTGCTTGAGAGCATATTTTCGGTACATGGATATCCTTCAGTCATTGTCTCAGACAATGCTACCATTTTCAAAAGTGATGAGTTCCAGCAGTACTGCCAACACTGTGGTATTTTCCAGAAGTTTAGCGCCCCGAATCACCCTGCCACAAATGGGCTTGCTGAACGAAACATTCAGACACTCAAACGGCGCCTTAAGGCAGCTGCTGATGATCCATCTCCTCTGTCAACGAAGGTTCAGGAGATCTTATTCCGTTACCGGGCAACACCTTTAGCTTCAGGTCAATCGCCGGCAGAGCTCTATCTCAGGAGAAGGATTCGAACTCGTCTAGATGCCCTCTTACCGAACCACAAAGCAAAGACTCCTTCCAGTCAGGGTCTATCCCGGGTTCGTTCTCTTCAAGTGGGAGAGAGAGTACAGGCCAAAATCCACCAAGGGAACCGAGATATTTGGCAATTTGGCACAATTACCCGAAAGCTGGGCCAATATCACTACATTGTGGAACTAGACTCAGGTCGCAGCTTGAAGCGCCACATAAACCAAATTGTGAACACTCTGGTTCCAAGGAAAAGAGTTACATTCACACCAACTCCATCCCCTAAAGGACTTCCATTCATCCTTGAGCAAGATACTGGTCAACCAGCACCACGCCAAGTCTCGTGTGCTTCCACTGAAGGTTCTAGCAACCAGGAACCTTCAGGGGGCCTGTCCAGCCAGCAAGAACTTCCAAGGAGATCGTCGAGACAACGGCACCAGCCAAAACACTTCAAAGACTACGTTCTGAAGTGAAGTCTCATCATTTTAAGTGGGGGAGACTATAGTGAAAAAGAACAGTTCCTTTATTTGTTACTGTAGCCACCATTTTGTACACCTTTGAGTTAGTTCAAATCCATGTCTCAGTACAGCAATTTCTCTCTGTCAATAAAACTTACATACGCGTGCAATTCGATCAATTATATTCTTTCTCCCGACACAACACCTCATTTTACCATTCCGCTTTAGCACCGGGACTACCTTGCTCGTTTTCCAGTGAGAGGGGAAAACACCCTCTGCCATGCTAGAATTGAATAAGTGCGTGAGAGGTCCAGAGAAAGATGCAGTGTTATCCTTAAATATGATCCTTGAAAGCATGTTGAGTCCAATCGACCGACCGTATTCAAGTGATGAGACAGCCGAGTCTACCTCTTCTGTTTGAATATCCGCCAAGGAAAAGGGTAACAAGCTCGTATGGAGCGGTCCTGAAAAGTCCAGAATAGGAGGAGCAGAGATTGGAGAGTATACGGACGAAAAATGACGACCAAGGGCCTCAGCAACAGCGATGGGTTGAGAAAGGGTCACTCCATCCACGTTCAAAGATTTGGAGACTGAGGACTTGCGTTTGCTTAACTGCTTGGGTAGCAGTTATCTATTTTTGTTCGCCGATTTCATGTTGCTTTTTGTTGATATTTGATTAATATAACGTGAGTGTGGTTTGTATTTTTGAATAAGAATGCATTCGAAATCCGTTGTTATTGAATTATCCCAACTGCTATGTTAATATTACTTAACAATAGCGTTTCATCTAGAAAAGTCTGCCAAGTAGGCTGAGCATGACTAAAGATGATAACGGATTGGGATAAAATCTTTCGACTGAGGTATGAATCTCAAAATCTGCAATGCTGACGTCTCTTACTTTGTGTAAATACCTTATCGTTGTGGTTTTTAAGTAGAAAAAAAAACTTCTCTTATATTCCATGGAGATCGCTTTCAGGTCTCAGTGATTGACCCTTCCTCAAGCAATAATCATGTTGAGTTGTTGGATTCCTAGCTGAAACACAATTTGTCGATGATTCACAAAAACTATTAATTTTATTTACTTTATTTAAGGCAGCAAATTATTACACAACGGTTTATTATGTTTCTGTGAAGATCACCCAACTGCGAAATATCTGCTGAAATTTGCCCCAATTCCGTCTGTGAATACGTAATTCACACTCACGTTTCTGACTCACCATTCGTCCTACCTCCGGAGACAACAAAGAATATTGGACCTTAGCCTTTCAAGGATTAGGGCGAGGGGAATGCGTCCTCTTGGGCTAGCTCAGGAACACGAATTTCAACGATAATTCCTCATTCATCAACTGTTCTTGAATCGGAAATCGTATTTCAAGTGGGTGTGGCTCGTAGCTTCCTCTATAACCCGATTGTTTAGATGATTTCATGCATAGTACTTACCACGCGCTACCCTAATAGAAAAAGAACATTTCATCGAATTTTGATGAAGAATATAGAAATTAGAAAATAATTAGTGACCACTGCCAGTCCGGGGGTGATGCTTTTCACAGGGCACCATCTACAGCTGTGGCATACTGGACTACACTGCTTCTGAGTGATAGTTCACAGTCATGCCACGGGAAAAGCAGCACTTGATGGACCCTGGACTCAATACGATGACTTGTTATTCGGTCGACTGTTTCACAATCCTTCTTGGCGAACGGGCTGACACAGCAGAAGGCAAAACTGTGCCGCCACCATCCACGATGAAGGAGGAAAATTCGGTTATTGGACGGTCGATTCAGAAGGTTCTCCTCGGACATAAATTCTGGTCCAGGTGGTTACCGTTGGTTTCAATGACTCCGATCGGAAGCTAAATAAGTTTCGGAGTGACTACCTCTGTGAGTACCTACTTAACCTTTTCCCCCTGACGGACGCCTAAAGGCGTGTGAGGGTAAACGTTTTGAGACCCCTACGGACGTCTTTAGGCGTTTGCCTCCGGTTGTTTCCTGGTTCCTACAGACGCCTTCTGCCGTTTCGTAGTTTTTCGACCTTCTGATGCAATCTGTGTGCTTATTTCTGAACTAATCACTTCCATTTGTTACCGTTGTAAGCCCACTCACTCGTCGATGACAGGGATAGGAACATAATCCCACTGCTGCCACCAATTTGTAAGCCTCAAGGTGTTATATTCTCCTGTTGCTGATGACAGAGTAACCTTTTAGACCAACCAAATACAGATTGAGAGTCACATAAGGTTTACTTAAGGTAGAATTGATAAAATACCTATAGGTAGGTACCTGATTTGTAAACGAACTAAAATCAAAATGAAATTTAGGTAGATATAGATATTTACCTGGTAAGTGACTGTAGTGGCTCGAAGGTAGGTAAAGTTTCCTGAAGTAAAATAAAGCCTGAAGGGTCTAGGTATTCTTAGATCACCGAATGTGTCTAGGTCTGAAGGACTTACGTTGTTTTCGTGAAGGGAAATGATAAGCGCACGAAAAAGATAGCTGCGCACTAAAATCGTAGTTGCGCACGTTTACACTGTCTGATACGGGAACTAGGTAGATGAAAGAATAAACACGGCGTTACAACTAATAGGAACTTTTAATGAAGTTAGTTGATTTGTCAATATGACTCGAGATGAAAAACATGTGCATGAAAAATTACAATGAAAAATTGCAATAAATGTTTGTAAAGTAAAATGAGTTATTATTTCGAGCTCCTCTCCTTCTTCAAGACTGAACAACTTTCTAGGTATTTTCTACTTTTTACAATCTCTATTTTACTTGACTGACTGAGACTCGAATGTTCGTTTTCTCTCTAAATGACTAGTACCTATACTTTCTACACAATTAGAACACATACTAGTGGCCATTGTATAGATTTTGTTTTTAGACACTCACATCGTCGGGGCCCGTAGGAAATCTGGTGATGGTGCTGCAGAAGTTGAAGGGGGTCGTCCAAACTGGATGTCCGGGGTCTTACCAGCTTGAAATCAATTTGGGGTTGGCTCAAAATAAGACTCATAGGCTACTGGCCTCGTGTCGGAATTAGATTAAGGGATTTTTACACAACTACCTTGCAGAAGGGTGTCGATTATCGTATCAAGGGACCGTCAAAGACAGAAACAGGAATGGCCGCTCCATGCCATTATAGCTCGCTTTCTCTCTGGTTACCCCCCCACCCTTTCCTCGAGATGTCCAGGGAGGGCGTTGTCCGTGGAGGTGGTGGTGCAGTTCAAAGGAGCGCCCCTGGCGGCGTACGCCAGAGATGGTATTCGGTCGTCCTGGAGTGGTGAGGGTACTAAGCCCACTCCTTCTGGCCCCCAGGTAAGAAGGGAGTATGATGTTGACTACTCAGCCCCATCACTGTGTGATAGGGATGGGTATCGTTACTAAAGTATCGATATTTTGTATCGATACTGTATCGTATCCGAGTATCGATATCCCAAATATCGTTGGGCATGAGTATCGATATTTTGAAATATCGAGTACCGATACTTTAGTGTCACAAACCATCAATACCAACCAATTTTCTCAAGAAAAATAATTTTTTCAACAAGTTTTATTCATTTTTCACTGTTAAGAGTCCAAGCAGAGTGATTTTTTCCATGATATTACCGTTACTAGTGCAACCAAAGAGTAATGACCCAAAAGCCTCTCTATCTTCTTCATTTTTTAGCCATTAGGTTGAATTTTCCGCGAGAACAGTATCGATATTCGATATTTAGAAATATCGGATCCAAAGTATCGATATCCAAAAATATCGGATATTGCAGTATCGATACTAAAATATCGAGTATCGGTACGAAAGTATCGATATTTTGAAGTATCGATACCCATCCCTACTGTGTGAGTGTCTCAGTGAGCTGGGGCTCACACCATTATGTTGGGGAACAGTACACCATTCATTTTCACCGTCTTCCAACTGATTTCAGGGCAGTAACAATATTGTGGGGGGGGGGGGGGGGGCGAGAAAAATGCGACAGAGTGAACTTTCTGCCTCTTACCTATTCATTCTCAGTAAGCATCTTTTACACACCATTGAATGAGGATTTTTTTAATTGGAGGGGGGTTCTACATTAAGCCAAATTATTTTGGTACAATGGAATGCTTTATATTTCTATGTAAAAAACGTCTGCCAAGTGGGTGTGGCACATAGCTTCCTCGTATCCATAACCCGATTGTATAGATGATCCGATGCATAAGTAGTTAATCTCAAAACACCAATCTCTAAGTACCTTTCATTACCCTCATAGGGGACCATCTACTCGCTAATCTGGACAATTCTAGAGAATTTCATCAAATTAGGATGAAAAATTAAGTGAGTAGGTGTATGTGATTGGATCAAAAAAATACATAGCCTCGGCTGGGTTCTGAACCCGCGACCTTAGGAACTCAGATCAAGACATTATCCACTGAGCTACCGAAGCTTTGTTATTAATGGGATTTGAGATTCTCACAGGAGACCATCCATCTATGAATGAATCCCTCTATGAAAAACAATTCTCTGTGATTTTCATAGGGGACCATGTAAATACTAATCTGTAACATCCCTGAAAATTTCATTGAAATCGGATGGAAAATGTAGAAGTTATGGCTGTTACAAGGAATTCACGTTTGCGCATGCGCAGTCGCTTCTATCAGTCTGGGGGTGATGATTTTCATAGTGGACCGTCTACACACCAACCCGCACAATCCCTGAAAATTTCATAGAAATCGGACAATAACTTCGTATAGTTATGCGCGTTACAAGGAATTCATGACAGACACACAGACACGGAACCAAAATTGTTCAGAAAGGTCTAAAACGCAAAATGCGAGTGGAAATTTTGATTTTGGATAACTTTTTTTGTCGTCCTTGAAAAGTGAAAACAAAGCTTCCGCTACCTTGGTAGACTCGGAAGCAAAATATGTAAAACTTACTCAGTATTGAAAAACGTCTGCCAAGTGGGTGTGGCACATAGCTTCCTCGTATCCATAACTCGATTATGTAGATGATCCAATGAATAGTAGTTAATCTCAAAACGCCACTCTCTAAGTACCTTTCACTACCCTCATAGGGGACCATCTAAACGCTAATCTGGACAATCCTAGAAAATTTCATCAAATTCAGATGAAAAATGTGAGTAGATTTATGTGATTGGATAAAAAAATGCTTAGCCTCGCCTGGGATTCGAACCCGGGACCCCTGGGGCACAGTTCTAAGCGCTACCAGTGACCTATTGAGGCCTAGTGATGCAACGAATAAAATTTGAGATTCTCACAGGGGTCCATCCCTCTATGAATGAATCCCTCTATGAGAAACCATTCTCTATGATTTTCATAGGGGGTCATTTAAACACTACTCAGTAACATCCCTGGAAATTTCATTGTTTTCGGATGGAAAATGTAGAAGTTGTGGCTGTTACAAGGAATTCACGTTTGCGCATGCGCAGCAGCTTCTATCAGTCCGGAGGTGATGATCTTCATTGGGGACCATCTACAACCTAATCCGCATAATCCCTGAAAATTTCATCGAAATCGGGTAGAAAAGGTGGAAGTTATGGCCGTTACAAGGAAATTCACGTTTGCGCATGCGCAGCGACTACTATCAGTCCGGGGATGATGATCCTTATTGGAGACCGTCTACATACTAACCCGCATAATCCCTGAAAATTTCGCAGAAATCGGAATATAACTTCGTATAGTTATGCGCGTTAAAAGGAATTCATGACAGACAGACACGGAACCAAAATTGATCAGAAAGGTCTAAAACGCGAGTGGAAATTTTGATTTTGGAGAACTTTTTTTTTCGTCCTTGAAAAGTGAAAACAAAGCTTCCGCTACCTTGGTAGACTCGGAAGCAAAATCTTCACAATAATTCGTGGGTAATAGGGTAATAAGTATCAAACACAGAAATCATTCAGTTGAGAGATAATGTCGAGTGAAAGTGGGCAAAAATAAAAGATGAAGACGACGAGAGCGAGAGGGTGGCAGCTGTGAATTCCTTCGTTACGGGGTTGACAACTAGGAAACAATGTGGCTCAAGCGCCTGGAGGGTAGGTTGCGGCAGGCGGCCGCCCCGCGGGGAGAAAAGGTTAATAGGAATAACTTTCTGAACTCATCTACCTATCTAGGGGCTGCAAATGACGTTTTAGGGTTAGTGCTAGTGTCGTAGTGGTCATAGGAACCATTTTATAAAATCTTTAGCAACCTTAATTTAGTTTATTTTGATTCCTCTAGGAAGCTTGTAAGTCTCGAATTTGGTGTTTCCCCCATCCTCCGTTAGCTCCCCATTTTAGTAATTAGGTATATTCGATTTATTTTAGTAACTCAGCTTTGTTCTTTCCCCACTCTTTCCGATACCGTTATAACAGCCAACAATCCACGAAAATTTCATCAAAATCTGACAATAACTTTGTATAGAAGTTGTAACAAGTTGTTTGGGGTGTAATCTTCGGCTTTTCACATTAACCGGCGGTCCCTTTGTTTCAATTAAATGCTTGACAGTAGACAGTAGCAATGATGATCGAGGTTCTGGTTTGTACTTTTCAAGCATTTGAGTGAATCGATGCGGTGTACATTCCGTGGTTACTCCCGAGTTGATGGTATTGTCGTATCTGCGAATCGGCCTTTGCGAGTGAGGGTTGTATAATGCCCGATTCTTGAGGTCTACGTGGAGTTTGAAGTAGGTAGCTTAAGAAATCTGCGCCGATGATTGGCCTCTTGACATCTGCTACTACGAATGACCATTCATATACGTCGTCATGAAGGACTACTTTGGTGCGGAACAGTCCATAAGTAGTGATTGCGGAACAGTTGGCGATAGTAGTAGAAAAGTAGTCGATCCGTCGTTTTGCTTCCGAGTCTACCAAGGTAGCGGGAAGCTTTGTTTTCACTTATCAAGGACGAAAAAAAAAGTCTGCCAAGTGGGTGTGGCACATAGCTTCCTCGTATCCATAACCCGATTGTATAGATTATCCGATGCATAGTAGTTAATCTCAAAACACCAATCTCTAAGTACCTTTCACTACCCTCATAGGGGACCATCTACACGCTAATCTGGACAATCCTAGAAAATTTCATCAAATTCGGATGAAAAATTAAGTGAGTAGATGTATGTGAATGGATCAAAAAAATTCTTAGCCTCGGCTGGGATTCGAACCCGCGACCCCTGGAGCACTAATCAAGACTCTGTCCTCTGAGCTATTGAAGCCTTGTCATGTATAAGATTTGAGATTCTCACAGGAGACCATCCCTCTATGAAAAACAATTCTCTACGATTTTCATAGGGGACCATCTCAACACTACTCTGTAACATCCCTGAAAATTTCATTGAAATCGGATGGAAAATGTAGAAGTTATGGCCGTTACAAGGAATTCACGTTCTCGCATGCGCAGTCGCTTCTATCAGTCCGGGGATGATGATTTTCATAGGGGACCATCTACAACCTAATCCACATGATCCCTGAGAATTTCATCGAAATCGAGTGGAAAATGTGGAAGTTATGGCCGTTAGAAGGAAATTCACGTTTGCGCATGCGCAGTAGCTACTATCAATCCGAAGGGGGTGATTTTCATAGGAGACCATCTAAATACTAATCTGTA
Organism: Apolygus lucorum; assembly: GCA_009739505.2. Lineage (NCBI taxonomy): Eukaryota > Metazoa > Arthropoda > Insecta > Hemiptera > Miridae > Apolygus > Apolygus lucorum. The sequence goes on from CM019179.2 coordinate 62,413,114, forward strand.
ACATCCCTGAAAATGTCATCGAAATCGAGTGGAAAATGTGGAAGTTATGGCCGTTACAAGGAATTGCGCAGTCGCTTCTATCCGTCCGAGGATGATGATTTTCATAGGGGACCGTCTACACACCAACCCGCACAATCCCTGAAAATTTCATCGAAATCGGACAATAACTTCGTATAGTTATGCGCGTTACAAGGAATTGATGACAGACGGACAGACACACAGACACATGGACACACAGACAGACAGAGAGACAGACAGACAGACACGGAACCAAAATTGTTCAGAAAGGTCTAAAACGCAAAACGCGAGTGAAAATTTTGATTTTGGAGAACTTTTTTTTTCGTCCTTGAAAAGTGAAAACAAAGCTTCCGCTACCTTGGTAGACTCGGAAGCAAAATTCTCCAAAATCAAAATTTTCACTCGCGTTTTGCGTTTTAGACCTTTCTGAACAATTTTGGTTCCGTGTCTGTGTGTCTGTCTGTCTGTCATGAATTCCTTGTAACGCGCATAACTATACGAAGTTATTGTCCGATTTCAATGAAATTTTCAGGGATTGTGCGGGTTGGTGTGTAGACGGTCCCCTATGAAATTCATCATCCCCGGACGGATAGAAGCGACTGCGCATGCGCAAACGTGAATTCCTTGTAACGGCCATAACTTCTACATTTTCCATCCGATTTCAATGAAATTTTTAGGGTTATTAGAGATTAGTAATTAGATGGTCCCCTATGAAAATCACCACCTTCGGACTAATAGTAGCCACTGCGCATGCGCAAACGTGAATTTCCTTGTAACGGCCATAACTTCCACTTTTTCTACCCGATTTCGATGAAATTTTCAGGGATTATGCGGATTAGGTTGTAGATGGTCCCCAATGAAGATCACCACCTTCGGACTGATAGTAGCCACTGCGCATGCGCAAACGTGAATTTCCTTGTAACGTCCATAATTTCTACATTTTCTACCCGATTTCAATGAAATTTTCAGGGATGTTACAGATTAGTATTTAGATGGTCCCCTATGAAAATCACTACCTTCGGACTGATAGTAGCCACTGCGCATGCGCAAACGTGAATTTCCTTGTAACGGCCATAACTTCCACTTTTTCTACCCGATTTCGATGAAATTTTCAGGGATTATGCGGATTAGGTTGTAGATGGTCCCCAATGAAGATCACCACCTTCGGACTGATAGTAGCCACTGCGCATGCGCAAACGTGAATTTCCTTGTAACGTCCATAATTTCTACATTTTCTACCCGATTTCAATGAAATTTTCAGGGATGTTACAGATTAGTATTTAGATGGTCCTCTATGAAAATCACTACCTTCGGACTCATAGTAGCCACTGCCCATGCGCAAACGTGAATTCCTTATAACGGCCATAACTTCTACATTTTCCATCCGATTTCAATGAAATTTTCAGGGATGTTACAGATTAACTTGTTTTGATGTTTTGAGATTAACTACTATGCATCGGATCATCTATACATTCGGGTTATGGATACGAGGAAGCTATGTGCCACACCCACTTGGCAGACTTTTTTTCTAATGCAAAAGTGAGTTGGGGAGGATAGAAATGCTTGCACCAGTCAGTATCAATTAAGAACGGAATGTTGTTTTTCCGGCATTTGGCAAACAGTCTGTTTGTGATGTCTTGATAAGAAATGCCCGCCTTGTTAACAGTTTTGGGCCAGGAAACGTGTTTGAAAGAGCATGGTTTAGTGCATTTCGTAGCCTTATTGCGGAATCGAAAATGTTACCAGCACATACCTACCTGTACGTCGGGCCAGTGATGTAGGCCAGGGGCTTCTGGTGGCCCGAGCTGGGCTAGTACACTGCGGAGCCCTCTTGTTGATCGCCTCCGTTGGATGATGTGGCTTGATCTGGTGGATGGCGGCGGTGCTGCAGATTTGGTGCGCGGCGTCTGCGATTGGGGCTAGGAATTCTGCTTCCTTAGTCATCCAAGGTACCAATGAAGTTTGTACTTTGATGGGAAGGGCTTTTATCCAAAAAGCTTTGGTGATTTCCTGCGGCATTAGGTTCCCTATTCGATGGCAGAGTTTTCTAAGGAGCTGAGAGGGTTTTTGGTCCCCCAGTTGGTGCTAATCCGTGAGGGCAGTAATTCTAGCGTGACGAGAGGATTCAAAAATCTCGATGAGGCGGCGTTTCAGATCATCGTATGGTTTCACTAGCTGAGCTTCAGTGAGATCCGCTGCTTGTACTGCTACATTGTAAGGCAGTAGACGGATGGTACGTGTGAACTGAGTTCGTTGAGTGTTGATCTGGGCTCTGGTGTACGCTGCTTCAAGTTGTATGAACCACAGCTGGGGATCATCCCTGTAGAATGGAGGTAGAGTAAGCGGGTTTGAGACCTTCGTGGCCTCAGCGGAGTCGGGCTCGGGTGGAGGTGTTGGTATGTCCATGTCCTTGGGTTGAATAGAGAACCAAAAGCGTTCGGGGTCACCAATGTTATGTCAGCGTGTTGTCGAGTAAAGGCTTCTCGACGGCTTGAGGATTTATTTTGGTCCCTAGTCAACAAGGATGCAGGATGGAGAAGCATTGTCTGCCCGGCGCGTTTCCGCTCTACCGTTTGCAGGAGTGCATAGAAAATTTACTCAGCCTCTTTCCTCGGTGCAATAGCCGCAGACCGAAGGGAGGCGGTACATGTACCTAGTGCTAGTTGGGGAAGACAACTGCTAGGTAAGATGGGAGCAGAGATTATAATGGAGACGATGGAGACGGGTTGAACATGGATATAGACTCCTAAGATCTTCAAAGCATACCCAGTGCATACAGTATGTTGGAATGGTATACTGAAAATCGAAAAAAGAAAAAAATAGTGTGGGAACTCTATGAGTTCGTCGAGACTAGTAGAACATGAATATGGACTCCTAAAATCTTCAAAGCATACCCAGTGCATACAGCATGTTGGTATGGTATACTGAAATCGAAAGATCCGAGAATCGTATTAAAAAAAAACTGTCTAAAAGAAATTGCAACACCATTGTTCCTTTTCTTATCCATACCTTCAACTGAAATATTTCTTTGAAAATTGGCTCATTAATTCATGCTGCTTGAATGGAATTTTTCTTCACGTGGCCTTTCTGAAGGTAACCCCCCTCTTGCTCCGCACCATCCTCTTCCTCAATGATGTCTCCCCCATCCAACAGACCCACTGTGCCATCGGGTTATGGATGCAAGAAAGCTATGTGCCACACCCCTTGGCAGACGTTTTTTCTTGTTTGTTAGAACCTTGGTTACAAAAACTTCAAAATGTTTATTCAACTTTCCTATCTGAAAAGAAAAAAATTAAACCCAGATATCTAATCTGTTGTTTTGGGATTTTTCTTCCTCTCAATCGAGAAGTGGCTCTTACCCAAAAACACGATTTTGTTGGAAAATGATACCTATTTATAGTTTTTCCTTTTAGCTAAACAAAAGTTGAATAAAATTTGTGCATGTTTTCTGTATTTAGTCCGCTTCTCGTATAAGAAATACTGCGCTGATTCCGAATTCACTTTGGTGCATCTGTTCCTCTACCTAGGTACTTGAAATCGCAGTTTTCACTAAGTTCCTACTTGGACTTATTCTCAATATTACTAGAGTAGGTAAATATAAATATTCTTATCAAAGGAATCGGAACCGTTTTAGAAATTGTTTTAGACTTGGGCGTCCTTATGCGATCGATCTGGGGTAATGTTGGACAACACTCAAAAGAAAAAAAATAACTACACGCTAATCCGTTTTAGACCATTCTGAATCTAAATCTGTGAAAAAAACCATAGGTGAACGTCTGTGTGTGTGTGACAAAATCTTGTGTCGTCTGCACAGGCCTTAGTTCTCAACCGATTTTCGAAGTTCCCTTTTTATTCGATGGGGAAAACTATCTAGTTGTGCTCTACTTCGCCGGAATTTTGCCTATTAAGGGGGGGGGGGAAGGGGGTTTTAATGCTCAAAAAACGTGCTTTTCGGGCATGATCTTGTAAACTCTGTCCAGGGGCCCTATTCTGATTCACTAAACGCGCCCGCAGTGGCTTCGCGAAGCAACTGAGTGGTTTCCCGAAACCACTGGGTGGCTAATTTTCGGAGTTAGCGATATGGATATTATAATAGCGACCTATTCTAATTCACTAAACGCACCTTTTTCTCGTTTCAGTGGTTAACTGAAGCAACTCAGTGGTTTCGAAGGCTCTTTTCTTAGCGACTGGTCCGGAGCAGTCGCTTCATTTATCAACCAAGTGGTTTCAGTTATCAACCGAGTTGTTACTCAAAATCTTTCGGTTTTCGAGAATTTCTTGTGTTTTTTTCCACGTTAACATTTACGTATAATATAGGGGACCATTTTTCTGCATTTAGGGGTACTATATCTTTTACCCCCACCTCAAACATACAGTATGTTAGGTATGCTAGTACCAAATCCTCCACATAAATAATCGTGTAGGTACTTTTTGGAAACAGGGTGATCAGGAGATTCACATTATGGTAGAATTACATTTTTTACCCCCACCCTAACATACAGTATGTTAGGTATGCTAGTACCAAATCCTCCACATAAAAAATCGTGTAGGTACTTTTTGGAAACAGGGTGATCAGGAGATTCACATTATGGTAGAATTAAATTTTTTACCCCCACCCTAACATACAGTATGTTAGGTATGCTAGTACCAAATCCTCCACATAAATAATCGTGTAGGTACTTTTTGGAAACAGGGTGATCAGGAGATTCACATTATGGTAGAATTACATTTTTTACTCCCACCCTAACATACAGTATGTTAGGTATGCTAGTACCAAATCCTCCACATAAATAATCGTGTATGTACTTTTTGGAAACAGGGTGATCAGGAGATTCACATTTTGGTAGAATTACATTTTTTACCCCCACCCTAACATACAGTATGTTAGGTATGCTAGTACCAAATCCTCCACATAAATAATCGTGTATGTACTTTTTGGAAACAGGGTGATCAGGAGATTCACATTATGGTAGAATTACATTTTTTACCCCCACCCTAACATACAGTATGTTAGGTATGCTAGTACCAAATCCTCCACATAAAAAATCGTGTAGGTACTTTTTGGAAACAGGGTGATCAGGAGATTCACATTATGGTAGAATTACATTTTTTACCCCCACCCTAACATACAGTATGTTAGGTATGCTAGTACCAAATACTCCAAATAAATAATCGTGTAGGTACTTTTTGGAAACAGGGTGATCAGGAGATTCACATTATGGTAGAATTACATTTTTTACCCCCACCCTAACATACAGTATGTTAGGTATGCTAGCTCCAAATCGTCCACATAAATAATCGTGTTGGTACTTTTTGGAAACAGGGTGATTAGGAGATTCACATTTTGGTAGAATTATTTTTTACCCCCACCCTAACTTACAGTATGTTAGGTATGCTAGTACCAAATCCTCCACATAAATAATCGTGTATGTACTTTTTGGAAACAGGGTGATCAGGAGATTCACATTTTGGTAGAATTACATTTTTTTACTCCACCCTAACATACAGTTTGTTAGGTATGCTAGTACCAAATCCTCCACTTAAATAATCGTGTAGGTACTTTTTGGAAACAGGGTGATCAGGAGATTCACATTTTGGTAGAATTATATTTTTTACCCCCACCCTAACATACAGTATGTTAGGTATGTTAGATCCAAATCCTCCACATAAAAAATTAAGGGGGTACTTTTCGGAAACAGGGTGGGGGTAAAAATGTAATTCTGCCAAAATGTGAATCTCCTAATCATCGTGTTTCCAAAATGTATCTACACGAATTTTTTTGTGGAGGATTTGGATCTAACATAGGTACCTAAAAAACTTGTATGTTAAGGTGGGGTTAAGCATTTAATTCTACCAAAATGTGAATCTCCTGATCGCCCTGTTCCCAAAAAGTACCTACACGATTTTTTATGTGGAGGATTTGGTACTAGCATACCTAACATACTGTATGTTAGGGTGGGGGTAGAAAATGTAATTCTACCATAATGTGAATCTCCTGATCACCCTGTTTCCAAAAAGTACCTACACGATTATTTATGTGGAGGATTTGGTACTAGCATACCTAACATACTGTATGTTAGGGTGGGGGTAAAAAATGTAATTCTACCATAATGTGAATCTCCTGATCACCCTGTTTCCAAAAAGTACCTACACGATTATTTATGTGGAGGATTTGGTACTAGCATACCTAACATACTGTATGTTAGGGTGGGGGTAAAAAATGTAATTCTACCAAAATGTGAATCTCCTAATCACCCTGTTTCCAAAAAGTACCAACACGATTATTTATGTGGACGATTTGGAGCTAGCATACCTAACATACTGTATGTTAGGGTGGGGGTAAAAAATGTAATTCTACCAAAATGTGAATCTCCTAATCACCCTGTTTCCAAAAAGTACCTGCACGATTTTTTATGTGGAGGATTTGGTACTAGCATACCTAACATACTGTATGTTAGGGTGGGGGTAAAAAATGTAATTCTACGAAAATGTGAATCTCCTAATCACCCTGTTTCCAAAAAGTACCTACACGATTTTTTATGTGGATGATTTGATTTAGCATACCTAACATACCTTCTATATTTACATTTGTGGTGGGGGTAAAAAATTTAATACTTCCACATTATGAGCCCTCACATAGCCTTGAATCTCATGAAAAAAGAGTACTCACATGAATATATTTGATACATTTTGATTTTCTAACTTTTTTCAATCCCAACTTATTGCATTATAAGTTCGATTTATCGTTGTTTATGGAGGGGGTAACAAATAAACTAATCTATTCATTTATACATCTATTCCCCTCCCTCTCCCGTTTCCAAAAAGTGTTCATTCACCTTAATTGGTAAATTTTAACGGTACTAATCTCTTGGAAAATGAATCGGAAACACTATTGAGTTTATAATATCCATGTCGCTTCAGTAGCAACTCGGTGGTTAAGTTAGCGACTGGTGCGTTTAGTGAATCAGAATAGGGCCCCAGGCCTCAATTTCCAACCGATTTTCGTGGTTCTTATTTTATTCGACGCGGAAATCAATCTAGTTGTGCACTACGTCGCCGGAATTTCGACTTTTGCCTTTTAAGGGAGGGGGGTTAATGATTAAAAAATGTGCGTTTGCGGGCATAACATTGTAAACTCTGTCCAGGCCTCAATTTCCTACCGATTTGCGTGTTTCCTTTTTTGTTCGTCTCAAAAGTCATCCAAATTGCACACTATTTCACCAGAGTATCAAAATTAGCATGGTGAGGGGGCGAGTGGGGGGATAATATCCACAAAATATCCAATTTTTAAATATTTCGGCTGCTTTACAGCTTACTAATTGTACCCAAGCTTTGAAATTGAGGAAAAATTCCCATTACGCCTTCGGATTTTCATGACTTATTCTCTTTACCACCATGGAACTAATAGTGGTGCCACCATGGCGCCAGGGCACCATAAACTGCATATTTCGTGGTTTTTTGTGTGTGTGTGTTTTACCACTATTTCTTGCCTGAAATACTAAATAAATTACATCAAGTGAAACAGTTTTATCGCTTACCAACTGGTTTACATTGCTCTACCGCTTATCGAATGGGACGTCCTCTGGAATGCATGCATTACTTAACAATATGTTAAAATATCCTAAATCAGCCTACCTACTCACTTATTTTTCTGAAATCTTGCACTACTGTAGATTTATGTACTTTGTAAACTTGCTGTTGCTCAATATACTTGTATTGAGAATGGGCATATTTAGGAACTAGATTTCAGAAAGAGATATCGTTAGTTTCTTTCAGACAAATAAATCCAAGCTTTGTATCCACTGAATTGCATAAACTAAGGAATTTGTTAACCGAGCAAATATTCAATCATTCAATATTTAGGTGCCTACAGACTGAATGCCCAAACCAAACTTCTTGACCAATCAAACGATGTGGCTGACAATGTCATAATACGCAGTAACACGGGATCGAGGTTTAGAAAACAAAGTGAACGATAAAACTGGATAATAACAATAAATATATTTATGAGGAATCTCTCAGTGTTACACTGGTATCAAATAAATTAATGGGATTCTTTCTCCACTTCATCCTTACAGGTACAACAATAAATAGGTAACGTATAAAAACAATAAATAATCATACAAAATTAATAATACTGATTGGTACAAAAAATACAATATAGTATGCAAGTTAGGTAAGAAATGTTTTAAACAAAAGGTTTCTTAAAAATACTTAAAGCATCATGTTCAAAACATAACTCCAACATTTGGTAATATTGCGCAACAATTGAAATTTTCGCAAATTCATAATTACAATAAAAGGTAAGGACGGAAAAAATGTAGGTTAAACAATTATAACGTACATGAAATCAATGTTTACTATTCACATATCTAAAACATGAGGTACGCGGGACAATAAATATAATTAATCTAATTCGCTAATTTACACGGGTACTTGTAGGAAGAAGGCGAACACTCGGGATGAAAGAGAACATCTCCAGGTAGGTAATACTTAGTCGTCAAGCTTGGGGAGGGAGGAATGACTTCAACCAGGGGGTTCGCAACTGAAGCATCTGAAACAGGAGAAAATTAGACATATAATATGTTAATAATAATTATTAACTGGTGTTGAAAAATGAAAGCAGATCCTTATCTATGTAGCAGACATAGCAGGCTAAAAAGTCTGCGAAGTGATTGTGGCTCATCTCAAAACATCAATCAGGGGACGGGCCTGTCAGGGGACCGTCTACACATCAACCGCACAATCAGTTCTGGGGCGACGATTTTCACAGGGGACCATCAACATCCTAATCCGTACAATCTCTGAAAACTTCATCAACATCGAGTGGAAAATGTGGAAGTTATGGCTGTTACGAGGATTTAACGTTTGCGCATGCGCAGAGGCTATCAATTTGGGGGCCATGATTTTCAAAGGGGATAATCTACACGCTAATCTGAACAATGCCTGAGAAATTCATCAAATTTGGATGGAAAGTGTAAAAGTTATGGATGTTACAAGGAATTCACGTTTGGGCATGAGCAGTCGCTATTTATAGGAGACCATCTACACGCCAACAAGAACAATCCCTGAAAATTTCATTGAAATCGGACTATAACTTCATATAGTTATACCCATTACTAGGATTTCATGACAGACACGAAACCAAAATTGTACAGGAAGGTCTAAAATGTAAAACGCGAGTGAAAATTTTGATTTGAAAACTTTTTTTTTCAACTTTGAAAAGTGAAAATCATGCTTCCGCTACCTTGGTAGATTCGAAATCAATAAGCCAATGGGGTGTGCGCATGGGTCGGAAAAACTGTTTATTGTTATTTTAAATCTAAACTAGACCTCATTCTGAGAATTTTGACACCAACCGAGAGACCTTCTAGCGTGAGAAGTCCTTTTTCTATGATTTTTCAAATTTTCGAATGTTTATGACGTCACAGTTGGCTGGGGGCCCCGCACCGGCGGGAGGGACGCGTGACGTCATAAACATTCGAAACTTGGAAAAATCATAGAAAAAGATCTACTCATCCAAAAAGAGAACGGCTGGTGTCAAAATTCTCAGCATGAGGTCAACTTCGATTAAAAATGTAAAAAAAAAACGCTGCAAATTATTACACAATGGTTTATTATTTTTTTATTTTTCTATATAGATCACTCGTCTGCAAAGCCACCAACCATCCAACATGAAGAAAAACATCGATCGCATTTCGCTCAGCTTTAATTTGAACGGAGATTAGGCCTCTTTTGCGATTCACACTCGTGTTTCTGATTTATCGTACGTCTAAACTTTAAATTCTCGTAGGGAGCGAACGGATTGTCCTACAGAGCTCCGGGTGGTCTCAAAAAATTCTAAAAATTCTATAGAATCTTAAATTGAAGGAAAAACAATACCTTTATATCAAAATGTTTTGAGTTAGGGCGTTTTCAAAATTTCAAACTTGATTTTGGAACCCTTAGAAGTGACCTACATCAACCAAAATCTTCGGGGCACAACTAGACCCCAAATGGAGCCTACATACCAAATTTCATCAAAATCGATCAATGCTAAGTGGCAAAAGTGCCGCGTACGGCGTACGGCGGGCGGACGGCCAAATTTTTATTCGATTTTTGGATTCTACGTACCTTGAAACGTAAACCATCAAATTTTGAGGGGGTGTTAAAATTTTTTTTTTCGGTCGATTCCAAAGGTTCATTATTGAAAATAATAAACCAAAATCAGGCGCACCCCCCATTGGTATGGTAGACGAGATCTAAGGCAAGCGACATCTGGGCTGAGATTAGTGGCAGCCAATAACATCAAGGTCATGGTTAGAGCAAGTCCAAAGTAAACCACAGTATCACAATTAGAGAAAACTCGGCGTTTTCCTTTTGTTAAGCTCAGCTTACCGTTGCTACTGGGTGACTGGTATCGGGCTGCTAGATTCCTTAACGGGGGAAGAGGTCCCCGTTTGGCGGTGGTTCCTGGAGGTAGAGCGACAGCCTCTCGAGGTCCAGCTGGTCACGAGGGTACTTTGGATAGGCGGCTGCCGAGCTACGGTAGATCCTCTCCAAGCCAGGATACCATGAGCGTTCAGCTCCAGGTCGTCCTCCATCGCCTCGCTCACTCCCGTCCAGGATACCCACTAGGCCGCTAGGCGCCCTTCTCTTTCGACCACTACAAACAAACGGATGGATTAATGAACAAATGGTTCATGATGTCCAAGAGTAGCATCTCAGCTAAGGAGCACATCAAAGACACAGCGCTAAACTGTGAAGCAAGTATAGCTTTTTCCAGTTAAGTCAATAATTATATCAACAAATTTAATAATTTTCCTACCAATTTCATAAATTTTCTAACCAAATTCATATTAGTTCAATAAATATTTTCAATTCAATAACTTTTTCAACCAATTCCATAATTTACAAAACATTTTAATTTTATTCTCCAATTCATTGAGGACCAACCTCTAATTTATAGGGGACCATCCTCCAATAACATATGGGACCATCCTATGAATGGTCACCATTAGGATTGGAGGATGGTCCCCTATGAATTGGAGGATGGTTCCCTATGAATTTTAGAATGGTCCTCCATGAATTAGAGGATAAACTTGCATTATAAATTATCAAATTGATTGAAAAATCATGAATTTAGTTGAAAAAATTATGGAATTAGTTTTTTTAAGTAATTGGTTGAAAAAATTATAAAACTGGTTGGAAAAGTGAGAAGAAATTGGGTGAGAAAATTACGAAATTGATTGAAACGTAAATCTTCATTTTCCATCCGATTTCAAAGAAATATTCAGAGATTGTGTGGGTTGACGTGTAGTTAGTCCCCCATTAGGGTAATGCAAGGTATCTACTAAGTGATTTGTGATTTGAGATTAGCTACAATACATCGGATCATCTATACAATCGGGTCCGAGGAAGCTATGTGCCACACTCACTTGGCAGACTTTTTTCCATTTCTTTCACGACACTCACACCTTGTATGATTCCTTTGACTCCCAGCTAGATGAAAAATTTTCATCTAGCATTTAATGCTTCAGACATGCTTGCATACGAGTCTGCAACACATTGGGACATTTTCATGTCAACCACTACACAACAAGGTAGTGAAGTAAGGTTGTTAGTTCAACCCAAGTAGCAAAGTTTTCGTGACGATTTTTCAGTTCATGTGCCAAAGCAAAGACATGAAAATGTCAAAAATACTAATTCCCTCTACTGAAGCAGAAAAACAAAGCTGAGCTGCATTGCCTCTTTGAGAGCTTTGCAATTCATAAGAAACAGAAGAATTTACCTTCTTCCTGCCATTAAGGCCATCTAATGAATTTATTCAATTGGCACACGCAAGGGCGCAGTTTATGGAAAGTTCCCTAATCAGGGAAGTGAATATCAATAGGTATGAAGACTCAAGTTTGTTGCAAAATGTTGAAAACCCTCAATACGGCGGTTGAGCTGTGGTGAAATGAAGGAACGGTTTCCTTCGTTAAGGATTCTTGACATTTCATAATGTCGTCAGTACTGGAGGGGGGCCTAATATGATAATGCCGATTGGGCTATAAGGTTACTGTTGGTTTTCAAGGGTGAGACGTGGGGAGAGTGACGTTATGTATTCATCTCAGCCCTAATGGTATTACGTTTGAATAGAGGCAAGCAGCAGGCTGCCATGACTTACATCTGGTGGGGGTCTCGCAGTCCGAACCCTGGCTTGTGCATTCTCGCCTCGTCTCGGATCTTCTTGAGGTTCATTTGGGTTTCTAGTTCTGCAAGCCGGGTGTCCGACAGCCTCTTCTGTCTGCGAACAAAAAAAGTTTATGGGTTAAAGAATTGTTTCACATTCCTGCTGAGCTAAGGAACAAACACACCTTAGCTCACACGTGGATAAATGATTAGTTTTACTATGTTGAGCATTTGATTAGGTGCCTATATCATTATTGAAATCTTGTTAATTGTATAAGTTACTATTAAAAATTTAATGAACGCAGCAGAAAAATGGGCCATAGACATGAATGAAAAAAATGACTAGGTAAGACAATAATGGGTACGGGGTAGGTATGGTATGAAAACTGAAAAATGAAAACAAAAATTACCCTAGGTGGAACTTTCAAGTTTTGATAGGTGAGGAAAGTAATGTGAAGATTCGCTGAGAAGGACCTAGCGGCCGATTTCATTCATTCTGATTTCAGTCTAAAACTCCATTTCCCTCGTCTTGTGATGTTTTATGCCCCAGGAGATGGTAAGATTCCGGATGACTTTGAGATGAGATATTGAGACTCGCGGTGATACCTTAAGGGGCCTTTACATTGCTGTCCCATTTTTGATTTCTGCCAGCACCCCCACCCCTTCACTGAACAAATTTCAATTTCCCAGGGACAAACCCTCTGGCTTTCCCAGTAAAGGAGGTAGTTTTTCAGAGGGATCGTCCTTCGAAAAATGAAGATGTAGATCAAAAGAAGTTTGCTGATGTTGGTGCCGACTTCCCAATCGCCGCGGCATCCAGGAAACGTGTATGGACTGCAAATCTTTAATCAAACCCGTCTGTGGGTCTTTCGGCCAGATTTATTCTGGACTTGAAATGAAAGATTCGCCCGAGAAAGAGTGTAAGAAGCTGTATAAAGTCTTCCACTGTTTGGAGCATCTGATTAGTCTTTTCAGAGGTGGTACGATAGTTAATTATTTCCATTCAAGTGCTGAAAAACACCCCTGAAAGGATGGATATTAAACTTGGGTAAGAACTTGAGCGGTAGATGAAATGAAATTTGAGAGGGAGTTAAGACGTTGACTCATGTTGATTTTTTGTTTTCTGTTTTTACTTGGGCTGGTGTCTGAAACTGTTGGACCAAATTTGAGTAAATACGCCTTTCCTGAAATTATTCGATAAATCAAATTGAAACGAAAGTTCAAATCATTTTTATTATTAAACTGAAAAATCGATCTCCTATATAACTCGTGTCACCACTGGATTAGGAACAAACATTATTACGATAAATCGCTTGATATGCCAAAACGCATTATTTAGGTACCTAAAACCCCTTTCATTTGACCAAACGAGGTTGCGAATTGCAATTTTGCAAAAAAAAAAAAAACTTTGTTTCTTTATAAACCTTGATACCCAGTCTTCTGGGTTCCAAATCAACTTTTTGAGTAGCTGTTTTTTTTCTTAGGGATTCTAAAGAAAATTAAGACTGTTGAAAACTTAATTAAACTATAATTCTTAAGTTAAAATGTTTAATTCAAGATTTCAGAGATTTACCAGTCTTTCCAATCGTCCAATTTCCCCGATTTTTCTTGACCGATAGCTGTCTGCAAATTCCCACCCGTATGCAAACCAATTAGGTAGGTACTCGTAACTTCAATTGGTTAAAATTTACCTATCTAATACGGGAGAAATGGAAGACTTTCAAGACCGATCAGGGAAACAAGATGAATTCGGTCGTGAGATCTCCTAATTACGAAAATCGATTTAAGACGTGTTGATCGGATTTTAACCAAAGAAATGGAAAACGCCCAAAAATATCGTACTTATTATAATAATCGCATTATTATTTAAATGATTCCAATCAAATATGATTACCCGTTTACGAACACTCTTAATAAATAATTATATTTAAAATACCTTTTCCCGTCAGTTGTTTCGTCATCGTCCCCAATACCCCAATAACTTATTTCGTTTACTTAATACCCAATTCGATGTCATTATGGTTTTAATTCATAATCAAGGTAACGTCGATTTCAAAAAGATAATTATCGGTTTTTATAATCTTTAAGGCATCAGACAAGATCTGTCTGATATCTACCTAACTAGATACCAGGTACTAAATGAAGTACCTAACTAACTTTCATTGGTTTAGTTTTTGCTTCCAAATCTTTCACGATAACCTAAAGTTAATTTTAGGTAATAACACTTCGGTTTGGTGCCTACCAGTTTATCGGTGACCCACACAATCATACTTGAAGATCAGAAAGTTGTGTACTAAAGCTTTATATTATCAATCACTCATTCGACTGATTTTTTGGCATTTTATGACTTTACTTTACCGAAAAGCGTTAAGCAAGACCAATAAACAAATTCGGTAACTAGACTGCATAAATCTGAAAGGGCCCCCTGTTCGATTCCAGGGTGTGAAGTCAACAGTTTTGTCATTTTATGCCGTGGAAACGAAGTCATAAAATGTCTCAATGTCTTGCAGACTCGCATGCAAGGTTATTACTGATTTCGAATAATTTGCCCCAAAAACGACTTAAGAGCAAAATAGGTATAATATACCTATTTATTATTGTTCAGAAAACCAATATTATTGTTATATTAAATCAATATTATTGTTCAGAAAACTCTAGAATTCGGATTTCATTGAGAAAAAGCTTGGACTTGGAGGACCTTTTTTTTGTAATTATGAATTGTAATATTATGTGTAATTAGGTACAAATAACCCGTATATGAATTCACTTCACACCAATTAGAAGGTTTTGATACATTATTTACACACATAGGTACCTACCTGTTCGAACAAGTCATTCCAAATCCACTAACTTGTATAAAACATTTAACATTTAAATTCAAATATTTGGCGAATTTTGCTATCTGTCAAATCGTGGCACGTATGGAAATAAGATAACTCTTTCATGATAATGAAAAATTACAAAAACCAACGATTCATATATTAGTTTCTTAGTTATTTGTTGCATCAGCCGCAGTTTTATATTTAGACGCGGGCGATCTTCAATGCACGATTGCGCTGAATGAATTGAGATGGCATGACTTCTCTCAAATCTCTTCAGTGGCGTTTTTCAAATTACAATATTTATTTTTTTCGGTAAGCAGCTAGGAATTGGTAAACATTTGTAATAACATTAAAGTTTCAAGTAGGTACTTCACTGTATTGCATATGCTTTCCGACGTAATAGTCCCCATTCTTACCCACTTATATAATTATTCATTAATACATGGCATTTACCCCGATGTATGGAAAAAAGCACTAATAAAACCTATTCCAAAAATTAAGTCACCAACATCTGTCAGTGAGTTCAGAGCTATTTCACTCCTCTGTATCATGGGTAAGATCCTAGATAAAATTGTATACAGCGAGTTGGCCCTGTACGTTGAAAAGCACGAGTTTTTAGATTCATACCAGTCTGGATATAGAACAGGTTTCAGCACGGAAACCGCCCTCATAAAAGTTCTAGATGATGTGCGCAAGAGTATGGACAAGAAGAAGGTGACCATAATGATTATGGTCGACTTTTCTTCTGCGTTCGACCTTCTTAGGAGGGAAATTCTGTTAGCCATCCTAGGATCAATAGGGATTCGTGGTAATTTATTATCGTGGTTTGATTCATATTTGTCCGGAAGACAGCAATGTATAAAAGGACCGGCAAAGTCGGTTTCAGCTTGGAAACATATCGAACTAGGGAGTCCCCAAGGGTCAGTTCTATCGGCACTCATGTTCATAATATACATTAGATCACTACCGTCCATCTTCTCTGAAGGCACCAGACATATGATGTATGCTGACGATCTGCAGTTTTACCGATCCTGCGAGGTTGACAAAATCGAGGAAACAACAGATCACATCAATGGAGATTTAAATAAGCTAGCTAGGTGGTGTTCAGACCACGGAATGAAGGTCAATGAATTTAAAACTAAAGCGATGGTACTCGGGTACACGAAAATATTAAGTAAAGTGAATTTGTTACAAATCCCGAAAGTAGTTTATAATTCAACTGATTTAGAGTACGTGCAAGAATTCAAAAACCTCGGAGTGATTGTCCAAAACACATTAGACTGGGACACTCAAGTAACAAATATGTGCAATTCAGTTTTCAAAGCTCTATATCAAATAAGAAGAATTGCAGCGGATTTCCCTGTGCAGGTGAGAAAACAATTGGCTCAATCGCTCATCTTGCCAACTTTTGATTATGCCCCCGTAGCCAGCTGTGATATGAAGGGTGACGATATGCAACGATTACAAAGAGCTCAAAATGCAGTTGTAAGATTTGTATTACGACTTAAAATTGATGAGCATGTGACGCCACACTACAAAGCAATAGGCTGGCTCAAAATTGCCGAACGAAAAAAATTACAAATGGCGGTTCTCATGTTCAAAATTCTCAAATTCAAGAGACCGCAATATTTATTTGAACAATTTACCTTCATGTCCGAAGTGCACTCTAGGGACACCAGAAATAGAGAAAAACTTTTGCTAATACCAACTCATCGAACAGCTATCTTCAATCGTTCTTTCATTGTACAAGGCACGAAGATATATAATGAAATGGTGGAAATGTTTGATGTAAATAAAAAAACAGAAACTTTCAGAAATGAGGTGAAAAACTTATTATTAGGAAAATATTGATAATAAACAATGATGGTGTTACATTGTATTTTTTTACTATGTAATATGTTAATGATGATAATAATATTGATATTGTTGTTGTAGGTTATGAATGAAATTATTGAATATCATAAGTGTAGAGAAATAATTGAAGTTTATTCCAAGTTTGCGTGTTTCAAAACACAGAAGTGTAACTTTCATTTATTTAAATTAATATTTTAATTTTTATTTTTATTTGTTGTAACGATTGTAAGAGGAATGTATTGTATTTTTTGTCCAGGGAAGGTGGAAGATAGGGCCTTAAGGCCTTAACCTTCCCTGGTGGCTAAATAAACGAATCAATCAATCAATCAATCAATCTCCCTCAAAAATTGATTAAAACTCACGCAGTACCGAACAATCTAATCTCCATTTTACGGATAATATGAGTAACTGCCAAATTGGTTAAGGAATTTTGAATCAATACAAAATGAATCAAATTTGAATTTTGAATGCCGTTCTGTCGTCGAAACTTGAAGGAGTGAAAAAAAGAAAAAGCAAGCGATAGAGTTTTCGATCATTACCTAGGTATACATACCTAAAGTGCATAAATTCAACTTCATGCAGGCAGGCAAATAAAAAACCTTCATTAAAACGACTACCTACATTCTCTTCGATCGTATTACCATTATTAACAAGATTCAATTTTGTGCCTTGTTAATTGTAACTTTTTGATACTACCTACACTTCACTCCTCCGGTATAACCAGCAAAATAGTTACGCCAATTAAATGGAGGCCAAGAGTTGATTTATGGGTTTGCCAAAAGTCGTTGAAACTTGGTGAGAGTTTGATTATTTTCTCCGTACTGCTATCTGAACTTTGAAGGATCGTTTTACCCTTGAGAAATTATACCTCTCTAAAGAGCATCCTGTTAATACTCGAATGGTTTAATTTAAATAGGATTCCTAAACGCTGGAAACTTAACACCAGAAGTGTGTGATGTGTAGGCAACGGATGAAGTTGAAATGATGATGAATTTTACTAATTTTAACAAACAGCAAAGATAAAATTAACAAGAACCCTCCAGCTCATTACCTACCGAAAAAGTTATACAAAATGATTTTTTATCGTTCAAAGTTTAAACTCACTCATGTTGACTCTCAGGTCCTGTCAAGAAACTTCGACCAGAAATACTATTCAGACTTGTTGGACGTGCTTTAGGCTAAATGTTAACTCTCAAACTGTCATTATTGTAATTTCCACGATAAACCACTTCACACCTACTAAAACCAAGGCTGGCTCCAACTTTACATAATCAAGAGGCTTTGCTCGTCATTAAGCTTCGACTCGAATGCAACTCGATGACCGGCTATCAGAGGTTTTGATGAACGACTAGGTTAGAGAAAGCTGGAATAATTTGTCATTAAGGATTACGATGACCCTATTCATGAATTTTGTATGGAATTTAAAGAATAGAGCTGAATAGGGACTGAAATCTGGCTTTTTAATGGTTACGTAATCGTGAAAAAGAGCGAAGCAACACGAAGAAGATATGCTATTTATGCTCAACACAGCACACAGGTTTATTGATTATATTAATGCATTTGGTATTGAATTTAAATAATATTCACTATTTTGCCTATATGGTAAAATATAGTGTACCTACTTAGCGTAGGTACACTCCTAAAACGAGCAGAGCAACATGCAGAAGGTATGCTAAGCAAATCGCTTTGTAACGATCTGACCACCTAGTCACCATGGTAACTTATAAAAATGGGTGATCAAATGAATAAAAATACCATTCTGTGTTCAAAGTAGATGGATTAATTATTCCTATTTCTATATTTCAGTATTGATAATGAAGCTGTTAGGCAATACCCTACACGCTCCACCTCGGAAAGGTTAGGTTAATAACTTACTTAACAACGCAATCCTTTATTCAATATTTTGGATAGGATTTGCGGGAATAGGAATTCACTGTTTGTTAATGATGGAGAGGGTACATGGTATCCTATATTAATATTTATGCATCCTATATTAATTTGTGGAATCTGATTAGTAATTACTTCAATCTCATAACAACTTGCATTTCGCACAAATTACCTACCTACTAACAGGAGTATTGTAATAATTGGGTTTCTCTCGATTATTTCATTCGGATGATGTATCCTAAAGTATTTTAGTTTCTAATACAACCCTATAATTACAAAAAAATTGAAAAAGAAAATTGCACAGCCAACTTTTAAATTGAAATTTTTTTAAACGATGTGATACTTTTTGAATTGTTCATTAAATAATACGCAAGTTTCCAAACTTACTGAAGTGAGGTACAGTTGTTTACGACTGAAAGCCAGACAGACAGCTCTCGAGAATAATCGTTGGTTTCAAACTACCTACTACTCCCGCAGGTGGAGAACTACGTTCGTGGTGAGTGTTTAGGTAAGTAGATGTAAGATATTATACTCGTAGACTACCGAGCTTCACAGAAACACTGACTAACTTTGAACAACAGCCCTGTAGTAGGTACTTTGACACCTTGAAGATGGGGAACGAGCATATTTGCTTTCATGATATATAAAATATCTCCATTTACTTTCTATAGAAACTCTACTGTTCATTAGTTTGTATGGACATTATCTGAAAGTTATTAACTTATGAAATGCGTTTCTATGTAAACCTGTCCTCCTCAAACCGCATAACAACGAAAATCGGTTCATTACCTTCTATAAATGACCTTGGCAAAATAATAGAGGATTCTAATCAAAAACCGATCAACAATGACGCATTTCCATTGTGAGTTTTTACGTGATTTTAACATGTTTAATGTTTTAGGGCTGGGGGTCATTCTGTGAATTCCGACACGCAAATCTGCAACGCTTTTTTTTCTTAGTTACCACGGACCGATTTCTTAGTTACCACGTTATATCGGCTCCATTTGGGGTCTAGTTGTACCAAGATGGTCACTGATCAGCTGAGTGAGCTCCAAGGCCATTTTCTCTCCTGTTGAACGCAGGAAGCTGAAATTTGAGAAGCAGGGTCAATGGAGAATGCTGAAGGCGCCTGAGTGGTCACTGATCAGCTGAGTGATCGGCAATCTAATTTCTCCCTTGCGAGGGAAAAACATTAAACATGATTTAATGTTTTTCCCTCGCAAGGGAGAAATTAGATTGCCGATCACTCAGCTGATCAGTGACCACTCAGGCGCCTTCAGCATTCTCCATTGACCCTGCTTCTCAAATTTTTTGTAGGGAGGGCTCGTTAGTACGATAAGACAATAACAAATAGAAACTATAGAACCTACCTAGTTGGTAAATATAACCTTTGAATG
Organism: Apolygus lucorum; assembly: GCA_009739505.2. Lineage (NCBI taxonomy): Eukaryota > Metazoa > Arthropoda > Insecta > Hemiptera > Miridae > Apolygus > Apolygus lucorum. The sequence continues at coordinate 62,433,245 of CM019179.2, forward strand.
AATTAATAAAACATAAATTTTGTTTTCGAGTCTACCAAAGTTTTTTCACTTTTCAAGGTTCTCAAAAAAGTTCTCCAAAATAAAAATTTCCACTTGCCTATTTTAGGCCTTTCTGAAAAATTTTGGTTCCGTGTCTGTGTGTCATGAAATCTTTGTAACGGAAAAAACTATACAAATTTATTGTCCGAGTTCGATGAAATTTTCAGGGATTATGCGGATTGTGGTCCACTACGAAAATCATGGCTCCTGGATTGTTTTGGTCTTTGCCCTTGCGCAATCGTAAAACCTTTGTAACAACCATAATTTCTACATTTTCCACCCGATTTTGATGACATTTTCAGGGATTCTGCAGGTTGGATTGTAAATTGTTCCCTATGAAAATCATTGATGCCTCTGCGCATGCTCCAACGTTAAATCCTTTAAAGGAGCCTTAACTTTTACATTTTCTTCCCGAATTCGATGACATTTTCAGAGATTGTGCGTGTTGACGTGTAGATGGTGCAAGGTACGTAGAGATTGATGTTTTGAGATTGGCTACAACGTATTGGATCATCTGTTTATTCGGGTTACGGACACGAGGCAGACTATTTTTTCATCCAATCTGTCATATTCCTATCAATAAGAGTATATTGTTTGCCTAAAGTGAATTCTCTAAAATTGGACCTAGAGTAAAGAAAGAAAAATAACAAAGGTATTTTTTTTAAATGATCTTTGAAATGAATTGTTTTTTCCATAGTAAATTTAGTTACTTGTGCCAAACTTGAGTCCAGTTATTCTCCAATTTTAGAAGTTTAGCTCGTAACTGACACAATACCCTCTGAAAAAAAAGCTATTTCAAAAGTTAATCTGAAGTTATCCCAAAAACATTAGATCCATTTCGACAGCTTTATTTTGGTGTTGTTAAATATTATGAATATGGTCAACGCATTAAACGTACATATTTACGTTTATCCTCACTCGAGATCGTTTCTTATGGGAAGAAGGGATGATCGGTGCCGTAAGAAGCATCAAGGTTTTTTCTTTACATTCTTATCTTATTGCCTATCAAACATCGTCGAATTGATGTTGGAGGACCCTACAGGCATATAAATTCGCTCGATGAAAATATTTTCCGCCGGTATTTTGTTATCTTAGTTTACCGTTGAAAAATTATGGCGGTATACCTACTTATCTGAAATCCTATTCCCTATATAGAATAAACTTAATGTATTTTTGAGGTTGCGCCTAATATTTCTGTGAGATTCATACATGTAGGCTTCATATCGGAATAACATCCGTGTTTCATCAAACGAATTCACAAGAAACTTTGCTAAGTCTTCCTACTTTGTCCAACACTCATGAAGTCAAAGGGTTGTTTCCCAATTCAGCACTGATTGTATCAAACGGGCGTTGGCATAGTTTAACGAAGAAATTCAATTTTGAAACCGATCTCTTCAGGGTGTCGAATTCGATCTATCAACCAGTGGGAACGTCGTCAGTTTTACCCATTTTCAAAGGAACCTTCTCGTAAAGGGTAGAAAAGGAGTTAAGAGACACTGTTGAGGGATTCGTACATAGAATTCGAGTTACTTTGATAGAAGATGAGAAACCAAATTGGAATGGAATGGAGGGAACGCCGATCATCCGAATCCAACTCCAAGTGTTCAGTACTGTGTGAACTTGAAAGTCCTAGGACTTTGGTATTAGTTAAGGGAGAAATACGAACCTATATAGCAAACCAAATCAAATGAGACTGTGATGTCAATTAGGCTCGTAATCTTCCAAACGGCTCCATTATAATCACCATGTAGCTACTGCAAACATTACTACTATTGTTGGTCGTGCCAATACAATGTAATTTTCTACTTCCAGAATGGAATGGCACTTCGAAAAGGCCGAGGAAGGAATAATATCGAATACTCAATGAAAGCAAATTGAACACCACCTAAAACACGGTAAAGTTGATCCAGTATTCCCTCTTTTGCATTATCAATCATTTATGTTGGATTATTCAAAACGAGCGTAATGACACCTTCCTAGTTTATGCTAATCAAGTTACACAATGGACAAATAAGGTCGAGATAAGTTTCGAGTAGTTGAAAGTTTTTCAAACTCCATTTGTAGCGGGTTGAACAAGTAAGTGCTATTTTAGCACATATTAGCACAGGTTTTTAGGTGCTATTAGCACCTTGGTGGCAAAACCAATTTTTCTTTCATTGATTGTAATATAATTTCAGTAATGATTGTAATATAATCCTTTTTTCACCCTTATACCGGAAATATAAGGATCGAGATGAGAGGATTATATGTATGATGATTACCTTCATTCAGGGTTTATCATAGGTTTCAATGAAATTTAGATTTTCAATTTCAATTTCGTACCTAAAAATTACTAGGTAATGCATAAGTACCTACCCTTAGATAAACTATTTATGACAGATTATTTGAAATCGGCAGGTAGGTACCTCATGAAATTGTATTATTTCTGGTAGTATATTACGCTTTTCATATTCATTGGGAGTTAGAAAACATGTACTATGAACTATGCATCTAAACTGGTATGCTGTTGCGTTGTGGTTGATTTTGAAAGTTCATAAAGCACGTTGAAAAGGGGTTTTTCGATAAAGATAAAGATAAACATCCAATATATTGCGTCAATCACGAAGAGAAATACCTCTGACCACCGCCTTGTCTGATACGAGTATAGCAAATATTATATTGGACGACGTTGAACAGTGAGCGGTCCTTAGGGCTAGGAGGGAATTCCTTTTTGCTGTTATATGCTACAGCTCCAACGAACATTTGATTTTCAAATAACTCGTGCCCATTTAATGAAAATGAATTGAGGGTTGAGGTATTTCATTGATGAAAAATCTCCATAACTACGGATATCCAATAATCGGAACAATACAGCATGAGAAAGCGGGGTCCGTACAATTTTTACCAACGGTTTATAGGATATACAAATTATGCCTATATTGCAAAGTGTGTGTATTATGTATTTCGAAACATTACTTTAGTTTTGTATGGTCAAGAAATCATTTATTAGAATAGTAGTTTTTGGTTTATTATTTTCAATAATGAACCTTTGGAATCGACCAAAAAAAAAACAATTCCCCCCCCCCTCCCTCAAAATTTGTTGGTTTACGTTTCAAGGTACGTAGAATCCGAAAATCGAATAAAAATTTGGCCTTCCGTCCACCATATGCGGCACTTTCCTTAGTTCCCATGGACCTATTTTGATGAAATTTGGTATATGGGCACCATTTGGGGTCTAGTTGTGCCCTAAAGATTTTGGTTGATGTCAGTCACTTCTTAGGGTTGAAAAATAAGGGCTAAAATTTTGAAAACGCCCTAGCTCAAAAAATGTGTATGTTAAGGTATTTTTTCCATCAATTTAAAATAGTATTGGATTTTTAGAATCGAATGAGACCACCCAGAGGTCTGTAGGACCAACTGTTCGCTCCCTACGCGGACTTACGAATCAGAAACACGAGTGTGAATCGCAAAAGAGGCCTAATCTCCGTTAAAATTTTAGCTGACCAAAATGCGATCGCTGTAGGTTTGTGGTAGGTATCTATGGTTGGTGACAATGGCAAAGCTGAGTTCTTTACAGACGAGTGATCTACATAGAAAAATGAATGAAAATTTTGATTTTGGCGACATTGTAGATATTAATCTCAAATGGCTGTTTATCAAATGCCTGGATAATGTCTTTACCCTTTTGAAAGATCTAATAGGTAAACAAATTGGTATGATTTGAATTTCAGGGTAGCTATTTACTCTAACAAGGTAACGAACTTAAACGATTATATTTCGATAGGGAGAAGAAACAAGTTCAAAACATACAATAAGTTCAAAACCACCTCCACCTTAATTTTTAACGAGGTTTGTTTCATTAGAAACACTGCACCCTCCCAAATCATAGCTGTCCCAAGCGTGTTCATCCTTTCTTTGATACACAAAACCTCCGTTATCGTTTGCAGTCCAGCGATATTTCTTCGCTGCTGTCGTTATTAAAACACGGAAATCAAATGTAACGCGAAACTACTGTAGAACGACAAACTTATTGCATTTTTTATGGGTTCCAATCCATAAGAGTGAGATTCAAAACTCTTGAAAATGATGGTCGGGAGATTTTTTTGCGCAGCAGTTTGACCGTGTGCTAGTTCATTCCCTTCTATTTTTTTCCATTCGGGTGTTACAGCGGAAATGATGAAACTATGGACGTTTGAACTAATGTAAAACGAAGATAAAAATCGATCTTTTAATCTTTTGTGACTTGATAAAAAACGAGTGACGAATGAGTGTTTCAGTGCGTAAGACAGGTTTTGATAAAATATCCCGCCAGTCCGAAAAAGCGGCCCTCTGAGGAGTATCCATGGTTTTAGACGCAACGACGTATTGGTTGATAATAGTAAATTATTGAATTAATTTGAAAACCCCTTGGGTTACATGCTTAAGACCGCAATTCAATGACCAATCTGAATTTTCTATCTTGAAAGGAAAATGGCTGAACACTTATGAGTCCTAGAACGAAGTTTAAAGAAACTCGTTTCATTTTCTCTAATATTGTCTCTCTTGTATACCGGAGGAATATTTAGTACATTCCTAACTACTTTGAGAAACAGAATATATCATGTCTCCAAGACAAGATCAGATTCCAATGTCAGAAAATACCAAAGCACAAGAAATCCTGCTTTAGGGAAGATAAGTAAAGGGGTTTCAAGTAAAAGTCGTGTAAGTCATAATTTTGATACTTATTAATATATTGATCATTGGTCATATATATTGATCCGAATCAAAATCATGACTTACACCACTATGACTTCAACCCCTTCAAGTGGTATTGACAGTACACGGCAATTGTACAGCTTCTTTTAGTTTTTGAAAAATACTTACAACAAAATACAAGTTACTAAAATATGAAGTAAGTTGAAATTCTTAATGATTATTCCGTAGTTTAGTTATTATAAAAGTATTCAGTTACTAAAGAGAATATAAGTACTAGTCAAAGGATTATTTTTGTTTATACTGAAAATCCAACTGCAAACTACGCGTAGGTACCTGATAAAGTTTTCAAGTACCTACGTTAACTAATTACCGCCAAATTCTTCAAAAGATAAAATGAATTTGACTGAAATCGTAACAAACCGTTGTTTGCTTCCATAAGCAATAAGCGGTAGTTGTATACAACAATTCATTTTAAGAAGAACATAAAATTGATACTACACCGGTAACACACAACCTTGGAAGAACGAGTACGTAATGGGAGATTGCCCTATAAAAGCGTTGAAGGCCCAGAGGTTATGCATGTTGAACTTATCCTCACATAGAGAACAAATACCTAAATGTATATATATTGCGTGTATGTGTGACTTTAACTTGAGCTATCATCTTCAAATTCCAAGTTCGTGCCAAAATGTTCTAAAGAACTTTCTCTCTTTGGGGTGTTTCGCGTTTTTAGTCGAAATTTATCTACCGTCGTAATCATAATAACATGTGGTATATTCGAAATCAGCCAACATTTCTGATTGGAGTGCAGCTCCAGAAATTAAAATTCGTCAAAAAAATGCTAAAAATTAATTTTTTTGGGACCAGTAAAATTGTAAAATATTGTTAATACGAATGGATAGTCTATGAGTCCACGGAGACAGGTAAAGTATGATTATTGACCACTAAAATTTTAAAAACGTACCCTATGGATACAGTGTCGTGGTATGGTTTGCCTAAATTAAACAAATTACATGTTGGTACTCTGAAAGATAGCGGAAAATCGGTTAAAACATTTCTCTGGAAATTTGCTCATTTTCTTATGCTGCATAAAAGAAGTTCAATGATTAATTTTTGTCGAAGCCGTGTCATTTTCACGCAGACCTATCCCTCTATATTCCTAATGATGATAGAATAACTATTTTTAAATTAATGTTACATATATTATAATTGATCGAATGTTCGAATGTAACAAACAATTTAGAACACATAAGAAGGTAGCTTCAAGGGGCTAGGATCGGCTTGAGGTGCCCGTCGGCCCTGTGTTGCGGTGACAGTATAACTCGGACGCCGTCTTTTGACCCTGTCTCTATTATTGTCCTGCTCGTGTTCAGGTATCAGGTACACCTGTTGGCAGGTGTCTCTCCCGCAACCCCGATTCTCCGTTGCATCAGCCACTTCACCAAGTACCCACACCCGTTGGGTCCCAGAACACACAAAACGGTGGGAGGCCTGTCACCGCAATACGGACACACAGATTTATCTCCATAAGAACGATCAATTTTATTCTCAATATGTCTTTAAATTTGTATTTCCTTTTCCAATTTAATGTCTCGTGAACTATAAAATTTATAGAAATTCTTCTAATATTACTATAAATATAATATTTAATATTTAAATTTTAATGTATTTAATATTGGAACTGATAAGCAGATGTTCCTAGAAGATACCATTCTACGCATGTTAATGATGATGGACATACAAAGTGCGAATGTAGGACTAAAAATACATTTTATAAAATAAACAATAAAAAAACCTGATCAGAAAAAAAGATTTAACTTTAATTTATAAAGGGAATTTTGTAAGACACTTTTAAAATGTTTTTAAAAATTTTTTGTCATCAGCCAGTTTGCTTCCTTACTATGCAAGAATAATTGGTGACTTCCTAGAAATTTCCTCTCGCGTTTTGAAATTGGAAGATTTCTATACAAAATTATTGTCTTGGTCAAAGCTGAAAGAAATGAAGGCGCGATCTTGAATTTTTCGAGGTTTGAGGGTAGTTTGGGACTGTCTCCTAGATGATTGCTTGATTTCTTCGGAATTTTATCGGATCAAGAGCGAAAAACCTTCAATATGATAGCGAACAAATTCTTGATCGTCTAGAAACACATCAACAAGCCATTATAGTACACAAATGTCAACCTTTAATCGATTTGTTGCACCAACTAGATAAATACACCAACAATTGATTTTATTACTACAATCGTCGTGACAATAATTGTAATAGAGAAAATATCACATTCCACCAAACTCAAAACAAATTATATTGTTAAACGAAACTTTTCCGAGCACATTTCAAACCATGTGCTACAGAAGTCGGTTCATTAGTACTTCTTAATGGGAGTGGACTGCTCAACTGCCTCGTGGCTATTAATACGAATAGATACCTGAACAGATCATAATTTATCTGCTCCATCAAAAGCGACACACAAATTACAAACCTAGAGCCATTTTCTTCGAATTTCGAATTTGGGTCTGTCTATTTCCTGTTTACAATCCAGAAAATCGCTATTAGATTGTTTATGAATTGATATAGAGATGATATTTATGAAATTATTACTCAACTTGATAGAAATAACCGATTATAATAATGACGGTGATTTTAATCTATACTTTTTTTTAGAGTGAGTTACTTACAGCTGTATGAACTATTGAGTTCTTGGAGAAATTATCAATTAAAATTATTAATTAGAAAGTTGGAAAAATTACCTTTATACCTAGGCTGTGAACGACTGTATTATCAATTGAGTATAACTACCGAGCTTTTTTTCTTTCAAAGTACCTTTTTAAATTTAAAAATTTTTGTTATGTAGGTCGCAGGGACAATTGAAGGTTTTTCGTAATTTGAGAGGGTATGAACACAAAAAGTTGTTAGCCCAGCTGTCAGCTAACAACATCTTCAACTCTGAACCTAAAATTTTCCATACAAGATTTCAATTAGGCTGTCAAACACTTCAAAATGAACCTAAAAAGATAAATCAAGTCTGTATAATGAGTTTCCAAACAATTTTTGAAGTCTCGAGGTATAATCAGGTACATTCCAAATTGACCAAATTAGTCGAATGCTGGGTTGGCTGTGTTCGGCTTTATTTTGTGATAACAAGAAATTACTGTAAAACGTCTATAAATTTATTGTCAAACAATGGGACTAGTAGATGACAGGTTATAAATAAGATGTAACAATGTAAAAATAATCAGGTCGATTGATTAAAATATCGATTAGAAAAACATTAAGAATAATATTAGGATCAATATTATTTAGCTTCTAGGAAGTTTTGGAGGGAAAATCTCTATACCTACATACCTACGTGAAAATCTAGAAACGAAGACTAGAAATCGGAATTTCTTAAATCATATGTATTGGAGCCGTCCTCCAGTAATCCTTTGTTCTCGTTTATACAAGCAACTTATATAATAATTACATATATTTATTTTAAATTTTATTAAAATTTATCTTTTTTTTTTTTGTTGTAAATATCGGTTTTTGCTTTTTGCAATAGGTACTTAATTGTTTTCCACTCTTTAGATGGGGTAGGAAAGTAGAATGAGACAAACAGCGTCTCAATAGCGTTTTTTTTTTTTTTTTTTTCAAAATTGAGGAGTGGTGAAGTGTAGAGGGATTTTGAACGTTGTGCATCTGGTGGGAGTGTTAAACTTGTAGATAAAAAATATTTTCAAAATGGTTATTGGGTTTTCATGAATCACTAGGAACAAGTTGTGATGATGTATTTCGAACTTGTTTAAAAATGAAAACGTGTGTTTAAGCTTACCTGTAAGCGAAAGTCGTGGTCAGGTAAAGAGTTCCAAGAATGAGGATGATGAGTGGTCGCAGGTTGGCATTCATTGTGACTAACGAAAATTATAACGACTAGGAACACAAACGACCAAAACCAAGGGAACTTGCTAGGGGTGAATCTTTCACGACGTGGGGAAAAACTGGGCGGGATCGGACTGATGTCCGTCGCGGCTGATGTCAAACAACTGTCGGCGTTGGTGGGAAGCCGGCCCTATATCTATCTGAGGGGCCCCAACCCTCGAGGCGCCCCTCTCCTGAGGACCCCACGCGCTTCTGCGCCCCGTCTCCCGCCCTTTCGATCTCCATCGATACATTTTTTTGGATACCTTCTCCATGTTAACACCCTTCCCCCTCCTCTTCTGTGTAAGAGCAAATCCTTTTCTAATAGGTAGGTAACCCATCCACGTTGGAGAAAAAAATCAAACTCCTCACGGCTAATTTACGATCCAATATACTAATCTGCCATCTCGTTGGAGCATGCGAGGATAGGATGACGCAAAAGAGAAAGAATTGGCTATCACTCAGCCATCCATCAATGGACTACCTACCTGCAGGCTCATCATACCTACCTCACTAGTTTTCCTCCCACTCATATTTTGATAGAAGTCTATCAAATCGTCGATAAGAAGGATTCTTCTCGATTTTTTGTCCCTAAGAGCGTGGGTAATCTTTAATGCTAATCATCACATTTATAATTGGGGTCTTAGCTTGAATTATTCTTACATCGTCTGTCTGTCCGAGGCAAACATAATCTAGAACAAGTTCCCTAGCCGTTTGGTGTTTTCAAACTGGAAAAGTTTTCCAAGTTTCCAGGAAAACTTATAAAACGTTTTGTGAGAATCATTAGTCATAATGAGGACTTCACCAGTAATGGTATCTCAGTTCTATAATACAATCCTGTCATTTAAATGTCTAATAAAAGGTCAGTTTAATTTTTATAAAAAATAGTTTAATTTTTATAAAATTAATTAATGTTTATTAAAAATAAACATTAATTTATAAAATGTTTGTGAGAATCATTATTCATACTGAGAACTTCATCAGTAATGGTATCTTAGGTCTATACTGTTAATTTAATTCTATCATTCAATACTGTCATTTTATTTCTACAATTGAGCCCATATTGATCTATACTTCCGACCGTATGGGTATACTCTTTCCAAAATGCCCGAATGAGGAGTGATTTCATCGGCTCAACATAAAAGTGTAGTTTCCATGCGTTTTGGAGGAGATTTTCTTCCCATCCGAACTGTTGATAGCTCCTAACTGAGCCTTCAAACAAAGATCAATAGCTTTTCAGTAACTCCATTAATCAAAAGGACAACCTACTGCAAAGGAGAAAAAAGGCACAATGGATGGTAGACTTCTCCTCGTATACTTCTTGCTACATATTTTCTGAATGAATTTTGAATGTACTTCTTTGCATGTCGTCTAAAACCTAAAATTCAAAAAGCTAGTTTAACCCAAGTTTTCCTACAACGATTAGAATAAACCATTTTTGCCAAATCAAAGATTAATTTAATTATGAATCTATAAAAAAAAAGTTTCACCAATGAAATTTTTAGTTTATTTATTAAATTTTAGTTTATTTTATTTTGCTAAAACGATGATTCAAAGGTTGTTTAACTCTGAACTGTTTAAAGTGAGATTCAATAGCATCTTGTTATTTTCGGTTCGAAGATGTGATGGCGATTGATAATGCGGGCACATACGTGCGCTTTATTACACAATGGTTTGTTATTTCAACATCTATAGCTTCCTATATTTGATAAGTAGGTACGTATATGCAAAGTTTTAATCGTCATCAATTTCACCAGTACGCGAATTAAACATCTTTGGTGGCTCATTCATTTGTTGAAACCATATAAGCGTCTTCCAAGTTGGGTGGGTAACGCGGCACTTTGAATAACATGGACATCATTGTACAATGTAATTAGACCGGGTAATAACTCTAGCTTGTGTGATTGAGCACTGTTGTACCTCTGATAAGTTTCTCGATACAAGACTTGATTTTCATGATCATGATGTCATGGTTTTGGAATAGATTAGATTTTAGGAATTTTTGGTAAACAGGTAGATTAACAATTTATCGTGAAGTTGTTCGCAAATATGTTGACGATTTTTCACTTTTACCAATACACTGTGGCTTCAACTGATCGGATCACGAAGCCCTGATCTTTGGATCTGAGTTTTACTAAGGGAGGAGCGGAGTTGTGGTGTTTCCACAACAATTTATTTTCTATTTTTGTTATGACGATTTAGTTGTTGGTCACAACAACTGGTGTTATATTTAATAAAACAGTTCGGAATTTTCTTCCAACCAAAAGTATAGTCATTTTGTGTTTTAAAAGTTCAAACCATATTTTGTATTTCCAACACTAGAGGAACGCCAAAGATCCAACCCCAAACTGTCCTCCAAATTTAATAAAATGGACCGACCTCAAAAATTATGTCCGTAAACACCAAAAAGGGAAAAATAATAATCTCAGTGAAAACGTACTTGATGTAGTAGGTTGTTAGACATAAATATGTAATCAACAGATGGTATGTTGGAATAGATACTCATCTGTAGATTCTATCATCTAGATGCTATCTAGATAGATAGGTAGGTAGGTACGCATTGAAGTCGCCGCCGTGCCCATCTGCAGACACAAACTAACCACCTTCCTTACTCGATGATCTGGTTACCATTACAAGAGTGAATACTATTGAGTTACAATGTGCTCCCCAAACTATCAGGTACCTAGTACGTCTCTGCTGCTATATAAGTATGATAGTAAGCGTGAACCTCCCTAGGAATGGTTGTGACGAGTATTTGAGACTTTATTATTATAGGAGACAGTTTATTATATTGGTTGACATATTATAATGTAGCTACGTACCGTCGGAAGCGTTATTACCTAATTAACATTTAACACCTCCCACAATTTTACAAATATTTACGTTCATACTCGGTGTGGAAGCATGTTTGTAGTATGGGAGGTATGTATATTTGCGAAAAAGAATGATATGTTGGTGATTAGAAGATCTTGAAGACGTTTGTGTCTACAGATGGGCACGGCGGCGACTTCAATGCGTACCTACCTACCTATCTATCTAGATAGCATCTAGATGATAGAATCTACAGATGAGTATCTATTCCAACATACCATCTGTTGACTAGATATTTATGTCCAACAACCTACTACATCAAGTACGTTTTCACTGAGATTATTATTTTTCCCTTTTTGGTGTTTACGGACATAATTTTTGAGGTCGGTCCATTTTTTTGTTAAAAAGGTTTTTATTTTATTATTTTTCCATTTTATATTATTTTTTATTTTTCACTTTTTAGTGGTCTTCAATTTAAATCTGAAATTAATTTACCCGCAGTTTATCGATCTGTTAATGTGGATCTGTTTCCATACTGTGAATCATTTCAGTAAGGTGAACCAGACGCCGTAGGGTGGACCACATTCTGTAATCCGGATCAGTTGCCATATGTATAGATGACTTTCCGTTTTTGGATCAGTTTCAGGAGGTATTTGGTTCACTTTGCTACTTAGCAATCTACTCTCATATCCCCTAACTGTTCGACGTCCCTCATATTTGATAGGTACTTGGTAGTTCCGACAACACAATTCAACAACTCAACCATGACATGATTGACGAGGACTTATCACCTAACTGTACTATATACCTCATATTTGGTACGGCACAATTCAGTTCTGACGATCACCTGTACCATTACCTACCCAACTATTTATGAATGACGAGGAAGCTATGTGCTACACCCACTTGGAAGAATACCCTCTCATCACCTAGTTGTCCTACAATCCCTCATATTTGGCACTATTCATTTCCGACAATCTCCTATACCATTACCTACCCAACTGTATTATGGATGACGAGGAAGCTATGTGCTACACCCACTTGGTAGAATACCCTCTCATCACCTAGTTGTCCTATAATCCCTCATATTTGGTACAGCACTATTCAGTACCGACAATATCCTATATCATTACCTACCCAACTATATTATGGATGACGAAGAAGCTATGTGCTACACCCACTTGGTAGAATACCTGTCATCACCTAGTTGTCCTATAATCCCTCATATTTGGTTGGCCACTATTCAATTCCGACAATCTTCTATACCATTACCTACCCAACTATATTATGGATGACGAGGAAGCTATGTCCTACACCCACTTGGTAGAATACCTCTCATCACCTAGTTGTCCTATAATCCCTCATATTTGGTTGGCCACTATTCAATTCCGACAATCTTCTATACCATTACCTACCCAACTATATTATGGATGACGAGGAAGCTATGTGCTACACCCACTTGGTAGAATACCCTCTCATCACCTAGTTGTCCTATAATCCCTCATATTTGGTAAGGCACTATTCAGTTCCGACAATCTCCTATACGATTACCTACCCAACTATATTATGGATGACGAGGAAGCTATGTGCTACACCCATTTGGTAGAATACCCTCCCATCACCTAGTTGTCCTATAATCCCTCATATTTGGTACGGCAGTATGCAGTTATGACGATCTTCTATACCATTACCTACCGAACCATGTTAAGGATGACGAGGGAGCTATGTGCTCTACCCACTTGGTAGAATACCTAACTAACACTACTGTTAATAATAACTATCCCTCATACGTATATGGTAGGAAAACTCACATATTCGAGCATTGATAAACACGTTTGATACGGCTCATGCAGGTTCTGAGCGAATAGCCCACTATAATTTCCCCCTTTCTCATCCCCCGCAGCACCTTTTAGTTATCGGAACCCCCCTCATATAGCATACCATTTTGAAGCTTACAATCAGACCTTCAATTTGACTATACAAAAATAGTCCGTCATCGGCACAGTCGGAAGTCACAGGGGAAGAAGAGTGAATGCGGACCGATATTCCCGAAAACGGGAACCACGTTTTTCAAATTCTTTCACAAATTTTCGATACTTCTAACAAAGCGAAATGAAATCTGTTTGAAATGGGACCACCACGGATACTGGTAGAACAAATTTCAAAAAGAACCAGACAGATTGGTACCAGAATAAAGAAATGCAAGGTGTTCAGAAATACAAAAAAAAAAAAAAAAATCGTCGTCCCACGACAACTTGAATTGAGTACCTCCTCTTTCGCGCGCCTTCGGCGCGTTGAAGTCGGTCAAAAAATCGACCTATCAGATCTTGAGAAATAAGTGTTTTGTAAAATTTCGTTTACGCTTTCGTTTGTCATAATGTTGATAAAATACTGTCTCAAGGCTAACGAACTTTTGCCAGTATGATAGGGTATAATAGAAAACATCACCTTGCAGCCATCCCAACATGACAGACGGAATCTTGAGTGCAAATTGATGGCATTCTCGGATCATGCTATCTTTTCGAATTCAAGCCTCTTGAAACTCTTTTGGTGTTCCGGTAAAACATTCAACCTTCCCACCTTACAGGTCGGTCGATCAATTGAACAGCTACAGGGCATGCAAGTCTAGTTCACTCAGGTTACACAAATAAATACCTACATTTGATTTATCTAAGGTCTCGAAGGAAAAAATAGAGCACCCCTTAAAATAGAGTAATTGGATAATGATAAGGAAGTAACCCAATTCTAAAAGGAGAAGCTTTCTGACTTGTGGGACGCTTACAAAACAAATAATACATTATATAAGGATACTTCATTAGAATACAGCATTCATTATAATTTAAACAGTTATGAAGTTATCAGTTTAAAAGGTGAAAGTTTTTAAAAGACAAGTAATGTTATACTCGCAGATAAATAGTTAATTGGAATAAAATGAGAATTTAATGGAGGTGAAAGAGATAATTCAAATGAATTAACTACTTGTCTTGGAAATATTGTTGTTGAATTACTTAGGAAAGAGTCTTGAACAGGATGTAAATGCAGGATGTGTATGCAGGATTGGATGTATCTTCAATTTTCATCCAGCCTCAACTATACAAGTAGGTCTGTTAGATTTTGGCTGATGCAAAAGTGAAAAGTATTGGACTAGCTTGCTGGCAGGCACCATAATTAGGATGGAAACAGGTCGACCCACCGATGCGAGGTTATTCCGCTATTTGGCCTGTCATTAGATACTCAACACGTTATTAGCAGACGAAACTCGAATCTATCGAAGGCATAAGAGTTCAGAATACAAGGTTCATTGGCAGTTTTATTAAACATTTAGCCTTATCCAACCTGCGTGAAGTTATAAGGGTAGTTTAATTATAGTTCTCTATAATTTTCCCCAAATCACCCAAAAAGCTGGAAATGGACCTTTCTTGGTAGTAGATTGTAGATGAATCCACGAATCAGGGTGTACTTGGTAGTACACTGTGAAGAACTAGTTGGTGTACAAATGCTCGATTATGTTATAAAGCAATACCAATGATGAATTTCCCAAAACAAAATCTGATTTTTTTTAATGTGATAAAAGCAACACGATTCTGAAGTCTATTAGTCTAGTAGTTTAACATTTTGTTAAAGAAAAATTTTGTTTTACCCCCCCCCCCCCCCCATCCCCTCAAAATTTGTTGGTTTACGTTTCAAGGTACGTAGAATCCAAAAATCGAATAAAAATTTGGCCGTCCTTCCGCCGTACGCGGCACCTTCCTCACTTAGCATTAACCGATGTTGATGAAATTTTTCGCGGTGAATTATTTTTTCCAAATATAAATTGTTATTGGTATGTAGGCCCCATTTGTGGTCTAGTTGTGCCCCGAAGCTTTTGGTTGATGTAGGACACTTCTAAGGGTTCAAAAATGAATTTTGAAAACGCCCTAACTCAAAAAATTTTGATATAAAGGTATTGTTTTTCCATCATAGTATTGAATTTTTGTAATTTTTAGAGATCACGCGGAGCCCTGTAGGACAAACCGTTCGCTCCCTACGAGAACTTAAGGGTTGGGCTTACGATAAATCAGAAACACGAGTGTGAATCGCAAAAGAAGCCAAATCTCCGTTCAAATTTTAGCTGACCAAAATGCGATCGATGTTTTTCTTCATGTTGGTAGGTGTTAACAATGGCAAAACCTTGTTCTTTGCAGACGTGCGACCTATATAGAAAAATAATAAACATTTGTGTGATAATTTGCAGCGTTTTTCACCTAGGGCCACTAATCGGATCATTATGAAAACAATGGGCGTTCTTCTTTTAGATCTCAGCCCCTAACTACTTACTCTCCTTAATTGAGTAAAATTGGGCAATCAGATCTTGAGAAATTGATGTTTATTTGACATCACGTTTGTGCGTACGCCAACGCTGATGTTTGTTCGGTGTTGGTGAAATTGATAGGGGGTCGTTTCGATGTTAACCCGCATTGGCTCTGAGAATTTCATCAAAATCTGACTATGATCTTCAGTAACCCAAAGGGACATGGGTTGACAACCGACAAGCAAACCGACAAATCGACACGGAACCAAGGTGGTTTTCACAAATTTACCCCCCCTTCCGCCACAAAATGTAAAGTTTTACGTTTCAAAGTACGTAGAATCCGATAATTGCCGTCCGTACGCCGTACGCGACACTTTCCTTAGCAGCCCAGGACCGACATGGTTGAACTTTGGTACATGGGCTCCATTTAGGGTCTAGTTGCGCCCCAAAGCTTTTGGTTGATGTCTGTCACTTCTAAGGGGTGAAAATTAAGGGTTAAAATTTTCAAGAGTGCCCTAGCTCGAAAACTCTCAAAATAAAGGTATGGTTTTTCACCAATTTAAAATAGTATTGAATTTTCAAAAATTTTTGAGGCCATCCGGAGCTATTTAGGACAAACCGTACGAGTACTTAAAGGTTTTCCTTCGATAAGACAGAATCACGAGTGTGATTCAACAAAGAGGTCTAATCTCCATTGAATTTTTAGCTAACCAAAACGCGATCGCTGTTCGTTTCTTCGAGTTGTATTCAGTTTTTGTTCCTTAGCAACCAGTGTTCAAATTTCCATATGAGCCTAAGCTATCTATCAATCGAATCGAGTGTGAAGAGTTTGGTAGCACATATTTATTTATTTATTTAATAAAGTACGGGCAAGCCCAATTCAATACAATATACAAAATGTTCAACTATCTGCAAATAGTTAAATATAGGAAATAAGACAAATAAGGAATCAACGACTAATTATAACACACATGAGAGGTGACTTTAATACTGCGAGGGACTTAATACTGACTTAATAATAGTGACTTTAATACTGCGAGGGAGGAGTTAAAGAAGTCAAAATTTGGGTGAAGGGACAAAAAAAGGTTAGCACTGCGTGGTAGACGGTAGAGAGGGCGATTTCGCTGGTAATTGTAGGGGGAAAACGGAACGTAGAAGAGAGGAGATGAGCGGGCAGCTTCGCGTGGAACATGGAAGTTGATCCTTGAAAGCAATGAGGGGCAGTTAATCGTACCATTTATGACCCTGTACAGCATGGCGAGATCGGCGGATGTACGACGGGTTTCAAGTGTTCTCAGCTTACACCGCTCCAGCCAGGAATCATAGTCGACCTCCGTAGATGGGATACCCAATTTGAAGGCAACGTAGCGGAGAAACTTATGCTGAACCTCTCCAAACGATTTCTGTGCACGGCATAATGGGGCGACCAGACAGTAGACGCGTACTCCATAATTGGAAGAATGAGCGCCTTGTACAGGGAAACGATGGCTGGAAGATTGGACCTATGGTTGATAGGTAAAAAAAATGAAAACGCTGCAAATTATTTCACAAAGGTTTATTATTTTCCTGTCGAGATCATTCGTCTGCAAAGATCACGGCTTTGCCATTGTCATAATTTAAACATTTCAGCCCTTCATTTTCACCGCTTAGAAGTAAACCCCACGTGAAAATGAAGGGGTTTATCCCTATTATTGGGACCTATTATTAGTAACTTTCACTTAAGTGTCCGTTCGAAAACCTCTTCTTTCACAAAGTAAAAAATAAAAGTTGAAAATTTCAATTTCTTTTTTTTTTTTAGAAATTTTTTTTAGATTACACCTACAACAGTGGATTATCTATGATCTATTGTTTTTCCCTCTAAGGGAGAAATTTGTGTTGCATTTTCTCAGCATTTTGGATTATTATTTCAATAATGAACCTTTGGAATCGACCAAAAAAAAAAAAGATTGTTTAACCCCCTCAAACTTTGTTGGTTTACGTTTCAAGATACGTAGAATCTAAAAATCGAATAAAAATCTGGCCGTTGAAAATAAGGGTTGAAATTTTGAAAACGCCCTAACTCAAAAATCTCTGAATTTCATCGAAGTCGGGTAGAAAATTTGGAAGTTATGGCCGTTACAAGGAATTCACGTTTGCGCATGCGCAGCGGCTACTATCAGTCCGGGGATGATGATTTTCATAGGGGACCGTCTACACACCAACCCGCACAATCCCTGAAAATTTCATAGAAATCGGACAATAACTTCGTATAGTTATGCGCGTTACAAGGAATTCATGACAGACACACAGACAGACAGACAGACACGGAACCAAAATTGTTCAGAAAGGTCTAAAACGCAAAACGCGAGTGAAAATTTTGATTTTGGAGAACTTTTTTTTTCGTCCTTGAAAAGTGAAAACAACGCTTCCGCTACCTTGGTAGACTCGGAAGCAAAATGTTGATATAAAGGTATTGTTTTTCCATCAATTCAAGATAGTATTGAATTTTCAGAATTTTTAGAGACCACGCGGATCCCTGTAGAACAAACCGTTCGCTCCCTACAAGAATTTAAGGGTTGGACATACAATAAATCAGAAACACGATTGTGAATCGCAAAAGAGGCCTAATCTCCGTTCAAATTTCAGCTGACCGAAATGCGATCGATGTACCCATTTCTTCATGTTGGTTGGTGGTAACAATGGCAAAGCCGTGTTCCTTGCAAACGAGTGATCTATATAGAAAAATAATAAACCTTAGTGTAATAATTTGCAGCGTTTTTTGCGTCGTCACGTGGGAGAAACGGGTAAAACGACGGCATGGGACGGTAAATTCACACACCAGCAAATCAGTGTGTTGAAATTGATTGCATTGCCAACGTCACACTAACGTTCATTTCACTTGTTACTGCATTCATTCATTTTGAAGAAGAATGTACCCAACAATTTCAGGTTCATGGAAAATGTAAGTGTTATGGCTGATACAAGGAATTCACGTTCGCGCAGGCGCAGTGGCTACTATCAGTCCGGAGATAATGATTTTCATAGGGGGCTATCTGCAACCTAATCTGCATAATCCCTGAAATTTTCATCGAAATCGGATAGAAAATGTGGAAGTTATGGAGGTTACATGGAATTCAAGTTTGCGCATGAGCA
Organism: Apolygus lucorum; assembly: GCA_009739505.2. Taxonomy (NCBI): domain Eukaryota; kingdom Metazoa; phylum Arthropoda; class Insecta; order Hemiptera; family Miridae; genus Apolygus; species Apolygus lucorum. The sequence goes on from CM019179.2 coordinate 62,452,087, forward strand.
GCGGCTACTATCAGTCCAGGGGTGATGATTTTCATAGGGGAACGTCTACACGCCAACCCGCACAATCTCTGAAAATTTCATCGAAATCGGACGATAACTTCGTATAGTTATGCCGGTTACAAGGATTTCATGGCCGACACACAGACAGACACGGAACCAAAATTGTTCAGAAAGGTCTGAAATGTAAAACGCAAGTTCAAATTTTGATTTTGGAAACCTTTTTTTTCTCAACCTTGAAAAGTGAATACAAAGTTTCGGCTACCTCGGTAGAATCGGTAGCAATAGCCACGTATTAATCCATTTTAAACCTTTCTGAATCCAAATCCGCAAAAAAAACCACAAGTGTATGTCTGTCTGTGTGCGTATGGGCGTGTGTCTAGGTGTATGAGTGTCTGCCCTGAAATCCTTGTTACGGGCGAAACTGTAGGAAGCTATAGTCCGATTTCAATGAAATTTCCAGGAGTTGTGAGGGTTGGCGTGTGATGAATGGTCCCCGATGAAAATCATCGCCCCGGGACTGATATTATCCAGCGCGCATGCGCAAAATTGAATTGCCTCGCAACGGCCATGACTTTTATATTTCTCATCCTATTTCGTTGAAAGTTTCAGGGATTATGAGGATTGGGAGGTAGATAGTCTCCTGGACTGATGGTAGCGACTGCGCATGCGCAAACGTGAATACCTTGTAACATCCATAACTTCTATATTCTATAACTTTTATCAGCAGATTTTGTTTCTTCCTCGATTCCAAAAGTTTATCATTGAAAATAATAAACCAAAATCAGTATTGTAGAAAATAATGATGCTCATTTTCTGAAAAATACATTAAAATTATACGATTGACATTTTCATATGGTTTTGCTCCAAGAACTCTGCTTGAGAGAGACACAAAACCAAAATTGTTCAGAAAACTCTGAAACACAATATGAGTGTGAAGATGTTAGTTTCGGCCTTTTTGAATTTCTTCGTATATCCTATCTTCGACAGTGAGGAAGAATAAATGTTCTTGTTTCAGTAGGTACCAAAGTTTAATTCATGATAATGATATCTAAACCAAAATATTTGATGGAACTCCTTTTTTCTGTACTTAGATCATAAATCATGATGTAGAAAGAACATATTTAATCTTACTAGTAATGGTAAATCTTATTTGACCTCCGATCGGTTGTAGCCTGCCAGTTGAATAGCACTGATCTAGAGGCTGCTGCACGCAATGACCTGGAATTTCCCTTGGGCTGCTATGCATATCATACTAATTATAACTATATACGGGCCTGATTACTTGGCTAATCGTGGTGTCTGACTGCCATATTAGGTGAAACTGCCATTTTGATGAAACTCCAGTACACGTTCGCATTTCCACGTTAATCGAAGGGTCAATAAATCATTTTACTTTTTAGGATGTGCCACAGTAAGACTTGGGCGTCCTTATGCGATCAATCTGGGGTGCAGGAGGACAACACTCAACAGAAAAAAAATAACCACACTTGAATCCAAATCCGCGAAAAAAATCATGGGTGTATGTCTGTATGTGACAAAATCTTGTGTCGTCTGCTCAGGCCTTAGTTTTCAACCGATTTTCGTGGTTATTTCTTCATTCGACGCGGAAAACTATCTAGTTGTGCACTACGTCGCCGGATTTCGAAGTTTGCCTTTTAAAGGTGGAAAAGGCAAAAAAAAAGTGCATTTTTGAGCATAATCTTCTGTATTCTGCCCAGGCCTCAATTTTCAACCACTTTTCGTCGTTCAACCGTTTTCAACCCTTTTTCAATCCCCCCCTCAAAATTTGTTGGCTTACGTTTCAAGGTACGTAGAATCCAAAAACGCTGCAAATTATTACACAATGGTTTATTATTTTTTATTTTTCTATATAGATCACTCGTCTGCAAAGCCACCAACCATCCAACATGAAGAAAAATATCGATCGCATTTCGGTCAGCTTTAATTTGAACGGAGATTAGGGCTCTTTTGCGATTCACACTCGTGTTTCTGATTTATCGTACGTCCAAACTTTAAATTCTCGTAGTGAGCGAACGGTTTGTCCTACAGAGCTCCGGGTGGTCTCAAAAAATTCTAAAAATTCTATAGAATCTTAAATTGAAGGAAAAACAATACCTTTATATCAAAATGTTTTGAGTTAGGGCGTTTTCAAAATTTCAAAATTGATTTTGGAACCCTTAGAAGTGACCTACATCAACCAAAATCTTCGGGGCACAACTAGACCCCAAATGGAGCCTACATACCAAATTTCATCAAAATCGGTCAATGCTAAGTGGCAAAAGTGCCGCGTACGGCGGACGGCGGACAGCGGACGGCCAAATTTTTAATCGATTTTTGGATTCTACGTACCTTGAAACGTAAACCATCAAATTTTTAGGGGGTGTTAACAATTTTTTTTCTTGGTCGATTCCAAAGGTTCATTATTGAAATTAATAAACCAAAAGCGAATAAAAATGTGGCCGTCCGTCCACCGTCCGCCGTACGCCAGACTTTCCCCAATTAGCATTGACCGATTTTGAAAACGCCTTAACTCAAAAATTGTTGATATAAAGGTATTGTTTTTCCATCAATTTAGGACAGTATAAAATTGTTAGAATTTTTTGAGACCACGCAGAGCCCTGCAGGACAAACCGTTCGTTCCCTACGAGAATTTTAGGGTTGGACTTACGATAAATTAGAAACACGAGTGTGAATCGCAAAAGAGGCCTAATCTCCGTTCAAATTTCAGCTGCCCGGAATGCGATCGATGTCGGTTTATTATTTTCAATAATAAGCCTTTGGAATCGAGCAAGAAAAAAAGTCAACCCCCTCTCAAAATTTGATGTTTTACGTTTCAAGGTAGGTAGGTACGTAGAATCCGAGAATCGAATAACAAATTTTCTGTCCGTACACCGTACGCGGCACTTTTCTTAGCAACCCTGGACCGATTTTAACACAGAATGTGTTTTAGCCATGGACTAACTAGCCAAAAAAGCTAACGAAATTTCATAACGAAATCTGGGACGACAACACGGATACCGGTGATACGGAACTAAGGATCGTGTAACCTGGTGTAACCTATGCGATATTTTGTATTGGCGCGGGGATTATATAAGATTCTGATTTAGTGGGAGGAAAGTAGCGAAATTATGTGAAACGCTTGAGCTAAAACACATTCTGTGTTTCAATAATTTCGTCCAAAGTATGTAAATAGAGGTAACCGGGGGTCCAGGGGGCTTTTTTTTTTTTTTTAAATTTCAACCATTCATTTCTATTTGGTTGGTGGTGGGGTTGAAATTGTCAAAAATGCCCTAGTAGGTAGTAGGTACCTATGATTGGTAGGGAGGGATCTACACAGAAGGGTGATATACATAGAAAATAATAAACCTTTGGGCAATGATTTGCAGCGTTTGTTTTTTACATACCAACATTTTTTTTTTCTTAAAATTGGTTGGTGGAAACAATGGCTAAACCGTGTTCTTTGCAGACGAGTGATCTATATAGAAAAATAATAAACATAGTTTATAGTGTTTTTTTATTCGACGCAGAAATTTATCTAGTTGTGCACTACGTCGCCGGAATTTCGAATTTTGCATTTTGAAGAGGAAAGAGGGGGCTGATGAATAAAAAACGTGCGTTTGCGGGCATAATCATGCAAACTCTGCCCAGGCCTCAATTTCCTTCCGATTTGCGTGTTTCTCTTTTTGTTTGACTCAGAAATTTCCCAGTTGCACACTATTTCACCAGAGTATCAAAATTAGCATGGGCAGGTGGCGAGGGGGGTGATGATTTCACAAAATATCCGACTTTTCAATATTTCGGTTCCTTCATAGCTTACTAATTTGTACCCAAGCTTTGAAATTGAGGAAAAATTCTCATTACACTCCAGGATTTCCATGAATTATTCTCTTTACCACCATGGAACTGATAGTGGTGCCACCATGGTGCCAAGACACCATAAACCGCATATTTCGTGTGGGTTTTTGTGTTTCACCTTGAATACGGATGTGAACCTGGACGGACTGTCTACCAAAAGCACTGTCTCCATTACTCCATTACTCTGTGGCCAAAAGTAATAGATGAAAGTTCTACGTTACGGCTTATTTCCTCTGGTGCCAGACCGGCACCTTTTTGGGTGGGGATGGAGGTGGGGGTTGAACTCGAATTCGCATGTTGGGTATCGTAGATCATGAATTTTCAAAAGCTCTTCAAATTCGAGGCTCCCATGCCGCTAGAAATGTTATGGTGGATAATGGTGAGTGGGGGAGGGGGTCATTATTTCTTGTTAAAATAAAAGATAATCATTAAATTAAGACAAACAGTTTTATCGCTTACCAACTGGTTTAAATTGACGTTCCCTGGAATGCATTACTTAACAATATGTTTTCATGTCAAACGATCCAACTGGTCCTCAACATGATTAGAATGATGTGATACTTAAATGAAAATGAATGATGTGCAGATACTTAAATGTTGTATTTCTACTGCATACTCAACGCTTAACTCGGGCAGATATAAATCACTAGTAGGTATTAAATAACGTTTACTTATGAAACATGAAGCAAAAATGTTGGATTTCAGTTGCATTGATTTTGTTAAGTAGGTACCGAAAAAATCTAGGGGTTTGCGGATCCAGTGTCTGGATAAAACACTTACATCAATAACATGCTTCTAGTGTCATCAATCTAACTAGGTATGTCACAAAATGTAGGCCACCTCATAGGTTTGTATCATCTAGCTCAGCTGATGATTTAGACTTCAATGGATTCTTCCCTCCAGACTTACTGGGTTGTTCCAATAAGTTACTGTACAATCTTACTCCCATCAACCCACTCAAACGATAATCGGAGAACTGGCAAAACCCCGTCGTCTGGGGCTTACCACGTTCTTAAGGGCCTTCCTTTCTCACCCATTTCAATCGTCAGCGCTTGATATCAGACATTCTCCTAATAGAGTCAATCAAAAGTCGCCTTCGATTCATTAATGAGAATGTTTATATTTACCTTAATGGAAAAATTCCAGAAAATTGAGCTAATCTTTCCAAATCATTACTCAACGGTTTTATTTACGACAGACTAAAAAAAAATTAAGGATAGTTTTTCCGTCTAATTGATCGTTTTATTCTTTTAATCGATTATTTTATCATAAAGGGAACCAGTTTATTAAACCAGCTAACTGTCGTTGGCCGTTTCATCAGCAATGATCAAACAAATATGAATTCAGTCATTGATACAAGTAATGAATATTTAGTTATGACAAAGAATGTCTACTTTAACCAGAATTTAAACTTTAGTTCGAACCTAAACTTAGTTTAGTTTCATCAACGATGATCATACATATATGAATTCAGTAATTGTTACATGTAATGAGTATTTAGTTATGATAAAAAATGTCTACTTTAACCAGAATTTAAACTTTAGTTCGAACCTGAATTACCTAACCGGTGTCAACAATAACTGGTAAATAGCTAGCTTATAACTAGTATAATATACTGGTGTATACGAATACAGTATATTCATTCGGTATGAATACAGTATATTCATTCGGTATGAATATGTTATATTCATTTATACTCGAAGAAGTTATTTTTCAGAAGATTCGCTGACCCATTGCACGGCCCGGTTGTAGTTCCATCTACAAGTATGAGTTCTTCTCCACTACAATCACGCCAATTATCCAACAAATGACCAATAATGAAGTAAAGAGCTGCACGAAGTAGGATGAGTCGTACGGCACGTATGGGGCTGGGGAGTACGTGTTTCGGTACCACCTACCTACCTTCGTTCGTCTACAGCTACAAATTGCTTCCGAGTCCATTAATGTTGCCGAAAAAATCAGAGAACGAAGAAAAACGCAGCAAATTATTACACAGAGGTTTATTATTTTTCTTTATAGGTCACTCGTCAACAAAAAACTCAACTTGCCAATTTTTTATTTTTTCTTATTTTATTAAAATTTTTTTTTTAACTCCCCTCATAGAAAAGAGGTCTATCTGACGGAGGGAGCAAGCCATAAAAAAAAAAATAAATAAATCAAATGTTATTGGGGAGGACGCCCAGGACTCACCCGACGCTGGGTTCAAAAATGAGCCGAGCTTTACGCGTCTGGTGACACCATGAAGTACACCGACTGAGATGCCCAACTACCGCAACTCCGTGGCACTTTTCCCGCTCCACACTCTGCGCCATGACAATGTAGCAGCCATCACCCTGATGTTGTCGGAAGTCACTCCTTTTAGCTCTGACACCGCTAGCCGTAAATCATCTCTATCATACTTTCTTATCTTATGCTGGGTTCACAAGCGTCCGACTTAGCGTTTCTGACTCTGATTTCTGCCCGCTGATTGGCCTCTTTCCGTCTGTTCTTGGCCAATCAGCGGGCAGAGTCGGACGCTTGTGAACCCAGCCCGCCAGTTCTGCTCCATGTCCACGCTGCCATTGACAACTTGGACATCCAGGATAATGCAAGACTGGTCGGGCTTGACGGCAACAATGTCTGGCTTCTTACCCTGGTCACTCGGTATGTGGTATAACCTCTCCCTCTCAACATCCCAGCCGCTAGATGACAAGGCACCTGCTATCTGCTTGGCGACCGCATCATGAGGTAGGATGCGACCTCCATGAGTCCGCGGGCACTGCTGCACTACATGATACAGGTGTTCATTTCCACTCCGATAGGCACGGCAAAGGGTATCTCTTGTCCCACGACTACCCCTTGAACACCTTACCAGTGTTACCTTACGGCATGGAAGTTCCAGTAGTCGCGAGCCCCAATGCCCTGTGATGCCCAATCCACCCATTGAGATGAGATTAGGCTTTCGAAGCACTTGGCACTTTTTTTAATCTACTGACTCATGCAGCGCAACTGCGAACTCAGCAGACGAACTGGGTTTTGGAGCGGATGGCGTTGTTCGGTCGTACCATGCTAACTGCTGCCTGACAAAATAAAGACCAGCAGCCACACAGGCGACCTCCCAGCTCGACCCCTGAAGGGCTAGCAGGCGCTGGCGGCGCAGTGAAGGGATACATGCAGAGAGAGACACAATGCCAAGCCCACCGGATTTGACTGGTGCGTGGACATAGGCACTTGGGACACCAGGTGGGAACATCAGCCAAGAGCGCACGGCAGAGCGGACTTTCCGATCTAATTCTTGCAGCCTCCCCGCTGTAATAGTGGTCACCCCCATGAAGTCGAACCCAAAGCACCGCCAGACCTCCAACACAGATAGAGAAGGAATGGGGGATTGTCCATCCACAACCTTCATCATATGTTGGCGACCCGACGGGACCAAGGAGACCGGCCCAGATTTATCGGGGTTGACCGCAAGTCCACACCTGGATAGCTGCTTAGCAAATGTGCTTAAGTTGTCGTCTCGGCGGACGGACGGCCAAATTTTTATTCGATTTTTGGATTCTATGTACTTACCTTGAAACGTAAACCAACAAAGTTCGAGGGGGGTTAAAAATGTTTTTTTTTCTTGGTCGATTCCAAAGGTTCATTGTTGAAAGTAATAAACCAAAACAATACCTTTATATCGACATTTTTTCTAGCTAGGGCGTTGCATGTTGAATTATACAATTATATCGAATTGGGCTTGCCCGTACTTAATTAAATTAGTAAATAATTACCCCCGGACTGATAGTAGCCACTGCGCATGCGTAAACGTGAATTCCTTGTAACAGCCATAACACTTACATTTTTCATCCGAATTTGATGGAATTTTCTAGGATTGTTCAGATTGGCGTGTAGATAGTCTCCTTTGAAAATCATCTCCCCCAGACTAATAGTAGTTGTTGCGCATGAGCTAACGTGAATTCCTTGTAACAGCCATAACTTCGAAATTTTCCATCTGATTTCAATGAAACTGCTCAGAATTGTTCAGATTCGCGAATAGATGGTCCCCTATGAGGGTAGTGGAAGGTACTTGGAGATTGATTGTTTGAGATTAACAATTATGCATCGGATCATCTATACAATCGTTTATGGATACGAGGAAGCTATGTGCCACACCCACTTGGCAGACTTTTTTCTGTTATGTATTGTCCTCCATCACCCCAGATTAATAGCATACGGGAAGTGGGAAGTCCTAAAAACTAATACATCAATATTGAGGTTAAAACATACTAATTAATATTGTAGTTTAGCGTGTACTTGTTGGAAATAAACATTACATTTTTCCTTTTCAATAGGTGTTACATTAGCGTTACATTTTCCTGAATTCAAAAATTATGAAGAACTATTAATATTATGTTTTGAACGTATGTTCAATTTAATCCTCACTAGCGACTGGCCGAAATAAATTTGAGCTAAAGTTTGTGCTGATCTTTCTTCAAACATCTCATGCGGTGACGAATGGAAATGAACCCAGTACAGTTCCACTACTCTTCTCTCGATATATTGAGTGATTACCGCGAGTATTATATTACGACACCCGCTCCAAGTAGGCGTAACTTTTCCCCTTAATGAGTGGTTGGTAGAACCCACAAGAGCTCTCGAGGAAAAAATTCACAAGTCAACAGCCGATGCATGACGTGAGCGTAAATTGCTCACTTGTCACGCCACTTCTCCCCTTCCTATGTTGCATAAGATTACTCTATCGCTATTCAAATTGAATCGGCGAATCAGATTACTAAATTCAATAATCTATTTAATATGTTGAAGTACATGTCCCACTTAATGACGCAAAACTTATTTACGCAACTGGTTTCACCTGTATTTGCGATAGATAATATATTTATCTATCTGCCGCCCTTAAATCCAATACTCAATTGTACGTTCCACTTATCTCATCGATTAACACAGGTTGTGAAATGAATATTTCCAGGTGTGAGTCAAAAATTAGGTAGGCAAGTACTTCAAGTAAGTATCCACCTATTTATTGTTGGGTACAACGGTCAATAAACGTTTGCTTCATTCTTCAAACGCCATACTCGTATATTGTGGTTATAGTGGACTCCAACTTCCCTCGGTGGGCCGGTGGGAACATTTCGATGTTCCCATGAACATCCATGAAGCAGAGGCATGATACATACAACTATTTCCATTGCATCCATTTCCTACATAATTATTATTTAATCGAAATATGTACTTCTGATTGAAATTATTATTCCATTTGCATGTAATATTTTATATTCTTTTGACAAGAATAAGTCATAGGTATTTTTTTTAAGTATTGAAAGTGACTTTCCGCGAGAATACTTTGCTAAGAACTATTTGCTTTAGAGTTTAATCTTTTACTGTTTGTTTAATACGGCCCATTCCTAATCATGATTTATATTCTCTTTTAGAACTTAGTACCTACTTATCTTAATTTTAAACCAGAGTCAACTTCGTTTCTTTACCATGTTTCTCATAAAGCTCCGAAAAAAGTGAAATACGGAGAAGCCCTCCCGAGGATTTATAAACGCAAATAATTTGACTAAGCCGGATTGACTAACACAGATAACCTCTCAGCTTACCCTACATTTCATTTAATTTCGTGCATGATGCTTTTTGATAGGACTATGGTGATATTTCTGCATAGTAGGATCTTAGATTCCAATATGCGACCGACCAAGATTTTTCAAAATTAGCTGGCTCACAATTCAAGATTTTCGAAAGGAAATTTTCATTAATTTACTCCCACTTATTAGGTGTGGAGGTATAAGTGGCCAGTCTATAATTGTAATTTATTCACTAATCACTTTTCATCACTATAAACAGCCTTGGAATCCACTCTTCACAAACTTTCGTGTTATGAAGAGGAGATGTACCTATCTAGGTAATAAAAATTTCAAGAACCGATTCATCTCCTACCGCATTTGTGGTCTGCGTTTCTCTTGGTTATTATTTCATGTCCTCGAAGGAATACATTTTGGATCGAAATGGTGGAGTGAACTTCTATGATCAATAACTTTAACTGTTATCAGTTAACTTTATCAGTTACTGATCACTTATCTTTTTTCATTAGAAATACTACCTAGGGATCGTTTACGATGCATAATCGCCACAAAAGCATACGAAGGAGAAAAAGTGGACAACCTATGCTAGGAAATTCTAAAAAGGAATTGATTTCCGAAGTTCCCCTTACGAGAACAGATTTCATCTTGTGTGAGAAAAAATCTTTGAGGGGCTAGGATTCGACGCAACACAAGAGGAAACATATTGTTTAGTAATGCATGCATTCCAGGGGACGTCCCATTGGATAAGCATTAGATCAGTTTAACCAGTTCAACCGTACCATATTTGGCTGATCTCAACCGAACATGGTTCTTGCTGCTTGTCATGCTAGTTCAGGCTACCAAATAATCTCTCCATTGAACTCTTGAATGTTAATGACAGTCAGTAAAGTCTGAAAAGGGGGTGTTCATTCTGTTTCTCTGACCATTTTCATTCTGCACTCCCTTTTATAATGATCATTATAACTGGAGAGGGTGGCTATGATTCGTCGTAAAAGGACAGAAAAACGCACCTGAAGTCACTCACCAAAATTATTGACCAGGGAAGGTCTAGAGCTAAAAACCCAAATGAACATTTTTATTTAGGTCAATTTTTAACCTCCTGAAAACAATAGTAGTATGGATGGTAGTCAATACCATCCACTATTGAGGTAAAATTGAAGAAGATACATAATTTAATTTATTGAAAGATTATTTGTGCACTCATTACTATGTAAGTTATATCACTTGGGAACTGTACTAAACGTACTGAATGAGCATCATCTATGAATATGGCCCAGTAAGGTCTTGGAAAGACCTTTGATGTTGGAATGTGTCGCTGTAACGATGTGAGATAACAAGGCATCTTCAAATGTCAAAAGCTTCGATTCCGTTTGTTTTCTATGGCGACATATTTTTCGAGGCAGTAACAGCTATTTCGATCAATATACTGTACTATCCACTTTTGAAAGATGAATCTTGAGGGGAGTTTCAAACCATTTTCCTTACTACAGTGTCCATAATTTTCTATAGGCTTGCGGAGAACCCGAGGTTTTTCTTTTAGTTAGGAACATCAAAGTAACTGATTCTAATAAACTACTATTTAAAAACATGACATGAGACAAAAATTAAATATCAAAAATGATAAAACTGCATACTTGAGTAGGACAACACATAAGTATACGTGTACCTACACTAAAAATAGTTAGTAGGCATGTCCACTTTACTTTTACCATACAGCAATTCAATTTTGAATGTCGGAGGGGAACGCGAACGGATTTTACAAAGATTTAAACATACAGTTACCACACAAAAAGGTGAAACTTATCAACAACTCCTCGGTGCTGCCGATCATTCACTCTACTTCCGAAAATATTATTGAGTCAACTCAATTCTCAACACTGCCTCCTGTACTCCCCGCCCACTGCGAAGGAATGAGAATAAACCTCCTTTGTGACTGAACCGTTTTACCCTCTAGTTTCATAGATTCCCAGTCAATCTGAAGAGTCAGATAAAATAAATCAACTAAACCTAATAACCCTACATAATATATGTATTATATAACCCTACAATAATGACTGACATTGAAATTTGAACAGTTAAACCCATAGAAATCATTCAAGTTTAGTGTTGTTTCGATACTCCCATATACTCGATACTTGGTATCGAATGAGTATCGAAGTCTTGGTACTGATAGCGATACGAGATCGAAACGTAAGTACTCGATACCACGAGTATCATTCGATACTTCCTACTAACAAGTATTTTTCCATACAAAAATAATTAGAATGTTATTACTGGTATTTGTCAATGAAGTTGTCCCAAGTTGGGACTCCCAACCTAGTACCGAATACCTACCTACTCGACCTTTGATCATTCTAGTAACGAGGTGACTTCTATGCTTTCTACACTTTGTTTATTGCTCTGACAGCACTAATAAGCGGGTAGGAACTCAAGCAAAGAAAAATAATGAAAAGTGAAGTCCAAAAGCGTCCTTATTTTTTAAAAAATATTTATAGTTATATAGAAGAGTAGTACTTTTTTTAAGCTTGATAAGAAAAAAAGCAAAGCAAGTAAAGTAACAAGTTGAAGTAACATTGGATGAAATTTATAGGAAGCGTCTTCCTGCAAGCTTCCCAAAAATTCCAGTCGGTCAAGGTACTTGGGCGAAAGACGATTTCTCTTTTCCGTCATTATGGCACCAGTTTTTGAAAATATCTTTCTGAGTTTGTTATTGATATTGTTTCGATACCTCTTTATGTTTACTGATATTAGTAAAACATCGATCCCTCGGCATTCGATGCAAATATCGGAAGTATCGGAAGCTAGGTATCGATACCAGTAATAATCGCAAGTATCGAAACAACACTATTCAAGTTACCAGTTACCAACCTAACTTACTAAAGTTACCTTGGTTGCCAGTCTTTCCTTATCAATTATTCATGTATGGGCTATTTTCTGATGGATAATCCAAAATGTCTATATTTCATATCCTGTCTTGGATAAGGTAGCAAACTCGAATGGGTACGTTAACACCGTTCTAATTTTATTATTCCTCTCCACTTCAAAACAAAAAATGTTAGTACTTCGGTTGTTTGGTATTCCTCGGGGTTCAAATTACCACATACAAGCATTATTCGGATTCTCAAACTAGTGAAAATCTGTATTTCTAGTCCTAGGGTAAAAGTAGCTTGTTCTGAATGAATGAAGGATTTTTAGGATATTTTGCCATACCTACATTTAACCATTCCCTACATCCCAGCATTCAAATTTTTAAAAGTGCTGGGAGTCGAAACTCTTCGAATGTTCCAAGGAAACTTTTTACAGTCCCTTGCTCCTATCACAATTAGCCGTTTTCTTATTTATTATGCTCGGAACCTCACCAGTAAAAAGTAAAGTAAAGTAAACAACCATCTCAAGTAGAATTTTCGTCCAACTGCCATTCCTGGCGTCGTGGACGTAATCAGCTGCCTTCCAAAGGGAAGATCAGAATTGGTTCTGATGATTTGGATCGTGGCTACTTATTGCCTCGCCCGCTTAAGTGGAGTGGGGTTCACCAACGGCCCAACCAATCCAGATTATCTCCCTGGCCGACTGTCCTCAACTTCGGAGATCTCTCGGGAACCGGTATCAACCCAGCTAACGGCCGTCCTCGGAACATTACCAATATTAACCGTCGTTTGGCGGTTAATATTAACCGTTTTCAGGTTATGGTTTTGTATTGAGGAGAGCGGTATTTGTGGCGTCATTTCTGGTCAAAATTCCAAATTATTATTCACCTGTTCCAAATTCCCTCATCCATTGATTTGTTTGTTCAAAATGTATTCACTTGCTATCTTTTCGTTCATGAATCTACATTCAACATGATTTAATTTATTGTAAGTTAACGAGAATATTTTTAACACAACGATTAGAAATTAATAGGGATACACATAACAATCACCTACATAAATCACCCACTCTAGATAATAACTGCCTCACTACTGTCGTAAATACTCTAGCGTTCCCATAAAAGCATTTGAACTGGTACAAACCAATGCTATTTCCCCGACTATGGCGAGGGAATAAAAGTAGACTACGTAGGTACTCCATAGAGTTTTCCCTTGTGAAAAGGAGTAAGTAATCCTCTTATCGTCAGCGCTCATCGTGACCATTGAAGGCATTTTCTTGAGTAAGCCTGTACGTCCGTCTTGGCAATTCCTTCGGCTTGAAATGTTCTTATGACGAAAATCCTTGAGTAACTTGTGTTTAGTCAAGAAATTGTTTACAGAGTTGTCCACAGAATTAAACACCCTGAATACAAACGCCGGACTAACGATGTAATGGATCATCATTTTCTCTCTTCTTTTCAGAAATTTTCAAGAGTGCCCTATCTCGAAAACTCTCGAAATAAAGGTATTGTTTTTTCACCGATTTGAAATAGTATTGCATTTTTAGAGAGGAGCTCTGTAGGACAAACCGTTCGTTCCCTACGAGAACTTGGGTCGGACTTGCGATTAATCAGAATCGCGAGTGTGACTCTCCAAACAGTCTTATCTCCGTTGAAAATTTTTGCTGACCGAAATAAGAGAGTCTGGAGATCGATTTGGGCGACCCCCCCCCCCCCCCCCCCCCACACGCTATCACTACCTTGCGTTTTTCGTGATAATTAGCTAGAAGATCGCTCCAGGCTCTCCTGACCCGGTCAGGATGACCGAAATGCGAGTTGTCTTCGAGTTGTACTCAGTTTTACGTCCTTAGCAACCAGTACCCGTAATTAAATTTCCATAATATGGAAATTATGGGAATAATATGGAAATTCCTTCATATTATGAAGGAACCCAACTCCCTGTTTCTTCCAAATAATCAAATCAAATTATTTAAATTGTGAATTAGGTATGAGTAGATTGTGTAGGTTGGTAGGTAGTGACAATGGCAAAGCTGTGTTCTTTGCAATCGAGTGTCTTCGAGTTGTATTCAGTTTTGCGTCCTTAGCTACCAGTATTCGAAGTTCCATATGAAGGTACCCACAAACCCCTTTTTCTTCGAATCGAATGTGAAGCGTTCATTTCTTCCAAATAAACTTGATTGTGAAAGTCTGAAGTATGAGTAGGTAGGTAGTAGGTACCTATGATTGGCGCGGGGTGTGGTGTGGGAAAAGTGCCACGGAGTTGCATGAGTTGGGCATCTCGGTTGGCGTACTCCGTGGTATCACCATCCGCGTCCTGCTAGGCTCATATCTCAGTCGGTGGTCTTTCTATAGAGGCACTTCCTGGGCGTCCTCTCTATTATATCTGATTTATTTATTTATTTTTATTTATGGCGTGCCCCCTCCGTCACAAAAGACAATTTGTCTTTGAGGGGAGTTGGGAAAAAAAGAAAAAAAGATGAAGGTCCCCTATGAAAATCATCTCCCCCGGACTAATAGTAGCCAGTGCGCATGCGCAAACTTTAATTTCCTTGCAACAGTCATATTCTCTCCCCCGATTAGAATTGGGGTAATTTCGCGACATTTGTATCTACACATCCGAATTTTCAACCATTATGACGTTTTGGGATTTCTTGATCGACGTAGGAAGTCTGTAGATGCTTTAAAGCTAGGCTGTCAAATGAAGGGTTAAGAGTAATTAAGAGTAAGGTGTAACTTTCTTCATGATCTCAAAGAAAATATCCTTTTTCTTTACGTGAAAACAAATTTGGGTCCTACAAAATTAAAATGTTCTCTTGTGTTGAGTTTCAAAACTTTCTGAACAACGCGTGTGTTTGTCGTCAATCTTTGTCTTGAGCTTAGCTTCAACTCATTGTCCGATTTTGATGAAATTCGAGTTTTGAAACCTCAAGATGGTTCTCCATGGATTCTTTCAACAAAAGGCAAAAACTCAAAAGATGTCACCAAATTCCGGTTTAACCAAAAGTCCAACCAAGTCACTCGGTCAATTTTAACTTCCAATAGATGACATTCAAATTTACCTTTATTCACACAAACTCATTTTCATAAAATCATGCTTGTGACGATAACTGTCTTGTTTGGTGGATGTCAATGACGCTTTCCTTCAGGTTTACCTTTAGTTATATTTTCGGTTTACAATCTCAAAATACACTTCAACGAGTTATTTTTCATCCTACGCGAACAAAATAACCATCCAGGGAAATTAAATGTAAACATTCCTAAACCGGTAGCAAACGCGTGTTTTATTTCAAACCCGTGGGTGTGTGTACGAAACACTCGTATCTTTCGATAATTCCTGCACGAATTTCCGCTAACTGCAAAGATTAGCTCAAGAATGAGTCTGAGACCACATCTATTATGTACTGAGATATTACCGCTAGTGGAGTCGCAATAAGCATGTACTTACGTAGGCCTCGGAAAATAAATCAATTTACAGCATGAGAGTTGCATGTACTTGAGTACTAAGTACCGAAAACTTAAAGCTGGAACTCAAACTTAACTTGAACTCAACAAAAACTTACATTAGGTATGTACTTTGTTATTAACACACTCCGAAAATTTGCTCATTCACTGATGCGCGAATGGGATTTTGTATGGTTCCGTGTCTATGTTCTTAAAACCTTGTAAAGGG
Source organism: Apolygus lucorum (assembly GCA_009739505.2). Classification (NCBI taxonomy): domain Eukaryota; kingdom Metazoa; phylum Arthropoda; class Insecta; order Hemiptera; family Miridae; genus Apolygus; species Apolygus lucorum. The sequence goes on from CM019179.2 coordinate 62,468,042, forward strand.
CCAAACTATGCGAAGTAACAGTCCTATTTCGAGGACAAATTGAAGGGAATGTGCTGATTAGGGTGTATATGTCTCTTGTAGTAAATTTTACTTCTAATTATTTACTATCATGGGTCATCTTCTGGGTACACTGATGTGCATCGTAGTTTTTGTCCCAATCATCGAATATACCTTTTGGTTTATTATTTTAAATAATGAACCATTAGAATCGAGCAAGAAAACAAACTTTAACCCCCTCAAAATTTTAATTTTACGTTTCAAGGTGCGTAGAATCCGAAAATCGAATAAAAATTTTCCGTCCGCCCGCCGGACACCGTGCGCGGCACAATCCTTGGTTAGAATGGACCAATTTGGTTGAAATTTGGTACATGGGCTCCATTTAGGGTCTAGTTGTGCCCCGAAGCTTTGTTTGATGTCACTCACTCCTAGGGGTGCAAATTAAGGGTTGAAATGTTCAATAGTGCCCAAGCTCGAAAACTCTCGAAATAAAGGTATTGTTTTTTCATCAATTTAAAGTAGTATTGAATTTTAAAAAAATTTGAGACCACCAGGAGCTCTGTAGGACCAACCGTTCGCTCCCTACGAGTTCTTAAGGTTTGGTCTTAAGATCTTAAATCAGAAACACGAGTGTGAATTACCGAAGAGGTCTAACCGATCGCTATTCGTTTCTTCGATTTCTATTCAGTATTGCTTCCTTAGCAACCACTAATCAAATTTCCACAATAAGGAAATTCATATTATGAAGCTCCCTATTTCTTCGAATCGAGTGTGAAGCGTTTAGGTAGTTCTTCCTAATAAACGACACAATGAGGAAACGTGTAAAATGTTGAGCACAGTAGATACATATGAATAAAACATCAAGTGGGTGTGCCAAGTGAGAGTGGACCATAGCTTGCTCGTATCCATAACCCGATTGTATGGATGATCTGATCAGTACTAGCTAACTTCTAAACATCAGTCTCCAAGTGCCTCGGACTACCCTTATAGAGGACCATTTACAAGCCAAACCACACATTTCTTGAAAATTTATCTGTTTATCTGATTTATCTTGGCTGTTATAAGGAATTCACCCAATCCCTATGTAATAATGAAAGCCTTGAAAAGCATAGGCTTTATTTAGCGTAAATCATGGCACAAGTATAAACTATGAATGTGAAATGAGAAATTAGAAAATTTGGTATCTAAGACACGTGATCTAATAAATAATGGATTATAATATTCTGTCCTCCTGATTATCGAACTAAGTCCTCCATGTTTTTAGAAGGATGCCTGTTCCTCTGAGATATTCTCCTAACTTCATTTTGTGGACTTAACAAGAGATCTTGATCATTAATGTTTTGGGTCTGTTTGCTACTGTCGAACTGGTCTTAAAATTTCTTTCTGGACTTGAGGCTCGGGTTCTAGTGGATGTGACGACAGATCCTCCCTTCGACATTCTTGAGTTATGGAGTGATCAGAATCTCTCAAGGGAGCTAAGTCTCGGTTAGATACTGTGGTTCCTCTTCCATCAGGTAGCCTTGCATGCGAGTAGTCTTGGATTTGCCTCCAACAGCTCAACTTCTATAACTGCTGGATCTTATTTCCTGTTTGATGGTGGTAAGGATTTCATCAGCACCTTGCCAGGCGTAGAAAACCATGTTGGAAGTGAATGCCCGTTGATTGACTTCCTGGTGTGGCTGAACATTCTTTCGTGTGATGTAGCATTGGTGGCCGTACAGAGTAGGTAACTGACGGGCTGAAGCGCTTGAGTGATTACTACTTCCCATTGTTCAGTTCTCAGACCAGCTGTGCGAAGAGCCATTTGTACTGATTTCCATATCACACCGTTGAAAACCCCTGAAAATTTTATCGAAATCGAACCATAACTTCGTATAGTTTTGTCCGCTACAACGATTTCATGACAAACAGACACGGAACCTAAATTTTTGAAGAAGGCCTAAAACGTAAAACGCGAAAGGAAATTTGCAGAATTTTTTTTTCAACCTTGAAAAGTGAAAATAATCCGCTACCTTGGTAGACTCGGAAGCAATTCGACAACTTTTGAAATAATGACGAATTAGCACTCGAGCCTTTTATTACCAAAAAATATCGAAACAGGGCCATCCATGCGGGGTGCAGTTGCATTGCGATCATTTCAATCAGCAGAATGAAACACATTGTTAGTTATGTATGTATTCCAGTGAACGTCTCATTGGTTATGGATTAGTTTAATTCCACCCAGTGAATGATAAAACATACATTGTTATCTATCTTCCTGCTGCACAAAACTGTTTAAATCAATGTGTATTTTAGTTAGTATTTTGAGTCAGATATAGTGGGATCCCTCCCCTCATCCATATCAAACGGTGCTGGTTTAGCAACACAGGGGTTATACTTGTACCTACGTCGTAACGTTGAAGTTTCAGCAGGTAATCCGAAGAAGATCACATCCGTATTCACGGTGAAACACTCAAAAACCCGGTTTCTAGTGTTCTGGAACCATTATATGGCACCACCGATCTTCAAAGCATAGGGGAGACCGGGGCCAGTTGGCATAGTTTTTCTTTTTTTATTTTTCTCATTGTTAATGTTCTTTCTATTTCAAAAATTGAAATTGCCTGTGTTACTACAACTTATTGGCTACAAAATCCCACCAAGAAAGATCCTTTAGATGAACTGCAGAAAGCCCTAAATCGAACCTAAGACAGCAAGTCAAGCTGTGCCAACCTACCCCATCTATGGGGTCAGTTGGCATACCTGTTGGGGTCAGTTGGCATATGTCCCTTGGTGACAGTAAGGGGCACGTTGGCACGCCAAATGTTTGTAATTGGTGTGCCAACGAGCCCCTTACTGTCACCATGGGACCCAAAGGTTGTTTTCCAAAATTCAGGTTGCAAGGTCGATAGAATGATAATAGAGGTACTTAGATGAACAAAGTATTTAATGAAATCAATGACAAAACTGTGAAATTTTAAATGTGGTTAAATCAAGAGAAAAAATGTCATAAATTGGAAAACAGAATCATGTTCAGCTATGTATCAGCTACGTAATCAGTAGCTGACACTTTGATTGGTTTACCAATGCGTTTGGAAACATCTTCTGGCTTGTACCAAATTTCATCTTTCTTTATTTGATACAAAATAGGTACTGTCATTAAAAGGTAGGTAAACATACCTACACAGCAGGGCAATTTGGTTGCAGGTTGCTGTAGATTTGGAATTTTCCCACAAATCAGAATGGGGTGGGTTGGCATAAGGCCATAAAAAATTGCTTATGCCAACTGACCCCAAAAAATTTATGCCAACCGGCCCCAACAGAACTTTCCAAAGTAACATGGCCGCCATTGGTTAGAGAAACAAGATTTGGGAATGTTTCACAAGTGGAATCTGTTCATTGGATCAAGTAGAATCCGCAAAAGTTTTAACACTTACCAAGTTGGCAATACAAAGTGCACCAGAAAATATAAAGTAGAGAGGAAAATTGCTACTTACCAGGGCAAAAATTGCTTTTTTTGTGATGTGACGCTGTGCGTGGATCCAACAGCTTTGACACTTTGTAGGTAACTGGAGGGCATTAGGAAGGTCACGTGATGAAGACCACAGCCCCCTCCCCTTGCCACCTGATTTTTAGAAGGCACTTTGCCAACCTACCCCATATGCCAACTGGCCCCGGTCTCCCCTACCCAGTGCATACAGTATGTTGGTATGGTACCTATACTGAAAATTGAAAAAAAAACCAACAATAGCCGAGTGGGTACTCTATGAGTTCGTAGAGACGAGTAGAACATGAATATGGACTCCTAACATCTTCAAAGTATAACCTAAGCATACCGTATGTTGGTATAGTATACTGAAAATCGAAAAAAATCAAAAATAGCCGAGTGGGTACTCTATGAGTTCGTGGAGACTAGTGGAAAATAAATTTCATCAAAATCGGTCCATGGTAAATAATAACCCCCCCAGGGCTGCTAAGAAAAGTGCCGCGTACGGCGGAAGGATGGAAAATTTTTTATTCGATTTTTGGATTCTACGTCCCTTGAAACGTAAACCTAAAATTTTGAGGGGGGGTTAGAAATTCATTTTCTTGGTCGATTCCAAAGGTTCGTTAGGTATTGAAAATAATAAACCAAAAAGTGATTTTATGACTACATTAACCGACGCAATTTTGGGTTATGTAAAACCATTTCGTTCTGACAAGCGCCAAGCGGCTGTGGGTACCCATAGGTTACTAGATGATTTTGATAAAACAATAGTTGGAAAAATTGAAAACAAGTTCAAATGTGTTTTGGAAATTGAAGAGTAATTCTGTACCTAGTGTACATTATTTACAACATGCACTTGAGCTACCCTTGCCTGCTGCACGAATAAACGACTACGATTGATAGGGAGGATGCCAAAGTTCGTCGAGAGAAGCGTTTTGTTGGTATGGAGTTGTAGAATCTATTTCTGAACTTTCAGTACCCTCTCAATCCTGGGGCACGCTCTATAAACGGCTGTGAAGAACACCCATTCAAGCCACAGAATAATAATTGACAATGAGTAGGAATGAGACGGAGAAGCCTTGCCGATACGGGAAGCAGGTACCTACCTACAACTCTGTGTCCACCGCAGAGAGGAGAATTCGTCAACCCCCAGAAAGCGTCTATCTAATCAGCCTTTTCTGACCGGATGCCTCCCTGTACGATATTGATTAGGATCTAATTGTTTTCTAACCAGTGATTTATAAGGGAGCGAGAAAGCGTAGGTGGAAAAGACGAACAGAACAGGCGAGCTTTATCGGCTATCAATACGCCGAGTGACGGAGGCCGACGACGCTAATTTTAACTCGCGAGACATCGTAGGTACCTCATTCAGCCTGCATCGACACAAGAAATTAGTTTCACACCGGTGAAAACAAAAGGGACTCCTCAAACACAGATTGTTAATATAACTAGCCAGTTTCCCGTGCGTTGCATAATCCCACTAGTGATAGGATTTCAGTACCTCGTGAGCTGAGTACTCCGGAAGCAGCTGGAAACTATTGATGTCAATTTGTCTCATTTGACTTCATTGTGAAGGTGTGCAGGCGGTATGGTGTGGTACCTACCACCAGTTGGGAGGGTAAAAGAAAATTGGTAGGTAAAAAAAGTAGGTAGGAAAAAAAATAGGTGAAAAAAAGTTGGTAGGTAAAAAAAAAAAAAAGCTGCAAATCATTGCCCAAAGGTTTATTATTTTCTGTATAGATCCCTCCCTACCAACCAATAGGTACGTACTGCCTACTAGGGCATTTTTGGAAATTTCAACCCTTCATATCCATTTGGTTGGTGGTTGTGGTTGAAATGTTCAAAAATGCCCTACTAGCTAGTAGGTGCCTATGGTTGGTACGGAGGGATCTATACAGAAGGGTGATCTATACAGGAAATAATAAACCTTTGGGCAATGATTTGCAGCGTTTTTTTTTTTTTTTTTTTTTTTTTTTGTGTTTTACCTTGAATACGGATGTGAACTTTGACGGACTGCCTACCAAAACTAACAGATGAAAGTTCACCGTTACGAAGTATTTCCGCTTTGGTGCCAGACTGGCACCATTAGTTGGGGGGGGGGGGGGGGGGGGGGTGAACTCGAATTCTCATGTTGGGTATCGTAGATCATGGATTTTCAAAAGCTCTTCAAAGTCGATGCTCCCATGTCGCTAGAAACGTTATAGCGGAAAAGGGTGAGGTGGTGGGAGGGGGGGAGGAGACCACTATTTCTTGCCTGAAATACTAAATGAATTACATCGATTGAAACAGTTTTATCGTTTACCAGCTGGGTTAAATTGATCTACCGCTTATCCAATGGGACGTCCCCTGGAATGCATGCATAACTTACCAATATGTTTATAGTCTCCTTTATAGTCTCCTTTAGGGTGCGGCAGTCGCGCGTCCGACAGATCAAGGGCCAGACACTCCCATAAAATCATTCTTCGTTTGTAGGTACACAGTCCTTACGTATCTTAACGTAATCTATCTAACGTTACACATTAGGGTAAAAAACCTTTGGAATCTATCAAGAAAAAAATTGTCTCCCCCCCACTCAAAATCTACCGAAACAGAGGATTTCCTTCCCCTCCTCCTTTCGGAACCGGGCTGGGGACCGGCTATGGCGGAGTTAATTTACACATAAAATGTGTTTAAAACAATTGTCGTCATAAAAAATGAACAAAGAAGATTCTGCAAAGGTTGAGAATCCTTTTCAATGTAAGCGTTCAAAATGTCTGCCTTCTTGCAGCAAACCTGCGCTAAACACAACCAGTGCACATGCAATGGGTTGCCGATCAATGGTTTGTGCTGATACTGGGGATCAGGTATCGATCAGATATTCTACAAAATTAAGAAAGACCTTGTGAATCGGTAACAAAAATAAATCAATACTTAACTCATGATTTCTCAACGCAGGATAGTGCGATTCATCAGCTCCTCGCGTACTCGCGATGGGATCTCACAACCCAGATTATAGCTCGTTAAACTAAAAATGAATTTCATTCTACGGATCTCTCGGGTCAAAGGTTGGTCTATCATACAAAATCCGGTTATTTCCAGTTGTGGGAGCAACAGGTCACTTGGCCCTTCCATTGTTGAAGACGGTCGGGGGTCTCGAACCACTCGTAGATTAGCATTTCTTTCTCAACTATTATAGACCTGTGGATCTTTTAGCTTATAACGTGAGTGTTTCAAGGGTGTTACAAGGCCCGGAAAAACAGGTATCAGGTAAATTATAGAAGACGATTCATCCTACTAAGCACAGCATACTACTACATTCCTTCTACAGGGATAAAGCTAAAATTGTGGGAATATTGCTACTGAGTCGAAACATAAACATAAACTTACTGCACTTTATAGCAACTGCGCGTCATACTTTACTAGCTACCTTATTTTAGAATTGAAAAAAAAAATGTTTTTCATGTGCAGGTATAGTCTGCTTTGGGAAGGTTGACAAGATACACAATTTAAATTATTCTAGGTAGATACGAACTACAGAACATCTTACGTTTCATCGGCGGGGCGATCCCGTCCTCGTCGTACTAACATGACACTGATCTTCCTATGTTACCACGTTCACATTACTTTTTCTTAACTTGTCACTTTTTGTTCATTATTTTCAATAATAAACCTTTAAAATCGACCAAGAAATTTTTTTTGAAACCCCCTCAAAATTTGAGGTTTACTTTTAATTTGTGGTTGACGAATAAAAATTTGGCCGTCCGTCCGCGGCACTTTCCTCACTTAGCATTGACCAATTTTGATGAAATTTGGTATGTAGGCTCCATTTGGGGTCTAATTGTGCCCCGAAGATTTTGGTTGATGTAGGTCACTTCTAAGGGTTGAAAAATAAGGGTTACAGTTTTGAAAACGCCTTAACTCAAAAAATTGTACATGAAGGTATTATTTTTCCATCAATTTAAGATAGTATAGAATTTTTTGAGACCACGTGGAGCCCTGTAGGATAAACCGTTCATTCCCTACGAGAATTTAAGCGTTGGACTTACGATAAATCAGAAACACGAGTGTGAATCGCAAAAGAGGCCTAATCTCCGTTCAAATTTTAGCTGACCGAAATGCGATCGATGTTTTTCTTCAAGTTGGTTGGTGGTAACAATGGCAAAGCCGTGTTCTTTGCAAACGAGTGATCTATATAGAAAAATAATAAACCTTTGTGTAATAATTTGCAGCGTTTTGTTCGACGTGGAAAACTATTGTGCACTACGTCGCCGCAATTTCGAATTTTGCCTTTTAAGGGGGAGAATGCTTAAAGGCATAATGTTGTATACTCTGCCCTGACCCCAATTTCCAAACGATTTTCTTGTTTCTTTTTTTGTACGACTCAGAGAATCTTCCAAATTAGTATGAGGAAGGGAGTGAGTGGGAAGATAATATTCACAAAATATCCGATTTTTCATTATTTTGATCTTTTACAGCTTAATAATTGAACCCAAGCTTTGAAATTGATGTATAATTCTCATTATACATCCGGATTTTCATGAATTACCTATATTCTGTACCACCATAGAACTAATAGTGGTACCACCACAGTGCCATGGCACCATAAACCGTATACTTCGACGAACTGCCTACCAAAACTAACAGATGATGGATTGATGAAATATCATGGATTGAATGAAGTCAAAACTAACGAAACAGTGATTCTGCGGGAAAACGGTCACAAAACAATTTCGTTATCTCTCGTATCACCAATTCACTGCCTTCCAGATCAGAGTTGTACGACTGATTTTCGATGCTTCGATGGCGAAGAAGAAGTTTACCAGTGATCAACGAAAACGCCATTCCTGAGAACTCGTTCAACTTGGTGAAACCGAAACAAATTTTGACTGGAGATCAATCTCAGTTTTCGTCTCGTTTTGCTTCGATGGCGAAGAAGAAGTTTACCAGTGATCAACGAAAACGCCATTCCTGAGAACTCGTTCAACTTGGTGAAACCGAAACAAATTTTGACTGGAGATCAATCTCAGTTTTCGTCGAACGGAGTTAATGGATTGTTGGTGAAAACGGCCCTGAAAGTTCAACGTTACGACGTATTTTATCGCTTTGGTAAATTTTCAGAGATTGTGTGGATTGATATATAGATGGTCCTTAGAAAATCATGGCCCCAAATTCGTTGGCATGTGCAAAATTAAAATCCTTGTAACAGCCATAACACCCAAGTTTTTCATTCGAATTTAATGACAAATTTTCAGGACGGCTCAGATTGGCGTGCAGATAACCCCCTATGATAATCATCGCCCCGGAAGTGATAGTAGCCACCGCAAATGCGCAAACGTGAATTTCTTTGTCTCAGCCATAACTTTTCCACATTTTTCACCCAAATTGGATGAAATTATCAGCAATTGTGCGGGTTGATGTATACATGGTGTATACATGTATAATGTACAATGTATACACGGGTAGTGAAAGGTACTTACTTGGTGATTGATGGTTTGAGATTAGCTACTAAGCATCGGATCATCTAAACAATGGGATTATGGATACGAGGCACTTGGCCATACAGAAGAATTATTATTATTATGAAGATTATGGACACGAGCCTCTTGGCAGACTCTTAGCGTGGAACATGCTTAAGCTTTGGACCCGTTCCTCCTCATCTATACTCCGCCGAAAATCGCGGCTGAAGCATGTTCCATGTTTCTTGAATTTTAGCCAAAGGCTCTAGACAGTATAAGACGAGGTTCTCAAGTTTTCACCGTGCAAAGTAAAGATAAAGTTTTGCAATTTTGCCAATTGTGTCCCTTTTTCGCAGCCCTGTTGCTCCGTAACAAGCGCTTCTATGAATAAACGTCATAAAAGGAATTTTGTAGGAATTTTCATGATTTAAAATGTTTTACATAAACCTGATTGTCGAAAAACGCAATGGGAAGGAGCTACAGGCAAACAACCGAATAAAGTGCCAAAATTTGACGGTTTCTCTATGCTTATGGAGGAAGCAATAGGGTGGTGCAATCAAACTTGGATTTGTCATCTCCTAATAGCCCAAAACAACATACAAAATTCAGGACCACCGCATTATGTATAGGGTAAACCACCGTTTTCGTCTCTATTCACTGGACTATGAAGCTGAGACAATTTCAGAACCTTGGGAACCTACTCGGACCCAATAATTATCTCGAGGTCAATTTTCCCCTACAATCAGTATTCATTCATTTACCAGATAGTAGGCAGCTTGAGCGTGGTGAGTTGAAACTCCACGATAAAAAACTGTAAAAAAAATGTCAATGTCAATATTTTAATTTCATAATGTGTTCGTCATAATAATGCCATGTTCATGTATTGAGTCAACTAACGTAATTGGTACTCACGACTTGAAAGGGACGCGTGTGCACACGTTACCGGTAATAAATTAATCAAATAAATGTCCACCTTTATTCCCTCTACAATGTTCCATAAAGTGTTTTTTCTCTCTCATAATCAAATAATCTGAACTAGGAAACTGTCTAGAGACTAACCGGCACATTTCCTAAAAATTTCATTAATATCGTATAATATTTTGTGAATCGCTCTGTTAAACAGACATAACTTCTTAAAATACGATTAAAATTTTTAATTTTGGAGGAAGCCATTCTTTTGACTTACTCTACGAATACGAAGCTACTTCGATAATGAGGTAGGTAGCAACATTTTCCAGGTTCACACTAGTATTACATTGGTTGATCGAATAGATGATTGTGATAAATGAGGTTGATAGATTGTCAAGTTCCATGTCGTCCAAGTGGCAATGTAGATATATCAGGGACACGTCATCTGATCTTCATTCACAGGATTCCTTACAATAATAGATTTGGAGGTACAATCGTAGTAAAGTGACACTATAAACCCTCATGATGATAATTATTATTTGATAAAATGTTTCAACAACTCGTTCTTTGTGCTATCGCCTCCTTCAACTCCGGATTTTCCTGTCAAATGGATTATCTCCTCAGACGGGAATCATCAGTCAAAATGATTCACCCGAAAAATCTTCAAAAGACGCGTGCTGGTATTGTTGGCTTCTTGACAGATTTGAACGTTCGACCCAATTAAGACGAATCTCACTGCGCCATTCAAAGGAAGATAAATTCCCGTGATTTTTCTAGGTTTTTATCAACTCAAATTATCCGACGAGTATCCTCTTTTTTGAAATATGTCAAGTAGGTGCGCTCGTAATATGACATTCCGGGGTTCGTACAATTATACTGATTGGGTAATGTGGGTTCGAGGCGGTCAGCGTGGGACGGAACGTGGTCACTATCAATGTTTACAACGCATATAAACAAACCCATCCCTCTTTGACAGATGTATTCCTTTACCAACTTTCAGATGGATTACTCTTGTGTTCAACAGGTTCATTGGTGTAAAACCACCAATGACTGGATTGTACAGCTACAGCGCTGTTTTATTGTAGGTCGTTAGGATGAAGAATACACTCATCAACTTTGTTTCATATCCCATTTTCTGCCACAAATTGTGACCGACATCGTCCCCTCCACCGGCTACCCCGCAGCGTAAATCTCCTTCTTACCGCATGTCCACAATTTGATTTCCTTCATAATCCCCTATCATCAATAAAATCCTTAATATCTTCTCCCCCATCTTATTCAGTTAAATTCACTTTTCAATATGTAATCATATTTTTTGTTTTGTTCTACCTTCAATTTTATTTTCTGTTAATAGTACCTACCTAGTTTTGACTGTATTATGTCGATTGTAAATTGGGCGTGCCCGTAAATAAATTAATAAAAAAGACGTCAGTTCTGTTACAAACAAAGAGGGGATGCCTTTTTTAAAATTTAAAACCTAAACAATTTTTTTTCATAAATATTCTAAATATTTGTCTTGAAGTTAGATTACTGATTTAATGGACACAGTTGAGGTGAAGGAAAGAAGAAATTGCTTTAAATTTTGGCCTGTATTGATAATATTATTATTATTATGTCATTCTCATGATCATTTTCGTTATGTTAATTTAATTATGGATGTTCATTATAGATTGTTGCTGTTTTGATTATTTTGCTAATTTATTTGGCATAATTGTTATAAAATATTTGATAATAAATTGCGATAAGATAAAGAAATAAATATAATAAAATATTAAATTTATTATAAAAATGTGTATTTGGCGAACTCATCGGACGGTCATGTTTGACCACGATTATAACATGGCTCTTTGTAGTCAACTGAGTTGTTATCAATTAGTTACCTAATAAAGCATGTTTTATCTATCTATCTATCTATCTATCATGATCATTTCCCCTCCACCCCCAAAAAGGGGAAAAATCAACCTGTGGAGGACCTGTTGACAGGATACTGAGGGAAGGCAGAAATGAGAACTATTTACACCAGTCGGGCGGCAATACAAAGTTAGGTAGGTGCCTCTAGCTCAGCAAAAATGGCTTCCTCGTGGAAATTTGTAGAGAGCAGCAAACAGCACTGCTTTGAAACCTAAGCAAAAACCTAATTCCAAATTCTAACCATTATGAACTTTGTGATGGTTTTTTGGTTCTGAAGAAGAGGATAAATTTATCGAGAATTCGGCGAAGAAGATGATGTTTGTCAATGGGCCCCATTTCTGTTCATAGTTTATAGTTTTGCTCAGTTGGTTTAATATTTATAATTGTGATAACCCAGTATGTTTGAAACAAATATATAATTTGGATCATGATAGTCACGATTAGGACGTGAAGCATCCATCCAATTTCAATATCTTAGATAAGGAAAGGAATACATAGGGGAAAGGCGCCATATTTGCAGAACTACTTGTAAAATGAAAATTTCTTGCATATTTTGCAATGCTCATATAATTTTGTTTGTTCCTAAGAGCAATTTATCAGATTACTAATTTAAAGAAGCCATAAATTCCATCTTTGTTGCCAAAAATGGTTGCCTAATTTGGGACACCCGAGTTTCCAATTCGGGGAACTCATATTGCCCGACCTACGTGACCTTTTCCGTGTTCTCCTCCTTCCATGTCTGATAGTTTTAACATGGGACATTTTATTGCCCTAGGGTAACTATCCGAAAAATTGTTACGCGAAATGGGGACGCGAAATTGTCACGCGCGTTTTATAAACACTCCCATCATACGCCTTTTCCAACACTCCGGTTTTCGAGGCGCGAAGCTCCGAATTTCGAACCACTACGGTCCGCATTGAAAGTGCAAACTCTGCCGATCCAGAGCCTGATACCTTCCTGTTGCTTGGTCCACAATTCTTCTCGTTGCATGGTTCAGTATTCCTTCTCTGTGATGTTGTAAACATATACCTTCTCTGTTACCAAGTTCATTTTAGCGAATTTTCAAGGAAAATGAAGCTATTGCAATGGCCTCAAAATTTTTAGAATGGACTGTTTCGAAAGAAAATTTCACTGAAATCCGTTTTGGAACATTCTGAAACGATCCGATTTCTGAAATTCTGGAACGATCCGATCCGATTCTGAAACTATACATATATTTTATATAATGTATAATCGAAAAACCAACAATAGCCGTGTGGGTACTCTATGAGTTCGTCGAGACGAGTAGAACATGAATATGGACTCCTAAGGTCTTCAAAGTATACCCGGTGCATACAGTATGTTGGTATGGTATACTATAAATCGAAAGAACCAAGAATCGTGTAAAAAAAACTTTAAAAAGAAATTGCAACACCATTGTACCTTTTCTTAACCATACCTTCAACTGAAAAATTTCTTTGAAAATTCTCTCATTAATTCAGGCTGCATGAATGGACTTTTGGTTTATTATTTCTAATAATAAGCCTATGTGATCGTATCGCAAAAAATTTTTATAACCCCCCCTCAAACTTTGTCACTTTACGTTTCAAGGTGCGTAGAATCCAAATTTACAATGTCCGTCCGCCGTCCCCCGTCCGCCGTCCGCCGTCCCCCGTCCGCCGTCCGCGGCACTTTTCTTAGCAACACTGGACCGATTTGGTTCAAATTTGGTATATGGGCTCCATTTGGGGTCTAGTTGTGCCGCGAAGCTTTTGGTTGATGTAGGTCACTTCTAAGGGGTGAAAATTAGAGGTTTACATTTTCAAGAGTGCCCTAGCTCGAAAACTCTCGAAATAAAGGTATCGTTTTTTCACCAATTTTAAATAGTATTGAATTTTTAAAAATTTTTGAGACCACCCGAAGCGCTGTAGGACAAACCGTTCGGTCCCTACGAGTACTTGAAGGTTTTCCTTCGATAAAACAGAATCATGAGTGTGAATCGCAAAAGAGGTCTAATCTCCATTCAAATTTTATCAGACTAAAATGCGATCGCTGTTCATTTCTTCGATTTGTATACAGTTTTGCCTTCTGCGTAACCAGTAATCAAATTTCCATATAATATAATATGATAATATATAATATGAAGCTTTCTATTTTTCCAATCGAGTGTGAAGCGTTTAGTTCTTTCTAATAAACTTGATTGTGAAGGTGTGAAGCCAGTATGGTGTGGTAGGTAGTACCTAGCTGGTAGGTGAAAAAAATGTTGGTGGGTAAAAAGCGCTGCAAATCATTGCTCAAAAGCTTCTTCATTCTTCAGATCACTGATCAGCTGAGTGAGCTCCGAAGCCATTTTCAATCCTATTGAATGAAAGTGCTCTTCCAGGCGTCTCCAGCATTCGAGGAGATCTTGTTCACTCCTCAGATCACTGATCAGCTGAGTGAGCTCCGAAGCCATTTTCAATCCTATTGAATGGAAGTGCTCTTCCAGGCGTCTTCAGCATTCGAGGAGATCTTCTTCACTCTCCAGATCACTGATCAGCTGAGTGAGCTCCGAAGTCATTTTCAATCCTATTGAACGCAGGAAGCTGAAATTTGAGAGGGAAGGTCAAGGGAGAATACAGATGGTGGTAGGTGCTGTTGATGGAGAACCAATGATCTATACAGAAGGGTGATTTATACAGAAAATAATAAACCTTTGAGCAATGATTTGCAGCGTTTTATTTCTGTCGAAGTCATGTCATCTACACGCTTATGTGTGGTAAGAACCAACTTCGATTTACCTAGCGGATTTTTATTTATGTAGTTGGCTGGCATCGTTTTTACCAAAAAAGTAATCAAAGGATCTTGTAACCTTGGCTTTTAGTTGCGATATGTACCTACTTCGACATTTCAGATTTTTTCGATTTTCTAATAATAACAATACCTTTGGGACATCAAGAGTTGTATGAAATGACGAGCAATTTGAAAATCAGGCCCATAAAGAGCTAAATGAAAAAAAGACAACAAATTCCTTGTAAAAGAAAACAGCAAACAAACAAAACATGTTCCATGTTTCTTGAATTTTAGCCGAAGGCTCTAAGCAGCAACCATCCGGGGGTCCAGGGGCCTTTTTTTGCACTAATCTTCTGGAAGAAATCGCCAAAAAAGAGTAAAAAACCATGAAAACCATGAAATTGGCCTACATAAGAACCTAATTTGAGATGAATGTCAGTTTTAATAATTAAAAATCACAAACCCAAATTAGGAAAAGCATAAAAAAGTGGGATCTCACCTGAAATAAACGGAAATTACATTTAGTAGTGCGGAATCATTTGGTCATACAGATACTTAAGGTCATCTAGGAACTATAGAGATAGTTTAAAAAAACACAATAAAGGGATAACGTAGATCACAGTAAAACGTGCTAAAAGGTGAACAGTGTCCTCTACTGTGGAATTAAAGACGTGGGTTGACATTAAGACAACGAACGCTGCTTAGAGAGAAACCAAAAGCAATCGAGGAAAGTGGAAAATTTCGGAGAGTTCGGAGAGTAAACTAGTATAATCGGATTATGCATCGAGTACGCACCTGGAGGTCAGGCTAGAATGATGGCGGTCGGTGCCTCCATCACTCGATATTATGAAAAGCTTTTGCGGTAAAAAATGAAAACACTCCAAGGTGACACATTCTTAAACGCTGCAAATTATTACACATAGGTTTTTTATGTTATTTATTGCTGTACAAAAATTAGCTTTTGGAATCGACTAAGAAAAAAGTTCATCCTCTCCTCAAAATTTGTTGGTTTATTTTTCAGGGTACGTAGAATCAAAAAAACGAATAAATCTTTTTTAGACAGACAAATCCTTCACACTGAAAGTCCACGTGGGCATCGCTGTTGATATACATTCTTAAGGTGTTTGATCATCCAAACACTAATGAAGGACATGGTCATATCCATGACCACTTCGAAATATCCAGGTGGAAAAATTGAAAACCCTCAAAACCCCCTTGACTCTCGATTGATACCAAAACAAAACAGCAGGAGGTTCCTTGAAAACCTGATAATCCGAAACCATCCAGGTTAGTACTTCCCAGTGACTCTAGCTGAGTAGGTTGCTCAAAAACCCTCGAAAATTAATATATGATGAAGTTACCGCATACTTGGCCGAAGTTAGACGATTCTACAACTTGGTCTTCCACTATCTCAAGAATCTACACCAACAAGTCCGACGCTACTCGTACCTCGAATTGTGCCACTCAGTTCACGATACCGTACATGTTCACGGGTATGGAATGCACAATAGCTGAACTATCTGGTTTGAGACTATGAGTGCTGTTATGTTACTACTCTCAAGAATCCTGCTCGGCAACAGGTGCAACCTTTTAGGGATGCGATAGTAGTAGCATCAACAATGAAAAGTGAAATAGTAGTCATAAGAAGTAGTGGAATGCCAAAATCAAGTTTTGTTTGGTAATTATTGTTTTTTGTCGTTATTATTATTGTGCGACTCCCTGTAGTAGTTACTTGCCTCAATACCATCAATATGAATGAGATTGTAACTATTTAGATTCAGATTAAGCGGTGAAGAAACTATCTGAAATTTTTACCGAACAGGTCTCTACCGTCTACCACGCAGTGCTAATCTTTTTTTGTCCCTTCACCCACTGACTTTTGCTTCCTCACTACCGAAGGTAGGGAAGCTTTGTATTCATGAAAGAAGTGAAAAAATAAAATGTCCTCCAAAATCAAAATTTCCACTTGCTTTTTGCGTTTTAGAGCTTCCCGAACAATTTTGGTTCCGTGTCTGTCTGTCGGTCTGTCTGTGGTCAATCCTTGTCCCGGGCAAAACTATATTAACCTGTGGTCCGATTTTGATGAAATTTTCAGGGATTGTGCGGGTTAGGTCCTAGACGGTCCCCTATCAATTTCAGCACCTTCGGACCAATAGGAGCGAGTGCGCATGCGCAAACGTGAATTTCCTGGAACCTCGGTTTCTCGGTTTCTAATGAACCGATTTTGCTCAAATTTGGAGGTTAGTTAGGGACTAACTTCTAAGAGACACCCTATAAGTTTCAATCAAATTGGTCAAGCAATAGCCGCTGCGCATGCGCGAACTGTAAATTTATTGTTACAACCAAAACTCCGCAACTATTCAACCAATTTCGATGAAATTTTCAGGGATTGTGTGGGTTAGGTCCTAGACGGTGGACCGCTAAATAAAATAATAAAATTCTACGTTTAATTTTAAACAAAACTCAAATTACGAGTATATAACAAATTAATACCCATAATCCTAATACGTACACCTATTATAGTTTTAGTATTGAATAATGATAATCATTATCGTCATAACTTCGTAGTTTTATTTTATACCTACACTCTTTCGTTCTTTCATTTCAGTGGTTTATATACCACAACTATTTACAACACTATTATAAACATTAATACCAGCAACCCTATCCCGCATATTATCGCCAATATTTTGGTATTCAATAACTCTTTGAATCATAATTTTTTCGCCAACTGATTCTATACGTCCATGTTACAATGAGTGAGGAAGCTATACTGCCCACCCAACTTGGCAGACGTTTTTTAACTCCTCCCTCGCAGTATTAAAGTCACTATTATTAAGTCAGTATTAAGTCCCTCGCAGTATTAAAGTCCTCCCTCGCAGTATTAAAGTCACCTCTCATATGTGCTATAATTAGTCGTTGATTCCTTCTTAGTCTTATTTCCTATATTTAACTATCTGCAGATAGTTCAACATTTTGTATACTATTGTATTGAATTGGGCTTGCCCGTACTTGATTAAATAAATAAATAAATAACAGGTAGGCCGCGATTTTAATTATAGCTTCTAACGCCGTTACGTGACTCGGTCTCCATAGAACGACTGAAACTCTGTGAAATGATCTTTGAGGACGTGACTGATTAGAGCTAATGTGTTGATTTAGCGATGATCCGTCGAGCCCACTTTTCTCGACATTCTCATTGGCTGGATTTATCCAGCGGCTACGCGCGACAACGGCCGCTCTAATGTTCTCTTCGAGTCAAGTTGATCAGCCGATTTTGTCAATATTTTTGTTGACGGTCTAAAGTTGTATCAGTTCGTTTTCCAGTGTAGTCCAGTCAAATTAGCAGTTAGGGTTTGCATTAATTCCGGACAAAGCGAAACTTTTATGGGTGACTTGTGGGTGCCTATGGAACATGTTTTTAGTATATTCTACTAGATTCTCCTTGTGCTAACTTTTTGGTGCCCGAAAAACCGCGATTTTTCGGCACTTGTTTCAGTTTTTTGCCTATAACTCGTACACGATGCATCCTACGGAAAATTTTACTCCTTCCTTTATTAAACAGGATGAATTTCTGCGTCGAATGACCACCTGAAACGTTAAGATCGGTTCAGCCGTTTGGCCGAAATCGATCGTTGAAGTTTGGCGATTTTTCCCAAATTGGTTGAAAAATGGGTTACGCTCAAGTTTCAAGGCCTGTACATCAAAAACGGCGTATCCAACCAAAAAATGTCATATAATCAAAGTTGTAGAGAATCAAATTTTGTGTAAGAAAAGCATCCTCCCTTCCTCCCCCCTCCCACCCACCCCTACCAAATGATAGAATAACGAAACAACTTCTGAGTAAACGAAATTATGAGTATTGAAAACGGTGTTGCAATCAAAAAATGTCATATAATCAAAGTGAAACGTCTGTTGTTCAACTTACTAAGGCACTGAGGTACTTGTAATACTAGAAAAGGCGAAAGAAAAAACATTCTCCTGGTCCTAACTTTTTGGTGCCCGAAAAACCGCGATTTTTCGGCACTTGATTCAGTTTTTCGCCTATAACTCGTACACGATGCATCCCACGGAAAATGTTACTCAATCCTTTATTAAACAGGATGAATTTCTGCGTCGAATGACCACCTGAAACGTTAAGATCGGTTCAGTCGTTTGGCCGAAATCGATCGTTGAATTTTGCCGCTTTTTCCCAAATTGGTTGAAAAATGGGTTACGCTCAAGTTTCAAGGCCTGTACATCAAAAACAGCGTATCCAACCAAAAAATGTCACATAATCAAAGTTGTAGAGAATCAAATTTTGTGTAAGAAAAGCATCCCCCCTTCCTCCTCCCCTTCCCACCCGCCCCTACCAAATGATAGAATAACGAAACAACTTCTGAGTAAACGAAATTATGAGTATTGAAAACGGTGTTGCAATCAAAAAATGTCATATAATCAAAGTGAAACGTCTGTTGTTCGACCTAAGGCACTGAAGTACTTATAATAATAGAAAAGGCAAAAGAAAAAACATCTCCTAGATTCTCCTTTTGCTAACTTTTTGGTGCCCGAAAAACCACGATTTTTCGGCACTTGTTCCAGTTTTTCGCCTATAACTCGTACACGATGCATCCTACGGAAAATTTTACTCAATCCTTTATTAAACAGGATGAATTTCTGCGTCGACTGACCACCTTCATTTTTTAGATCGGTTCAGCCGTTTGGCCGAAATCGATCGTTGAAGTTTGGCGATTGACACACCCATCACTCAGAAGTTGTTTCGTTATTCTATCATTTGGTAGGGGCGGGTGGGAGGGGGGAGGAAGGGGGGATGCTTTTCTTACACAAAATTTGATTCTCTACAACTTTGATTATGTGACATTTTTTGGTTGGATACGCCGTTTTTGATGTACAGGCCTTGAAACTTGAGCGTAACCCATTTTTCAACCAATTTGGGAAAAATCGCCAAACTTCAACGATCGATTTCGGCCAAACGGCTGAACCGATCTAAAAAATGAAGGTGGTCAGTCGACGCAGAAATTCATCCTGTTTAATAAAGGATTGAGTAAAATTTTCCGTAGGATGCATCGTGTACGAGTTATAGGCGAAAAACTGGAACAAGTGCCGAAAAATCGTGGTTTTTCGGGCACCAAAAAGTGAGCAAAAGGAGAATCTAGGAGATGTTTTTTCTTTTGCCTTTTCTATTATTATAAGTACCTCAGTGCCTTAGGTCGAACAACAGACGTTTCACTTTGATTATATGACATTTTTTGATTGCAACACCGTTTTCGATACTCATAATTTCGTTTACTCAGAAGTTGATTTGTTATTCTATCATTTGGTAGGGGCGGGTGGGAGGGGGGAGGAGGAAGGGGGGATGCTTTTCTTACACAAAATTTGATTCTCTACAACTTTGATTATGTGACATTTTTTGGTTGGATACGCCGTTTTTGATGTACAGGCCTTGAAACTTGAGCGTAACCCATTTTTCAACCAATTTGGGAAAAAGCGGCAAAATTCAACGATCGATTTCGGCCAAACGGCTGAACCGATCTTAACGTTTCAGGTGGTCATTCGACGCAGAAATTCATCCTGTTTAATAAAGGATTGAGTAACATTTTCCGTAGGATGCATCGTGTACGAGTTATAGGCGAAAAACTGAATCAAGTGCCGAAAAATCGCGGTTTTTCGGGCACCAAAAAGTTAGGACCAGGAGAATGTTTTTTCTTTCGCCTTTTCTAGTATTACAAGTACCTCAGTGCCTTAGTAAGTTGAACAACAGACGTTTCACTTTGATTATATGACATTTTTTGATTGCAACACCGTTTTCAATACTCATAATTTCGTTTACTCAGAAGTTGTTTCGTTATTCTATCATTTGGTAGGGGCGGGTGGGAGGGGGGAGAAAGGGAGGATGCTTTTCTTACACAAAATTTGATTCTCTACAACTTTGATTATGTGACATTTTTTGGTTGGATACGCCGTTTTTGATGTACAGGCCTTGAAACTTGAGCGTAACCCATTTTTCAACCAATTTGGGAAAAATTGCCAAACTTCAACGATCGATTTCGGCCAAACGGCTGAATCGATCTTAACGTTTCAGGTGGTCATTCGACGCAGAAATTCATCCTGTTTAATAAAGGAAGGAGTAAAATTTTCCGTAGGATGCATCGTGTACGAGTTATAGGCAAAAAACTGAAACAAGTGCCGAAAAATCGCGGTTTTTCGGGCACCAAAAAGTTAGCACAAGGAGAATCTAGTAGAATATACTAAAAACATGTTCCATAGGCACCCACAAGTCACCCATAAAAGTTTCGCTTTGTCCGGAATTAATGCAAACCCCCCCCCCCCCCTTTTTTGGCTAATTTGACTGGACTAGTGGGACATCTTCAGATTTCGAGGTGAAGAGTGGAATCAACTACCTACCAAAGGGTGAGGGGAGGCCCTAATTGGTGTCCTAATTAGGACACTAATCCAAACAAGCCGTTTCGAGGAGTATGCATTTTAAAAAAGTCTCTAGTGTTTGGATGTATCATTGTCGATACAACGTATCGACATTTATTATCGACAGAAGACATCGATTGAAGAGATCGATGATAGTTGAAGATAAGACGTTTTGGCGGATGTTTGCTCCTTGATGTTTTGGCTCATGCTTGTATAGACGATTAATGAATAAACGAATGTTGGTATAAATGTGTCCTTTTTAACGTGATCATACTACTTAAACCATGGTGTAGTGCTTTGAGGTGTTGGTGAAGTCAAAACTGTATGTGATGAAAAATTGATAACGGACTTGATGTGTTCCCATCTGAAGTGACCCGTGATTTCTCGTTTGACTCGAACCTACAGGCCTTATCAGCTTTTAAGTTTGCTGGTGTCGTGAAAATAGACTGCTTATTTAATAAACCTGACGTTTTTCGTCTCGATGGAGATGTTTTCCTTCCTCTGCTATCCTTTTGTGATGAACTGTTACAATTCTTTTCTTAGTTATTGTCATATTATGAGATCTTGGTGTCATAAATTTTGTTAATAAGTTGCTAAATACCTACCAATGATTTTTAAAATTACGAAAAAAGGCATGTTTCGATGTTTAATTGTCGATACAACGTATCGACATTTACTATCGATTGAAAGGATCGATGATAGTTAGTTGAAGATAAGACGCTTGTGCGGATGTTTACTCCTTGATGTTTTGGCTCATGCTTGTATAGACGATTGATGAATCAACGAATGTTCGTATAAATGTGTCCATTTTAAAGTGATCATACTACTTAAAACACCTCGTCCAAACGACGTGGTTATCCCCCCTACTTCTTGTTCTTGCAGAATTTTATTAATGTATATGATAGATTATATGCTAGCACCTTTCTTTGGGGAACTGCATAACTACTCATCCTAGCATTACTGATACACTTAATTATTTTTACATGTTGCATTATATCATTTAGGTAGCTATGCACCCATTTTACGAACCCTTCGTTGATTCCTGTAAACATAATTGTCATTAAGTACTGGTTTATTGTGAGATATTGTATCATATACAATGCTTTGGATAGATCCAAGTAAATCACTTTAGGTTTATTATTTTCAATGATGAATCTTCGGAATTGACCAAGAAAAAAAAATGTAACCCCTCCTCAGAATTTGTTGGTTCCCTTTCAAGGTACAAAGAATTCAAAAATCGATTAAAAATCTGGCCGTCCGTACGCCTTTTTCCTTGGGTACCTACCATGGACCCATTTTGATCAAATTTGGTACACGGCCTCTATTTGGGGTCTAGTTGTGCCCCGAAGCTTTTGGTAGATGTCAGTCACTTCTGATGGGTGAAAAATAAGGGTTGTAATTTTCGAAAAAGCCTCTAGCTCGAAAACTCTCGGAATTAAAAAACTTGAAGCTATTGAATTTTTAGAATCGATTGAGACTACCCTGAGAACTTGATGCTTGTACTTAAAATAAATCAGAAACACAAGTGTGGATCGCAAAATAGGCCTAATCTCCGTTCAAATATTAGCTGACCAAAATGCGATCGTTGTTCGTTTCTTCGAGTTGTACTCAGTTTTAGTAATCAAATTTCCTGATAAATGCACCCAGAACTCCCTATTTCTTCCAATTTTCGGGGTCTCCTTTGAAAATCATCGCCCTCGGGTAGATAGTAGCCTATGCGCATGCAAACGCGCAAATGTGTAACCTTGTAAAAGTGTGTATTCTTTTCCAGTTAACTTGAATTCACTTTTCAATCTGTAACCATATTTTCTTGCTTCCCCTCCCAGCTCCTTATGAGTAGTATAATTTAATTTAATTTTCTGTAATAGTTAGTTCTCTCATTCAAACGATGTACTACTTTGATTGTAAATTGAGTAGTACATAGAGATTGATGTTTTGAGATTAACTACTATGCTGCGGATCATCTAAACAATCGGGTTATGGATACGAGGAAGCTATGTGCCACACCCACTTAGCAGAGTTTTTTTTATTATGACCCATCATGGGTCACCCATGGCTTCGTCTACTACCTTGAGAACAGTTTTAGCTCCAGCTTTTCCCTTCTTAATTTTATAGTCGTAATACTTGTATTTTAATATTTACCTATCAACAGATGTACAGATTTTTTTTCTGTCAGAAACCACGATGATTTTCCTTATTTTACTAATTTGAACTATTAGAATCGAATGAGGAACGTTTTGCTCCAACGTGTCGGAGTACTCTATCGAGTTTATTCGCGCAGAAGTCAAAAAATTTTATGTCCTCGAAATTAAAACACACTAAAACATCCAATTACGATCTGCTCTCTCGATTTTCAGACCCAAAAAAGAGAGCACAACGATTTCATCAACACAATCCAGTATGACTTCACAATCGCCTTGTTTTTTGTTAGCCCGGAAAACCAGTAACATAATTATAAAACTCAAGTTCTGAATTTTGGTTCATTATTTTCAATAATGAACCTTTGGAATCGAGCAAGAAAAATAATTTTTTTACCCGCTTCACCGCCCGAAAATTTAATGGTTTACGAACATCGAACAAAAAAAAATCCGCTTTCCTCCGTTTGCGGCACATTCCTTGGTTACTTTGGACCAACTTTGATGAAATTTGGTGTAGGGCTCCATTAGGGGTCCAGTTGTGCGGCGAAGCTTTTGGTTGATGTCAGTCACTTCTGAGGGGTGACAAATACCTAAGGGTTGTAATTTTCAAATGAGCTCTAGGAATAAAGATATTATTTTTTCACCAATTTAAAATAGTATTGAATTTTTAGAATCGATTGAAACAACCCTGAGCTCTGTAGGACCAATCCTTGGGTCCCTAAGAAAACTTACGGGTTCGTCTTACGATAAATCAGAAACACGAGTGTGAATCGCAAAAGAGGTCTAATCACCCTTCAAATTTTAGATGCGATCGTTTTTCGTTTCTTCGAGTTGTACTTTGTTTTGCATCCTTGGCAACCAGTAATTACATTTCTTAATGAAGGCACTCCTTATTTCTTCGAATTGAAAGTGAAGCGTTCAAATGAACGCTTCTAGATAAATTCGATTATTAAGGCTAAAGGGGACGGGGGTCTAGTATGATTCTGAGATGAGAGATGGCACTAGTGTCGCCCCATACTTTCATCCGGTTTATCTAAGCTTGAAAATACGTTATTTTCAAATCTAACCATATGTATGTTATCAGAATAAGAATATCTTACAAGCCATCATCTAACATATTACCAACAAAAAAATTATTTTTAAAGTTTCAGTTAATAATTGAAGTATGTTTTTAATTCAAAAATTCGAATACACCCCGTGTTTGAAAACTATCCTTCTATATGTTGGAATTATCACAAAACAAATTGTGTAAAAATTAGAGGCCGAAAGCGTAAAATTGGAAAAAACGTGGCCTGGGAAGACTAGATGGAATTTGTAGGGGAACCCCACATTTCCTAGCAGCTAATCCCAAAAAACAAAGCTCCCGCTACCGTGGTAGACTCGGAAGCAACAAGTGGGTGTTTTACAAAGCTTCCTCGTATCCATAACCCGATTGTATGGATATGCATAGTACAAAAATAAGAGTTACGGTTGCATCACAACGAATATCATGAACATAAATGGAATCTGTCGGTGCGAAAATTATTGAGTCCTTTTGAACGCTAATAAAAACTAGGTAGGTAGGTACTAATCTACTGAAACTCTACATTTTATTTCATGTAAATTTTCAAAAAAAAAAAAAAAAGAGTTGCAGATCTTCAAGAACAATTTAGGTACCTAATTATGGAATGGAAATACATGAGGTACCTACATTCTTTATTGAGTTACCAACTCTCTAACAATTTTTTGAGCCTTTTTTATGCTCCTGCATAAAAAATAACTAAACAGGAATTAATGACCTACCTAACATATTCTTTGTGCTTTGATAATTTTTTACATGTTCTTATGTAAAACTCGACCTGCAAGATCCTTCATATTTCCCAAATTCGGACAGCTACAAAGTCTACCTATAATAAAAATTTTCGTTCAGAAAGACGGGCTACAAAAATAAAGTTTTACGGTTGCATCACAAAGAATATCATGAACACGAATGGAATCTGTCGGTGCGAAAATTATTGAGTCCTTCTGAACACTAATAAGAACTAGGAAGGTAGGTACTAATCTACTCAAAGCCTATTTTATTTCATGTGAATTTTCAAAAAAAAAAAAGAGTTGCAAATCTTCATGAACGATTCAGGTAACTAATTATGGAATGGAAATACATGAGGTACCTACATTCTTTATTGAGTTACAGTTGCCAAATATGCGAAAATATAGTTGATAGGTAGTGGTGATGCCAAAGCTGTGTTCTTTGCAGGCGAGTGATCTATAAAGAATAATAATAAATCTTTGAGTAATAACTTGCTGCGTTTGTCAGTGGTACTGCTCAACTATAATATAGTAACTATTATAACTAGCTCAACTATAATAACTATAATATATTATATTACAATAACAAATAATCACTCATTTTTAGAGCAATTCATTGGCAGTTCTAACTTGTCAGTCATTTCTCCTTTCACCTTCATTCCATATTAGCTAGACCTGTTCCATGAAAATAAATGGTTTTACTCCCTTAAAACTTTTTAGTCCTTCTTGAAAATTTAGAAGTGATGTAAAATCATGGGCTCCAAGTGCTCAAATGATCAGCGGCAGTCTAAAAGCCTTTAATCGATTTTATTTGATTTCAATAAATAAAATAACCATCACGCATTGGTCCGCGAAGCTGGAGTAATCTTCGTCCTCATTAGACAAATGAGCGATTACAACTGACGATTCGTTGGAAACAGTTTTAGAAAGTAGTTGTAGATATATAATACTGTTGATATAGTTTTCGAGAAGTCTCACTATTTAGCTACCCATTGAGATAATCTTGGCGAATATCGAAAATATTTTCGTGTTATTCCTTGTCTGCGGAAGATATCGGACAATTGGAAAGGAACTCCCTTATGGACTCGGTCAAATGTCTTAAATTATCTAAATGATGATCAATGATTTTTTGGGAATGAACTATTTAACCGAATTCCGAAAGCAGTTAGGAGTCACTGATTAGTCATCGACTTCAGCTTCTACCTAATAGATAACATAATACAGTTATTGTTATCCGAAAGGATATTGCGACGCACGGCCTTCTGTTTGCGGCATAAATATAATACATTCTGTGTGACAATGGTATTTTTTACAAGTTCGCACAACAAAATATTAAGGAAAAATACAACTTCCAAAAAATATTTGTGGGACGAAGATTTTAATTCCGAAGATTGATGCGTTTTTGATGGACCAGGAAACTTCGCTGGAAACCTTTAGATGAACCGCCAGAAGGAATGGTTATCGAATGTGGTAAGGGAAAATTATGAGCTTTGTTTTGTTAATACATTCCAACTTATTAGAATATAATGTGGTTGGAAATTCGCAGAACAACTGAATTATTTTTCAACAATAAATTATCACCTATTAAGTATCTACATTTCTAATGCTGAGACTTATTTTTATTTATTTTTTTTTTTAAATTATCATTACTTATTATTTATTTTACTTCCTTCTCGTACAAGAGAAAGGGCACGACTGTTGCCATAATTACCTCTACCGACTATCTTATGGTTTCTTTCAAACCATTTCCACTAATGTTTTACGTCTCGGACCTTCCTGAACAATTTTGGTTTATTATTTTCAATAATGAACCTTTGGAATCGACCAAGAAAATTTTTTTAACCCCCCCGCCCCCTCAAAATTTGTTGGTTTACGTTTCAAGGTACGTAGAATCCAAAATTCGAATGAAAATTTTGCCGTCCGTCCGAAATTTGGTATGTAGGCTCCATTTAGGGTCTAGTTGTGCCCCGAAGATTTTGGTTGATGTAAGTCACTTCTAAGGGTTGAAAAATTAATTTTGAAATTTTGATGTAAAGGTGCCTATTGTTCTTCCATCAGTTTAAGACAGTATAAAATTGTTAGAATTTTTTGAGACCACGCGGAGCCTTGTAGGGCAAACCGTTCGCTCCCTACGATAATTTAAGGGTTGGACGTACGATAAATCAGAAACACGAGTGTGAATCGCAAAAGAGGCCTAATCTCCGCTCAAATTATAGCTGACCGAAATGCGATCGATGTTTTTCTCCATGTTGGATGGTTGGTGGCTGCAGATGAGTGATCTATATAGAAAAGTAATAAACCATTGTGTAATAATTTGCAGCGTTTTATTTCGTGTCTGCCTGTTTGTGTGACTGTCATGAAATCGTAGTAACGGGCAAAACTGAACGAAATAATTGTCCGATTTCGTTGAAATTTTCAGGGATTTTGCGGGTTGCCATATAGATGGTCCCTTATAAAAACGCTGCAAATCATTGCTCAAAGGTTTATTATTTTCTGTATAGATCACCCTTCTGTATAGATCACTGGTTCTCCATCAATAGCACCTACCACCATCTGTATTCTCCCTTGACCTTCCCTCTCAAATTTCAGCTTCCAGCGTTCAATAGGATTGAAAATGGCTTCGGAGCTCACTCAGCTGATCAGTGATCTGAAGAGTGAAGAAGATCTCCTCGAATGCTGGAGACGCCTGGAAGAGCACTTCCATTCAATAGGAGTAAAAATGGTTTTGGAGCTCACTCAGCTGATCAGTGATCTGAAGAGTGAAGAAGATCTTCTCGAATGCTGGAGACGCCTGGAAAAGCACTTCCATTCAATAGAAGTAAAAATGGCTTTGGAGCTCACTCAGCTGATCAGTGATCTGAAGAGTGAAGAAGATCTCCTCGAATGCTGGAGACGCCTGGAAGAGCACTTCCATTCAATAGGAGTAAAAATGGTTTTGGAGCTCACTCAGCTGATCAGTGATCTGAAGAGTGAAGAAGCCTTTGAGCAATGATTTGCAGCGTTTTTTACCCACCAACATTTATTTTACCTACCAACTTTTTTTTTCACCTACCAGCTAGGTACTACCTACCACACCATACTGGCTTCACACCTTCACAATCAAGTTTATTAGAAAGAACTAAACGCTTCACACTTTATTGGAAAAATAGAAAGCTTCGTATGGAAATTTGATTACTGGTTACGCAGAAGGCAAAACTGTATACAAATCGAAGAAATGAACTGCGATCGCATTTTAGTCCGATAAAATTTGAATGGAGATTAGACCTCTTTTGCGATTCACACTCATGATTCTGTTTTATCGAAGGAAAACCTTCAAGTACTCGTAGGGACCGAACGGTTTGTCCTACAGAGCTCCGGGTGGTCTCAAAAATTTTTAAAAATTCAATACTATTTAAAATTGGTGAAAAAACGATACCTTTATTTCGCGAGTTTTCGAGCTAGGGCACTCTTGAAAATTTCAACCCTTAATTTTCACCCCTTAGAAGTGACCTACATCAACCAAAAGCTTCGCGGCACAACTAGACCCCAAATGGAGCCCATATACCAAATTTGAACCAAATCGGTCCAGTGTTGCTAAGAAAAGTGCCGCGTACGGCGTACGGCGTACGGCGTACGGCGTACGGCGTACGGCGTACGGCGGACGGACGGAAATTTTTTCATTCGATTTTCGTATTCTACGTACCTTGAAACGTAAAACATCAAATTTTGAGGGGGGGTTAAAATTTTTTTTTTCTTGCTCGATTCCAAAGGCTTATTATTGAAAATAATAAACCAAAATCAATAGGTAGTCTTCTAGCGTAAAAACCTTGTAAAAGCCATAACTTCTATATTGTACACCTAAATTCGATGTAAATGTGAGAGATTTGCGTTTAGATGGCCCCCTATGAAAATCATTTCCCTCAGATAGATAAGTAGTAGCCTAGTAGCCTCTGCGCATGCAATATTACATGCCTCTGCGATAAAACTTTCTCCTGCGCAAAACTGTTTCACTCAATGTACGTACCTTAACATTTTTATGGGTATGCGAGCCTCGAATTTAAACAGCATTTTAATATCTATCTATGCGTATTCGAGTTCACCACCACCAATGGTGCCAGTCAAATGGCACCAAAGCGGTCATACGTCGTAACGATGAACTTACACTGGTTAGGTAGTTCACATCCGTATTCAATGTGAAACACACAAGAAAACCCACGATGGTTTATGGTCTCCTGGTACCAAGGTGGCACAACTGATTTGTTTCACAGTGACACAAAGAATAATTCATGAAAATCCAGAGTTGTATTGAGAATTTTCCTTCAATTTCAAAGCATGGATACAATTAGTAAGCTGTAAAGGAACCAAAATATTGAAAAAATTGATATTTTGTGAATACTATCCCCTACTCGCCTCCCTCACCATGCTAATTTTGTTACTCTGGTAGAATTTTGTGACACTCGGAAGATTTCGGAGTCGAACAAAAAAAGAAACACGGAAATCGGTTGGAAATTGAAGATTGGGCAGAATTTAAGAAAATTTCTTAAATTTAAATAAACCCGAAATTGAATTTAATTTAATTAAACCCGAAAACGCAAGTTTAACCCCACCCCCACCCCCCTCATTTCCCCTTTAAAAGGCAAAATTCAAAATTCCGGCGACCTGGTGCACACTGGATAAATTTCTGTGTCGAATAAAAAAAAAACCACGAAAATCGGTTGAAAACTATGGACGTCTGGGCAGAGTGCACAAGATTTTGTCACACACACAGACATTCACCAATGGTTTTTTCGCGGATATGGATTCAGAATGTTCTAAAACGATTTAGTGTGTGATTTTTTTTCTGTTGAATTTTGTCCAACTTTACCCCAGATTAGTCGCATAAGGACTACTGTGGGACGTCCTAAAAACGCTGCAAATTATTACGCAACGGTTTATTATTTTTCTATACTGATCACTCATCTGCAAAGCCAGCAACCATCCAACATGAAGAAAAACATCGATCGCATTTCGGTCAGCTTTAATTTGAACGGAGATTAGGCCTCTTTTGCGATTCACACTTGTGTTTCTGATTTATCGTACGTCCAACCCTTAAATTATCGTAGGGAGCGAACGGTTTGTCCTTGATGGAAAAACAATACCTTTATATCAAAATTTTTTGAGTTAGGGCGTTTTCAAAATTTCAAAATTTATTTTTGAACCCTTAGAAGTGACCTACATTAACCAAAAGCTTCGGAGCACAACTAGACCCCAAATTTCATACCATTTCCCAAATAGACCCAAATAGACATACCAAATTTCATAAAAATCGGTCAATGCTAAGTGGGGAAAGTGCCGCGTACGGCTGACGGACGGCCAAATTTTTATTCGATTTTTGGATTCTACGAACCTTGAAATGTAAACCAACAAATTTTGAGGGGGTATTAAAAAGAATTTTCTTGGTCGATTCCAAAGGTTCATTATTGAAAATAATAAACCAAAACTTGTAACAGCCATAACGTCTACATTTTTCATCAGAAGTTGATGAAATTTTTAGGATTGTGTTGATTGGGGCGAAGATGGTTCTCTGGGAGGCTAGTGCAAGGCAAGGAATTAGAGATTGATGTTTCGAGATTCTGTACTATTCATTGGTTGATCAATACAATTAGAATTATAATAAGAAGGAATATTCATTTATGTTAAAAGAAAAATCAATGTATATCTGCTCATATTAAATAAACAGTTTCACTCTCTCTCTCTCTCTCTCTCTCGCTCTCTCTCTCTCTCGCTCTCTCTCTCTCTCTCTCTCTCTCTCTCTCTCCTCTCTCTCTCTCTCTCTCTCTCTCTCTCTCTCTCTCTCTCTCTCTCTCTCTCTCTCTCTCTCTCTCTCTCTCTCTCTCTCTCTCTCTCTCTCTCTCTCTCTGCAATTGGGTTATGGTATGAGTAAACTTTGTGCCAGACCAACTTGGTGTTCTTTTTTTATTTTGCCGAATTCGTGGGGAGTCTACAAGAATTATTTTTCGGTGTTAATCGATGTTTACGAATCAAGATCATTAGAAGGCTGTATCAAATCATTATCACTCGAGGGAATCAGTAATCGCTCAAGTCGCCACGTAGTCGTATCCTGACCTTATGGCTGCAAGCGACGGAATTGACGGACAATTATAAGGCAATTGGCTTAATTGATAAATGCATTAGTGGAGAAAGGCGCCAACCTAAATAAAAACAAATAGCTGCGACCGAAATTCAATCATTTAAATACATTTGCCGTTATGTAATGGATTACGACTCGTTAAATTCATATTTTTTGATTGACCGGAATGTTGTAAACAGGACACCTGATGGTGTGAACCAAATCCGGTCATCCAGAAGGGGCATTAGTGAGTGTTTATGATAAACAGGACTGTCTGGCGCTTGTTTGTGTCCGCGATAAATTAAAAGTCCACCGAGGCAGAGGCAACAACGGAATTGTATTATGAGAAAAATATTATCAAACTCTGAAAATAGCAATACTTACTGTTTTGTTGTTTTTTTTATAACAAAACTAAATTATTTTTTAAAACTTTCTTGCGTAAAAAATGATTTGAAAAATAGATTTCCAAACAATACCAATCCGTTAAAAAAAGGTGTCAAATTTATGTGGGCATGAAATCCATGCATTGCCAACCACAAACTCCTCTGTCTTCATCCGTTCTGGTATTTTTGTATTTTTAATTATGCTCCCTAATTTAAGAATGGTTCTCCTTGTCTGAAAAACTTTGCCCCATTATCCATTAATTTACTAAGTTCGGTATTTTCCCTCTTATTCGGTGATGTCAAATCGAATGCAGGCGTAGTCGCATACCTAGAAGTCGTAGGAAACTTCAGCAAAATTACCGAAGATGAGATCTCACATGGAAGTGCTGGGGGCCCGTAGGTACTTAGGTACTAGACTGGTGGTATCACAGTACACCATCCTACCACAATGCACGTTATTTCGAACGTTTATTGCTTCCGAGTCTACCAAGGTAGCGGAAGCTTTGTTTTCACTTTTCAAGGACGAAAAAAAAAGTTCTCCAAAATAAAAATTTTCACTCGCGTTTTGCGTTTTAGACCTTTCTGAACAATTTTGGTTCCGTGTCTGTGTGTCTGTCTGTCTGTCCGTCTGTCATGAATTCCTTGTAACGCGCATAACTATACGAAGTTATTGTCCAATTTCGATGAAATTTTCAGGGATAACGCGGATTAGCTTGTAGATGGTCCCCAATGATAATCATTGCCTTAAAATTTACAGAAGCTTCTGCGCATGCGCATACGTAAAATCCTTGTAACAGTCATAACATTTACTTTTTTCATCCGAATTTGATGACATTTTCTAGGATTGTCCAGATTAGCGAGTACATGTTCCCCTATGAGGCTAGTGAAAGGTACTTAGAGATTGGTGTTTTGAGATTAACTACTATGCATCGGATCATCTATATAATCGGGTTATGGATACGAGGAAGCTATGTGCCACACCCACTTGGCAGACTTTTTTTATTATTTATTCCTGCCTTCCAGAACGATTTCGGTTCCGTAAATGTCTGTCTGTCATGAAATCCTAGTAGCAGGTAAAACTCTACGAAGTTATTGTCCGATTTCATGAAATTATCAATGATTGTGCTGGTTGACCTGTTGGCCCCCTATGAAAATCATCACCCCCGGACTGATCGTAGCTGCTGCGCTTATGCAAACGTGAATTCCTTGTAACAGCCATAACTTATATTTACTTTTTCATCCGATTTCGAAGAAATATTCAGTTATTGTGCGGGTTGCAGTGTAGATGGTCTCCTATGAGGGTAGTCCAAGGTACCTACTTAGAGATTGATATTTAGAGATTAACTACTCTGCATCCAATATTCTATACAATCTAGTTATGGATAGTAGGAAGCTATGCGCCATACCCATTTGTCATACCTTTTTGAAAATCTGAATACTTTTTTTCAAGGATCTCAAATATGACCACGTTGCTCACGTGCCCAACGCACACCAACTTGGCTTTTGGTCTATTATTTTCAATAATGAACCTTTGGAATCGACCAAGAAAAAAATTTTTAACCCCCCCTCAAAATTTGTTGGTTTACGTTTCAATGTACGTAGAATCCAAAAATCGAATAAAAAATTATCCGTCCGTCCGCCGTACGTGGCACTTTTCTTAGTAACCCTGGACCGATTTGGTTCAAATTTGGTTAATGGGTTCCATTTGCGGTTTAGTTGTGCTTTTGGTTGATGTCAGTCACTTCTCAGGGGTGAAAATTAAGGGTTGAAATTTTCAAGAGTGCCCTAGCTCAAAAGCTCTCAAAATAAATGTATTGTTTTTTGATCAATTTAAAATAGTGTTGAATTGTTAAAAATTTTTGAGACCACCCGGAGCTTTGTAGGACAAACGTTTGCTCCCTACGAGTACTTAAAGGTTTTCCTTCGATAAAACAGAATCACGAGTGTGAATCACCAAAGAGATCTAATCTCCGTTGAAATTTTAGCTAGCCAAAATGCAATCGCTGTTCATTTCTTCGAGTTGTATTCAGTTTTGCTTCCTCAGCAACCAGTAATCAAATTTCCATATGAAGCTGGCTATTTCTTCGAATCGAGTGCGAAGCGTTTAGCTCTTCGTAATAAACTTGATTGTGAAGGAGTGATAGCAGTAGGGTGTTGTAAGTAGTACCTACCAATGGTTGGTAGATAAAAAAAGTTGGTACCTAGGTAAAAAACGCTGAAAATTATTTCACAAAGGTTTATTATTTTCCTGAATAGATCACTCTCCTGCAAAGATCTCAGCTTTGCCATTGTCAATATTCATTTACTTTTTTACCAAGAAACTCCCCTGAAGGACGCAGGGGGCACGCCATATATTAAAATAAATAAATAAATCAAATGTAATGGGGAGGACGCCCAGGACTCACCCGGCCCTAGGGATGAGGGATGATGAGGAAAGTGGGGGTGGGAGAGAGGGATGAAGAGAAATGCCTCTATAAAACGACCACCAGTTCAAATATGAGCCGAGCAGGACACGGGTGGTGATACCACGGAGTACGCCAACCGAGATGCCCAACTCACCCAACTCCGTGGCACTTTTCCTGCACCACACCCCGCGCCACGACAAGGTCGCAGCCATCACCCTGATGTTGTTGGGTGCCACTCCGCTCCGACACCGCTTGCCGTAAATCATCTCCATCATACTTTCTTATCTTAGCCCGCCAAGTCTGCCATTGACAACTTGGACATCCAGGATAATGCAAGACTGGCTTGACAGCAACGATGTCAGGCTTCTTACCCTGGTCACTTGGCATGAGACCATAGTAGGTACCTACTATGGTACCTACATAGTACCTACCTACTAGGGCTTTTTGAAAATTTCACCCTTCATTTCCCTTCATTTCCATTTGGTTGGTGGTTGGGGTTGAAATTATCAAAAATGCCCTTGTTGCCCCTATGGTTGGTAGGTAAAAAGTATATGAATATTGACAATGGCAAACCTGTGATCTTTGCAGAAGGAAAATACAGGAAAATAATAAACCTTTGTGAAATAATTTGCAGCGTTTTCAAATTTGAAACCCCCATTAGGTAGTAGGTACCTATTTATTGTGGATTCGAAATCTACGAAAAATTTCAAGAATTTGCAATCCTCAGACGATTTTTTTTCAGATCTAGGAGGCTTCTAAAGATGTGCAACTGTGGATTTCCCAATTTGGGATGTTTTTGGTGAGATCAAGTGAAGCACATGATTTAGCACTACATTCCAGCTCTGATTCACGTGGTGACGTCTGTTTTCGAATCGTTATGGTTCTAGTGCAATTTCTGAGATAACCCAATTCCTTCCCCTTTTGGTTTATTATTTTCAATAATGAACCTTTGGAATCGACCAAGAAAAAAAAAATTTTAACACCCCCTCAAAATTTGATGGTTTACGTTTCAAGGTACGTAGAATCCAAAAATTGAAGAAAAATTTGGCCGTCCGTCCGCCGTACGCGGCACTTTTGCCACTTAGCTTTGACCGATTTTGATGAAATTTGGTATGTAGGCTTCATTTGGGGTCTAGTTGTGCCCCGAAGCTTTTGGTTGATGTAGGTCACTCCTAAGGGTTCCAAAATCAATTGTGAATTTTTGAAAACGCCCTAACTCAAAAAATTTCGATATAAAGGTATTGTTTTTCCTTCAATTTAGGATTCTATAGAATTTTTAGAATTTTTTGAGACCACGCGGAGCTCTGTAGGACAAACCGTTCGCTCCCTACGAAAATTTAAGGGTTTAAATTGAAATAAATATATATATAAATCAAAACACGAGTGTGAATCGCAAAAGAGGCCTAATCTCCGTTCAAATTAGAGCTGACCGAAATGCGATCGATGGTTGGTGATTTAGAATTTTTTTTTTTTGATTTTTTTATATTTTTTCGATTTTTTTTTTTTGATTTTTTTTTTTTTTTTTTTTGATTTTTATATTGGATGGATGGTGATTTTGTAGACGAGTGATCTATATAGAAAATAATAAACCATTGTGTAATAATTTGCAGCGGTTTTTTCCATTCTCATCCGTTCTAGGAGTTGAAAGAAATGAAAACAAATAAGATTGAATTCTAAAAAAAATGCCTCTTGAATGATAGTTTATTGTTGTGATTAGTACGTTCACAGAGCTGGAGAGTTGATGGCTGCAATTACTCCTCAACTCGCTTCTAATTTCTAACAACAGAGATTGGAACTTTGTTTGATCATTAAAACAGCAAAGAAAACATCTTGCCCACTCATCCACAGGACTCTTTCAGTCGTACCTATTATTTTTGTGTTCACACCTTCACATGATTAACGTGCCTCTTCTACGATATTCCATGGAAGAGAGAACAGCGATGGTCCAGATCTTCGAGTTTGCAACTCGTTTCAGGAGTGCAATATTCATGAATTTTGCGTAGAATTCGAATTTGCAATAAAAGCTCTGGAAATTATAACACTAAGGTTTATTATTTTTCAGTATAGTCTATTACTAAAGTATATTATTTTCATTATTAGGTATCGCTTCTCCACTTACGAACGGTAATGGACGTAAGGAAGCAAATCTGAAAATAACTCGAAGAAACGAATAACGATCGTATTTTGGTCAGCTTAAATTTTAACTGAGATTAGGGCTCTTTTGCGATTCACACTCGTGCTTCTGATTTGTCGTAACTTCAACTCTTAAGTTCTCATAGGGAAAGAACGGTTTATCATACAAAGCTCCGGTTGGTCTCATTCGAATCTAAAAATTCAATACCATTTTAAATTGAAGTTGTTGACTAGGGCGTTTTGAAAAGAAGAACTAAGAAGTGACTGACATTAACCAAAAGCTTCGGGGCACAACCAGACCACAAATGGAGCCCATATACCAAATTTCATCAAAATCGATCCTTGATAACTTAGGAAAGTGCCGTGTACGGCAAAATGTCTATTAGATTTTTGGATTCTACGTACCTTGACACGTAAACCACCAAATTTTGAGGGGGGGGGGGGGGGTAAAAATGTGTTTTTTGGTCGATTCCGAAGGTTCATTATTGAGATTATAAACCAAAAGGTAGGGTTCGGGTAATTTCAAATCTTTTCTCTCCCGAATTGCTCTTTATTTAATAAGTACGTCAAACAAAACTTCACGAAACGATCTTAGCGGCATTTAAAAGGTAACTGGGAGTTGAGCCTTTCAGATTATAATGTCAAAGACACCATTAACATGAAAAATGACAAATTATTATTTTTATTAATTTAGTAACATAACATAGTAATCATTCCCAACAACTTAGATTTCTCCATATAGCCTTGATAATTAATGTTCCCAGGCGTAATATGAATTAGAATAGTGCTAGTTGACATCTACTGAGTATATCTTTGCAATTGCAATAAATGACTCAGAAGACAGAAAAAAACTTCCCGAACTATTGATCTTCACATACGTAGGTACGTACGCCACTAAACACAAAATAATAATAAACCAAAACTCAAGCCAACCCACATAACGGATTAGGCAAAATAAAGACTAATGAGGGAACGCACCCACAACAGAATCTCGGCATTAACTCGTTCATAACGTGCCTTCCAGCCGGCTAACAAATTAGCGAAAATTGATCGGGCGTTCTTTTTTCACTGCTACAAATGTACCCACCGATAAGAACTTTCAAAAATGAGACGAAAACATAAACAACAGGAGAACTGGACTCACAACATCATTAATAACGATGACCTCGTTTTGAGTTCTACATGGAAATCTACCTCACTATTACCAAGGTCATTATGTGAATAATTAATTACCATGCGATATCCGTATTAAAAAATCTTCCTAATTCCTGAAAAACGCATGTCTTCAAATGTCTAACAAGTTGGACAGAGGGTATTCCTCACAGGAAACAACATGGACATGAATAATCGCTGTTGCCATAATTATCGAATTTATAGTAGCACCAATAAATTTACTAAAACAAAGTTTTCTGAATTTAGAAACATCCACGTTGTTGATGACTCTCCCCTTTACGTCAAATTTTCAAAATGTACCATCCAGTACTGTATAATTCTGCAAATACAATCTTGAAACCCGATTTGATTTTAGTTTGTTAAATTCATAATAAACCTTTGGAATCGAGAAAGAAAAATTGTAACCCCCACCAAAAATTTTTTTTTTGATGGTTTACATTTTAAGGTATGTAGAATCCGAAAATCGAAGAGTTTAATGAAATTTGATATTATGCGCTCCATTTGGGGTCTAGTTGTGCGGCGAACGAAAATGCGAACGTAGTTCGTTTCTTCAAGTACCTAGTTTGTTGTTCTCAGGTTTGCGTCCTCAGCAACCAGTAATCAAGTTTTCTAATGAAGGCGCCCACAAATTCTCACTTCGAATCGAGTGTGAAGCGTTTATTAATTTAAAATATGGTTGGTTGGTACTGACAACGGCTAAGCTCATTTCTTTACAGGAAAATCATAAACCTTTGTGTGATGATTTGCTGCGATTATTGAGGATAGTTTAGGGTTGATTCTAAGAAGAATAGATTTCAAAACGATTCGGTCCATTGGAGCGAAAAACGGTGAAAGATCGTCAACATAATAATAAATTATTGACAATTCAGCGAAAATTCAATATCGGAGAATTCAAAACACTGGTAGGTTTAGCTATATAATACAATCATGCACATTCACACCAACAAATTCTATGTATATCCGTCTGAGTAGGAAACTATAAAGCTCAACTAAATTGGGAGACGTTATTGAAATTGTTTCTAATGGCACAGTTAGCTAAATAAAATTCTGACTACCAACCAAATCAATAAGAACATCACTTTTGTTACATTCGCTCGAGCGAAGTTTTCTCCTTCTGCTTCGAAAGACGTTTTCTGAGGAATTGGATCCTTTAGCTTTAGAAGGAAGTTCGTTAGAGAAGAAAGATCAATCTCGTTAGACCCCAATAGAGTAGGCTGGAATCCTCATCATTAGAAAATTCAAAATTACCTAACGTCTTCGAAAAGTGAAAAATTTTGTCACGATGTAATTTCAATTAATGCAATTTGGATGAATTCATGATGAAGTTCATCGATCCTAGTTAGCAAGTGGTGCACATAAGATAATGATAGTAAAGTTTATAGATGATTTACGATAAGTTTGTATGATACAGATGTTTTCCACGCTGAATATAAATTAGATTCAGATTCTTTGATTCTCACTTAGGATACAATTTGCTAGAAACAGTCGTAAGGAACAATAATTGTTCCATCCGCAACCCTCGATATTATATTGTTATTATTGTTAAATTATGGTTAACACTCATAACATAAGCGTTGATTGAACAAATTATTTATTCAATATATTTGTTCGAGGGTTGCGGGGCAGAAGTGACTGATTTCACCAGAGCGTTTCAAAGATTCTGTACTTTTTCGAGCTGGCTGGCCGACCAAGTGCACTTTTCGCCCAAAATTGATTTTGGTCTGGTTTTATTCCTCTTGATTTAACCTCATAAATGGACAATATAATCGTACGCGAAGTAACTCAGGTACCTTTAACTAACTCTCGTATTCCAGAAAAGCACCGAAAAAAACCGTACTGCCGCTTTGGTGCCAGACTGGCACCAATAGTGGCGGTGGGAGGGGGGGTGTACTCGAATTCACATGTTGGGTGTTGTGTCTGCCATGATATCCTACCATAACACTTCAATAAACCACCACCAAGTGAACTGTGGTGGCAACACTGAAGACGTATCTGGACTTGTTTCTTTTTCTATTATTATTCATTCTTGGATCTCTTTCACCTGTGTTTTATGCGAAGTTATTTTCATTTAAAATTACATTTTGAAATTATCATTTTCGGTGTGTTTTATTTACATAAAACCCGAAAATTGGGTATCGTAGATCATGGATTTCAAAATGCTCTTCGAATTCGAAGCTCCCATGTGAAAAAGTTTTTTCGCTTACCAACTGGTATTGTTTGACCTAATGCTTACCCAATGGCACGTCCCCTGGAATGCATGCTTTACTAAACAATATGCTTTACCTACCAACTTTTTTTTTACCAACCAACTTTTTTTTACCTACCAACCATTGGTAGGTACTACCTGCAACATCCTACCTTCACAATTAAGTTTATTAGAAAGAACTAAGCGCTTCACACTCGATTCGAAAAATAGAGAGCTTCATATGGAAATTTGATTACTGGTTGCTCACAAAGCAAAACTGAATACAAATCGAAAAACTCGGCGCTCCGCCCCTCGCCAGGGGGCAAGCCCCCTAGACCCCCGGTTACCTCTATTTACATACTTCGGATGAAATTATTGAAACACAGAATGTGTTTTAGCTCACGCGTTTCACATAATTTCGCTACTTTCCTCCCACTAAATCAGAATCTTATATAATCACCGCGCCATAACAAAATATCGCACAGGTTACACGATCCTTAGTTCCGTATCATCGGTATCCGTGTTGTCGTCCCAGATTTTGTTAGCTTTTTTGGCTAGTTAGTCCATGGCTAAAACACATTCTGTGTTAAAATGATCAGCGATCGCATTTTACTCAGATTTCAACGGAGATTAGACCTCTTTTGTGATTCACACTCGTGATTCTGTTTTATCGAAGGAAAACCCTCAAGTACTCGTAGGGAGCGAACGGTTTGTCCTGCAGAGCTCCGGGTGGTCTCAAAATTTTTAAAAATTCCACACTATTTTAAATTGATCAAAAAACAAAACTTTTATTTCGAGAGTTTTTGAGCTAGGGCACTCTTGAAAATTTCAACCCTCAATTTTCACCCCTGAGAAGTGACTGACATCAACCAAAAGCTCCGCGGCACAATCAGACCCCAAATGGAGCCCATAAACCAAATTTGAACCAAATCGGTCCAGTGTTGCTAAGACACGTGCCGCGTACGGCGGACAGACGGAAAAAATTTTATTGGATTTCCGGATTCTACGTACCTTGAAACGTAAAACATCAAATTTTGGAGGGAGGGGTTAAAATTTTGTTTTTCTTGCTCGATTCCAAAGGCTTATTATTGAAAATAATAAACCAAAATCACAATTTTTGTAGGTAACACGAACATTCTTTATCAAAGAAAATAAAATTGACCACAGAAAATTGACTGACCAGGAGAAAATAAAATCGAAAATGAAATGATAAGGATTGTCAGTAATCAAAATCATTGCAACTGTAAGATTGTCTTGATTTCAATTAATTTACGGTTTAGTAACGGATTTTTAATCACCTTTGTTCCCTACCCAACGAAACGAAACTTCATCAAATGAACTCCCCTCTAACTACAAGAAAGTTTGCATTAGTATTTTGCGATAGTCAACCTTTTTAACGCAGTCAGAATAGAGTCATTACAAATGGATCTCATATGAACAATGGTCCAGCAAAACTGAAGTCGTTTTTCTTACTTTACAAATTGTAAAATTTCGAATTGTAAAATTTCGAATTGTAAAATGACGTTGTTGGCGCTCATGATCACTTCTTATTGGTTGTATGCGCCTTTACAAATAAGAATAAAATCAAGCGATTCAAAATCGTGTTTCTGCTTAAATTATTCGTCTAACATGTGAGAGCTTAAGTATAGGGAATGAACGGTTGGTCCGAAAGACTTAAAGAGTGAAGGTTAAAGTTAAAATTTGAGTTAAAGAGTGAAAGGTTACTCTGAAAGGTTCATTAGGTATTGAGAGTACTGACAAAAATCTGAAATCTTGCACTTGTGTTCCATTTGGAGTTTACTTGGTCCCAAAATTTAGCCAGCCCAATCCACTAACAAAATAGTAGGATGAACTACTGGAGCCCCCAGTATGAGTAACCTTTTTTGGGCACATACAATATATTAACATAATACAAATATGTCACTTCGAATTGAATTGAGGGATTTACAATATTTCGGCCCGCAGAAATGATTATTTGACACTTGATCGTTTTAGCCGCTCGCCTTTTGGTGGCAGAAACGGCCAAATAGTACGAAAATAGCACTTGATCATTTCTATCGGGAGAATGCAAAGAGGGTTGACAAGGGGTGGGTTGGGATACTATAAGGGTTCTTCGAGCCCTTTATATTTCGAAAATCGAGAAGTAACAGGAGGCTTATGCGTTATCTGAAGCATTAAAAACCTCAATATTGGAAAAAAATGGACTTAGTCATTTCTGCAACGCAACCCTCGTGTGCTCGATGGCAGTAAAATCGTTACTGCAAATCCGACCTCAATAATTACCTAATCGGTGACGTTCAATTTGAATGATTAATGATCAAAAATCCTGCGTCTTTGTAATAATGGTCCAATTATCAAAAGAACCTTCTCCCACACAAAATCCCCGAAGAAAGGTCGATAGGTCATATTCGAGGAAAGAAAATGTTTATTCTCATAGAAACTACCCTGTGGCATAACATGTAGAGAATCAATGAGGGGTTTTTAACGACCTTCACCTTCAAACTTGTAACAAACATCGTATCCCGACTGGCTTAAGTGATTATACATCCGAAACCGCATTTAGACGTTCTTTGTTTTCCAAAAGAAGATGCTCAGGCATCAGTCACACCTGGACAATGACCTGGGATTCCGGAGGAGAAATCGGCGGTTTGAACTAGAAGAGGATGTATCATTAAGATTACTGTAATACCGTCGTAGAGAGGTAAAAGGTGGTAGACAGATAAATATGTAAAATACGATTGTAGATTAATTCCTGGACCGTTCTAGATTTAGGAAATTCCTAATGAATAACACGTGAGAGGAAGTGTACGAGTTCTGCCCCTGAAGTTCATGCAGATATCGGCCAGAATTGGAGCTGTTGGGGATCCCATAGGACACCCGAATTTTTGTTGTTAAATATATATATTATATATATATATATATATATATATATATATTATGTGTGTGACTCCGCACGATAACTCGAGTTGAGTAAATTGTTAGTATTCACCAAAATGTTTGTAACAACAAGCAAAAGGACGATTTCGTTAGCCAGAAACTTTGGACAACCCAAAGCGGTCCAAATTTCAAAAATAGTCCAAAAAAACGGGGTTTTCCCGTTTTTTGTGGTTATTACGTTCACAATCATAGTACCTACCTAATATATGGTATATTCGGATTCAGCACAAAATTTCTGATATCAATGCGTTTAAAAAAAAATTAAAATAATGTATTAAAAATGAAATGAAAAATGAAAATTATGTAATTGAAAGTATGTATATATTTATATATAATGAAAATGTGCGTGTATTTGTTTTACCCAGAAATGAAGTAGCCGTGTGGGTACTCTATGAGTTCGTGGAGACGAGTAGAACATGAATATGTACTCCTAACATCTTCAAAGCATACCCAGTGCATACAGTATGTTGGTATGGTATACTGAAAATCGAAAAAAACCAACAATAGCCATGGGGGTACTCTATGAGTTCGTGGAGACGAGTAGAACGTGAATATGGACTCCTAACATGTTCAAAGCATACCTAGTGCATACAGTATGTTGGTATGCTATACTGAAAATCGAAAAACCAAGAATAGTTTAAAAAAAACTTTCTGAAAGAAATTTCAAGAGCAATGTTCCTTTTCTTAACCATACTTTCAATTGAATGATTTCTTTGAACATTTGCTCATTAATTCATGCTGCATAAATGGAATTTATATTAAGCATATTTTACTCCGAATGAGGATATGCTGAAATATTATTTGTAAGTATTTTTTTGAATGCAATTTTTATAATTGTTAAGTTGTTTCCACTACAATGAATTAAAAGAACCCTATAGTTTAAATTCGAATCTTAATTAGGCACCAGATGAACGAGTGAGGTTACTCCAAGGGCAATTTGTTACAGAAAATCGAATAATTCTATTATACCATAAGTATACTTATACTAAGTATACCAATAATTATCTTCTTAGTAGATGCTACTATGATTTAGATCTTCATCTTCCTTCTACTCATACTTTCTAGGCATCTGAATATAAATAAATAAAATCCACGTGTTACCTACAATCTACGAAAAGAAACATCTTGAGAATCGTTTTCAAGATCCAAAATACCCTATCACGTTTTTAGGAAAGGACTACCAAAGCTCGTAATCATTTTCATCAAAGGAACTGGCACACCTGAAGAACAAACCACCGATAAATGTATACTATCCCTCACTTGGGTTTGTCGTAAGGTTGTGTTTATGTAGGAAGGTAACCTTATTTTCCTGGAGGAGTTTGTTTTGAAAGCGAATAGCGAGATTGCTTCTCGATATGGAATTGCTGATAGAAGACAACCTACGTTCTTGTGAGTTGTGATGGATTTGAAAAACCCAGCTTAGGGGTTTTTCAACCGATGAAATGATGAATCTTGGAAAAATTGGAAGTCAACCGAGCACCATGAAGATTACGGCTATACGTTCCGTAAAAAAGACGACAAAACTAAAAAGAGAATATAAATTATGCTGTTAACCTCTCACAAACTTCATTCTAGATATCAAATAGATGATCCAATAGCTAAAACATGAAAATAAAAAAATAACAGCCAAGTTGGGTGGGCAGTTCATACGTCGGAATTCCCAAAAAGGAAACACTGAAGAAAGTCATAAGTCGAAATACGATAGTTTTCTGAATTAACAAACCAACATGATTGACGTATTGAGATTCTCATCGTACGAAAATCATTATTGCATCAGGGCAGATACAGTCCATTAAAAAGTAACTCCAAGACATAAAACGGTAATAGGTAGGTATTTCGGGAGATCCCAAGGTTGAGGCACGTTGTACTCGTTCGATTTT
This sequence comes from Apolygus lucorum, assembly GCA_009739505.2. Taxonomy (NCBI): domain Eukaryota; kingdom Metazoa; phylum Arthropoda; class Insecta; order Hemiptera; family Miridae; genus Apolygus; species Apolygus lucorum. The sequence continues at coordinate 62,512,042 of CM019179.2, forward strand.
CTCTTCCCCCACGTCAGGCGTTGCGTCTTTGTCATGAATATGCTCATTTTTAGGACGTCCCACAGTAAGACTTGGGCGTCCTGATGCGATCGATCTGGGGTAAAGTTGGACAGCACTCAACAGAAGAAAAAAAAAACACACGCTAATCCGTTTTAGACCATTCTAAATCCAAATCCGCGAAAAACCATAGGTGAATGTCTGTGTGTGTGGATGTGTGTGTATGTGTGTGTGTGTGTGACAAAATCTGGTGTCTTCTGCCCGGGCCTTAGTTCTTAACCGATTTTCGTGGTTCTTTTTTTGTTCGACTCAGAAATCTTCCAAATTGCTCATTATTTCACCAGAGTATCAAAATTCTCAAGGGGAGGGGTGAGTGGCCCAAGCTTTGAAATTGAGGTAAAATTCTCATTATACCAACGGAATTCCATAAATTATTCTCTTTACCACCATGGAACTAATAGTGGTGCCACCATGGTGGGGGGACACCATGAACCTCATATTTCGTGGGTTGTTTTTTGGTTTATTATTTTCAATAATAAGCCTTTGGAATCGAGCAAGAAAAAAAAATTTTAACCCCCCCTCAAAATTTGATGTTTTACGTTTGAAGGTACATCGGTTTTACGACCGATTTGGTTCAAATTTGGTATATGGGCTCCATTTGGGGTCTAGTTGTGCCGCGAAGCTTTTGGTTGATGTAGGTCACTTCTAAGAGGTGAAAATTAAGGGTTGAAATTTTCAAGAGTGCCCTAGCTCGAAAACTCTCGAAATAAAGGTATCGTTTTTTCACCAATTTTAAATAGTATTGAATTTTTAAAATTTTTGAGACCACCCGGAGCTCTGTAGGACAAACCGTTCGGTCCCTACGAGTACTTGAAGGTTTCCCTTCGAAAAAACAGAATCATGAGTGTGAATCGCAAAAGAGGTCTAATCTCCATTCAAATTTTATCGGACTAAAATGCGATCGCTGTTCATTTCTTCGATTTGTATACAGTTTTGCCTTCTGCGTAACCAGTAATCAAATTTCCATATCAAGCTTTCTATTTTTCCAATCGAGTGTGAAGCGTTTAGTTCTTTCTAATAAACTTGATTGTGAAGGTGTGAAGCCAGTATGGTGTGGTAGGTAGTACCTATCTGGTAGGTAAAAAAAAGTTGGTAGGTAAAAAAAATGTTGGTGGGTAAAAAACGCTGCAAATCATTGCTCAAAGGCTTCTTCACTCTTCAGATCACTGATCAGCTGAGTGAGCTCCGAAGCCATTTTCAATCCTTTTGAATGGAAGTGCTCTTCCAGGCGTCTCCAGCATTCGAGGAGATCTTCTTCACTCTTCAGATCACTGATCAGCTGAGTGAGCTCCAAAGCCATTTTTACTCCTATTGAATGGAAGTGCTCTTCCAGGCGTCTCCAGCATTCAAGGAGATCTTCTTCACTCTTCAGATCACTGATCAGCTGAGTGAGCTCCAAAACCATTTTTACTCCTATTGAATGGAAGTGTTCTTCCAGGCGTCTCCAGCATTCGAGGAGATCTTCTTCACTCTTCAGATCACTGATCAGCTGAGTGAGCTCCGAAGCCGTTTTCAATCCTATTGAACGCAGGAAGCTGAAATTTGAGAGGGAAGGTCAAGGGAGAATACAGATGGTGGTAGGTGCTATTGATGGAGAACCAGTGATCTATACAGAAGGGTGATCAATACAGAAAATAATAAACCTTTGAGCAATGATTTGCAGCGTTTTTTTTTTTTTTTTTTTTTTTTTTTGTTTCACCTTGAATACGGATGTGAACCTCGACGGACTGTCTATTAAAACTAATAGTTGAAAGTGCAACCTTACGACCTATTTCCGCTTTGGTGCCAGATTGGCACCAATGGTTGTTGTGCGGTGGGGGTGAACTCAAATTCGCATGTTGTTTGTATATTGTATGGATAAGGGTGAGGGGGGGGACCACTATCGCTTACCAACTGGTTTAAGTTGATCTAATGCTTATCCAATGCGACGTCCCCTGGAATGGACGTGGATTAGGAGGTGAATCTCCTCGAACTTCTATCTGGCCGTCACGTGCCGTAAATGACTGTCAAATTTTTACTGGTTTTTGAAACAAACGTAAAATACTGTACAAAGTCCAAAGTGCCCGTGTGTACATGAAAAGTTAAAGGTTCTGTTAATAGTGATATAGGGTACCTAACTCATGGGTTAATGTACATTTTTACTCACCAATTCTTCTAAAAGCAAATGGCAGAACAATAAAGTGTTTCTAATGGTTACCTAATGGTCGATTATAAAAATTGAAAATGAAAATAGAAAAAAAACCCAACCGTTTTTCACATGTTTTGCGAACATTTCTATATTTTCCACCCCTTACAGTAGAGGTAGGTACCTAGTATGTACTAAACTACTACGAATAATAACACTGTAAATAGGTCGAATGGAATATCAATTCAATCAATAGGTTGAATTGAATACCAAATTAAATTTGAAACCTTTAGTGTCGATCGTGAAAGAATAGTTAATCTTTTCTTCGTTATAAGATATCTTTGAGAAATGGGGTATTTCGGTGGGTCGGAAATTCAGGTTTTTGACCTCAAATTTGGATTCAGCACCCTTGAAAACCTATATACTCCAACTTTAAGCCAAATGATACTATAACATGTGGTAGAAAAATGAATTAAAGAGATCACACGTTTGAAAAAAAGGCAGGCCGCCATAAATGCACACACACTACGCCGCGCGCGTGTGTGAGTAGTATTTTGTAGTATTCATGAGGTCCTCCAAGGGTTTCATCTTCTCTGTGCATGGATACTTTTTTCAAAGACAGTTGGCTAGCTACGTCACGATTGGCTAGCTACGTCACACCATTCAAATCTTCAACTTTCCTTAGCTTCTCTGATTTTTGACATTTTAAATATATATGTAAATGAAAAATCGTCACGCGGGGAGCGTTATGAGGGGAGCGTTACGCGGAAATTTCTGATGATTTTCACGTACAACCAATCGTTCCTAGGGAAAACTAACTTCCTCATTTTCCACCCCACAAAAATCGTTCACCACTCATTGGAAAGCTCTCAATTCATTAAACATAAGACATAAAATGTCTCTCGTGGTTGCGTACTTGTACGAAAGCTGTATCCACCGTTTGTGTTTTAAAAACATTTTCTCGACGAACAGACCCGATTACCGTTATTCGTGAGCCATACTCTTTTGAAAAAAAATAAATAAATAAATTGACTGAAATACCCCATTCGACTGTTGAATTTAAAACACATTGTCGAGTAATGCATGCATTCCAGGGGACGTTCATACACAGACGTTCAGACACCCTGTATAAGCGATAGATCAATGTAAACCAGTTGGTAAGCGATTAAACTGTTTCACTCTATGTAATTCATTTACTATTTCAAGCAAGAAATAGTGCCCCCCCCCCTCACTCTTATCCACCATAACGTTTCTAGCGGCATGGGAGCATCGGATTTGAAGAGTATTTTAAAATCCATGATCTACGATACCCAATTTTTTTTTTTTTTTTTTTTTTTAAATAAACTCCCCTCAAAGACAAAATGTCCTTTGTGACGGAAGGGGCACGCCATAAAAACAAAATAAATAAATAAATCAAATATAATGGGGAGGACGCCCAGGACTCACCCGACGCCGGCCCTAGGGATGAGGGATGATGAGGAAAGTGGGGGTGGGAGAGAGGGATGAAAGGAAGTGCCTCTATAAAATGACCACCAGTCATGTGAATTCAATCCCCCCCCCCCCCATGGTGCCAGTCTGGCACCAAAGCGGAAATTCATCGTAACGTTGAACTTTCATCTATCAGTTTTGGTAGGCAGTCCGTCGAAGATTCAAAGGTGAAACACAACAAAAAAGAAACAGAAATATGCAGTTTATGGTGACCTGGCACCATGGTGGCACCACTATTAGTTCCATGGAGGTACAGAGAATAATTAATGAAAATCCAAAGGTATAATAAGAATTTTTCCTCAATTTCAAAGCTTGGATACAATTAGTAAGCTGTAAAGGAGCCAAAATATTTAAAGCCTCAGCTAACGGCCGTCCTCTGAACTGTTTTCGGAATGTCCAGGTAAGGACTCCTGGACTTCGCCGCGCAATATATGTATAGAACAGGCAGTTCAGTCCCCTATTCTTGAAGCTTTTAGGTGTCAGCAGTAAGCGATGACATCGTAAACCTCACCGATATTTTTTCCGGAGACTCCTATTTACTTTGGGCACTTTTTTTAGGGTCTTTTCGCTCAGACCTTAGCTATAAAAATTAAAGACTTATTTTTACTACGAAAGTATTATATCAGCAAAACTACCTTAAGGTTTTTTGTATAATAGCAATAAATTAACGTACTTATTAATACTTATAATGTCATTAATAGCCTCGGCGCAATCGCAAACGTGAATTTCCTCAGCCTCGGAACGGCCACCACTTTTACATTTCCCATCCGATTTCTTTGAAATTTTCAGGCATATTGCGGATTTGGGTTTAGTTGGTTCCCTTTGAAAATCTTCACCCCCGACAGATAGTAGCCACTGCGCATGCGCAAATGTGAATCCCTTGCAACAGCCATAACTTCTCCATTTTCTATTCGAATTTGATGAAATTGTTAGAGATTGCGCGGGTTGACGTTTTGACGGTCCCCTATCATAGCGGAAGGTAATTGGTTATTGATGTTTTGAGATTAGCGGAGAGAATCGGATCATCCATACTTTCTACCGGGTTATGGATACGAGGAAGCTATGTGCCGTACCACTTGGCAGGACTTTGTACGTTGGGAAGAAAGGGATTGGGGGGGGGGGATCCATCTTAGCTGCGACACCCTGTACATACAAGGTCCGTCCAGAAAGTTCATATAAAAATTGGTTTTACAATTAATCGGGTAATTCCTTAACTCCTTCAAAATTCTCTACCTGAGACAAAGCACTTCTGCCATCGCCGTTTTTACTGAAAGCTCCTTGCAAATCCTCAGGTTGAAGGCTTCTCGGCTGTCTGGTCATTGCTGCTTTAATGGTCTCAACGTCTGGTTGGAAGGTGAAGTGGATGGTGACATTTTGAACCAAGACTTTACTGGAGATTTGTTTTGGTTCTATGAATTTGATGTTGAACCGGAATCGAAAAGCACAGACAGCTGCCTAGGACAAAAAAATCGAGAAAATCCCGGTCAAAGGTCAAGACAATGCTGATCTTTTTTTTCGATAAACGGTGTATTTTCCGTCAAGAATCCGTCCCTCCAGGCCAGACAGTTAGTGGTAGATTCTACGTAGAAGTGAGAAATTCTACGTCGATGGGAATTTCTGCCTCAAAGCTCGAGTTCGACGGCGGTGGATCCTCCAATACGACAATGCCCCCGCTCACACCTCTCTCGTTGTGCGTAATTTTTTTGGCTGCCAATGTATTTTTCTTAAATGTTTGCACATAATATTGTAAAATTTATGGAAATGAACGTTGATTGCTTTCGAGTAGTTTCCGGGACAATAAGGATTGACCACAGACAGACAAGGGGCCAATGTTGCTCTGAAACGCAAAATAGCTACAAGTAGAAATTTTGATTTTAGAGAAGCCAATTTTTGTTTACCTGCTGCTCGAATACAATGCTCCTCCATCTACGATAAATGAGAAGTAAAAATGTGATAGGGAAACCTCAAGTTTACCGAAATTATTGGAGAGGAGCGGATGAGGATAGATTAAACCAGCAAGACCGAACTGACTCGCGTTTTATTGCATAATCTGCCCCTGGGGGAGCACCCGATACAGTAGAAGGTAATCATGAGAATAAATTGTTTTGCGAATCCACTAAGTAATGAGATTTATAAACAGGTTTCGAATAATACCTTCAAAGTCTCACTGGTTACGTCACTTACCTCAAATTTATTCATAGGTGAATCAAATGTAAGAAGGTGGACCTATTCATAGGTGTTCGACTTGAGGAACAACTGAGATATTATAGGTAGGTACTCTGTATCAATGGTGCAAACGCTATTCCCATTGTCTATATCATGTTACTAACCTGATAGGTTATATAAGTGACAAGTAAATTAAGTAGGTATCCACCGCTTGAAATATTGTTATCTTGAGTACCCTCATGGGTACCTACTTTCAATGTCGGGTACTTTTCTTCCCAACATGGGGAGAAAAAATGGAGGATGAAAATTACCAACGTCTTTTGGATGTTCGCGATCACTTTACTACAAGTACTTGATTCTTTATCTGGAGAGAATTGTGGTTAACATCCATAAGAAGCGATTTAGTTCATTTCCCGTCGTGGGAGGGGAGACGCGAGGGGAAGCGCGTAATTTGTAATTAATTAGTTAAACTCCATGTTGTTGACTCATGGATGAAGTTAGTTTCAATGGGTAGATGGATGGGAGGGTTGCATTTCCGACTGTAAGTCTTCTGAATGCTTTGTGTTTGGTGTCCCGTTTGTTTAAAAGAATTATTCGAACCAATAATTTATTGCTTCCGAGTCTACCAAGGTAAGTATAGGAATCATTGTTTTTGACGTTTCAATGTTTGAAAAAAGATTTTTCCAAAATCGAAATTTGAAGAGTTTTCTTTCAAACGGGCTTATATTCATTTTTTACACTTTTTGTTTTTTTCACGGATTCTGAATCTTTGTGTTAAGGCCTATTACCTCACGAGTTGTATTCCTTCCGAAACGGTTTGTATCCCGCTTTAAAAGCTTGCTAAACATAGGGTTTGCCGACAAAACGGCTTTTACATATTTTGAGGGTGGTTAGAATATTTTTTCTTACTCGATTCCGAAGGTTCATTATTGAAAATAATGGATAAAGAAAAATAAAAGAAAATGAAAATGAGACTTTTCTTCGCACAACTAAAAACTCGTTTTTTTCCAAAGTGGCTAATAAATCGTTTTTTATCAAAAGGTTTTATATCCAAATAACATATGGCCGTGTCTCCCTCAAAAAGCATGCCAAAAATTCTAAATTTGGTCTTACAATCAAAAGTTTCATGAACAAACTATTGGGAAACTTTGAGAACCCTAGACAGCTTTGTCATGAAATTAGGTTTTCTCAATTTCCCACAAAACATTCGAAGTGGATATGAGCCCGATTGAAAGAAAACTCCTCATTTCCACTCGCATTTTACGCATTCGTGTATGTCTGTCATGGAATCCTTATAACGGGCGAATTAATTAATTCGAAGTTATTTACCGATTTCGAAGAAATTGTCAGGGATTGTGCGGGTTAGCGTGTAGATGGTCCCCTAGGATCATTAACCATAGATAAATAGCAGCCATAACTTCTACTTTTTAGCACGTCCCACAGTAAAACTTGGGCGTCCTTATGCGATCGATCTGGTGTAAAGTTGGACAACACTCAACAGGAAAAAAAAATAACCACACAGTAATCCGTTTTAGACCATTCTAAATCCAAATCCGCGAAAAACCATAGGTGAATGTCCGAGTGTGTGGGGGGGAAGAGGGGGGTTAATGCTCAAAAAACATGCGTTTTTAGTTATAATCTTGTGTACTCTGCCCAAGCCTCAATTTCCAACCGATTTTCTTAGTTCTTTTTGACATTTTCATGTCTTTGCTTTGGCACATAAACTGAAAAATCGTCACGAAAACTAAGCAAGTCTTGCTCACGCGACCAATAAATAAAATAGACTCACTGTGTTGCGTGGAGAACAATCAACTGTTTTCTTATTTTGATGCTTGGGTAAATGAACTAACAACCTTACTTCACTGCCTTGTTGTGCAGTGGTTGACATGAAAATGTCCCAATGTGTTGCAGACTCGTATGCAAGCATTTAAAATTGAGTTTCTTCTTTTTATTGCTTATAAATCAGTAGACATTCACTCGACACTCGGCATTCACAAATTGGTCACTCACTGTTGGGAGCGCTCATTCATTAATTAGAATAATATTTTATTCGACGCGGAAACCTATCTAATTGTGCACTACGTCGCCGGAATTTCGAATTTTGCGTATGAAGGGGGGAAAGGGGGTGCTACCTAATCCTCAGAAACGTGCGTTTGCGGGCATAATCTTGTAAAATCTGCCCAGGCCTCAATTTCAAACAGATTTGAGTGTTTCTTTTTTTGTTCGACTCAGAAATCTTCCAAATTGGACACTATTCCACCAGAGTATCAAAATTAGCGTGAGGAGGGGTGAGTGGGAGGATAATATTGAGAAAATATCCGATTTTTCAATATTTCCGTTCCATTATAGGTTACTAATTGTATCCAAGCTTTGAAATTGAGGAAAAATTCTCATCAAACCTCCGGATTTTCATTAATTATTCTCTGTACCACCATAAAACTAATAGTGGTGCTACCATGGTGTCAGGGCACCATAAACCGCTTATTTCGAGGTTTTTTTTTGTGTGTTTCAACTTGAATACGGAAATGAACTTCGACGGACTGCCTACCAAAACAAGTAGATGAACGTTCAACTTTAAAAAGTATTTTCGCTTTGGTTCCAGACTGGCACCATTAGAGGCGGTTGGCGGGAGGGGGGGGGGACTTGAATTCGCATGTTGGGTATCGTAGATCATGGACTTCAAAATTCTCTTCAAATTCGATGCTCTCATGCGTCTAAAAATGTTATGGTGGATAAGGGTGAGGGGGGGGGGGTTCACTATTTCTGGCCTAAAATGCTTAATAAATTACATAGAGTGAAAAAGTTTTTTCGCTTACCAACTGGTATTTATTGATCTAATGCTTATCCAATGAGACGGTCCTTGGAATGCATGCATTACTAAACAATATGTTTTCAGATTACTTCGTATCATTTGATATAACACAAGACAGGTCGGTTGGGTTTGGTTTCTGTATATTCCTACCGTCCTGGGATAAGTAACTCACAGATAAGGAATGTATTAGTATTCCAACAGAACGGAGTTTTGATAAGAACGTTGTTCAAATTCAAAACAATATTTACTATTTTGAACTATTAACAGGGTTGAAAAATTATTTTAATACCTTCATAAGGAAATCTTTCTACTTACTTCGAGCTCGACGTTCCCACCACGTAGGTATCAGTAATAATATTACTTATCATAATTCAAAATCTTTTCCTTCGATAATACAAAAGAAAAGATCACGTATTTTTTGCTTGAGTTAAACTGTAGGGGATGTGAATGCCGGTGTTATAAATCCTAAAACGATATTTTGTGTGTCCTAATTTGAACATCAAAATTTAATTAGAGATGATTGATTTAATGAGAAATCAATAATTTGGCCTACACACAAAACACAAACAACACACAAAAACATAAACATAAAACACAAACAACACTACAAACCACAGAGCAAAACACAATTAAACTTATCAACCAAAAAGATACCAGTAGATACCAAAAAGATTTACTCATTCCAATAAGCTGTCTCATAATATGAGATGCTCAAAACGTAGGTGCCTACCTTCTGACAAGAACAAAAATTAAGATAATATTATTATCTTAATTTTTGTTTTTGTCAGAAGGTAGGCACCTACGTTTTACCCAACATCAATCAGATGATTCTAATTATTGACAATCGTACGGTTGGGTTAAGACAAGCAAAGAACAAAATACATACTCGTAGCAATACCTCTTGATATCTTTGCTTTTGGTTCAAAAACATACGACTAATTTTGAATCAACGAAATAAACCATTTGAAATATCGTGACAAGCGTGTGACCTCAAAATAACTTTGCAAAACTAAGGGCTGTAATCGCTGAATATGCATACAAATGAATGGATCTGCTCAGAACGCGATCCATGCTTCAGTGCTGAAAAATGTAGGGACAGAATGAGAAAGTGGTTTGGTAACAACCTTCTAAATCAGAAATCTGATGTTGTATATGTGTGCAGACAAATAAATTGATTTATCTCGCAAGCACGTCACGATCCATACTCCAAATGATTCTTTTTTCCTTTAGGTAAAGATACAGACTCGTATTTTTCAGACTTCAATCCATTTACTTTACAGTGGAAATAGAAAAATGTGTTGAAACACCTGTGCCTATTTGTTATGCGTTAAAATGGTGATCAAAGAAGGACAGATCTTCTCAGGTGAAAATTATAATGCACCCACATTTTGTGAGAAATTAAAACTTAGGTTCTCTATATAATTTGTATTCACCTGTTCCGTCCTTTGATTCACTTATCTTCCTACTACCCATTATTTGAACCCACTAAAAAAAATGGACCGACTTCAAAAATGATGACCTTAAATACCAAAAAGGGAAAAATAATAATCTTAGGGAATTCAGATGGGAAGGTGAGTAGGTAGGTACGGATTGAAGTCGCCGCCGTGCCCATCTGTAGACACAAACATACGTAAGTAAATCCCACTCCCGCCTGGTTACTACTTCAACTTGCGTCGATAGTGCAATACAAAACAGGAATGAGAGTGGCTATCATTGAGGTAATAAATGTGTTCCATAACTATTTGGTAGTATTTGGTATTTGGTAGTGAAGGAGGATGAGAGAGTGACAATAAGTGTGAATCTCAGTAAGAATATTCCCTTTGATAATAGCTGAAGACGTCCTCGACACCAGAAATGGGAGTTGCATAGAAACTCAACATGAGAAGGTTGTTTACTTACTTACCTACCTACCCTTACTCCTGTTTTGTATTTCGACGCATGTTGTAATACTAACCAGATCATGTGAGTATGAACCCATACGCACATCACAAACCCTCACCATGATCTAGAAAATTCTATACATACAACATGCGATTCATGGAATATTAGATTAATTATTTATTATCTAATCAAAGACAGATCAGGTATAACTAGATAAATAACTATTAGATATTATCTAATGAAAAGATGGTATGTTGGAATCCAAACATTTTCTCTCTCATCCTCTCATCCTCCTTCATCCTCTCATCTCATCCTCATCTCATCCTCTCATCCTCCTTCATACGACAGCAGTGACCTACTACCTAATAGTTTTGGAACACATTTATTACCTCAATGATACCCACTCTCATTCCTGTTTTGTATTGCACTATCGACGCAAGTTGTAGTAGTAACCAGGCGGGAGTGGGATCTACTTACGTATGTTTGTGTCTACAGATGGGCACGGCGGCGACTTCAATCCGTACCTACCTACTCACCTTCCCATCTGAATTCCCTAAGATTATTATTTTTCCCTTTTTGGTATTTAAGGTCATCATTTTTGAAGTCGGTCCATTTTTTTGTTAAAAAGGTTTTTATTTTATTATTTTTCCATTTTCCAGTATTTTTTATTTTTCGCTTTTTAATGGTCCTCAATTTAAATCTGAAATAGATTTACCCGCAGATTTTTGATCAGTTTTCGTAATATGGATCTATTTTTATACTGTGAATCATTTCAGTAAGGTGAACCAGAAGCCGTAGGGTGGACCAAATTCTGTCATCCGAATCAGTTTCTATATGTACAGATGAGTTTCCGTTTTTGATCGGTTTCAGGAGGTATTTGGTTCACTTTCCTACTTAGCAATCTACTCTCATATCCCCTAACTGTTCGACTTCCCTCATATTTGGTAGGTACCTACTTGGTAGTTCTGACAACGCAATTCAACAACTCAACCATGACATGATTGACGAGGGAGCTATGTGCTACACCCACATGGTAGCACCTAACTGTACTATATACCTCATATTTGGAACGGCAATATTCAGTTCTGACGATCTGTGATACCATTAACTACCCAGCTAGATTACGGATGACGAGGAAGTTGTACACCCACTTGGTAGAATACCCTCTCATCACCTAGTTGTACTAAATGGTAGGTACCTCATATTTGGTTCGGCACTATGTAGTTCTGACGATCTCTGATACCATTACCTACCCAACTATATTACGGATGACGACAGAAATTTTGTTATTTATTTCTTGAAGGTGAAAACAATGCTTCCGCAACCTTGGACCAGGAAGCAAAAATGTTTCAAAAATCTCTATCCGTGTGTTACAGGGTTCGGCTGAAACGGAACTTTCAACTCTTCTGTTCTTGACAGACGGCTTTCCTAGCTTTCAAACGGGAGTCCTGACCTGAGGTCTGCATTCACCTGAGGACTACGTTACATCAGCCAGAGCCTTCCAAGAATGTGTCCCATTTTCCATTGTAGCTGCAACTTTTAAACGATTGAACCTTGCCGGTGAGCTACGTAGTTGAAAATATTATTGAGCAGATACTTCCAGATGCTCAAGTTTCAATATAGATTGTAAAAAAAACATATATTTTCGCAGAATTAATAAGTAGGTACACTGAACATCATCATCTGGTTAAAGTCATATAAAAAAGAAGAAAAACGACTGCCAAGTGGGTGTGGCACATAGCTTCCTCGTATCCATAACCCAATTATGTAGACGATCCGATGCATAGTAGCATATCCCAAAACATCTCTAAGTACTCTCGAGCTGAAAGAAAAAGTTCGATGGACATTCTTCCTCTCACAAAATAACATGAGCGTACAGAAATAGTTGGTGTTAATGGTACCAGTACTTTGAGCAGTGCATACTACTAACAAATTCCTAATATGAAACTTGATTTTACAATCATGTTCGTGATTTTTTAGTTTACAAACATTTAACTTGAATGAGAAGTCGTCACCGATTAAGTTGACGATTTTTGACTTTTACCCACTTAATTCGACTCCTAATGAGATCGTGATGAAATCAATGAACTTCTTGGGCCGAGCCTCCAAATCACCCTCAAAGTTTGAGCCAAATCGGACTACTAGATCGTGAGAAATTGATGTTAGAAATATAAAAGCGATTCGTAAAATCACAGACAGACAAGCACAAATCGGCAGACGGAACTGAAATTGATCAAGGTGCAACGAATTATGCGGGAAACAATGATGGCATTACAGGACCCTCAATATTTTGTTTACGTTAGAATTTGTGGCGACCAACAATAATTTCAAATTTGAATGATATTATGTCCTCGCCATTAATTCAAATGCATTATTAGACTCTGGTATTGATGTCATATACTATTCAATAAGAGTAGGTAATATCGTCTCAATTAAGTTCTGAACAAATGTGAGATTATTTCTAATTGAGAACAGTATAAGATTAGGGATGGTCAGGGATTCTCTCATCCGTGCGATTGAAACAGTGCATTCCAATTTATTCTCACCCACTTCAATGTTGCTCCGATGCATAATGACCGTAATATGAGTTTAAAACGCACATCTCATAGATCTTCCCAAACAATAAATTCTCTCTTTTGAACTATTGAGGGACATTTTGAATAACTAGGCCCGGAATATAGGTAAGACAACGAGACCACTTCATGCGGTCGCTTCTGTCTTTCAAGATTTGTAATTATTGGTACATGCGTAGGAGAAGTTGGAAGAAAGACAGGTAAAGTGAAGTTTTTCTTTCAATCAGTGGTAAGTAGGTACTTGCCAACCTATGTTATCGTAAAATTGCGCGAATTGCAAAAGTGGAAAGTTACGGATGAGAAATTCTATCGGGATACAGCAGTTCATACAAAAACCAGCTTGACGAGCATACAAACTGTGGAAACGTCCCGGGAAAATACCCAGACAGCGAGTTCGTCGAAGAAGTCTCCCCGATTGATGCGGTGACAATTACAAGCCCGCCAAAGCTGTAATTAGCAGTCGTTCCCAAACTCGGGCAAGTTCTTGGCAGTAATTGGCCTCCCGAGGTCTCATGAGTCTTCCCCGGCCCCTTGTCTGCCCTCACCTGAGGTGTCTGTTGCATCAGCCCTGAGGTACTTGGAAGGTACCTTCCTAACGTATGGAGAGTTCAAGTAGATGCATCGGAGAGTATACACCAGGTGTCTCGAAAACAGTTAAGAAGAATCCAAGAATCGATTGTTCACGAAATTTCCGATCGAAAGTTCCCCTCTTTCCTACTGGAGTCAAGTTACCATTTATTTGCTGATGACTTCCAGTTTTTTACAACTTACCATTGCTAGACTCGCAGATTTCTTTAATGAATGGGGAGTTGAGAAAGGTGTCCCTGTGCGTGCAGAACTATAAAATTTGTATTGATCCAGGACAATGATACATAAATCTCTTTCTCCGAGTCAGTCAAAAATCTTGGTGTTTTCATTCAAGCTCCGATCTTTAATCATGGAAAAGAAACATCAGTCTTATTTATTTTTGTGGGTATCAGTCTTACTCATTTTGTATGATTGAGAATCTTAGATTTCGTCTAGATCAGACCCTAACAATCTCATTTTTTATAAGGGGTTAGTCTAATTATTGGGCTCGTGATAAGATAGATGCAGAATTTGCAGACGGCTAGAGGACAAATTTCTCCACAAACGAACATGATATTTCGAGATATGTGAAGAGTGGATAATTTCTCAAAGATAGAGATCTCATTTTCATTTACAAATCGCTAAATTCCTCAATTGGGGATTGGATCGGTGTAGCAGACGGACCATTATACAGGTTCAAATCTCTTCTAGAGAGGATTATGCTTCTGCGGCCAATAAACTTATACACCACCGTTTTTTCATTTTATGTCTTTACTTTGGTACATAGAATCGAAAAGCATTACTGAAAACCATTACCTATGCGAAACCGATAAACAAATTCGGTTATAAGACTGCTGGAATAGTCCGGAAGACCCGGGTTCGATTCCAGGCCGTGACATCAATTTTTTTTTATTTAATAAATTACCTACGTGTTTATATAAGACAAAAAATGTAAAATTAGTAAAATCATTTAATGTCTACTCATAATCCTCATAATCATCTAAACGAGTCTTGCAGAGTCGTATGCAAAATTAATTTGTGTTTCTGTCTGAGATTCGAGTTTCATATTAAGGAAAGTTTGTACAGTGAATCGGTTCTCGCTTTATCGCTTCAGTCGGGCTTTCTCATCAGCATGTTCATCCTTCGCTCTGAAAAAAGGTGACAATTAACAATGAAGTCGCGTCATCAAGCATCTCTCGTACAGGCATACTAAGGCAGGAGCTAACTATGATTTCAATATAGTTGTTTCCAGAAAAACTCATAAATATTCCAATCACCTCCCCAATTTTTCCAACCATATTCATAATTGTTTATCCATTTTTAGGACGTCCCACAGTAAGACTTGGGCGTCCTTATGCGATTGATTGGACAACATGATAAAATTGGACAACACTCAACAGAAAAAAAAACGTCTGCCAAGAGGGTGTGGCACATAGCTTCCTCGTATCAAGTATAGATATATCGTACCGGTTGTATAAATGATCCGATGCTTAGTAGTTGATCTCGAAACATCAATCTTCAAGTACCTTGCACTAACCTGATAGGGGACCATCTACAAATCAACCCGCACAATCTCTGAATATTGCTGGAAAATTGAGAAGTTACAGAGATTTCACGTTTGCGCATGCGCAGCGGCTACTATCAGACCGGGAGTGATGATTTCCATAGGGGCCATCTCCACCCCATCCCGCAAAACTCCTGAAAATGTCATCGAAATCAGATGGAAAATGTAGAAGTTATGGCAGTAACAAGGAAATATACGTTTGCGCATGCGCAGTGGCTACTATCAGTCTGGAGGCATTGATTTTCATGGGGACCATCTTCACGCCAATCCACACGATTCCTGAAAATTTCAGTGAAATAGGACGAGAATTGTAGAAGATATGGCTGTGGCAAGGATTTCATGACAGACACACACAGACAGATAGACGCGGAACCAAAATTGTTCAAAAAGGTCTGAAACGTAAAACGCGAGTGGAAAATTTGATTTTGAAGAACTTTTTTTCTCAACCTTGAACAGTGAAAACAAAGCTTCCGCTACCTTGGTAGGTTCAGAAGCAAAAACACAATCCCTGAAAATTTCATCGAAATCAGGTAGAAAATGTGCAAAGTATGGCGGTGGCAAGGATTTCACGATTGCGCATGCGCAGCGGCTACTATTAGTCCGGCGGTGAGGATTTTCATATGGGACCATCTGCACGCCAACCCAAACAATCCTTGAGAATACCATCGAAATCTGGTGAGAATTGTAGAAGTTATGGCTGTGGCATGGATTTCATGACAGACACACAAAGACACGGAACCAAAATTGTTCAGGAAGTTCTGAAACGTAAAGCGCGAGTGGAAATTTAGATTTTGGAGAACTTTTTTTTTTCAACCGTGAAAACAAAGCTTCCGCTACCTAGGTAGACTCGGAAGCAATAATAACCACACACTAATCCGTTTTAGGCCATTCTGAATCCGTGTGTGTGACAAAATCTTGTGTACTCTCCCCAGCCCTTAGTTCTCAACCGATTTTGTTGTTTCTTTTTTTTTTCGACGCGGAAAACTATCTAGTTGTGCACTACGTCGCCGAAATTTCGATTTTTGCCTTGTAAGGGAGGAAAGGGTAAATACTTTTAAAACGTGCCTTTTTAGGACGTCCCACAGTAAGACTTATGGCGATGGACTTGGGCGTCCTTATGCGATCCGATCTTGGGGTAATGTTGGACAACACTCAACAGAAGAAAAAAAATAACCACCCACTAATCGAGCGATATAAACCGTTTTGGAAGGAAGGAACTCGTGAGGTGATAGGCCTTATCCCAAAGATTCAGAATCCGGGGAAAAAATTAAAAATGGCTGTCGTGCCTCCAAGGAATTTTGTTGTCGTATTTTCACAAATAAAAGTAACGGTCCCTTTTCCACAGGAATGAGGTCACAACGGCCGGACACCCAACGGTCGAATTGTCCCTCCCCCGGGAGGACTAGAACCTCCCAGAGTAGGGGAACGGTATATAAGGGCCATTCCTATGGAAAAGCGATATACCACTTGTAAACTCTCAAAGCGATCTTATCTCTTCAACAACCCATACCAAATCTCAAACCTAAAAAACACTTAGGAAACTAAACCTCAGTAGCAATCCGGTTTCGTGCAGACTGGGCCTACACTTCAACATCCTCCACATTTCATTAACTTCATTTGGTGAGCTGGGTTCTACACAGACCAGAAGCCGTTTTCCCTAACAATTTAGTAACCCCGTTTTGTGCAGACAGGAAGCTAAATTGTTCAAAAACGTCCCTTCAAAATTAAACAGACAAATTTCTTCTTCCAAATTATAGAGTATAAACTTCCCGTATATTTCAGTCATTTCATACAACAATTTGGAGTCAGTAAATTCACGCATTCAGAAAACAACTTTGGTGACCCGCCTAGCCAAAAATCATAACAGTGGTGAACCCGACGTTGGAAGTTTCTCTATTTAACCATGGACATCGATCAAGAAAACAACGGTTTCCGAACGCCTCCTACAGAAGATGTGAATCAACCTCAAGATCGCTTCGCCAACCAACCATCTTCATTCACTGCGCTCTTTAACAACACCGCTACGAAGTCGCAAACCATAGAAGCTGCATCGGTAAATATTCCGCTCACTTTACCTCCCTTCTACAAGCACGACCCTCGTTTATGGTTCCTACAACTAGACGCAGCATTCCTAGGAGCGCGTATTACAACTCAACGCACGAAATTCTCTAAAACCCTTCCACTACTACCTTACGAAGCCGCACTTCAAACAGCGGATATTACCAACAGTCTACGAGAAAACCCGTATGACGATCTTAAACGCCGCCTCATAGAAATTTACGAACCATCCCAGCACGCTCGATTACTCGCTCTCACGGAACCTCAACAACTCGGAGACCAGAAACCCTCACACCTTCTAAGAGTCATCAAACATCAAATGGGAGATGTTTTACCATCCGACGTCGCTAAAACGTTTTGGATTAAGGCTTTACCCGTTGACATCCAAGTAATGCTCGCCCCGTGGATGACCCAGGACGCGGACCATCTCGCAAGAATTGCGGACTCCGTCGCGGAAGTGCGTACGCACGCTCGCATCGCACCGGTAGCAATTAAAACGCAGAATGCAATCGACGAAATACAGCCGACATATTCCCGCCGTTACCGAAATCGGACACCTTCACCGCACCGGTCCCGTCATAAATCACTCTCTCCGCCTCGGACGAAGCGCCTCGACCGTCAATCGCGCTCAAAATCACCGAGTAGCCGTAATCTATGCTGGTACCACTTCAAATTCGGCAAGTTCGCAAGGCAATGTAATAAACCTTGCCAATTCAAAAAGGTATCGTACCAGGAAAACTAACAAACCCGCCGGTACTGAATGCACCGGCGGGATCGACCATCTCCAACCGCTTGTTCGTTAAATGCCGAAAATCGAATCTTCCCTTTCTCATTGATACTGGAGCCAGCGTCTCACTAATCCCCAATTCTCTCGTCAAGCGTTCAAGGAAGTCATCATCGCATCAGTTGTTCGCCGCTAATGGTTCATCAATACCAAACTACGGCTCCTTCACAACCTCGGTCTTCCTCGACAATGAACGTTATTCCTGGGATTTTATCGTCGCTGACGTCCAAAAACCAATAATAGGAGCGGATTTCATCGCCTATTTCGGTCTTCATGTAGATCTAAAAAACAGAAGACTTTACAACCCCTCCTCCACGGTACCAATCAAGGGATATGTCTCACCTATCAACTCTGGCATCACTACGACACCAACACCGGAGAAATTCACGAAATTACTGGTCAATTATACGCCCTCACCACGTTCTTCCTCAGAGCTCTCCAAGACGTATCACTACATCGAAACCAAAGGTCCACCCGTCTCCGCTCGAGCCCGCCGTCTACACCCCGATCAACTACGGCTGGTTCGGACCCATTTCGATAAACTTCTGAAAAAAGGAATAATTCGTCCTTCAAAATCACCGTGGTCGTCCGCTCTTCACGTGGTCCCAAAGCCCGACGGGTCACTTCGCCCGTGCGGGGACTATCGCCAACTTAATGCGATAAGTATACCCGACAAATATAACGTCCCTCACCTCCGAGACTTCTCCGCGCACCTCAGCGGCTGCTCCGTATTTTCAACACTCGACATCGCAAAAGCTTTCCACCACATCGATGTTTTTCCCGAAGACATACCCAAAACGGCTATAATTATTCCGTTCGGACTCTTCGAGTATGTCAAAATGAATTTCGGACTACAGAACGCCGCCCAATCTTGGCAGAGATATATGGACAACATATTAAGAGGTCTCGACTTCGTATTTTGCTTCTTAGACGACATTTTAGTCGCGTCTAAAAACATCGACGAGCACTACGAACACGTTAAACAAGTCCTCGAAATATTCAAAAAAGAGGGACTCCAAGTTAACAAAAATAAATGCGTCCTAGCCTCATCGACCGTCACCTGCCTAGGACATCAAGTTTCGCCGGAAGGTATTCGTCCAATTCCCGCCAAAGTCAACTCTCTTCTATCGTTTCCGACGCCAACTACCGTTACTGATCTCCGAAGATTCCTCGGGATGATGAACTTCTATCGACGACATCTACCGCACGCAGCTCAAGATCAGGACGCGTTAATAAAGGCGATCCCACAACCACCTAAGAAACGGGATAAGAGAAAAATTGATTGGACACCCGAACGAGAACAGGCTTTTAAACAATGCAAACTAAGCCTCCAAAATGCATCACTTCTCGCTCACCCTTCACCCACGGCGAAATTATACCTCACTACGGACGCATCGGATTGCGGTATAGGCGCGGTCCTACATCAAGAGAGCGTTAATGGTCCGCAGCCCCTCGGATTTTTCTCCAAAGTTCTCGCGAAACCCCAGCTCAAATATTCAACATTTGACAGGGAGCTACTCGCTATATTTGAAGCGATTAGACACTTCAGGGATTCGCTAGAAGGGCGAAATTTTTATATCCTCACGGACCACAAGCCACTTACAACTGCCCTAACCCAATCAAGAAAAACTGCCTCGCCGCGCCGCATCCGCCAACTTGAATTCATAAGTCAATTCACTACCGACATAAGGTACACTCCCGGCGAAGAAAACACAGTCGCCGATGCATTATCTCGTCCGAGCATACATGATGAAATCAACGAGATAACTCCGTTCCCGTCTCCTTCAGCTATCAGAGACGCGCAAAACCCGGAAACTGACCATGAGATGCGCAATCTCATTGAAAATAAAAAATTGGAACAATGTACAATGCCGGGCTCAACCTCTCAAATATGGTGTGACACAACTTCCGACACTCCTCGGACTTATATCCCTCCGTCAATGAGGTCCACCATATTTCATCACTATCACAACATACATCACCCGGGAATAAGAGCTTCCCGTGATCTACTTAAATCTCGCGTTTTTTGGCCGCGAATGAACACGGATATTCGCCAATGGGTCCAGTCATGCGTCAAATGCGCCAAATTCAAAACCTATCGCCATGCTCATCCTCCACCTATGGTTTTCGACCACGTACTCCAATTTGAGCACGTTCATCTTGACCTGGTCGGAGCTCTTCCAGTCTCTAATGGAAAACGCTATCTGCTCACTATGATAGATAGAGCGACGGGTTGGACAGAGTGTGTCCCTCTATCATCCATCACAAGCGAATCCGTCATAAAACATTTCATGGAACAGTGGATCAGCAGATATGGATGCCCGAGACTGCTAACCGTCGATCAAGGTCGCCAATTTGAAAGTACAGCCTTCAACGAATTCCTACGAAAAATGGGCATAGAGAAAATAAGGACCACCGCCCACCATCCGCAAGCAAACGGCAAAGTGGAACGCTACCACGGCTCTCTGAAGGCAGCTTTAGCTACTTCAGCTACCTCCGCCACCTGGACCAACGATCTTCCTCACATCCTCCTCAGCCTCCGAAACTCAATACAATCGAAGGACTCTCACAGCCCCGCGGAAAGAACCTTTAAAACTGCGCTCCGTCTTCCCGCAGATATTTTCCACCCGCGCCCTACAATCATCAAAGAGGCTGAAGAGGACGAACCTCGAGATTGGACCTTCCCATCTCGCTATTATTCAGCGAAGAAAATGTTCATCCGCGAACCTGGCCTTCATAAGTCCCTAACACCTATTTACTCCGGACCTTTTACCGTCATTCGTAAAACCGACAAAACGGTCACTTTAGACCTCGAAGGTTCGGAGCGGACAATTTCCCTTGATAGGTGCCGCCCATGCCCGTCATATTAGCAGGTCACCGACCGCGAGTACTCGGGGAATACCCATTCCCTCCATCAACGGACTCCGCTCTACCTTCGGTGCGGAAAAAAGCTTGGGGGACGAAGACACACTACGCCGCTGCTCACGCTCGTGCTCCACGCCCGCACGCGCCACCCCCGCGCCGCCTCCGACATCAGACTTTGCAGCGTTTCATCTACGTCTATTCGCATTTAAATTCAAATAGCAAGCATATGTTTTTCAAAATTCAAATTTTTCCAAATTTAAAATTTTCAAAATTTAAAATTCAATTTAAAATTTTTCAAATTTCAAAATTCAAATTCAGATTTTATTTTCAATTTTTTTTTTCACAATTGTACTACAATCTTTACCATACTTCTAGTCATTCTTGTATATGTTATTTATTTGTAAAATCCTGGGGGACGTCTGTCGTGCCTCCAAGGAATTTTGTTGTCGTATTTTCACAAATAAAAGTAACGGTCCCTTTTCCACAGGAATGAGGTCACAACGGCCGGACACCCAACGGTCGAATTGTCCCTCCCCCGGGAGGACTAGAACCTCCCAGAGTAGGGGAACGGTATATAAGGGCCATTCCTATGGAAAAGCGATATACCACTTGTAAACTCTCAAAGCGATCTTATCTCTTCAACAACCCATACCAAATCTCAAACCTAAAAAACACTTAGGAAACTAAACCTCAGTAGCAATCCGGTTTCGTGCAGACTGGGCCTACACTTCAACATCCTCCACATTTCATTAACTTCATTTGGTGAGCTGGGTTCTACACAGACCAGAAGCCGTTTTCCCTAACAATTTAGTAACCCCGTTTTGTGCAGACAGGAAGCTAAATTGTTCAAAAACGTCCCTTCAAAATTAAACAGACAAATTTCTTCTTCCAAATTATAGAGTATAAACTTCCCGTATATTTCAGTCATTTCATACAACAATTTGGAGTCAGTAAATTCACGCATTCAGAAAACAACTTTGGTGACCCGCCTAGCCAAAAATCATAACAATGGCTATAAGCCCGTTTGAAAGAAAACTCTTCATAACTTCTACATTTCCCATCTGATTTCGATGAAATTTTCAGGAATTGTGCGAGTTGACGTGTAGATGATTTCTAAGAGGGCAGTGCAAGGTGGTACTTAGAGATCGTTGTTTTCAAATTAGCTAGGGTCATCATACAATCCGGTCATTCATACGAGGAAGCTACGTGCCACACCCATTTGGCTGAATTTTTGCTCGGTTTATCTACTACCTATCTATGAATAAGGGCACTGTTTTAAACAATTATGCAATGGTTCTAGATTCTATATTTTAGAAATAGAACAATAATCATCAAAATAATTTAAATACAATTGCTGGGCCCGGCATGTTTTATTAAGTCTGTCGTGCGGTGGTTAGATGAAGGGAGCTGATGCAACTTTTCTCAACAGACTCGAATACAACCAACGGTATTTTTTTCTCCTTCAGCCTGAAGCAATGTGTTTGCATTTATCATGGGAGCCAGATTCTCTCATCAGGTCTACAGGGCTGGGCAATGGGCGATTACCATAGCTAAGCGTTTGCCTGCCGTCATTTTCTAAAAGAATTACAATAACTGACGAGGTTCAAGGGCCTTATATCTGCATATCCTCACATCATCGGCTTTTCTTTCTTCAGAGAAGGATTTTCGGAGACTGCAATAATCTTGTCGTCTTGCTCGAGAAAATTCAAGATGATACACCAAGTCGTGTGGGCATCTAAGATCGTACAATATTTTCGCATGGTTTTGCCCGAAAAACTGGGTTTTCCTCTGGCAGAGAGACATAGAACCAAAATTGTTCAAAAAGCTCTGAAATGCTAAATATGTGTACCCATCTGCAGACTCGAACATACTTGAGATTCTTCTACATAGGTACCTACTCTTTTTTTTTGCAACGCAACCCACGTCATGATCTTGACAATCGTACATGCGTCATCAGTAGGTACAATACAGAACACAAACATGCTTGATGAAGTAGATAGTTTTATTTATTTATTTATTTATTTAAATTACGGGCAAGCCCAATTACAGTATAGATTCAGCAGAACAGTGAAATTAAACGAACATAAGAAATAGAAAATAACCGAACACCAGAGAAAAAGGTAACAAAAAGAGAAAAAACGCTGCAAATCATTGCTCAAAGGTTTATTATTTTCAGTATAGATCACCCTTCTGTATAGATCACTGGTTCTCCATCAATAGCACCTACCACCATCTGTATTCTCCCTTGACCTTCCCTCTCAAATTTCAGTTTCCTGCGTTCAATAGGATTGAAAATGGCTTCGGAGCTCACTCAGCTGATCAGTAATCTGAAGAGTGAAGGAGATCTCCTCGAATGCTGGAGACGCCTGGAAGAGCAGTTCCATTCAATAGGAGTAAAAATGGTTTTGGAGCTCACTCAGCTGATCAGTGATCTGAAGAGTGAAGAAGATCTCCTCGAATGCTGGAGACGCCTGGAAGAGCACTTCCATTCAATAGGAGTAAAAATGGCTTCGGAGCTCACTCAGCTGATCAGTAATCTGAAGAGTGAAGGAGATCTCCTCGAATGCTGGAGACGCCTGGAAGAGCAGTTCCATTCAATAGGAGTAAAAATGGTTTTGGAGCTCACTCAGCTGATCAGTAATCTGAAGAGTGAAGAAGATCTCCTCGAATGCTGGAGACGCCTGGAAGAGCACTTCCATTCAATAGGAGTAAAAAAGGCTCTGGAGCTCACTCAGCTGATCAGTGATCTGAAGAGTGAAGAAGATCTCCTCGATTGCTGGAGACGCCTGGAAGAGCACTTCCATTCAATAGGAATGAAAATGGCTTCGGAGCTCACTCAGCTGATCAGTGATCTGAAGAGTGAAGAAGCCTTTGAGCAATGATTTGCAGCGTTTTTTACCCACCAACATTTTTTTTACCTACCAACTTTGTTTTACCTACCAGCTAGGTACTACCTACCACACCATACTGCTTCACACCTTCACAATCAAGTTTATTAGAAAGAACTAAACGCTTCACACTCGATTGGGAAAATAGAAAGCTTCGTATGGAAATTTGATTACTGGTTACGCAGGAGGCAAAACTGTATACAAATCGAAGAAATGAACAGCGATCGCATTTTAGTCCGATAAAATTTGAATGGAGATTAGACCTCTTTTGCGATTCACACTCATGATTCTGTTTTATCGAAGGAAAACCTTCAAGTACTCGTAGGGACCGAACGGTTTGTCCTACAGAGCTCCGGGTGGTCTCAAAAATTTTTAAAAATTCAATACTATTTAAAATTGGTGAAAAAACGATACCTTTATTTCGAGAGTTTTCGAGCTAGGGCACTCTTGAAAATTTCAACCCTTAATTTTCACCCCTTAGAAGTGACCTACATCAACCAAAAGCTTCGCGGCACAACTAGACCCCAAATGGAGCCCATATACCAAATTTGAACCAAATCGGTCCAGTGTTGCTAAGAAAAGTGCCGCGTACGGCGGACGGACGGAAATTTTTTTATTCGATTTTCGTATTCTACGTACCTTGAAACGTAAAACATCAAATTTTGAGGGGGGGTTAAAATTTTTTTTTCTTGCTCGATTCCAAAGGCTTATTATTGAAAATAATAAACCAAAATGTACCTATTGTACCATGGAAATTATATAAAATGGCTAAATAAAAACTATGAATTACTGGAAATTAAAGATTTTAGTTTTGTGAGTGTGTGAGAAAAAAAATCAAATTCGGGATGTTGAGCGAGGAGAAGATTGGCGGATCGTGGCAGGCGATGAAGAGGTTGATTCTGGAGTTAGTTGGTTGCGGAGAATGGAACGGCGAAGAGGAAGGACGAACGTGCTGCCTGGCGAGGAGTCAGAAGACCAACCCCAGACAACAAAGCTGGGCAGGAAAGCTTACCGTTCAATAGTTTGTAGAAAAAGGTAAGGTCCGCCAGGTTCCGACGTTTCTCGAGGGGCAACAAATGACACACATCCAACAAGTACGCATAATCCACATCACACGTGAGAATCCCCAGCTTGTAGGCGATGTAACGGAGGAATTTGTTTTGCACCCTCTCCAGGCAGTACTTGTGAACTGAATATCAGGGAGACCAAACCAGTGAAGCATACTCCAGCAATGGGAGCACAAGTGCTTTGTACAATAATACCAAAGCTCGAGTGTCCGTGAAGTCCCGAGTATTCCTTTTGAGGAACCCTAAGGCTCTCATTGCCCGTCCCGCAACATTTTCGATGTGTCCAGAGAAGGTGAGCTTGAACTTGGTAGCTTGAAGAGTCGTCCAGAGAAGGTAGCTTGAACTTGGTGAGATAGTTGAACTTACTATATTCTAATTGGCATACCAATAATTCTTAGGGAGATTCAGACTTATTGTCACACTCATACGACATAAATATGACATAACAATATTATGTCATGACACTAAATGACATATTGTCATTTAATAATAATATTATTAATAATAATAATATTATTATTAATATTATTTAATAATAATATTATTATTATCTTATCCTCCTTCATAAGACAGGTGTGACGTACTACCCCATAGTTTTGGGACACATTTTATATTACCTCGATGATACCTACTCTTTTTCCTGTTTTGTGTTGCATTATCGACGCATGTGATAATCACCAGATCATTTAAGTATGGATGAAAAATCTACTTGCATATAATGTGTTTGTACCTGCGGACGGCAGCCCCTTTGCGACGATTATGAGGAAACGAAACCACCCTTACTGTCATCATTGTGCAGGGAATCTAATCCTGGATGGTGAAGATTCGATACTTTCAATATTTATTGATATCGTTATTTTGTTTCGATATTTCCGATATTTGTATCAATATTTTCCTTGCGACATTGATAAATAACGAAAGTAGAATATTGATATCGAAAGAAGAAATATCGGTTGTGATGGTTGTATTACTTCCTACCTACCCAACTATATTATGGATGACAAGGAAGCTGAGCGCTGGATACACCCACTAGGTGGAATACCCTCTCATCACCTAGTTGTACTAAATACCTCATATTTGGTACGGCACTATGTAGTTCTGACGATCTCTGATACCATTACCTACCTAACTATATTACATCCACTTGGTAAAAAACCCTCTTATCTCCTAACTGTACTATACACCTCATATTTGGTTCAGAAGTATTCATTTCTGACGATCTTCTACACAATTACCTACACAATTATTTATGAATGACGAGAAAGCTATCTGCTACACCCACTTGGTAGAATACCCTCTCATCACCTAGTTGTACTATGTACCTCATATTTGGTACGGCACTATGTAGTTCTGACGATCTCTGATACCATTACCTACCCAACTACATTACGTATGATTAGGGAGCTATGTGCCACTCCCAATTGGTAGAATACCCTCTCATCACCAATTTGTACTAAATACCTTCTATTTGGGATGGCACTATGTAGTTCTGACGATCTCTGATACCATTACCTACCCAACTACATTACGTATGATTAGGGAGCAATGTGCCACTCCCAATTGGTAGAATACCCTCTCATCACCAATTTGTACTAAATACCTTCTATTTGGGATGGCACTATGCAGTTCTGACGATCTTCTATACCATTACCTACCCAACTATATTATGGATGACGAGGAAGCTATGTGCTACACCCACTTGGTAGAATACCCTCTCATCACCTAGTCGTACTATGTAGGTACCTCATATTTGGTAGGGCACTATGCAGTTCTGATGATCTTCTGTACCATTACCTACCTAACTATTTATGAATGACGAGGAAGCTATGTGCTACACCCACTTGGTAGAATACTCCCTCATCACCTAGTTGTACTAAATACCTCATATTTGATTCAGCACTATGCAGTTCTGACGATCTCTGATACCATTATCTACCCAACTACATTACGGATGACGATGAAGCTATGTGCTACACCCACCTGGTAGAATACCCTCTCATCACCTAGTTGTACTAAATTCCTCATATTTGGTACGGCATTATGTAGTTCTGACGATCGCTGATACCATTACCTACCCAACTACATTACGTATGATTAGGGAGCAATGTGCCACTCCCAATTGGTAGAATACTCCCTCATCACCTAGTTGTACTAAATACCTCATATTTGATTCAGCACTATGCAGTTCTGACGATCTCTGATACCATTATCTACCCAACTACATTACGGATGACGATGAAGCTATGTGCTACACCCACCTGGTAGAATACCCTCTCATCACCTAGTTGTACTAAATTCCTCATATTTGGTACGGCATTATGTAGTTCTGACGATCGCTGATACCATTACCTACCCAACTACATTACGTATGATTAGGGAGCTATGTGCCACACCCAATTGGTAGAATACCCTCTCATCACCAATTTGTACTAAATACCTTATATTTGGGATGGCACTATGCAGTTCTGACGATCTTCTATACCATTACCTACCCAACTATATTATGGATGAAGAGGAAGCTATGTGCTACACCCACTTGGTAGAATACCCTCTCATCACCTAGTCGTACTATGTAGGTACCTCATATTTGGTAGGGCACTATGCAGTTCTGATGATCTTCTGTACCATTACCTACCTAACTATTTATGAATGACGAGGAAGCTATGTGCTACACCCACTTGGTAGAATACTCCCTCATCACCTAGTTGTACTAAATACCTCATATTTGGTTCAGCACTATGCAGTTCTGACGATCTCTGATACCATTATCTACCCAACTACATTACGGATGACGATGAAGCTATGTGCTACACCCACCTGGTAGAATACCCTCTCATCACCTAGTTGTACTAAATTCCTCATATTTGGTACGGCACTATGTAGTTCTGACGATCGCTGATACCATTACCTACCCAACTACATTACGTATGATTAGGGAGCTATGTGCCTCACCCAATTGGTAGAATACCCTCTCATCACCAATTTGTACTAAATACCTTATATTTGGGATGGCACTATGCAGTTCTGACGATCTTCTATACCATTACCTACCCAACTGTATTATGGATGACGAGGAAGCTATGTGCTACAACCACTTGTTAGAATACCCTTTCATCACCTAATTGTACTATGTACCTCATATTTGGTACGGCACTATGCAGTTATGACAATCTCCTATACCATTACCTACCCAACTATATTATGGATGACGAGGAAGCTATGTGCTATACCCACTTGGTAGAATACCCTCTCATCACCTAGTCGTACTATGTAGGTACCTCATATTTGGTAGGGCACTATGCAGTTCTGATCATCTTCTGTACCATTACCTACCCAACTACATTACGGATGACGAGGAAGCTATGTGCTACACCCACTTGGTAGAATACTCCCTCATCACCTAGTTGTACTAAATACCTCATATTTGGTTCAGCACTGTGCAGTTCTGACGATCTCTGATACCATTATCTACCCAACTACATTACGGATGACGAGGAAGCTATGTGCCACACCCAATTGGTAGAATACCCTCTCATCACCAATTTGTACTAAATACCTTATATTTGGGATGGCACTATGCAGTTCTGACGATCTTCTATACCATTACCTACCTAACTGTATTATGGATGACGAGGAAGCTATGTGCTACACCCACTTGGTAGAATACCCTCTCATCACCTAGTTGTAGTTGTTTGGGCAATAGGTAGGGGTTTCGTTAAATGACGTATACCAATTTACCTATCCCAAAGTTGATAATTTTTATTAAGTTTAGTTCGATTTACAAATAGGTACAAGTAGAAAGGAGCTCCTTGATTAATTTTAATTTTCTCCTAATTCTAGAAAACTGGTACCTAAGGCTCTTAGCTTATAGGAAAGTTCTGACCGTTTCGATGCTCTTTTTCGGGTTGAAGCCAGCAGTCGGTAGTTCTGGTGTCCGAGTGAGGTCCAATTTGTACAGGACGCTATGGTAGATGGACTCTGACGACGAGAAGGGAAGAGGGCTGCTTCTGAAGCCTATAACTGGGAAAAAATCGGATTTCCGTTAAAAAAAGAAAGTAGGGAGGCTGAAGCATCCTTGAGTGTGATGGCCTGATACTCACATTTGAGCAGATGGATAGTTTGATAGAGACATCCACAGGATACTGAAGACCTGCAGCATGCGGTGATGGCGTCGCTTTAGTCGGAAAAAATTGGCAGACGACAGGAGATAGAACGAGCCTTTGGATTGGAGCTTCGACGAAGAACTGAGGAAGGCGATGGACGCACTGCTGAGCTCCCCACTTAATTTCACTCGCGGGCACAAGCGTCAGTTCACAGTTCATAATAATAATACCTACTTACTCTTATCTTTCTGTCCACAGCTCGGACATGCTCCCCCCGAAATTTGAAAAGCAAATTTCAAAGAAAAAAAATTGAAAGTGGTTAAGGATCATTAGGATGGGCAGATGTTTTGAGAGGAAGAAGTGGAATGAGGTTAGCAACTGATCTCTTATAGGTCGCTGAAGAAGTTCTGAGAGTTACCACCCTGACAATGCCATCTGAACCTGGATGGATGTCCGAAACTCTCGCAGTAGGCCATTCCAGCTGAGAAGATGATGGATCCTTGATGAGAACAAGATCGCCAATTTCAAGGTTGGCTGAAGGCTTTCTCCATTTGCTACGAGCTTGGAGTGTGGATACGTATTCGAGATGCCATCTCTGCCAGACTTGATCAGACATCTTCTTCAAGAGCTGCCATCGATCAAGGCGGTTGTCTTCCACGTCAAGTAATGTTGGCTCAGGATTGACCGTAAGTGGAGCTCCAATAAGAAAGTGGCCGGGAGACAAAAACTCGAACTCCGATGGATCGGCAGATAAAGGGCATAGTGGCCTGGAGTTAAGAATAGCTTCAATTCTGCAAAACAACGTTGTAAGTTCTTCGAACGTGAGTGGAACGTTACCAGCAGCGAGGTACAAATGCCGTTTGACTGCCTTCACCCCCGCCTCCCATAATCCTCCAAAATGGGGTGAGTATGGTGGGTTAAAGTTCCAATTTATACCACGAGAAGAGCTTGCAGAGTCGATTCCTTTCTTAGTTTGTTCATCATTGAACCATTGTGCCAATTCTTGGAGTTCCTTGCTAGCGCCTTTGAAGTTAGAGCCGCAGTCTGAGTAAACGTCCGACGGGAGTCCTCTTCTAGAAATAAAACGGGAGAGTGATGCGAGAAAGCTTGAAGTAGAGAGATCTGAAACAGCTTCAAGATGTAAAGCTTTAGTTGTCATGCATACGAACAGACATAAGTATGACTTGTTGAGAGGAGCTTTACGGCGTCGAGATTCTCTTGTAGTGAAAGGCCCTGCAAAATCAACTCCTGTGTGAAGGAAGGCTCTACCTCCTTCAAGTCTATAGGTAGGAAGATCACCCATAAGAGGTGGTATCGATTTCGCTTTAGCTTTATAGCACTTCAAGCACATGAATAGTCTTTGACGAATAAGACGACGTGAAGCTGGTATCCAGAATTTCGTTTGGAGGAGAGCTTGGTTCAGATTTGGACCAGGATGCAAGAAGAGAGTGTGATAGTGGTCCACCAGAAGATTTGTGAAGTGCGATTTATTTGGCAGGAGAATAGGATGCTTCCGGTTTTCGGGAATATTTGAATTGGATAAGCGACCTCCAACTCGTGCCACTCCGACTCCATCTATGAATGGTTTCAGACCGGGAAACTGGTCTTCAAGATCTGATGTTTTCGGATTCGATCCTTTGAAGAAATGAATTCGCTGTACCATCTTGATGCAATTCGACTCGGCTTTGTGGAGTTCTGAAGGTTTCAAAACACCAATGCGTAGTGATTGTGGATTCCTCCTATTGTGCATCGCTCTCAAAATAATTGCTGCAACTCGAATGAGTTTAAAGTATGAGGAGACTCTTGACATCCAAGTGAGGGTTTCTTGACTACCAGATTTTGATGAGAGTAGAACGGAAGTTGAAATAGGCTTCAACTCCGGAAGATCTTCGTCGATTTTCGAAGTATGACTTGGCCATTCATATTCTGGTAATTTGAGCCAAGATGGTCCTGACCACCATAGATTGTTGTCAATAAGTTCAACTGGGAGTGATCCTCTGGAACCAATATCACTTGGGTTGTGTTCAGAATCAACATGACTCCAAGATATGACGTCCGTAAGCTCGGCTATTTGTTCAACTCTATTGGCCACGAAGGTTTTCAACCTATACGTTGGAGTTTTCAACCAACTAAGAACTATAGTGGAGTCTGAAAAAAAGCGATTTGGATGAATTGTTGGAGGTAGATTGGATATAAACCGTCGAATTGACTTGTACAATTTTGCCAACAATAGTGCTCCACAGAGTTCTAGTCTTGGTATAGATATCAACTTGATTGGTGCCAACTTGGTTTTTGAAATTATTAAATGGGATTTTATAACATGAGCAGTGATGACTCGTATATATAAAGCTGCACAGAAACCCTTTTGTGAAGCATCTGCAAATCCAACAATCTGGTATTCAAAAGGTTGATTGGAGAATGCGAATCGTGGAATTTCGATTTGTGACAATAGCTCTAACTGTTGAACTATGTCGTTCCATTGATTGGTTAAATCTCGAGAAACAGGATCATCCCATCCAAGTTTCAGTTTCCAAAGTTCTTGGACAAAACCTTTCATCAGAAAAGTACAGGGTGATATAAAACCAAGTGGGTCAAATATTCTGGCTACAGTTGATAGAATTGCACGTTTAGAAACAGTTGAAGGTGGAGGTTTCATTTGATATGAAAATGCATCACTGATTGGATCCCATTTCAGACCGAGTACTTTGATAGCAGTTGTTTCACTATCAGACCAAGTAACTGAAGTGTTATTTGTAGCCTTAGAAGATCCATCAGAAACAGTTTTCAATATAGCTGGATGATTACTAGCCCATTTGCTGAGGGTGAATCCACCTCTATGCATCAATGCAATTATTTCGCTCTGTAGTTCTAGAGCTTCTGAAATAGTAGGAGCGCCAGTAGCTAAATCATCAACGAATATATCCCTAGATAATACTTCAGCTGCTAAAGGGAATGAAGATCTTTCATCGTCAACCAATTGTTGAAGAGTTCTGAGGGCAAGATAGGGTGCACAAGATAAGCCGTAGGTTACTGTATTGAGCTCATAAGTTTGAACAGCATCTGAAGAATTGAAGCGCCACACTATGTGTTGATAAGCTCTATCAGTGGGATGCACGAGAATCTGTCGATACATTTTTACGGCGTCAGCCACAAAAACTACTGCATGACGACGAAAATGCATTAGTATATCCCTTATGTCGGATTGAAGCGGCGGACCTATGAGAAGTGAGTCGTTCAAGGAGCCATTTCGAGTTTTAACGGATCCATCAAAAACGACTCTAAGTTTCACTTCACCTCTATCTTCTTTCGTGACACAGTGATGAGGAATCACGAATTTAGAGGGTTCAGAGGTTTTTTGCATATGGCCAAGTTGAATATATTCGTCCATGAATTTATGATATTCCATGCTTAAAGATGGATTACGTTTCAGTTTGGATTCAAGATTTTCAAATCTACGTTTTGCTATGGAATGAGAAGTTGGAAATTCAACATTTGGTTCCTTGAGTGGTAACCGAACGACATAACGACCATCTTCTTGTCGATAGTGGTTATTTGCAAAGAATTCTTCTGCCTTAACATGTTCGGGATTTTGAATTTGATTGTACGATGCTGGTTCTTCTAATTCCCAAAATTTCGACAATTCAAAATTGAGATTATCATCTTTAATGTTGGGTGAAAATAGACAAATGGAACTGAAGAGATTCGTACTAGCGTGAGGTTCTATATAACGACCCATCACGATGTGACCAAAGACCGAGTCGAAAAGTTTCGGCAAATCATCACGAACTGACGTCATTGTTCCAATCATTACTTCACCGTATAAATCTGCTCCTAAAAGGAAGTCGATAGAAGTTGGTTCCCAGAATTTCGGATCAGCTAGTTCGAATCCTATGAAGTGTCGCCAAACGTCATAAGGAACGGGACAAGTTGGTAAATGATTCGTTATATTGGACACAACAACAGCATCAGTTGTGATAACACCAGATAAATCCTTTGAACGAATCACACAAGCTGTTTTACCTTTGGCACCGTCAAACAAAAATCCTCCCAGTGACGAAATCTTACGTTCACATCGAAACATGCTCAGACCCAATTTATTAACACATCGTGAGGTTATGAACGACTGTTGACTTCCAGAATCAATCGCAATTCGGAAACGTTGAATTTGACCTCTAATATCAACGAAGTTGGCCCAAGCTGTGCCAAGAATAACTTGAACGTTGGATGTATCGGGACATGCTGAAGCATGATTACATTGAAGTGAGGAATCAACGTTGGATGACCTTGACGGATTTGAAACATTTTTTGAATCATCATAGGTAGTAGATTGATTGGCAGATCCTTTCGAATGAAAATGCAATAAAGAATTATGGCGTTGTGGACAGAATCGACAATGCCATTTTGATCGACATTTTGATGTGGAATGCTGAGAATTCAAACAATTTTTGCAACCTTGCCAATTCCGCAATCTATTAGAACGCTCTTGTGGTGTAAAATTATAGAAATCGGAACAGTTGAGCAGTGTGTGTGAATTGTCACATATCGGACATCTAGAATTAATCGATTTTGATTCTTCTTTGGTCTCACTAGCCAATAACGTTGTTTTTTGTTTAAAATTATTATTTGAATTCTTGAATGTTTTTCCTTTGTTATGAAAATCCTTACTCTTGATATTTGTGGAATGTGATGAGCTTTCAAATTCCATGTTACCTTCCGATAACTGAAGAGCAACACATTTTTCACGAACAAATTTGACTAAATTTGTGAAAGTTGGAAAATCTACATTCTTGTTGGCGAACTCAAATTGTTCCTTTGTGTGCGAGTCTAAATTTCTGAATGCAAGGAAGAATAGGATGAATTCTGACAAATCCGTGATGTTCAACAATTTTAAAGCAGAAATTGCATCAGTTACATTTGACAAATACTTCAACAAATCCTTAGAATTTGGTTTTCCTTGATGCGATTTAAACTGAAGAACATGATTCAAATAAGAATTCGCCAATAAACGTTTTTTATCGAAGGTGTCTAGGAGAGATTGCCAAGCAAGAACATAATTACCTTCTTCCAATGTTAAATGACTGATCACTGCGGCTGCATTTCCTGAAAGTGATGATAATAAATAATGGAATTTTTCCATATTCGAAAGTGTTTCATCCCTGTGTACTAATGAAGAAAACATGTCGCGGAATTTAGGCCAAGCAGTGTATTGCCCATCGAATTTAGGTATCGAAATCCTAGGTAAATTTGAACTACGGTTTTCTGAAGTTACCGTAATATTACCTGGATTAGCTACTGGAGTAGGTTGACGTGCAGCAGCAGCAGCAGCAGCTTCATCGGCTTCCGTCTTGATAATGATCTCATAGTTTACGTGACATTGCTTATAGTATCGCTTAGCATTAGCAAATTGCTCTAAGTCCTTTTTCGTGGGAAACTCAGAAGATTTTTCTGCTGCTAAGTACCGATCCACTAGTTCATCGTAGCAAGATTCATATTTTTCAAAGTATTTTTCAAGTGTGCGAAAAACACCCTTGAAAGTGGAAACTTTGGTGGGATCCTGAATTGCGTTACGGCTGTAGTCCACAATGGTTTGAAGTTCATTTAAAGAGTCTGCTAATTTACGCTTCAAACTTGCAACCTTGAGATCGAACTCCGTAGTCATGGTGAAAGATTCGAATAACGGGAATGAATGGAGAAGGATAAAGGATTACCTACCTATTTGAGGGAGATATGAATCTAAATTCTAGAATGGGTTTCTAGAACAAGTTATAGCTCATTGATCATTGAGCAAATTAAATTTCAATGTACCAAACTGCGTACAAAAATCAAAATCAATGAAAATAGTTACCTATTTTCAACAAAATACGATAAAGTACCCAATTATTGAAAATTCAAAGTTCCAAAAGTTAAATGAAAATTGAACCATGAAGAATCGGAACTTACCGAACTAGGTAAGTAGGTAGTTGTACACCTTGTACAATATCAAAATGAACAATGTTAGAAACAACAAATTGGATCAAACTCAAAATTATAAATTCAAAATAACTATTTACTTTGCGCAAATATTTTGCGAACGAAATTGTAGGTACCTAAAATGTTTCGGAACCAAATTTAAATCAGGTTGGTACTACTACTTCACACGAAACTTCTGTCGTGCTTATTAATAAAATATTTGTGGAAGCGTACTTATAGTAATAAAGTTTATGAAATAGTGCTTATAACTCTTAAGCATAAAAAAAAAAATGAAAATAAAGATGATTGCAAGTTGAGTTGCGGGAAGCAAACACTAACTTCGTGATTAATACGATCGTGAATGAAAATAAATTAATAATATTCATTAGTGAGATACTTACTCACTTAAAATTGCATAGTTATGTTACATATAGGTATATGAGCTTGAATGAATGTAAAATCAAGGAAAATAAGGCACATAAGTTCCAAGACAAAGTAAGTAAGTATGTTAAAATACCTACTTGAAGTTTCTATTTGTCTGGACTTGAAAGTAATGTGAATTTGAATTTAAACCACGCTATTGCTACCAAAATATGTTTGGGCAATAGGTAGGGGTTTCGTTAAATGACGTATACCAATTTACCTATCCCAAAGTTGATAATTTTTATTAAGTTTAGTTCGATTTTCAAATAGGTACAAGTAGAAAGGAGCTCCTTGATTAATTTTAATTTTCTCCTAATTCTAGAAAACTGGTACCTAAGGCTCTTAGCTTATAGGAAAGTTCTGACCGTTTCGATGCTCTTTTTCGGGTTGAAGCCAGCAGTCGGTAGTTCTGGTGTCCGAGTGAGGTCCAATTTGTACAGGACGCTATGGTAGATGGACTCTGACGACGAGAAGGGAAGAGGGCTGCTTCTGAAGCCTCGAACTGGGAAAAAATCGGATTTCCGTTAAAAAAAGAAAGTAGGGAGGCTGAAGCATCCTTGAGTGTGATGGCCTGATACTCACATTTGAGCAGATGGATAGTTTGATAGAGACATCCACAGGATACTGAAGACCTGCAGCATGCGGTGATGGCGTCGCTTTAGTCGGAAAAAATTGGCAGACGACAGGAGATAGAACGAGCCTTTGGATTGGAGCTTCGACGAAGAACTGAGGAAGGCGATGGACGCACTGCTGAGCTCCCCACTTAATTTCACTCGCGGGCACAAGCGTCAGTTCACAGTTCATAATAATAATACCTACTTACTCTTATCTTTCTGTCCACAGCTCGGACAGTAGTATATTTCTCATATTTGTTAGGGCACTATGCAGTTATGACGATCATCTATACCATTACCTACTCAACTATATTATGGATGACGAGGAAGCTATGTGCTACACCCACTTGGTAGAATAACCTCTCATCACCTAGTTGTACTATATTTCTCATATTTGTTAGGGCACTATGCAGTTGTGACGATCATCTATACCATTACCTACCCAACTATGTTATGGATGACGAGGAAGCTATGTGCTACACCCACTTGGTAGAATAACCTCTCATCACCTAGTTGTAGTATATTTCTCATATTTGTTAGGGCACTATGCAGTTATGACAATCATCTATACCATTACCATCCCAACTATATTATGGATGACGAGGAAGCTATGTGCTACACCCACTTGGTAGAATACCCTCTCATCACCTAGTTGTACTATATTTCTCATATTTGTTAGGGCACTATGCAGTTATGACGATCATCTATACCATTACCTACCCAACTATATTATGGATGACGAGGAAGCTATTTGCTACACCCACTTTGTAGAGTACCTATTGTGCTATTGTGCTACTATTGTACTATTGTACTGCCTTATACCTGATATTTGGTAAGGCACGTGGCTCAGTGTAGGCTGCGTCTTGGGGTTCAGGAAGGGGGATGTAATTTTACCTCAGTCCAGTCACTTGGTTGGTGTTATCAGTGAGTAGGGGTTCACAGTATATTTTATCTGATTTTACTTTAATTAACTGTGTATTTGCTCAGACAGTTTAGTGACTAGTTTAGTTCAATATTTTTGTTCGGGCACTTTCATACAATAGAAAAACACTTGAACAATATTAATTATCTTTATATTTTAATAAGAGCAAAGCACGGGTAGGAATTCGTAAGGAAATGGTGAGCAACAAGTGGTTGGTAGATGGGAAACACTGACATGGACACTATAAACTGTATCCGATATTATTAATTTAAATAAATAACATAATATCAGTTTCCCATCTTATATTACCAATCTACTATCGCCTACAACCTTAAACTACAACTGTCAACGCAATAAATGAACAATTAAAGAAGAATTCGCATTTCGCTGTTACAAGGGGCTCCTCCCCCATCAAGTGATGCCCACTACGGTCTCGCCATGGCAGCAAATTAAGAGCATCCATCCAAGTTTCCGATTAATTTATTGTTGACGTTTCGTTCTGTTTCTGTGTTCCACATCGTTTATTGAAGAAAATTAATCGTGATATGAATACCTACTTGTTGAAGTGTTCCTCATTTGTGAGTATGTTCCACTCTTTGTTAAGTTGATTCTGAAATCTTTCAAAACACGGAACAGTTGTTGTCTTTGAGTTGCATACGAACTATGATTCAACTTAGTTATCTATGATTTAACTTAGTTAGTGTGGAGCTACCGATCAAACTGATGGGCCCTAAAATTTCAAGTATTCGATGGTTACTCGAACGATGACCCCGACATGACAAGCAGGTTCATTTCAAGGTACGCTGCCTTCTGGTCTTCAGGCCATGGTTGCTTAAGCAGTAAATGTTTCCACCGTCCGCTGGGACATTCTGCCAAACACGAAGGTTTGAAAGGAGCTAACTGCGATTTGCATGATACGAAAATCGCTGAAAACGGAGCAATCAACGAAGTTTCCAAAGGAACAGTCGAAGGTTTGCTCAAGAAAATCAGAGGGAAAGAAGCTATCAAGCATTTCTTTGGTGAAAAAGTTGCTGAAAAAGAAGCAATTAAAGAAGTTTCGAAAGGAGCAATCAAGGGCAGGATTGGAAAGAAAATCGATGCATTCTTTGCTTGGTACGGTCAGTTGACTGGAATGGACGATGTGCGGTTGATGCAGAATCGCGTGATCGAGGCTCAAGACACCTTCGTATTAGCCCAAGAAAAACGAAGGAATGTTTCATTGGAACTAATCCTCGTCCACCAAAAGCTGAATCAATTCAACGCTGAGTTGAACTCAATTAGTCGTGAAGAGGAACGGTAAAGTCATCCAAATTACTCTTTAGTAATTACTAGTAAATACTCGACAAAGCATGCAACTCAGCTATCGGAAATAATTTAATCTCATTCTAACCTTATTAATATTTATTTTAGGACCTATAAGTTTTTAAAGATATGACCTCCCTTCTACGTCAACGGATTGGGAACGGGGTCCACTGAATTATCAACTCCTTCTTTGCCAAAGAAGGAGTTGATAATGAGGAATTTCACCAAATTCTGTTTGCATTTTTCCTGAATAGTTAATGGTGTGGGATAGATGAAAATCGGGTTGATTTTGGAAAATAAGTCTCCTGTTATTTTTGAGGGACATTCAAAATTTATGATAAGAATAACCGGGAAAACGGACCTCTTCAACGTGAAGCGGAAAAGCTCGCTGATTGGCTGTTTGGATCGCCGTCTCCTCCCATTGTTGCCCGATGGTACGATGAAATCGTGTTATCTAAGAGGAAAGTTATCAAACAAAAACAGAGGAAACCCAATTTTCTCCATCTTGCTTTTTCTATATATATATATTTTTTTTTTTTTTGTCTTAAGTTCTTCGGTTTTGATCTTTACTGGTTTTCTGAAATGTTGCCTCTGAGGACTGTTCGAAGTGAGATTTCACGATCTCAGTGCTTCATGCGGCCATATATGAACTATTCCCGGTTGACGTCATCCTCCCGGTTTTTTAAACGTTCTTATTTTCTACACTGTTTTGTTTATTCGTTATTTGGGAAGTACGGGCTGAAAGTCACCGTTGGGGTTTTTTGAAATGCTGAATCCGAATTTAGGGTCAAAAATAGGAAATTCCGACATGGTGAAATTCCTCATTCAGTGGACGCCAATCCGTTGACGTAGTGTGCTTTGTTGGGTCGATCTACATAATATTTTTTTGCTGACCTCTCTTCCCTCCACCATTTTAAAATTAAACCAACGAAAAAGGTATCTTCTTCTTTTGATTTCTATGAAGTTTTTGGCATGCTTTCTATTTTTAAATTCTTTAGGAGCCACACTAATTATGAGGTTTTCAATTGGTAATCAAGTATGATTTTTCAATTTTAAGTTTATACCTGATGCTTCCAGAGAATCGAAAAACCAAACAAACTGCATCAAAAACGTATTTTATCGTCAGGTATTGCCATTCAAATTGAAACATTTTAGACTGGTACTTAATGTTAGGTGGATTCTGAGACATAACTGAACTACCTAGCATGTTTGCAGTAGGTAATGGGGTATTTCAGTCAATTTTTTTCATTTTTTTATTCAAAAGAGTAAGGCTCAGGAATAACAGTAATCGGGTCAGTTCGTCGAGAAAATGTTTTTAAAAAATCAGAGAAGCTAAGGAAAGTTGAAGATTTGAATGGTGTGACGTAGCTAGCCAATCGTGACGTAGCTAGCCAACTGTCTTTGAAAAAAGTATCCATGCACAGAAACCCTTGGAGGACCCTTGGATACTACAAAATACTACTCACACGCGCGCGCGGCGTTGTCCTTGCCTAGTGTGTGTGCATTTATAGCGGCCCGCCTTTTTCAAACGTGTGATCTCTTTAATTAATTTTTGTACCACATGTTATAGTATCATTGGGCTTAAAGTTGTAGTATATTGGTTTTCAAGGGTGCTGAATCCAAATTTGAGGTCAAAAACCTGAATTTCCGACCCACCGAAATACCCCATTGAGCACTTGGAAGTTGTTAGTTTGAGGCTGCTTTGCAAAGGGGACTTCGACCAGTAACAGACAACCCCTGGGTACTGTGTTTTGGTATCCTAGTTTTTACGTACACTCGATTTTACGTAGACACCCTACTCGTACTGTAGGGGCACCTTTCGTAATAAGGCGTAATAAGAAAGTCTGCCAAGTGGGTGTGGCACATAGCGTCCTCGTATCCATAACCCATTGTATAGATTATTCAATGCATAGTAGTTAACCCTTAACTGCACCAGCTATCATATATGATATGGAACTTTAAACGAGGCTCAAGAGCATTCTGGTGGTCTTCTCGAGCTCTTTGTGGTATTTTTACTTTAGTCAACTACCGCTAGATCTCATAAGAATCAAAGAATATCCATAACCCCTCCTGTAAGGTTATAACCTCTTTCAAATCAGCAGAAATCATGAGTTGACAACACGTGTGAAAAGTGTTGTTTTGCTGTGCCTCTTACAACAACATTTTTGAAGATTTTCGGCTGAAAAAATACTGCGTGCTGTCTCAAGATATGTAGAAATGAAATATGAAAAGAACTAATCGATCAAGTTTCCAGTGTTTATGGAAACTGTGCTTTTGCTTTGATATCTCATATGATAGAACGTGAAGGAGGAGGACCTGGGTGAATTTCATATATGATAGAACGTGGACTTCTCCACTGCATTACCATCTCGTTCAAACGTGATACAAGCCACTTGCTGCACATGATGTTTTTTTTAAATCTAATTTTATTTTATGTTTTTGATGGTTTTATAAATTTTATTTGACGTCAGCATAAATTTCACATTAGGTATCCCTACTATATTTCAGAAATGGTTCCTAACCACTTCACATATGTGAACAGAGATGGAACCAAAAGAATCTAATTACATAAAACCCCAACCGTATGTACATGCATGTATGTATGCATGTCGCCGATCGCGAGGAGT
Organism: Apolygus lucorum; assembly: GCA_009739505.2. NCBI lineage: Eukaryota > Metazoa > Arthropoda > Insecta > Hemiptera > Miridae > Apolygus > Apolygus lucorum. Next base: position 62,552,877 of record CM019179.2, read on the forward strand.
TAGAGTGGTCGTGGGAGATGTCACATGAAGCTGAAGCCACCTTGTCAAAAATTGTCTACTTATTGTTTAGTCTTCAACTATTCTTGTCTATAGTCTGGCCAATGATAAGAGGAAAATTTATTGCTGCCTACAGGCCTTTTTTTTAATTACATACATACAAATTATCATAATAAATGCTTTGAAAAAATGTCTTATGTATAGTATATCACTAGATTTTTGTCCATAATCCTACTAAGTTTCTAAATAGGTGATAGAAACTCCAAATGAGCAATTATGCTTTCTTATAGCATTATAAATGTGATTTTTAAATAGCATTATGCGAGAAAACTTATTTGGTCTCATGTATTTCTTTCAACCATTTTGCTCGCATTATATCACATATGAAATCATCGTCTCGGCTGCTTAACCACGTTCTATCATATATGATAAGGGCATAGATTAGGGATTATCGGTCAAACTATGTAATTTAGGGACTTTTCCTTGTCACTTTCGTTTTCAGGGGGCCAAAATACATGAAATTCTTTTTTTTTTTTCAAGAAAATCGGAAATTGTGTGCAGTTAAGGGATAATCTCGAAACATCAGTTTCTAAATACCTTTCACTACCCTCGTAGGGGACCATCTAAACTTCAACCCGCAAATGTAATCCCCGAAAATATCATCGAAATCGAATGAGAAATGTAGAAGTTATGGCTGTGGCAAGGATTTTACGTTGGCGCATGCGCAGCGGCTATTATCAATCCGGGGGTGATGATTTTCATAGAGGACCATCTACACGCCAACCCGCACATTCCCTAAAAATGTCATCGGAATCGGATGAAATTGTGGAAGTTATTGCCTTGGCAAGGATATCACGTTTGCGCCTGCGCAGCGGCTACTATCTGTCGAGGTGGTGATTATTTTCATTGGAGACCATCTACCTACACACCAACCGTACAATCCCTGAAAATTTCATCGAAATCGCGTGAGAAGTGTAGAAGTTATGGTTGTGGCAGGGATTTCATGACCGACACGGAACCAAAATTATTCAGGAAGGTCTGAAAAGTAAAACGCGAGTGGTTATTTTGATTTTGGAGAACTTTTTTTCCAACCTTGAAAAGTGGAAACAAAGCTTCCACTACCTTGTGTAAGCCCCTAAGTGATGTAGGTGATAACGTTGTCCTAGGATTGTTGAGAAGTTAAAGGAAAATAATATTTTCCTTTAAGGAAAATTATTATGCAACTTAATTATACTTATTATGCAACTTATTACTGCAACTTATTATGCAACTTAAAATACAAATATGAAAATTACTTAACACTCTCCGTGCGGATGATGGTAATAACCATCATGCCGAGTTTCGCGAGTGGCAAGTGATGGTTTATACCATCACAGCTCTCTCCATAGCTCCAAGCATATCTCCGAGCTGTTCATCGTTCTGCTACCTAGTGGATGACTTAAGAACCTCTTTCGGATTTTTTTCGTGCTTAGTAGGTCCTCTTGTCGCCACCAGAGTTCGCCGTTTTTACTTCGGGGGATTCTGTTATCTTATTTGCGGGTTTGCACTCAATGCGGGTTCCTGACCGAATTCCTGACAAAAAGGTCTTCCGCCACTGGCGAAAACGAGTTTACCATCATCCGCACGGAGAGTGTTAACTGAATGAGCAACTAACTTACCGCTCCTACCTTATGTACGAATGACTCAAATGCTTACTTTCTCTCCACTGATTTTTCTCAACTTCCAGGTACTTGCAACTTTTGCAAGAGGAGTTCAGAACTCTTCAAGCTGAGAAGCGAATAAAGTTGAGGCTCATGGTTTGTGAGAGGCACGAGAGAGACTCTTTCAGCGTTCTGGCGTTGGAATTGAAGGCGAGTCACGAAAAGGAGAGATCCTACATGCAGAGATCCAAGTACCTGAACGTCATTTGGTGCGTGATCGGTATGGTCACTTCATGCATTGGCTCGTGGGCGTGGAACAAGGATATCAATAAGAGGTTCAAGACAATAGAACATAAGGTTGGTATTTGCCGCAAACTTTTGTAGCTTATTTTGAAAAAACCCCAAACAATCCTGGCTTCCAGTGAAGAGCTCTCTTCTGGCTGTTGGGTAGCAACTAATGGGTTACACAACATTAAATGTTGTGTACAATACATTCAATACACAACAACAATACAATACAATAAATTCAAAAATGAAAATGTTGATATTTCCCCCCTAAACTAAAGAAACTCATTTGGAACAAAATTACTTAACATATTAAATTTTAATATGTTAAGTAATTTTGTTCCAAATGGGTTTCTTTAGTTTAGGAGGGAAATATCAACATTTTCATTTTTGAATTTATTGTAATTTGATTGGTACCGTCAACCGGGGTGATATGAATCAGCCGGGGTGATATGGATACTTTGGAGGCAGCAATGCTTTTAGCGATTGCAGCGTTACCTGGTGACGTTTGGATGTGATCTGGTAGCAGAATATTGAACTAGGTATTTTGCTTCACCACCTTCATCCATGATTCAGTCGATTCAAGGATGTTAGGAGGTCATCCATGAAGAATTATCAGATCCATAGAAACGCCGCACTTTTGTGTTGTTTGTTTACGTTCATCTGTGTAGCCAACCTATGACCAGAAAACTTGATCTGCGTATTTTTTATCATATCAACAACTTCTCATGAAAAGAGATCGATTTTGTGTTTTGTTTCAACTTAAAACCCCCCTTGTCAGTGGATGATTTTGTGAATTTCGGAGTTTTTGAGGGGTGAAGTGAATCGGGAGAAAATGCCTCGACATTACCAGGTCATTGGGCATCTCAAAAGAGCACGAGCACTTATTACTTGGGACACTGTTAATGATTATTTTACTGAACTGAAGAACAGTCAAAAAAGAAAATGAAAGGTTAAAAAAAAGAAAAGGGCTTTGAAATGAGGAAATTGATGGTGCATTCAGGCTTCAATGGAGTGAAGCCTGAACGCACCGTCAATTTCCTAATTTCAAAGCCCTTTTCTTTTTTAACCTTTCATCTATTCGATCTTCTATTTTTTAAAATAATTTTAGTGATTCGTTTCACCTCGTTACTGGATTGGAGTGAATTTTACATCGGTTTTTGGCTTTGATCCATATCACCCCGACTAACGGCGTGATATGGATTATGTTTCATTAAAAAAATAAAAGTGAAAAAAGGTGCAAATCACAAAAATTGACATGGTACCGTCTTCTTGACATCTCAGAGAATCTATATTCGGAAAGCCAGCTCGCTCTAAAAAGAGTGGGGTCTAATTTTTCAATAAAAACTGCAAAAAATGATCCATATCACCCCGGTTGACGGTACCTACATCAATTATACTTATCTGAGTAATGTGGAATATCGAAACATTATAATATAATGTTATGGTAAACATATTATGTTCACCCACTTTTTGTGAAGAGGAAACCTGATTTATTTCATCAAATTCAAGAAATGGCAGATTCAGCATTTTGAATCGCCAGGAAATCCAGATTTTCCTCATAAATATTTCCTTTTCTACAGGGTGTCCCAGAAGTTATGGTCCACCCTCCGGCATTTCCGTAATTAGCTGCGTAAAAAAAACGTCTGCCAAGTTGGGTGGGCAGTAGAGCTTCCTCACTCATTGTAACATGGACGTATAGAATCAGTTGGCGAAAAAATTATGATTCAAAGAGTTATTGAATACCAAAATATTGGCGATAATATGTATTTTCAACGTAGAATTTTATTTAGCGGTCCACCGTCTAGGACCTAACCCACACAATCCCTGAAAATTTCATCGAAATTGGTTGAATAGTTACAGAGTTTTGGTTGTGACAATAAATTTAAAGTTCGCGCATGCGCAGCGGCTATTGCTTGACCAATTTGATTGAAACTTATAGGGTGTCTCTTAGAAGTTAGTCCCTAACTAACCTCCAAATTTGAGCAAAATCGGTTCATTAGAAACCGAGGTTCCAGGAAATTCACGTTTGCGCATGCGCACTCGCTCCTATTGGTCCGAAGGTGCTGAAATTGATAGGGGACCGTCTAGGACTTAACCCGCACAATCCCTGAATTTCATCAAAATCGGACCACAGGTTAGTATAGTTTTGCCCGGGACAAGGATTGACCACAGACAGACCGACAGACAGACACACACGGAACCAAAATTGTTCGGGAAGCTCTAAAACGCAAAAAGCAAGTGGAAATTTTGATTTTGGAGGACACTTTTTTTTTTCACTTCTTTCACGAATACAAAGCTTCCCTACCTTCGGTAGTGAGGAAGCAAAAATGGGCCCAACGCCATTTTTCATATTTTTTTGTGAAGAATTCAGAAAAAATACTTTCGCGCATAAGAATTGCGCGCAATTGACACTAACTTTGTTTTTTCAAATGGGAACCCCCATTTTTTATTGCAGATTCAGATTCTACGTCAAATTTCATGAAAAATTCATACCCGAACCGATTTTTTTCATTGCGTGCAACTGGTACTTTTCGCGCGCCAAGTGACCAGGGTGCGCAAGTACTTTTTTTAAACCCCAAGTGTGGCACATGTTTTTTTCATTATTTTTGACGCTGAATCACGTGGTGAGGTCCTTTCTTCGATTTTATCGTTATTTTTCCAAATTTAGAAGGAAAAATTATGGTTTTGGACTTTATTTTTCCTCCCTCTTTCGCAACATGGGCTGGAGACTGGCTATGGCGGGATTAAAAATAAATTCCTCACATCTAAATTTAAAAAAATAATGTTGGAAAGTAGGTAGGTACTTACCGTCCTTTAATGTAAAACCAACCCCCACTTTTCAGCCCTTTGAAGTGGCTGACGATAACCATACGCTTTGGGGCACTGGACCATTAGATCCCAAATGGGTGGAGTCCATGTATCAATGAGGAATTTCACCATGTCGGAATTTCTTATTTTTGACCCCAAAATCGGATTCAGCACCTCGAAAAACCCCCTTAGGCAAACTTTCAGCCCGAACTTCCTAATTTACGAATTAACAAAACAGTGTAGAAAATACGAATGTTGAAAAAAACCGGGAAAATGATGTCATGCTGGAATAGTTCATTTATGGCCGCTTGAAGCCCTGAGATCGAGAAATCCATAGTCCCCAGATGCAAAATTTCACGAAACAGTAAAGTTCGAAATCGAAAAACTGAAGAAAAAAATAGAAAAAGCAAGATGGGGAAAATTAGTTAGGTTTCCCCTGTTTTTGTTTGATAACTTTTCTCTTAGAAAACACGATTTCGTCGTCCCAATGGGCAACACTGGGAGGAGACAGCGATCCGAACAGCCAATCAGCGAGCGTTCCCGCTTCACGTCCGTTTTCCCAGTTAGTTTTGAAATTAAAAATTTTGATTGTCTCCCAAAAATAACAGGAGACTCTTTTTCCGAAATCAGCCCGATTTTCATCTATCCCACACCATTAACTATTCAGGAAAAATGCAAACAGAATTCGGTGAAATTCCTCATTTGGTTACACTTACTCGTCAAATATTGAACCAAAAGACTGATGATAAACACTCTTGTGATTGATAATCAGTTGGTATCTCTTCTGAATGTGGCGATGTAGGAAAGGTATTTTCTGTTTATTGGTATCGATATTTATACATTCAAGTATATTTATCCTGCATCGTACGTTCACTGTTAATCGGATAACAATCAGTAATGATGATCTTTTTTTTCTTCAAGTGTATTTTGGAGTGAGTAGGTACCTAACATCTAGGGAAAGTTGGTCCCATGCTTGTTCTTTCCTTGATTTGTAGCAATAAGGAGTTCCAAATCGCAGTCGTAGTAAGTAGTAATTTCAAGTACTTCCCAACTTATTGATAAAGTAATTCAACATTCAACAGTTGGAAAGTAGAAGAAATATAAGTTTTTCTTTGAAGGAAAGAAGTTAGTGTAACGCTTGCATACGAATCTGCAACACATGTGGACATTTTATGTCTTTAGTTCCCTCCACCACCATTTGAAAATTGCCTTTGGCTTTTGCGCTATTTTTGTCTTACATAATACCCAAGTGACAATAAAACAAGCGGCATTGTTTACTACATCCATCAATAACATTGATAATTAATTATAATTACGACATAAATACCAAGAACAAGTACTATAGAAATCGTGATGAATCGAGAGCTTTCACACGAATGGTGAACTATTTCTAGCCCCCAGACAGTATTGTCGGGTTTCAGCGCTACCTACCGCCACTTCAACTAACTACCATTTCTGATATCTTATCAGGTGATCACGCTCGCGACCGCATTATCGACGCTCCTCTAACTTGCAGTTATCCCAAGATTACAATGTAGCAAAGAAGAACAACACAAAAATTGAAAACAACTCAAAAATGCAATATCAAGTTTCTTTTCCTCGCAATTTAAAAAGGCAGGGGAGTAAAGCCGCCAAACTTAGAAATTAGAGAGTGGTAAAACCGAGGTGGTAAAATCGAGGTAAGCCTACTTTTCAGAAATGCCGCTTGACCACGCTCACATCGAGCTGAAAAAGGATAATAGTTCGCTGAAGTGGCGGTAGGTTCCGCTGAAACCCGACAATATTTTCTGGGGTCCAGACTCTGTAGTTCTTTTTAAAACTAAAGAAGTTTCATTTCCACAGAAACGGCTTGGTTGTACGTGAAAATCATCAGAAATTAATTAACACTTTTCGAGTGACATAAAATGTCAAAATAAATTAACCGCATGTGTAACGCTCATTAAGTAAGTGTTCATCTTCAAGACTATTTTTCAACTTCCTCGTATTTTTTGTTATCCTTTGCAGATTGCAGCAATTGCAACTCAAAATAACAAGTCAAAAGAAAACTACTGGACAAACAAACTTTACATGATTCCTGGGGTCTCCATGTTGACATCGGCTACTGGTTGGATCTTATCTCGCATCTTCTGAATAATCTGCTACTTCGAATGTTGTCTTCCTACTAAAAACCACCTACGCAGCTGGTGAGATATACTTGGTGAGCGCCTTCCTCACATTGTACCTTGGCAGACCCTTCACCATTGGTAATATAATATGCTAGTTATGTAGCTAGTAGCTACCTAAAAGATTGGTCATTATGAAAAAAAAAATTTAATCAGTTTTCTTGAAAATTATTAGTTATTTAAAGTATATCAAGAGGACTGGTTAATTTAAATTTAGTTTTCGTCAAGAGGTAGGTGGTTACTGAATAATAAAACTGCATAGTACCTATTAGTCATATAGGGATTTATTATTTTTAATAGATAGTACTCGAATTAGGAAAAATATGCTTTCTCAGACACTAAATTTGAAATTTTACGAATTTTTTAGCTAATAGTTTTCACGTACCATTCTTATGGGCTGCCAATTCTGTTTTTCGCCATGGGGATCGATATCTCTGGTTCTCATGACAATTGTAATCTGAGAGGTACTTCTTTTGCGTTTTTCTCAAAACTGTGTAAAACGGGTAAAACTAATGTAAAACTATGTAACTATGTAAAACCACTGTAGGTGTAGACCAGTCATGTACCCAATCATGTCTGAGCTGAAGCCTACAGTCAGAAATCAAGCCATAACGTAGGAACAAAACGCTGCAAATTATTACACAATGGTTTATTATTTTTTATTTTTCTATATAGATCACTTGTCTGCAAAGCCACCAACCATCCAACATGAAGAAAAACATCGATCGCATTTCGGTCAGCTTTAATTTGAACGGAGATTAGGCCTCTTTTGCGATTCACACTCATGTTTCTGATTTATCGTACGTCCAACCCTTAAATTCTTGTAGGGAGCGAACGGTTTGTCCTACAGAGCTCCGGGTGGTCTCAAAAAATTCTATAGAATCTTAAATTGAAGGAAAAACAATACCCTTGTACCAAAATTTTTTGAGTTAGGGCGTTTTCAAAATTTCAAAATTGATTTTGGAACCCTTAGAAGTGACCTACAAAATCTTCGGGGCACAACTAAACCCCATATGGAGCCTACATACCAAATTTCATCAAAATCGGTCAATGCTAAGTGGCAAAAGTGCAGCGCACGGCGGACGGACGGCCAAATTTTTATTCGATTTTTGGATTCTACGTACCTTGAAACGTAAACCATCAAATTTTGAGGGGGTGTTAAAAAAAAATTTTCTTGGTCGATTCCAAAGGTTCATTATTGAAAATAATAAACCAAAATGTAGGGTCATAACTTAATAATAATTCCAATGAATCTATGAGGTTCCACACCTTTTCTGTCTGCGAAGCTTGATATGCGTGATGTACGTTATAATCTCGTACTTAATGGGTTTGGAATTGAGTTGAAAAATGACTGCCATTATTGGGACGATATTGAGTTATTGATAGAATTGTATGACGAGACATGCAGCTGTGCGTCATATTTAAATTTTAGTTTTGCTCCTACATATTTAATCCCATTATGGATATGATTTGGTGATTGATGTCTTCGTAATTGATATCCTGATGAATTAGCATGGCTGAACCTCCCCATCCGTCTTGTTTGTCGCCTCGCAGAATGTTGTATCTACTCATATTAAATGACCTATTTACTCCTAACCAAGTCTCACTGATCAGGGCTGGACTCAAGGGAATGAACTGAAATGCGAAGAGGTTACTGATCACAAAATCTCTCCCTCATTGAGGAAATGTTGGATACTCCGTTACCTAGACAGGGAGGTGAGGGGCCTTGGCCAGCCTTTTACAACCTGGTGAAAACGTGTATTCTGTGCGCTTAAATACACCATGCATCTGTGGCCACTCCATGTCCGCCTTCATCTCTAGCTGTGCCACCACCTGGAAGGAATGATGTCCCCACTCCTCCTTGTTCCTGCTCTCACCCTGAAGGGAAAGAGTAGGCATGTGGAAGGAAACCATTAGGAAGAATGAGAAAAACCTTCAAAGAGTAATATTGTATGGCAGTTGTGTTAATGAAGCATATCGTGTCGTTCTGATTCGCCTTAAAAGAATATCCCCTCATTGGAAAAGACTGAAACTGAAAACCCTTCCCTCCCCTTAAAAATATTTTGTAAGCTATCAATATTTTTATAACTTGTATTTTCTTTGTATAAACTTGAATATATTATGTTTATCTTAAGAGAGTTTGATAAGTTGGTTTTCTTGAGAAAGTTTAAGTTTTTGTTTTCATTGTATTCTTCTTTCATTTTATCTCTGTTTCCTTGAAGTTATATTGTGTTCTAGTTTGGATATTTATAGTTTTTATAATTTTTAGCTATTTCCTTGTTCTGCTTAGTAAGTGTTGGTAGCAAAAATCAAAACTTTTAGGATACCTCATAAGGGTTACAGATTTGTTGGGATCGTAGTTATTTTGATGGTTTTCCGGTTCAGTATGTCATCCAAAACATTCGATTTAATGGAAAAGAGACTAACGAAAGCTGGAGTTCGAAGATGAATAGGTAGGAGGTACCTGCTGGATATTGAAAGAAAAAAATTGATGACATTCTCTCGAAACGTCACGAAAAAAAATGTGACAGCAGATGTCATGCGTGTGGTATTCATCTTATAACTGCCGTTGATGTAGGTATAATTATCAAATCCTTGAGTCCGGAGGACTATCTAATCTATTCTATTTACTCCATCAATTTGTACCTACTTTCCTAATAATAAAACATCATACTGGCGCTAGTTCTCCCTGGCCCCACGGGGAGCGCAGGGCAATTGAAATGACCAATGTTACCGATAATTTTATGTTAAGGAGTGATTACAAGATGGCCCGAGAGTGCAACACAGGCAAATCATAATCATTTTTTCTTATCTTGATCTCAGACTTATTTAATTATCAAAGTTAGCAGTTTTGCCGCTGTTGTTATAGTTGGGCTGTCTTGTTTGACTCATCAATCATCAATTGGACCGCATTATGCAAAGTGAAAAAATTTCCAAAATTTAGCTTTTCTGATCGTTGGATTTATCTCACCGAGTAGAATCGATTTCTTTAGATACCTACTACAGCCCTCTTTTTGTTAGAAAATGGAACTATTTCCTAATATACTAATCAACATTCACTAAAAAAGGCATTTTGAATTTCGCAATTCCCTACGACACACCCTGAAAATGTTATGCAATTGTCTACCCAACAAACGTCACACATGAATATTCGTGGTTAGTTTGGATTTATGTAGTATCTATTTCTCTGGAACAACTGCGAGGGGCCGTATTTTATTGTTTCTTATTAGGTATTTGCGTTTCTCTTCAGTTGAAACAGCTTAATGAATTCGCAGTGATGCGGAAAGCTAGGCTCATTTTCCTTTTTATTACTGATTACTGATCTCTCTCGTGTGTCAGTGTTTTCCAGTTTTCCTTTCACCCAAAGTATTTATTCAAAAATCTTTTGATTCTGAAAGCCTGTTCTCTTGATTAGTATGATTTATAGGGTTAAGAAGATCCTTGATCTTTGCAAGAAAGGGGTTTCAAAACCCGCGCCTCAAACATCAATGTATTTTGTTTGTCTCTCCACTAGAAATTTGTGTCACAACCCAAGTTGAATGATTTGCACAGCATGCTGCATCTCATTTCCAAAGTAGACCAGCCATTTTGTACATCTTCGATTTTCGAAGAAGATATAGAGGACGATACACATGGACTTGAAGGGCGGCTGGATTTTGAAATAGTAGAAGAGTGGTGAAACGTTTATTGACCATAGTCTTTGGCTATATTCATTATCCATACCCTGACAAATTGGATACCCCACACATTCCTTTTTAATATTCTCCAGTGTTCATATTTTATTTTAAATTTTATTTAAATATCATTATATTTATCACAATTCATTTATTTAAACCTGGATGTATGTTTTTGATATTCGCAAGTGTTTATATTTTCACTGTTTACTATCTAATAAGACAATCAAAAAGGAAGATCTACTTAAGCTGAATATTCCATCCTCATTGTGTGGCCAATCAAAGATGAAGTGTTTAGGGAAAATATTTTTACATAAGAGTTTTATAATAAAATATATCTTTAGGTACCATTGTACACTGTGTTAAATTATATAAATAGATAATAGGGGTACTCACGGTTGAGCTTATCGTGTTAAACGTGTTAAGTGGCAAACTTGTTAAACAAAAAAACCGTGAACAACCCCAGTCGACTCGTGTTAAACGTGCTAAAGTTGTTGGTCTCATCACTCCTTCTTCTTCGATTACCTGGCTAGATCGCAGCCATTAGGGTCGTATGGTTGTTGTGTGGCATGATTCGGTGGAGGAAGTGTGAACGAGAAGGGGAAAACGCCATAAATTCGGTAAAAATGAGGAGAAAAAAATCTACAACGTCCATCATTGTTTGTTCCATGGTAAAGAAACAAGCAAACTTTTATACCACCTATATTGTTTACAGATTTTTTACTTTCTACACTGAAAATTTGAGGATTACTCACTGCAGTCATGTCGAAGAAAAGTTATAAACAAGAACTTGTTGATGATGAAGTGGTCAAGAAAACAGTTTTTCGCATTTTTCCTTCACTTTCATTGCATCTATTTGTTCCTCCCAACTACCTTTCTCTTCCCTCCATACCTCCAAGAGACCTCCATACCTTCAACTCCAACTCAAATAACTCACAAAATAACCGAGAAAAACAAACGAACTCCAACTCAACAGACTCCAACTCAAAAAAACTAAGACGAAACTAATTAACTCACAAGACTTGTGAGTTAATTAGTTTCGTCTTAGTTTACTTAGTAAACTGACTGAAAAACAGCTGGCAAGTTATCGGCCATTTTCTTTCTGATGTTTCGACGGATAACACGTTTAGCACACACTTTAACAGACCATTCGGGTGTGTTAACTTACGACGACTGATAACACACTTTGATAACATGTTTACGACCGATTCGTTCGACGTTAAACACGTTCTCGACGTATAACACGTTAACACGTCGAGAACGGCCCGACCGTGAATACCCCTATTATTTTTAAGCAATAATTTAATAAGCGACAAATTTGCGGTTGTTAGGATTTTTCGCTCAAATTATTATCGGTAACATCGGTCATCCAAATTATCCTGCGTTCCCCATGGAGCCAGGGAGAACTAGGGCCAGTATAACGTCTAGTAGCAGAGTGGGAGTCCACCTCAGGCCTCCCACTCCGTGCCAGTAGTATTTTTGCCACTGAAGTGTTTAGGTACTTTAGATGTGTGATTGAAGCCTCTCTTTGAAGGACAGTGTCTTGACTTTGATGGACTTTGTGTAAATCGGAACTTTCCCCAAGCTAACACATTTGATTTTGTTATTGTTAATCACCAGCTAAAACCCTCCTGAGACAGATACTCGCAGCTTTTATTCCACAAGGCACCTTGGGAACGCCTTCCTCCCATTCCCCTTATGAGTTCGAAACAGTTGTCACCTTTGGTAAAGTACCAATTCATTTTGTATTCTTCTTCTCGTTGCCTGTGTTGCCGAACTGTGTTTTACTAGCAAGGAAATCCCCAGATTGGCCTGATGTGACGTGCCCTTCAGGCACACCAGGAATCCTTTTCCACCGTCTTGTTTTGTATGCCCTTCAGGCTAATTATTGACAAGTAAAACCTGTTTTTCTACTTGTTGACCCATCTGGCCAATCTGGGGATTTCCTTGCTAGTAAAACACAGTTCTTAATTATATTCTCTGTCCGCTATCAGGCGCGCATTCCCGTCTGAGGGAACGGTTGAACCATTAGAACTAAGACTTACAAACTATTCTTACCAGTACTCTTAACGGATTCTAAACTATACTGAGATAACTAAAGGAACTTGCCTTGTTGATGAAACTGTTGAACCGTGCCTTACATTAGCTTTTTGTACTTAGTAATTGTAAATCTTTTGGGCGATATGATGAAGGGGTTTGATGGGGTTGGTAGAATTTAGAAGATCCTAAGAATTACTTTAGTGGTTTTGTTAGGCAATAAAGATCCTATCACTACCACCAATTGTAATGGAATGATTTTGGGGGTATCTAATTTTGAAATTGGTTTTGCAATCAAATTGTCAATAGTAATAGTAATAATTCTAGGGTATTGTTTTAGAGATGTCCCCAAATTATTATTCAGCAAATGTTGAGCAGGGAAGTTATTTTAAACTCCACCACTGCCATCAAATTGTAAGGATAAAGTTGTTAACTTATATTTAGAGTCAAAAGTTAAAGTAAGAACTATTATGATTTATGTTTTTCTCTAGTTCAGTCAATAAAATACCATTTTTGTACCAACCAGGTGTTGAAATTCTTGACTTTGTAACCGCCCTTCCCTGAAGCTGCGGTTTAAACTTCCCGCCGCCTCAAATGCACAACAACACACTCTGGCGGAAAAGCGCGCGCGACATCATGCAGAGATACCAACAGCTGATAACCCGAACGAGCCACAGCCACCTGCACCTACCGCGCATGCGCGCCGCTCCGCCCCACCACCGACTGGAGTGGGGGAGACTTCGAGATCGCCTCCCTCCGCATGACCCACCGGTCATTCTACGGTTGCCACTGCTGGTGGAGAGAGAGTGAGTCAAGGTGTATACGGCCCCCCCGATCCTGCAGTCGTACACCGTATTATCGCCCGTGAGCTGCCCTGCTGCCTGAGGATAACTCCGCAACTCTGCACCTCACACCGGACTCTTTGGATATCCGGCCCCTTCTTCTACACCGCCCTCGGGATCCACGGTAGGCTTTTGCCATTCCCTATAAACTTTCCTTCTTCGTGAAGACCTTTACTTCGAGCAATAGACAAGAGACTGAGAATTTAATGCTCATCATATAAACCATTTTTGCACTGTGCTTAATCATATTTAATATTGTAAATTGTAACTTTTATATTTGTAACTTGTAAAGAAACTTACCTTGTTTGAAGAACTCATGGTGTACGCCCTCAGCGTCCACCATCTAATATCGTACACCAAGTCGTAACGTAACACAAAGATAATAATCTATTTTCTATAAAAGTACACATATACTTACCATTGCATTTCAAGAGTCCAATTGATATTATTTTCGTTGTTGAAGTAACTTGTACCTACTTGGCTAGAAATACATCTAAGAGTCGTGACGAAAAGCTGTCTTCTCAGTTAAAGCTTCCCTCAAATCTCACTGCAATTCAGTTCATTCTTTGGGTCATTTCACTTAAATTGCCTATTAGGATCATTTAGCATTCAGCTTCATAATTCACAATAATCTTTCAAATATTCATTTAACTTCATTATATTCATAAGTCTTCGAGACGTCCTACAAACGTAGGTGGTGGCAGCTATCAACAGAAGGAACTACAAAGGTAAGAGAGATATATTTATTTGAGTGTTTAACCGACTCGATGTCCCCCTCGGTTGCATCCTTCAGAAGTAACCGAGAGTGATAAAAACGGGTTACATATTTGGTGAACAGCGGTGGCGATTCTGAGTCAGTTCACTTAATTGTGTTTGATACATAATTGGTGAACAGTCATAAATTCCTTTGACACTAAACGCCTAGACTGTCTAAAATCAGTAACTACCACGCATATCTCTCGAACCAACCTATTTTCTTCTGTTTAATAATAATTTTCTTGTTAGTAAAATCAATTTTTGAAAAGCAGTGAAGAGTTGAGGTTAGTTTTACTACAGCTCACGATTTTGACTTGTGCATGTGCATGTTACTAATAAGGGTGTCAACTACACAATTTTGGTAGGTACACAAAATTGCACCAACACATAATTTTGATTTGAATCGTACTTTATTGCTTCACAGTACACCGTTCACTTGAACGGCAATTTCAACATATTTCTGAGCAAGCTAAAGTTCGTTCATTCCCCGATTTTCGTACATGGTTAACGGTCCGAGACCGTACACCATATTTTGAGACCAAGTATTTTGTGGAGAAAGGTGTACGTAGGCTGATCCTACGTGCAGGAATTTCGTACCAGGTACCAGAAGGTCGAACCCTTCTGACCAAGCGGATTTTAGGTCTGCGACCCCGACTATAACAAAGGCGGACTGTTGAAACTCGAAGTTTCCCAAATCCGACCCCTTTTTACCTGACTTAGACAAATTGCACCTCTTGGTACAATAATTCCCGATTTTGACTAGTAGGAACTTCACTCTAAATTTCTAAGTACATATTTGGTACCTATAAGTAAAAGTAATTATTACATATTTGGTTCATATAAGTAATACATAATTGAGCGCATAATTACATAATTGGTTGCATTATCCCGACAAATTTTATTTCCGTAAAAATTGTAAATTTTGTTGAGTTTAACCCACGTGCAGGTTTACTAAGCGTTCACCCTGAAAATCGTTCACCTTCAGTGATTGTGTCTGCACGTTACATATTGATAACGATATTTGGTTAGTTACCCAATATACGTACATAATTGGTAGCAACTTTATAGGTTTACATAATTTAGTATTTTGTTTACATATTTAGTATTTTTTTTTTTTTTGATATCTTGCATATTTGGTATCTGATAATTTTGAAAAGTAAAATCAAGAAAACACATTTTCCTAAACCTGTCCTTGACAAATTTTATTTTGGTATATAAAAACTGGTAAAAATTTCAGGAAAATCCAGTAAACTTGTTGAAATCCCCGTAGGAATAAAACTCCGGATCGTACACCATCAGTGTACGTTCACCCAACACATTCCCTTGTTTACTAGTTGAAAGTTAACTTTGAAGAATAAGGTCCAGTACCCTTGAACCCCAATCTTAACTTTACAAATTTGCTTTGGTGTACGCCTTCAGCCATACACCAACCACCGTTCACCATCGTGGTGTACGCGTATAGATTTTAGCTACCCCCTCTTTTTCGGAGTTTATTCCGAGGCCGTACACCATCAGTGTACGTTCACCTCATACACCCAAAAACAATCCCGTGTTTATAATTGAAAGTTAACTTTTGGAGATAAGGTTCAATACCTTTGAACCTCAATCTTAACTTTACAATTTGTTGTTGGTGTACGCCTTCAGCTGTACACCCTGAAATCGTTCACTATTGTGGTGTACCCGTGGAAAACCGTCCACCATACACCATATCGAGTAATTTTAATTGTAAGCCCCATTCATTTCTTTTGGTGTATCAACCGTACACCCGCGATTTCTCCTTACCTTCCGAGTCAACCTCCGTTCGCGATCGCGCGTGTGGTTCGGTGAATCGCGAGTGATATATTTGATCAATTTTATTTTAGTAAATTCAAATTCTATTTTCTTTGTGACGTTTCTACTCCACCATCATGACTGATGACTACGATCCTCAGACGTTGGCTTTTGAAGCTATGGCTAGTGCCATGGGTAAGTTGCAGTTGTTCTTGGAGGGAAAGCCGAACGACAAGGTCGGTGAACCCGCTATTGAACAAATTCCCCGAACGATGTTGCTTGAGGTTGACAACTGGGACCCAGACGACCTTGATCATGTTCCGATCGGAACCTACTTCGACATCTTCGACGGTATCACCAGTGATCTGACCGATGAACTACGCATCCGACTGCTGCGGATTAAACTCCGAGGTTCCGCCAAGTCATTTTTGTATGAAAATCGACACCTGTTGGAAGGACCGCAGCCGTATAATGAAATACGGAAAGCTATGGTGCGTTGGTACAGCCGCGACGATCCGGAAAAGGCAGCTGCGCGTTTATGGACCATTCAGAAGAATGCGGGCGAATCCCTTCGTCAATTCGCCGACCGAGTACGTCATACCGCACTCCAGGCTTCCCGAGTCGATGGATTCGACTTGACTGCCGGACAGCTACGGACCTGGATAACAACTCGATCCGTGAAAGCATTCTTGAAGGGGCTCCCAACACAGTTCGCCGGTTATTTTGTAAATAACTTTCCCGCAAACCTGGAGGATGCTTTGAAGATGGCTGAGGAACTTGAGGAAACCCTCGAACCTCAACAGGTGGACCATTGGAATATTGCTCGGGTCCAGGCTCAGGACGGAATGAGGCGATGTTATCGATGTCGACAACAAGGACACTTCGTAGCCCGTTGTCCGAACCCGCCTCGACCTCCGACTCCACCCATGCAGCGACGAAACATCGTCGGAATTCCGCGGATTCCTTGTTCTTATTGCGGAGGAAAAGACCACTTCCCGGCCCATTGCGATTCGAACCCTCGTCACTACCCTTGCGACTACTGTGGTTTGCCAGGCCACTCTGAATCGGATTGTCAGACCAAGAAGAACCAGATGAACGACGAGACGAACCCTATGTGCGACTACTGTGGGTACTACGGACACTTGGAAGCGGATTGTCCGCAAAAGACTGAATCCTATGTGAAGCCGGAGCCGCGCCAAGTGATGGCTATCACCAGCAAACCGCACGAAGCCCATCCCTATCAAGCCGTAGCCCTTGCGAATCCAGAACCAAAGTCATCAGCAGCAGCTGACGCAGAGAAACCCGACGTGTGTTTGCCCGCAATCGACTCACCTTTCAGGCAGACGATGAGAATGAGCGTGGATCTCAGTGGTCATCCTCGAACTTTGATCGTGGATACCGGAGCGCAGATTTCGGTGCTGACAACTCCAGTACTGGGTGTTCCCATCACGCCGACTAAGACTCTCGCCTGGGGAGCCGACGGACAACCCTTGCCCTTTCTTGGCCAACAACAACTGGTGGTCACGATCGGCCCGATCAAGCTCACACACGTATTCCGGATCTTCTCGCGGGACCATTCAGGATTGGACCTGTTGGGTTTGGATTTGCTCCGACGAATTCCGGCATCCATACATATGGACACGTGCGAGGTACGGATGAGGCACCCCCAAACGGGCCTTTCCATCGTGCTGAGCGAGTTGGTTGATGGATACCTCAGCCCTGCTCGCCCTGCTCCCAGACCAGATGTGCCGCAGCCAACAAGACCACGAGTAGCAGCCATTGGGACAAAAACCATATTTGACACCACAGCGATAACCCCTGATGCAACGATGCCTGATGATTGCCCTGTTCTGGACGCTTCGGAAGAGTTCCCTATTGAGGACCTGGACGCGCCCATCCCTGGGTTAGTCAGTGTTCTCCAATCTCAACTGGGTCACCTTCCGAATGCCGACAAGGATTACGTCGTTGATGTTCTTTCCGGTTATCAAGATCTGTTTCAGCGTCCCGACGCTCGGGGATGTTCGATGGCCGTTGTCCACGACATCGAAACAGGTCAACATCCACCGATATACAAACGCCCCTATACCGTTCCCCACGCGCTCCGACCTGTTGTGGAGGAACAATTGAAGGAGATGCTCGACACTCAGGTGATTGAACCATCTATCAGTCCCTGGGGAGCCCCCGTAGTGATGGTCAAGAAGAAAACTCCACCGGGTGAGCCGCAGAAATACCGCTTTTGTACCGACTTTCGAGCCCTCAACAAGGCCACCAAAAGCGATACGTATCCGCTTCCGAATCTTACTGAAACCCTGGAATCCTTGGGTGGAAGCAGGTTTTTCACCACCTTGGACCTCACCGCTGGATACCATCAAATTGCAATCGCACCACAAGACAGAGAGAAGACGTCCTTTACCACTCTGGGACGCACATACCAGTATCGCAAGATGGCTTTCGGCCTTAAAAACGCCCCAGCCACCTTTCAACGCCTAATGAATAGGGTTTTGGAGGGGTTGGTGGGCGAGTCTTGCCTGGTATACCTAGATGACATCGTGATCCATGGCCCAGATGTCAAGAGTCACCTGACTCGACTCGCACAAGTACTGGAGAGGTTGAGAAGCGCCAACCTAAAGCTGAACATGGCCAAGTGTAGATTCCTGAGCACTGAGGTTCATTACTTGGGCCACGTCGTGACGGAAACTGGATTGAGAATGGATCCCTCGAAAACCGAGTGCATCCAGACTTACCCGGCCCCATCAGACGCCACCGGAGTACGAGCCTTCTTGGGTCTTGCAGGCTTTTACCGAAGATTCGTGAAGGACTTTTCCAGTATCTCCGCGCCCTTGACACAGCTGCTACGGAAGGAAACCCCTTTCGAATGGACCAAAGAACACCAACAGGCCTTTGAAACACTGAAAGCAGCCCTGACGACGGATCCTGTACTTGTGTATCCCAACTTTGACTTACCTTTCTTGCTGTCCACCGATGCTTCCGGAATCGCCCTGGGAGCCGTGCTGAGCCAGGAGATCAACGGAGAACTTCATCCAGTCGCGTATGGAAGTCGAAAGCTTAATCCGGCTGAGCAGCGGTATTCGACAACAGAGCGAGAGCTCTTAGCCGTTGTTTGGGGAGTAACACACTTTCAACCATATCTCCTCGGTCGTCGATTCAAGCTGGAAACCGACCACCACGCCTTGACTGCTGCCATGAATCTTCGCGATCCTACTCATCGGATTGGCCGTTGGGTACTCCGACTCTCAGAGTACGACTTCGAGGCAGTGTATCGTACTGGAAAACAGATGGCTCACGCCGACGCGCTCAGCAGAGTGATCGTCGCCAGCGTAAGCACCTTCCAGCTCACAAAGGATATGTTAGTAGCCGCCCAGAGTTTGGACCCCTGGATAGCTGAGGTACAGAAGAAACCCGACAAATGGAATGCACGTCTGGAAGACGACGTGTGGGTAGCAACAAGAACTGTCGACGACGGCGAGCTTCGCGTGCCCCTGATCCCTGGAACGTTGCGTCATCGATTGCTGCAGGTCTGCCATGACAACCCATGGGCAGGCCATCCCGGCATCGAAGTGACGGAGGCCACCGTACGGAAGTATGGGATATGGCCGAAACTTGCATCATACGTGAAGGAGTACGTCAAGACTTGCCAGACTTGCCAGAAGAGGAACACCCCGAACAAACTCGACCCACCGATACAACAACCGGAACTGCCAACTCGTCCGGGAGAGATTGTTGGCATCGACCACGTCGGTCCCCTCGCTACGCCTAATGGTTCCAAGTACCTATTAACAGTCGTGGACCATTTCAGTAGATATGCGGAGGCGTACGTGGTATCAAATACCACCGCACAAGGAGTAGTGGACGTGTTGACCCGACAGTATTTTCCGACGCATGGCGTCCCTGAAAAACTGATATCTGACCGCGGTACAGCCTTTACCGCAGCGGTGACCCAGGAGCTATGTACTGCGTGGGGGATTCAGAAAGTGCAGACGACTGCATATCACCCCCAGAGTAATGGCACCTGTGAACGGTTCCATCGCACCCTGGCAGGAATCATCGCGAAACTCACAACCAAGACAACCGACTGGCAGAAGGTGTTGCCAATGGCTATGGCTGTGTATCGCAACGCGCCACACAGTAGCACTGGCTACACGCCGAACCTGCTACATCTAGGACGAGAACTTCGTTTGCCTGTTGCCGCCGCCCTGGATGTAGGCATCGCGCCGAGTCAAGGCCATGCGTTGAAGAACGTCAAGCGAGCCTACCAGGTGGCGACACAAGCAATGCAGAAGGCTTGGGAGAAGAGAACCAAGGTAGTCAACACCCGTCGAACACCTCGCTTCTTCGGAGTGGGAGATCGAGTGTACCTTCGTCAGATGGTACCCCCACCAGGGATATCCGCCAAGTTTTGGAGCCCTTGGATTGGCCCCATGAAGATCACCCGGAGAATCAACGAGGTTACTTACGAAATCGTCGACGTGGCAGACAAGTACCAGGTTGTCCACTTAAGCCGACTGAAACCCGCATACGAGCGTGGCGTGCCAGACGACGCTTGCGTAACGCCCCCGATTGAACCAGTCCCAGATCGACCCCCTGAGCCGATACCGAATTCCAATGGAATGGAGGAGCACGCAGACATGGAAGACAGCGAACTGCCGGTTGCTAGAATCGTAACTCCAGTGGACCTAACGTCACCCCTGGATGAAGAGGAGCAATCCGATCGCTCTAGTAGCTGTACGCCATCGTGCTCCACCGCCACAGAAGAAATGGAGACTGACGACATACCACCTTCGTCGCCAACAGCAACGGATGCACCAAGCACACCCGCCACCATACCGGTCGACACAGAAACTGCAAACAACACCAATGGCAGTATACCGACGCGTAAACTTAGGAACTTACCGAGAGTAGACTACCAGCAGCTACACACCGGAGCAGCCAAGAAGTCCTGAGGCGCCGGATGAACGTGACCAATTGAAACCTGAAACAAAAACATACTAATTAAATAAATGGTTATGTATAGAAAAGTATTATGTTGAAAAAAAAAAAAAAAATCGTTTACACACTTACCTGTATTTCTGTCGAAGAATCCCTGTCACCCGATTCGTCCAATCGCCGTTGCGATCGAACGCGAGGTTGACACCTGTAGAGTCATTCCCGAAATTTAGTAAAATCTTAATATTATCTTAGTAAAATCCGAAACAGCCTGCACCTGGAATACTTATGGTCTAGCCGAATAGAGTCCCCTATCGCATTGAAACGAACAGAGCTTTACCATCAACGCTCAGTGTAACACATAACACACTCACTAACATCTTTGTAGATTGACGCCCTAATGTAACTGTACATATAGGAACTTACTTTGTCATTAGTCGTAATAACTAGACTAAGAAGTGCAGTGATGTGTTTTACAGACAATGCCGAAAGGGAAGGACTTAACTCACTTGGGCCGTGAGATGGAGAGAGCTTGGGATGAGAGGCGAAGCCGAAGCAGTAGTCCGGTGTCGCGACCAGCTTTGCCGAGAGGAAGATCCAGATCCCCAGTAGCGACGCGATTCACGAGGGTGAGACAGAGCATAGACGTTGAATATGAGTGGAGTGTCTTGTGGAGTGGCGCAGAGAAAATGTACCATGCAACCAGCGCAACAAACAGAAACGCCGGATGGCAACGATTCGAAAGTGCAGCCGAGATCCTGCGACGACACATGGCGGATCTCACAACCGCAGCTCAAGCAGTGCCAAAGACCGAAGACATCGCAGCCGAACTGGTGAGGCAGCTGAACCAGTCCCAGTCACCACCATGCGACCCTGTGGAGATCGCAAGGACTGTCGCGGGCATGATGACAGCACGTCCACGAACACCACCAGTAATCAACATGGCAGAATTGGCACGCTTGATATCGGAAAACTTGAAGATCGAGAGAGCACCACCATACTCTCCCATCGTGGACGTCACCAGAATCACCAACCTGGTTGAAGAACGCCTGGAAGCAAAACAAAAAGCAGCAGCGCAACACCCCACCAGCCTCAGCGAAACAGCAGAAGTTTCGGAACTCACAGCCGACTTGCCACCATTGCGACTTAGCACATCATCCACATCTGAAGACGAATCAACAACAGTTGTCCAGCCAGCAACCATAACTCCCATCGAGCAGAGCGCAAGCACCTCAACCACCAGACCAGCAGCAACAGCCAAAGCCAGCCGCAAGTCCGACAGGAGATGCCTAGCCTGTGGAAAAGCCAGAGCACACAACTCCAGATTTTGGTGCGAAGCATGCAGGATGTTCCTGGTCAGAGCAAAGAAGGCAGCAGAAACCGACAAACCCTACACCTGCGTTGTCACAAGCCACAACAACAAGCCTGATACCACCAATTGCAGAGGTTGCCGACTACGTCAGTTGCAAGAGATTGAGGAGACATTGGAGGCGGCTGAAAATCCGGAAGTTGCCAATGAGGGCATTGGCCTCGTGAGAAAGGGGGAGTGTAACCGCCCTTCCCTGAAGCTGCGGTTTAAACTTCCCGCCGCCTCAAATGCACAACAACACACTCTGGCGGAAAAGCGCGCGCGACATCATGCAGAGATACCAACAGCTGATAACCCGAACGAGCCACAGCCACCTGCACCTACCGCGCATGCGCGCCGCTCCGCCCCACCACCGACTGGAGTGGGGGAGACTTCGAGATCGCCTCCCTCCGCATGACCCACCGGTCATTCTACGGTTGCCACTGCTGGTGGAGAGAGAGTGAGTCAAGGTGTATACGGCCCCCCCGATCCTGCAGTCGTACACCGTATTATCGCCCGTGAGCTGCCCTGCTGCCTGAGGATAACTCCGCAACTCTGCACCTCACACCGGACTCTTTGGATATCCGGCCCCTTCTTCTACACCGCCCTCGGGATCCACGGTAGGCTTTTGCCATTCCCTATAAACTTTCCTTCTTCGTGAAGACCTTTACTTCGAGCAATAGACAAGAGACTGAGAATTTAATGCTCATCATATAAACCATTTTTGCACTGTGCTTAATCATATTTAATATTGTAAATTGTAACTTTTATATTTGTAACTTGTAAAGAAACTTACCTTGTTTGAAGAACTCATGGTGTACGCCCTCAGCGTCCACCATCTAATATCGTACACCAAGTCGTAACGTAACACAAAGATAATAATCTATTTTCTATAAAAGTACACATATACTTACCATATACTTACCATTGCATTTCAAGAGTCCAATTGATATTATTTTCGTTGTTGAAGTAACTTGTACCTACTTGGCTAGAAATACATCTAAGAGTCGTGACGAAAAGCTGTCTTCTCAGTTAAAGCTTCCCTCAAATCTCACTGCAATTCAGTTCATTCTTTGGGTCATTTCACTTAAATTGCCTATTAGGATCATTTAGCATTCAGCTTCATAATTCACAATAATCTTTCAAATATTCATTTAACTTCATTATATTCATAAGTCTTCGAGACGTCCTACAAACGTAGGTGGTGGCAGCTATCAACAGAAGGAACTACAAAGGTAAGAGAGATATATTTATTTGAGTGTTTAACCGACTCGATGTCCCCCTCGGTTGCATCCTTCAGAAGTAACCGAGAGTGATAAAAACGGGTTACAACTTTATTCTAATCCCTCTACTACTGATAATGATGTTCCAGGTTGAAAGGTATTAGGAATTTACGCAGGTAGACGTCACTCAGAATTGAGGGTTCTTGAGGGACGATGACTCTAGCCCTTTTGTTAAAACTCCTAATGGTAACTGCCACCACCCTGGGTCGGTAATTGACCTCAGGGATTTACCCAAAATTTTACCTGCAAAGTACCTGAGTCTAATTGTAAGCTTGAAAAGGTAGATATACTGAAATAAGTAACACAGGTTAACACAAAGGGTTTTTATTCAAGAAAATATAAGTTTTACACTGTGAAGCGGAATTTCGGAGAATTGGCTCTGAAGGAGCAAAAATAATATTCAGTCAAACAAATTGGTAACGCAAATACACAAATGTAATAGGAACAATTTCCAAGATAAAAATATACTTTTCTTTCACTATCCTTCTTGACTTAGCTTGCTTTAGATTTAAGCTTAAATAATATACACAACAAGAGTTTTATGATGTTATTCTACAATTTACAATATTCCAGTTTCTTTCTTACTCGTTTTACTATATAGACAGGACTATTTATTTAAGAAGGGGGTTTTTGCCAGATTTTGATTTTAGATAAGCGCTTATCGAAATTTGTGAGGGAATGGGGCTCACCCTTTGCCGAGCTTGGACCTTGTAGATGATCTCCATAGCGGGGCCTGTCCCTGGGCCTCTTCCTCTAAGGCTTGTAGATAGGGGAGGTGCCGGAAGCGAAGCAGGTTTGCCTTGGTTCGGGGTTCGTTCGGTGTACCGGAGCAGACTTGTGGCGATACAGGAGATTGGCGGCAACGTTCTTGGGTCCGGGCCTTGGCTTGACGAACGTCCAAGAAACGAAGACTGGCAGGTTGGAGTCGAGACTTCTCGTGATGGTTCACACTCACACTGCATTTCTCAGTTCTGAACTCCACGTTAAGATTAGTGGGGATGAATCAGTAAGTTGGGTACAAGCAATGGGGTATTTCGGTGGGTCGGAAATTCAGGTTTTTGACCTCAAATTTGGATTCAGCACCCTTGAAAACTAATATAAGTACTACAACTTTAAGCCCAATGATACGATAACATGTGGTAGAAAAATTAATTAAAGAGATCGCACGTTTGAAAAAGGCGGGCTGCTATAAATGCACACACACTAGGCAAGGACTACGCCGCGCGCGTGTGTGAGTAGAATTTTGTAGTATCCAAGAGGTCTTCCATGGGTTTCTGTGCATGGATACTTTTTTCAAAGACAGTTGGCTAGCTACGTCACGATTGGCTAGCAACGTCACACCATTCAAATCTTCAACTTTCCTTAGCTTCTCTGATTTTTTTTTTTTTTTTTTCATTTTCTCGACGAACAGACCCGATTACCGTTATTCCTGAGCTATACTCTTCTGAAGAAAAAATTGACTGAAATACCCCATTGACAAGATGCGTGGCTTGGACTGACTGGCGCGATGGTGGTGGGGGCAGGCCCTTATATGCCCTCGGCCATCTTGGTCGGCGATGGGAGGGTCCCGATGGTGGCGCGCTCATTGGCTCTGGTGGTTGCTGGCGGACATCGATCTTTGGTGTGAGTGTTGCTCGGTGGAAGTGCTGTATGGAGTTGATTAACTTGGCTTTGGATGAATTGTGCCTGAGGGGTGGGGCCTTTATCTAATTACACTTACGTTACCTATTATTCTTTATAATACAAATTTTATAGAAATGTTCTTGCAGTGGCTTTCTTCTGTATCCCTGAAATCACCTGAAGGTAGTGAGTTCTCTCTTGTAACTGTAATTTCAGCTGGGTGGAGCACAGTCGTTCAGATCGCACGCTACCAATGTTCTACCTAGGAAACAACCGTTACTTCGCTAACGAACTCGTCTTTTTGTTTGTTATTATGAACATTTTGGCACCAATTTCGATTTTAACATGGAAGATGTTATTGCCCTAGGGTAACTACCTGGAAAACGTTACATTGGAGGGGGATGTGGGAGTGTCACGGGGAAGGGAGATGCAGGACGGTCACGCGCCTTTTTGACACTCCGGTTTTTGAGGCACAAAACGCCGAGCTTTTCAATTCTTTTTTAGATAATATGTTGCTAGAGATAGTATATCTTCTGTATTATTTTATACAGAGGTAGGTATAATATATTAATAGGTATAATACCTACCTAGGACTAAGGGTTCTGCACTAAATTTGGCTAAAACATGTTCCATGTTTTTATCATTTAGGCCGTAAGCTGTAAGTAGATAGCATCTGGGGGGGTCAAGCCCCTCCTGGCCAGACACGAAGCGCCAAGTTTTTTTTAGATGTTTTTAGAATGTTCCGGGTTCCCGTGAATAAACTTTTCAAAATTTTCCACCCTAGAAATTTTGAGGCTATTGCAATAGCTTCATTTTCTTATTCGCTAAAAACGTCAGCCAAGTGGATGGGCAGTTTGGCTTCCTCCCATTAGAATCCCATAGACGTAGAATTGATTATTTCAAGGGTGCAAATAAGTTCTCTGAAATGAAACATGAACTTCACGATTAAGTTCCTGTTCCCCTACGCCTTGAATTAACTACTACATGATGGAGAATGGGGTATTTCGGTGTGTCGGAAATTCAGGTTTTTGACCTCAAATTTGGATTCAGCACCCTTGAAAACCTATATGCTACAACTTTAAGCCCAATGATACTATAACATGTGGTAGGAAAATTAATTAAAGAGATCACACGTTTGAAAAAGGCGGGCCGCTATAAATGCACACACACTAGGCAAGGACTACGCTGTGCGCGTGTGTGAGTAATATTTTGTAGTATCCAAGAGGTCCTCCAAGGGTTTCTGTGAATGGATACTTTTTTCAAAGACAGTTGGCTAGCTACGTCACACCGTTCAAATCTTCAACTTTCCTTAGCTTCTCTGATTTTTTTTTTTTTTTTCATTTTCTCGTCGAACAGACCCGATTACCATTATTCCTGAGGCATACTCTTTTGAAATAAAAAATAAAAAAAATTGACTGAAATACCCCATTCTTTTCGATTATGACAATTTTTCAAATACTTTGCTCTTCCCTCGGAATTCTTCTGCAGATTGGATTCTTGTTATTCGATAGCAACTATTCTCAGTTGCAAAGAATATTTTAGTGTCAGGTAGGCAATGAATTCTACGGGATTCTGCTTTTTCTGGACGCTGTACCTCCTACTCATCCAAATGCTATAAAATGTAGGCTATCATATTGGAGCCATTTGAATTGAGCGATGTTGAAACATTAGGGAGTGAGAAATCTTACCTAGGTAGGTCTTACCTACCTACTTGAAAGAAATTCACGTAATGGAACTCAGGAGAATTCCTCGAAACTAACCCACTCAAATCCTAATAATTCAATTGAAATTTTACTGTGTTTCCCTAAGATTTTGACTCAGACAAAATAGAATGATAATAATAAAATTATACAGAAAGCTATAAAACCCAAAATGGGAGAGAAATATTGTTGATTTTGGAGGACCAAAATTTGTTTAACCTGCTCCCCAATAGAATTATTTTCATAATGAAGGATGATTAGGTTTAAAAAAATCATTTAGAGAATTATTTCTTTTTTATGAATCGTTTTCTTATTATAATTTAAAATGGGTAGGCATCCAATACATTAACCTCTTCAGACCCCATGGGTTGTGTACAACCCATAACTTTGCAGGCTTCTCTATCCTTTGCAAAACGGTTGAGAAAGCTCGCAAATGTGTTTGTGTCTTCAGTCGCAATTCGGGAAGACGAGTTAGGGGTTAGAGATAGGTTTGTAATGGGCTTGGGACGGGTTGAACCAACTATCTGGATGGTTCACTTGTGCCTGACTAAAAGTCGAATTTCTCTAGCCAGTTCCACTCAGTATGAACCATTATTTTCACTGGACTGTGAAAATAAGTATATCTTAGTTAGTTCAGTACTTAGTTTATTTAGTTTTCAGTAGTTTCTACTTCTTGATTTGTGATTTGGAATTTTTCTCTGACTACGATTTTTAGTGCCTCACTTGTGTGGGCTGTGAATGTCGATTTTTTTTGCTGAAAGATTAATAAATAAATTATTTATTTCAATCAAATGTTTATTATTCACTCCCACGAATATTTTGTGATTGATGGAACCTCTCAAATTTTGGTTATGCGGAGACCCGGTGGGTCTTATACAACCCAATGAACACACAAAAACACTGAAAAAAAATCATGAATCATCCCTAGGCTTCTCTTAATCAGTTTCAATCACCAAAATAATTATATCTTGGTCAGATTTAATTGGGGACTGAAGGGGTTAAACCCCAACTGTATGATTGTAGGTATGTCGTCCAAACGTGGGGAGCCAGAGTTCGATTCCAGGCCGTGTCAAAAAAAATTGTTTACGATTTGTTTTTGCCTGCTTTTCAGCTAGTTCATAATAAATTCCTAGAGGCTTATGATCCAGGGATTCACAAACCCTGTAAGAATAAATTATTAATTGCCAGAACTCAACCGATATTTTATTCAGTAGGTAGGTACGCACCCACATTTTGTCGACGGATGCCACAAATCATCTCCCGAGGCTGACGAAGAAGAAGAAGAACATCCATGCCTTCCTTATCTTATCAATCAGAGTTGCCGATAAAGTGATGTGATAACATTATCATAGATTCGGAAGAAAGTAGTGATCTTGGTGAATTTGTGTGATCTTGAAAGTGATCTTTGTATCTTTATGATGGTATAGATTACTATTTTATGTACGTCAGTTGATAAAGATGAGTGTTAACTAGTTAGTTAGGTAATGAACGAAAGGTGATTTAAAAAAACGGACATTGTTAACTTTTGAAGTGCCATTTTTGGAGTGTTTCTGTCATTTTTTGGGAATTCGAAAAACTCCTACTATGCTGAATCGATTGAGAATGAGTAACGCGACGTCGGTCACTGTATGTTTTAGCAGCAAATTCAATCTGCGATCGACAAGCGATTCCGCCAAGAATGGTGTGAGCGTGCCGGTAACTGACCACAATTTTGCGAGGAGGAAAATCAATGAATTGGTCGTCTGGTACGAACAAGTGACGGGAATGGACGAAGTGCGATTGATGCAGAATCGCGTGATCGAGGCTCAAGACAGGTTCGTCTCTGCCCAAGAAAGTCGGAGGAAACTGGCGTCTGAGCTCGTCCACGTCCAGAACAAGCTTAAAGAGATTCACTTCGAGTTGAATAATACAAGTCGTGGCGAAGAAAGGTAAACCTCCTGAACTTCATACCATGAAGTCTATCGTTACAAAACATGAACTTCACTGTTAAGTTGCTGGTTTCCTACATTTTTAGAGAAGATAATCCGATTTTGAATTCTTTATATTCATTCTAGGTATTTTCAAATTAATACTATTTTGCTTTCCTCGCTGATTGAATTGCTATAATAGGGTAGTTTGTGGAAGTTCCCGTACCTTTCGTGATGAGGCATTAAGGAAAAAAAACGTCTGCCAAGTGGGTGTGGCACATAGCTTCCTCGTATCCATAACCCGATTATATAGATGATCCGATGCATAGTAGTTAATCTGAAAACACCAATCTCTAAGTACCTTTCACTACCCTCATAGGGGACCATCTACACGCTAATCTGGACAATCCTAGAAAATTTCATCAAATTCGGACGAAAAATGTAAGTGAGGTAGTGATTGGATCAAAAAATTTCTTAGTTTGACTGGGATTTGAACCTGGGACTCCTGGGTGGGAGTCCAGAGCATTGCTCACTGTCCTATAGAGGGGTTGCTGGAATAAGGTTTGAGATCCTCACGTCACACGCGACTGTTACGGCTGTTACAAGGATTTTACGTTTGCGCATGCGCAGAGGCTACTGTAAGATTTCAAGGCCTTGATTTTCATTGGGGACCATCTACAACCTAATTAGCGTAATCCCTGAAAATGTCATCGAAATCGGGTAGAAATTGTGGAAGTTATGACTGTTACAAGCAATTCACGTTCGCGCATGCGCATCGGCTACTATCAATCCGGGGGTGATGATTTTCATAGGAAACCATCTAAACACTAATCTGTAACATCCCTGAAAATTTCATCAAAATCGGATGGAAAATGTAGAAGTTATGGCCGTTACAAGGAATTCACGTTTGCACATGCGCAGTCGCTTCTATCAGTCCGGGGATGTTGATTTTCATAGGGGACCGTCTACACACCAACCCGCACAATCCCTGAAAATTTCATCGAAATCGGACAATAACTTCGTATAGTTATGCGCGTTACAAGGAATTGATGACAGACGGACAGACACACAGACAGACAGACACGGAACCAAAATTGTTCAGAAAGGTCTAAAACGCAAAACGCGAGTGAAAATTTTGATTTTGGAGAACTTTTTTTTTTCGTCCTTGAAAAGTGAAAACAAAGCTTCCGCTACCTTGGTAGACTCGGAAGCAATACCATAATACTTCCCTGGTACTTTCCCAGTAATGGGAGATTGTCGGGGGTCGTGACGAAGGTTCTAAGAAACAAGAAAAAAACGTCTGCCAAGTTGGGTGGGCAGTATAGCTTCCTCACTCATTGTAACATGGACGTATAGAATCAGGTATAGAATCAGTGAATGAAATACTGATGTCACAAACATAGGTTATACTATTCTTTTGAGGAGGAGTATGTAGACATTATGGAGTGAATTATCGAATAAAGTTGGCCGAACTGTGGTGTCGTTGCAGAGGACCCAACTGCCGTCATGACACCTGACGGTGGCCGTATAATGTCCACTTGAAACGGAGAATACTACTTTGTATTTTCAACGTAGAATTTTATTTAGCGGTCCACCGTCTAGGACCTAACCCACACAATCCCTGAAAATTTCATCGAAATTGGTTGAATAGTTGCGGAATTTTGGTTGTAACAATAAATTTAAAGTTCGCGCATGCGCAGCGGCTATTGCTTGACCAATTTGATTGAAACTTATAGGGTGTCTCTTAAAAGTTAGTCCCTAACTAACCTCCAAATTTGAGCAAAATCGGTTCATGAGAAACCGAGGTTCCAGGAAATTCACGTTTGCGCATGCGCACTCGCTCCTATTGGTCCGAAGGTGCTGAAATTAATAGGGGACCGTCTAGGACCTAACCCGCACAATCCCTGAAAATTTCATCAAAATCGGACCACAGGTTAGTATAGTTTTGCCCGGGACAAGGATTGACCACAGACAGACACGGAACCAAAATTGTTCGGGAAGCTCTAAAACGCAAACATATTGTTTAGTAATGCATGCATTCCAGGGGACGTCCCATTGGATAAGCATTAGATCAGTTTAACCAGTTGTTAAGTGATAAAACTGTTTCACTCGATATAATTTATTTATTACTTGAGGCAAGAAATACTGACCCCCCCCCCCCCCACCATTATCCACCTTAACATTTCTAGCGGCATGGAAGCCTCGAATCTGAAGAGCATTTTAAAATCCATGATCTACGATACCCAACACGCGAATTCGAGTACACCCCCCCCCCCCCCAACACCTCACCAACGCTAAAAATGGTGCCAGTCTGGCACCAAAGCGGAAATACGTCGTAACATTGAACTTTCATCTGTTAGTTTTGGTAGGCAGTCCGTCGAAGTTCACATCCGTATTCAAGGTGAAACACAAAAAAAAAGCACAAAATAAGCGGTTTATGGTGTCCTGGCACCATGGAGGCACCACTATTAGTTCCATGGTGGTACAGAGAATAATTCATGAAAATCCGGAGGTATAATGAGAATTTTTCCTCAATTTCAAAGCTTGGGTACAATTAGTAAGCAGTAAAGGAACCGAAATATTGAAAAGTCGGATATTTTGTGAATAATATCCCCCCACTCACCCCCTCCCCTTGCGAATTTTGGTACTTTGGTAAAATCATGTACAACTCGGAAGTTATTTGAGTCAAACAAAAAAAGAAACACGCAAATCGGTTGGAAATTGAGGCCTGGGCAGAGTTTACAAGATTACGCACGCAAACGCACGTTTTTTAAGCATTAACCCCCCTTTCCCCCTCTTAAAAAGCAAAATCCAAAATTCCGGCGCCGTAGTGCACAACTAGATAGTATTTCGCGTCAAATGAAAAAAGAACGACGAAAGTCGTTTGAGAACTAAGGCCTGGGCAGAGTACACAAGATTATGCCCAAAAACGCACGTTTTTCGAGCATTAACCCCCCCTTTCCCCCCCTTAAAAGGCAAAATTCGAAATTCCGGCGACGTAGTGCACAACTAGATAGTTTTCCGCGACGAACAAAAAAAGAACCAGGAAAATCGGTTGAGAACTAAGGCCTGTGCAGAGTACACAAGATTTTGTTACACACACACACACATACACACACACCTACACACACACATACACACACACACAGACATACACCTATGGTTTTTTTCGCGGATTTGGATTCAGAATGGTCTAAAACGGATTACTGTGTGGTTATTTTTTTTTGCTGTTGAGTGTTGTCCAACTTCACCCCAGATCGATCGCATAAGGACGCCCAAGTCTTACTGTGGGACGTCCTAAAAAGCAAGTGGAAATTTTGATTTTGGAGGACATTTTTTTTTCCACTTCTTTCACGAATACAAAGCTTCCCTACCTTCGGTAGTGAGGAAGCAAAATGGAAAGGTTCTAACAATTCATTATGAAATCGAGAGAACTCGCTCATTTGAACCTGTGGGAACTTCTCCCCACCTACCCTACTCATCAGGAACTTTGGAGCGAAATCGAGGATTAAATCGTGAGAAAGCGATCGGTTATCTCTGCCCATGTGCTGACAGTACTTTATTTGCACTGGGAATCAACTTTATATGGGACCATCTTGGGTCTGATACAAATAAACGTACCTAATACATCATTTATGTACATTTCATCAACGTCTCAAATTTTCGATCAGTTTGTCCGGTTCAAGGAATTGGATTTTCCTGAAAGATGCGGATCTACTTTATTCAAACGCAATGGAATGATTAATAATCAGCCAAATTTGAAGGTTTGAAACTCGGAAATCTAGTTAAACCGTCCAGTGGTTGACCTCTTCCCATCCTACAAATGGGAGTCCCAAGAGTGCGGTGCTCTTTCGGTACTTCGTTCCAAATAAATCAATATTTATCATATTTTTGAATAGTTTTTGATCTGAATGTGGTACACAACTCATCTCCTGGTGTATATAAAGGTGTTCAATGAAAAACATTTTTTTATTAAGCTCAAAAATAAGTACCTAGGTAATGGTAAAAATAGGTTATGCTAAACTCTGAAATACAAATAACTGAGCGATCAAAATTTGACTAATCTAAGCCGTTTGAGTCAGATGCACGTTCTTCCTAGATAGATATACTTAGAATAGAAGATAGATATACTTCTTCCATATACTAACTCCCTAAAACTTAACTTGTCTCCGGTACTCTGTGGTAACCCCTGAGCAGGTTGGGGCTCAGAGAGGAGGGAACAGTGAATCACAGTCCTCAGGAAGGAGAGCCTCGAGATGGACCAGGCTAACCCCCTTGACACTACCGCTACCTAGTGTTTTTCATGATCACTCACTTACCCCAAATTGTCGCAGTCGGTCCTAACCTACTTGTGGAGAATCAATGAAGGTGATAATTATCGCCTCACTGCGCTATAAATAAGTCGACTTTTCAAGCGACCCATTTTAGCGATGCCTTTTTTTTAGGACGTCCCACAGTAAGACTTGGGCGTCCTTATGCGATCGATCTGGGGTGAAGGAGGACAACACTCAACAGAAAAAAAATAACCACACAGTAATCCGTTTTAGACCATTCTGAATCCAAATCCGCGAAAAACCATAGGTGTATGTCTGTGTGTGTATGTGTGTGTGT
The DNA here is from genome assembly GCA_009739505.2 of Apolygus lucorum. NCBI lineage: Eukaryota > Metazoa > Arthropoda > Insecta > Hemiptera > Miridae > Apolygus > Apolygus lucorum. Next base: position 62,586,264 of record CM019179.2, read on the forward strand.
GTGTAACAAAATCTTGTGTACTCTGCCCAGGCCTTAGTTCTCAACCGATTTTCCTGGTTCTTTTTTTGTTCGACGCGGAAAACTATCTAGTTGTGCACTACGTCGCCGGAATTTCGAATTTTGCCTTTTAAGGAGGGGAAAGGGGGGTTAATGCTTAAAACACGTACGTTTGCGGGAATAATCTTGTAAACTCTGCCCAGGCCTCAATTTCCAACCGATTTGTGTGTTTCTTTTTTTGTTTGACTCAAATAACTTCCGAGTTGTACAAAATTCGCAATAGGAGGGGATGGGTGGGGGGATAATATTCACAAAATATCGAATTTTTCAATATTTCGGTTCCTTTACTGCTTACTAATTTTAGTAAAGCTTTGAAATTGAGAAAAAATTCTCATTATACCTTAGGATTTGCATGAATTACTTTCTGTACCACCATGGAAATAAAAGTGGTGCCAGGGCACCATAAACCTCATATTTCTTGGGTTTTTTGGTGTTTCACCTTGAATACGGATGTGACATACGACGGACTGCCTACTAAACCTAATAGATGAAAGTTCAATGTTACGACGTATTTCCGCTTTGGTGCCAGACTGGCACCATTGGTGGGGGGGGGGGGGGTGAACTCGAATTCGCATGTTGGGTGTCGTAGATCATGGATTTTAAAATGCTCTTCAGATTCGAGGCTATCATGCCGCTAGAAGTGTTATGGTTTATAAGGGTGTGGGGGGGGGGGTGTCACTATTTCTTCCCTAAAGTAATAAATAAATTACATCGAGAGAAATAGTCTTATCGCTTAACAACTGGTTAAACTGATCCAATGGGACGTCCCCTGGAATGCATGCATTACTAAACAATAATATTGTTTAGTAACATATTATGTTTTCGTCCTTTCTCAGTGAGTGTCCTGGATTTTTAAAGATTTTCATAATATCCAGAGTCTGCACCTGAATAATGCAATTTTTTTAACAGGTACCTACGTAGGAAGGAAGCTCCTACTACTGAAAGATTTGGCAGAATGCAAAGCTGGTTGCTTACAGGGTATTTTTGAGCTAAGCCTCAGGTTTTGAGTTGCTCTTGATTCCCACATATTTACAATGAGTAGTTGAAAATTGAATACGTGAATCAGTGGTAGGGAGAAGAGAATCGAGTGGGAAACACTGACAGCCAGAAGCACAGGCACATATGTTATTATTATAATTAATTACCTGTAGCTTTCCCAAGATATTCTGTAAATAATTCGCAGAATACTGAGAGCTCCAGGTATTCCGTAGATGTGTAGAATTGGTAGGTCTCGCCCATAGAGGTAGAAGGTAGAGAGGAAACTCCTTTGTTCGATATTAAATGAATGGGGTTAGTTCCGCTAGTTATAAGAATACAATTATTATCTACGTACCGTATAGGAGAATCCGTCGTAACCAGCATGTCGGCCTCCTGTACTCGACTTGCTGGTTACGACGGATTCTCCTATACGGTACGTAGATAATAATTTTATCCTTTGTCGGCCAGTGGAAGGGAAAGTTCACCCCCCTCTCGTCCGGACCGAAAAACAGGAGGTACACTTACCCTCTGATTCCGTGTTAAAAAACGCTGCAAATTATTACACAATGGTTTATTATTTTTCTATATAGATCACTCCTCTACAAAATCACCAACCATCCAATATGAAGAGAAGAAAAAAAAAAAATCAAAAAAAAAAGAAAAATCAAAATCACCAACCATTGATCGCATTTCGGTCAGCTCTAATTTGAACGGAGATTAGACCTCTTTTGCGATTCACACTCGTGTTTTGATTTATATATATATATTTCAATATAAACCCTTAAATTTTCGTAGGGAGCGAACGGTTAGTCCTACAGAGCTCCGCGTGGTCTCAAAAAATTCTATAGAATCTTAAATTGAAGGAAAAACAATACCTTTATATCGAAATTTTTTGAGTTAGGGCGTGTTCAAAATTTCAAAATTGATTTTGGAACCCTTAGAAGTGACCTACATCAACCAAAAGCTTCGGGGCACAACTAGACCCCAAATGGAGCCTACAAACCAAATTTCATCAAAATCGGTCAATGCTAAGTGGCAAAAGTGCCGCGTACGGCGGACGGACGGCCAAATTTTGGTTTATTATTTTCAATAATGAACCTTTGGAATCGACCAAGAAAAAAAAATTTTAACACCCCCTCAAAATTTGATGGTTTACGTTTCAAGGTACGTAGAATCCAAAAATCGAATAAAAATTTGGCCGTTCGTCCGCCGTACGCGGCACTTTTGCCACTTAGCATTGACCGATTTTGATGAAATTTGGTATGTAGGCTCCATTTGGGGTCTAGTTGTGCCCCGAAGCTTTTGGTTGATGTAGGTCACTCCTATGGGTTCCAAAATCAAGTTTGAAATTTTGAAAACGCTCTAACTCAAAAAATTTCGATATGAAGGTATTGTTTTTCCTTCAATTTAAGATTCTATAGAATTTTTGGGATTTTTTGAGACCACGCGGAGCTCTGTAGGACAAACCGTTCGCTCCCTACGAAAATTTAAGGGTTTATATTGAAATATATATATATAAATCAAAACACGAGTGTGATTCGCAAAAGAGGCCTAATCTCCGTTCAAATTAGAGCTGACCGAAATGCAATCGATGGTTGGTGATTTTGATTTTTCTTTTTTTTGATTTTTTTTTTTTTTTTTTTTTTTTTCTTCTCTTCATATTGGATGGTTGGTGATTTTGTAGACGAGTGATCTATATAAAAATAATAAACCGTTGTGTAATAATTTGCAGCGTTTTATTCGATTTTTGGATTCTACGTACCTTGAAACGTAAACCATCAAATTTTGAGGGGGTGTTAAAATTTTTTTTTTCTTGGTCGATTCCAAAGGTTCATTATTGAAAATAATAAACCAAAATAGGAGGAATGTTTTTGAAATACAATAGGTCGGAACAGGGGCCTCCATTCGAAAAACACACCGAAATAAACGTGAAAGAGCATAAAAAAAATCTGTACAGTCATGTGCATATCATGGAGCATTTTGGAATATGATGGCACCACAGGGGCTGGAAGTAAAAACGGATTTTTTGCAGCACAATATTTTGCCTGCAATATTCAACATTTTATTTTCAAACAAAGCATGACGTCATGCATCAAAAGAAGCTTCTAATTACTTCCTTTAGCACGTGCTTCTATTGGAAAAAAATACAGTTTATTTATTTTTGAACAGGTTGTTCTACTCTAAACATGAATGTCGTCAAATACCACAAAGCACAAGTTGAAGGAAGTAATTAGAAGCTTCTTTTCATGCTTTATTTGAAAATGAAATGATGAATTCCCACAAGGCAAAATATTGTGCTGCTTTTACTTCCAGCCCCTGTAATCCCATCATACTCCAACGGAGCTCCATGATATGCACATGACTGTACGGATTTTTTAATGCTCTTTCACGTTAATTTCCGTGTGTTTTTCGAATGGAGGCCCCTGTTACGACCTATTGTATTTCAAAAACATTCCTCTTATCTTTTAACACAGAATTAGAGGGCAAGTGTACCTCCTATTTGTTGGTCTGGGTGAGAGTTGGGTTAACTTTCACTTTCATTTCCGGATCAAACCCCAAAGGTGGCAGGTATAGGCCGTTTCCTCTCTATTTTCCATCTCTATGGTCTCGCCACCTTATACCTAATGATAATGAAAAACGCGAGCTAGTGCTGGTGTGGTGGGGGTGTTACTCAGGTCTATCTCCAGACTCTCCTCCCTCAGGATAGCCACTGTGAACCACAGTATCCAAAAAATGGGCCGAGGGAGCACCGTGTACTGAGGTCTACTATGAAACTACACAGGTCTACTTCCACTAGTCTAACAGGAATGCAACTATTCACTTTCCAGGTACCTGCAGCTGGTGACTGAAGAGCATAAAATTCTCAAAGAGCAGAGGAGGATAAATTCCGAGTTTAGCATTTGCGAGAGGGACGAGAGAGACAGTTTCAGCATGCTGTCGTCCAGGCTCAAAGAGAGCCACGAAAAGGAAAGAGCGCAAGCTGAAAGAACAAAATACTGGTCTGTCATCGGTTCTGTAGTTGGCACCATTCTGGGAGTTGCTGGAAGTTCAATAAACAACGAACTCAAAATGAGAGAACTCAGAAAATTAGTAAGTCACTTACTGATGTTATTTACATTTTGTTTTGTCGTTCCAATAGTTGAATCATCAAAAATTAACTTCCCTCGACCGGGGATTGATCTCCTATTGTCCGACTAAACTATATTTACACTTCTGAGTCGGAGCTCGTTACCACTGAGCTAAGGAAGCCCCCCCCCCCACTAGGAAATCTCAGGTACTCCGTTACCTAGTCAGGGAGGTGAGGGGCAGCTTTGGCCGGCGTTTTCCAACCCAGTGAGAACGCGCTATTTTTGACTGGCTTCGGATTTTTTTGTTATTCTTCCTTATTGACGGGGCAGGGGATCTGCCGACCTCAACGTTTGTCCCAATAGGCAGTGGCTCGACTCGTGTCTTGAGAGGGAGTTGTTTTGATGACCCAATCTTTTAAATGAATTAATTTTTCTCTGAGAAATGCTAAGGAGACAATTCGTGTCCGGTATGACTGCGCCACAATGTTGAATCATCAAAAATTAACTTCCCTCGACCGAGGATCGATCTCCTATCGTCCGACTAAACTATATTTACAGTTCTGAGTCGGAGCTCGTTACCACTGAGCTAAGGAAGCGAATAGACAGAAATGCGAAGAGGTCACTGATCACAACACAATCGTATACCCGACTATTTAAAATTCAAATTCATATTAAGGGGGTCTCAGTCGGTCGCCGTTCGTTCTCGTTCCGGGTTAGTATTTCACGAAATTGAAGGCACGAAAGCTTTAAAAGTTGTACTTAAATTTTTAAGAATTTTAGAAATGCATTAGTGCACGGCCCTAGGGAATGGAAAAACTGAAATATTGCCGCCAGAATCATCAAAATTGAACAATAATTACCAGAGAAAATTGGGGAATACCGTTAATTCAGATATGTTTTCCCGTAAAGTGTAGCTAAACTTGAAATTTTCAAGGATTTTAGAAATTCATTAGTGCATGGGCCTTGGGGATATAAAAACTGAAATATTGCCGCTGGAATCGTCAAAATCGAACAATAATTACCAGAGAAATATGGAAAAAACTGTTTATTCAGTAATTTTGGTTAATTATTTTCAATAATAAACCTTTGGAATCGACCAAGAAAAAAAAAATGTTAACACCCCCTCAAAATTTGATGGTTTACGTTTCAAGGTACGTAGAATCCAAAAATCGAATAAAAATTTGGCCGTTCGTCCGCCATACGCGGCACTTTTGCCACTTAGCATTGACCGATTTTGATGAAATTTGGTATGTAGGCTCCATTTGGGGTCTAGTTGTGCCCCGAAGCTTTTGGTTGATGAAGGTCACTCCTAAGGGTTCCAAAATCAATTTTGAAATTTTGAAAACTCCTAACACAAAAAATTTTGATATAAATGTATTGTTTTTCCTTCAATTTAAGATTCTATAGAATTTTTAGAATTTTTTGAGACCACCCGGAGCTCTGTTGAACAAACCGTTCGCTCACTACGAGAATTTAAAGTTTGGACGTACGATAAATCAGAAACACGAGTGTGAATCGCAAAAGAGGCCTAATCTCCGTTCAAATTAAAGCTGACCAAAATGCGATCGATGTTTTTTTCATGTTGGATGGTTGGTGGCTCTGCAGACGAGTGATCTATATAAAAATAATAAACCGTTGTGTAATAATTGGCAGCGTTTTAGGTGTAAAATGAAGCCGAACACCATGAAACTGTCAGATTTTCAAGTATCCATAACCAAAACGAACTTCATAGCGTTCATCTAGGTTAAATGAATAATCGATTCTATTGAGGTAACCCAACCCTGAGCGTTTTTTGAACGCTCATCTTTTTAACCTCGTGGTTGAACCAAACTTGATTTTCACAGTAGGATTACGTAACTATCAAAGTTACAGATTTTTTCTTTGGTAATTATTGTTCGATTTTGATGAATCCAGCGGCAATATTTTAGTTTGTCAATTCCCTAGGGCCGTGCACTAATGAATTTCTAAAATCGTTTTTAGAAACCAACTTTTCCATCCTTTCCAACTTTTTCAGTTTTTCCGCCTTTAATTTCTCGAAATACCAAGAACGAACTGAGACCCCCTCAATGCTAGAAACGCTGGTGTCGACTGAGCACTAAGCAGTTCCAAAATGGTGGCGTAGAACCCTCCTTTTCTACAAGACTATAAAGGGCATACATGGCAATATTGAAGTCTGAAGGAGTTTAAATTAGTTTTTTCCCTGATACTGAATTCTATCTAATTTTATGGCTAGTGTTGTACAGTATACTTACTATTATTGGTTACTAACCACGTGGTGTACTGTTGTTAGTGATGGAAATTCCCAAAATATATTCATTCGCATTCTTCAATCGGTCGCCTTAATCTAGTATAGCATTCTCGCCTACTTAACTGTTGAATTCCCCGCCAGAAATATGATTTTTGTTAGAATAATTTCTTGAAGTGTGTAGGAAGAGTTTATGTGTTTTATGGTATTATGGTTTTAAATAGTTTTACTCGAAATTAAGAGGACAACAACGAGACAAGCTACATTTTTTGCAAGAGAAGGAATGGCAAACACCGATGATGGTGGGAGGACAGAAAAAAACAGGTTTACCAACATAACAAAAAGTTGAGTGACCACAGAGTTCACAACTACTAACGATTTTCACAATGGGGAATTTGCCTTAATTTTAGATCCTGGAATTTCACGTCAAATCCAATAATAGGACCCTAAAATAACGTTCAACGCCAGGAGTGCCACCAGAAGGAATAAAACCAGAAAAACTCGGCGCTGCGCGCCTCGGCGGGGCTTCGCCACCTGCACCCCCGGATGATTTCCGCTTAGAGCCTAATGGCTAAAATGTGACATACCTTGAAAAGGTTTTTGCTCCCTCTTCCTCTTTATCTTTCTTCCACTGTAATATTTAAGATACCTCCTTATTCATAATAACATCAGATTGTCAAGCATATTTGTCGTCAAGCATATGATAAATCATAGCGCTACTTTCCTGTCGCTTTTTCCTGTCGCTTTTTACTGTCGATTTTTACTGTCGATTTTTACTGTCGATTTTTCCTGTCGTTTTTCGGCGGGGGGTCCCATTGCTAAAACCTTTTCAAGGTTAAAATGCCTAAACAAGTCAAAAAAACACCGCGGAAATCGAGGGAAACTGATCACATCACACCCCAGGGGGTTCCTCCTGCTAAACTGTGCTCTGGCGAAGCGTAAAACAAGCCTCGGCAAATAGTGTCAGAAAACGAATAAAATCACTCGCGATGAGATTGTGGAAAACCATTATATACAAAACGGAGTTGAGAAGAACGTATATTTCCATGAAAATAATGAGTTACAAATTAAATCGATTTCACGGTTAGGTCATCATCAGTAACGAACAATAACTTTATTGTACTTAACGTTATTGTTAGTTACTGATCCGAAACTGACGAACCTAAACCGTCCGAACTGTCGAAATCGATTTAACTTGTAACTCATTATTTTCGTGGAAATGGACAACGTTCTTCTCAACTCTAACGAAAAAAAAGTTCTCCAAAATCAAAATATCCACTCGCGTTTTACGTTTCAGATCTTCCTGAACAATTTTGGTTCTGTGTCTGTCTGTCTGTGTCTGTCATGAAATCGGTGCCACAGCCATAACTTCTACAATTCTCTTCCGATTTCGATGAAATTTTCAGGAATTGTTTTATTTAGTGTCAGATAATGTCAACAGGTAGAGTTGTAGGAGCCCTTATGACCACACTGTGAGCAACCAAGTTGCTCATTATTTCCCCTCACAGGCACCTCACATCCATAAGTCCTGATTCCCTTCGGGACCAGGCCCCCACCACCTATCACAGGCCACATCACAGGGGCGTGGCCTCAGAACTACGTATCCAAACAACACCTAAGGATACAACAAAAATCAACTGTCATGGAGGAGCATGGAGGAGGCCAACCAACTGGCATGGAGGAGGATGATCAACTGACCAGTATGGAAGAGCAGGAGTGCCAACTGAAGATGGAGAGGGCAACACTGAGCCCAGAAACCCAATGATATTATGATGTATCAACGGAAATACCTCAGTCCTGAAGTTTAGCCTGGCCAGCTCGTCTCGAAGTGATCTCCCCTTGTCTTTGAAGCGCACCCCCCTTGTTCCGCGTCGACCCGTATCGCGCCGAACCGTATCCCTCCTGCCTCCCCCAAGTCACGCGGTTTACTCAGTGGAAAAGACAGTATCCGGTGAACTTGTTCGTCCTGCCTCCCCTGGATCTCGTTGTTCCTGCCGGATCGTCGTATCGGAGGAAGACGCTGAAACAGTCCGTTCCCGGCTCTCCCCCTTCAACCTCGCTGCATCGCCTCCGGACTCGCTACGGTAACCCGGAACGTGAGTGCAAACAAACTAATCTACCTTAAATATAATTGGCCAATTAAAGGTAGAGGTACCGTGACTCAGTGATATTTCTACTATAACTAAAATAGGAACTAAGAGGAACTTACCTGTAACGTATCTAAAGAATAAGAATACTCACCTTGTTGATCCTACCTCTAAGAGTATCGTACCGTAACGTAAGACTAAGACTAGTCGCTATAAGTAAAACTTACCTTCTTACCTGATTGCATTCCACCGTAACGCCCCTCAGGCGCTCGATCCCTGGGATCGAGGTTGCAGAACGTACCGTAACCATATTGGAACCATTTTACTTACCTGTATCGCCATTTCTAGTCCTGAGATTAAATCTAAAAGACATTTGGTTAAATAATTCTTCTCATTTAAAACTTACCCAACATCCCAGGTTCTGAGTAACAAGAGTATTGCAAACCGTATCGATAATAGGAACTTGCTTGAAAGAAACAACAAACGTAACGTAACTTCATTTATTTTCAACATATCGATACATAAAACCCTTCAGGTTAACAGATCCCTTCAGGTATAACAGTATTGAAACTAACATATATAACAAAGGTATCTACTGGAACGCTACGCCTCATCTCCAAGCCGCTCGGGAGAACGCCGCTACCACGAACCAGTTAAGTACCTCTAAATTCAATTAGTCTAAGATTCCGATATTTTTTCTTGTTTTGCCTTGCAGTATCGCGACCCCCTTAGAACCCCCCTTTGTCGAAGGAACCTGTTCACTGAAACACTACCCCAAAAAGCTTACAAATTGGTGGCAAGCGGTAGGATTTTCTCAGCCTAGGATCGCCGAATTTTGGGGTTCCGAAACGAACCTTACAAGTTGGTGACCCGTGTCTGGGATTATTGCGAACCGTAACTCCGAAGCGCCGTATCGCACTCGATAACTTGTGTGTCGGGTCGGTATATCGCCCGGACTTGCGTGTGGTGCGCCCCGCACGAACCCAGTTCCGTTTTGTAGCTAGGTGTTCAGTAGCAGTTTCTTCCAGTAGAGTCATATCGGAATCGAATAAACCAGAACCAGGGTGTGTTGGTGTATTGTGTATAGTACTAAGAAAATTGTATATATTAAGTGAACTATTACACCGTATTTTCACAACTGTATTACACAAACAAACACCTGTGTCGTCACACAGAACAACCCAATACAGACCGAAACTTGACAGAAACCGTTCCGAGCCGACCCTGTGACTGTGATTGTGATTGTGTTCCGGTATTGCTTAATTAACAGTGACAATGTCGTTGGGAGATCCAGAAGACTTTGTGGATCCCGATCCGTTCCAAGAAAAGGGTCCGGTAGACTTGCTTACTGAAACAATGAAGCAAATGAATACTTTATTGTCGAAGTACAACGAGTCGGGCCGTGACGAGGGCGGGAACGGCATTCCACGTTCCTTGCTCCTAGAAGTGGAACCATGGGACCCCGACGCAACCAGATCGCTGAGTGTTGGCTCGTTCTTTACAAACTTCGACGCAGTAACCGAGGGACTAACACAGGAACAGAAGTTGAAACTCCTCAGGATCAAGGCAAGAGGGATCGCGAAACAATTCCTCATTGATAGGAACGATACCCTTGATTGTGACAATGCCTATAACATGATCAGAGACGAGATGCTGTCATGGTTCAGAAGACAGAACCCGCAACATGCCGCCGCGTCTCTTTGGACGGTGAAGCGGAACGCCTCAGAAACCCTACGTCAGTTTGCGGATCGCATACGTGGGTTGGCACAATGCGCAGTATTAGAGGAGGGAACCCACCTGGATCGGCATGACCGTAGTGACTGGGTGGAACGGAAGACCCTCAGTGCATTTATTAGAGGTGTCGGAAAGAAATTGAGTGCCTTCCTCGTAATGGATCGACCCGCTACGATACGTATCGCCCTACAGAAGGCAGAGGAACTTGAAGAGACCTTCGCGGAAACGGAAGATACCGAGGAACATTGGGAACTCGCAGCGGTATCGGCGGAACAGAGATGCTACAATTGTGGTGGAACGAACCACTTTGCCGCCCGATGTCCGCGTCGAGACCAACCCATACCGAGACGGGAACAAAGATACGGTGAAGAACGCCGTAACCAGTGGAACGAGAACCCGCAAAACACGTGGAACGGTGACCAGCGGAACCGATGGAACGGTGACCAGCGGAACCAGTGGAACGGAGACCGTAGAGATCAGTGGAACAACGACCATCGTAACCAACGTAACGATGAAAAACCCATGCCCAGATATCCGTGTCTCTTTTGTGCATCGAAGGAACACTTTCCGGTGGATTGTCCCAGAAGTCCCCAGAAGACTATCTTCTGTAATTTCTGTGGATGTCGGGAACACCTGGAACCGGATTGTCCGCAGAAGAAAAAGTTGCTGCCCGTATCTCAACCGCTCGCGGAACCGAACCATGTGAAGGAAGTAACTCTCTACAGGGGAACGGAGGAAGACAAACCTCGTGTAACCGCGGTGGAACAGCCAATGGCCCGAACCCTTCGAATAGAAGTGGGTCTAGGACCGGAGACTCGTCATATGTTGGTGGACACAGGAGCCGCGCTTTCCGTGTTGGCGAGCCCGATAGTTGGAATACCGTTACGGCCAACCAAAATGGTGGCCTGGGGAGCCGATGGAATCTTACTACCCTTTGCAGGGGAACAGGTCGTTGACACCCGCATCGGCCAATACAGATTTCTCCACACTTTTCCGGTGTTCGCGCGGAAGCGTGCCGACCTGAACCTACTGGGTCTCAACGTATTGAGACAGATTCCACTGACCTTGACACTGGGACCGAACATGGAGATGAGGACCGATACCGGAAAAATTGAAGAGGAACGTGATGAGGAGTATCGGAGTCTCGGGAACATAGGGGTAGTAATATCAGACGGGAGGAGGGAGAACCCCGGATCGCAGTACCTGAACTACACAGACGGTACGGATACGGCCCTCCCCAGCACCTCTCGCTCGGTAACTGCCGCCCTTGTGGACCTTGAGAACTGGGAACCGTGCCCAGGAACATTGACGGTATCGCCCACCGTATCGCTAGGTGTATCGGACCCCTCATTGACCCCACAACACAAAGGAACACCAGGGGTGTCGCCCGAGGTATCGACCACCGTATCGCTAGGTGTATCGGACCCCTCATTGACCCAACAACACGGAGGAACATCAGCGGTATCGACCACCGTATTGCTAGGGGTATCGGACCCCGTAACATCCCAACAATATAGGGAGACACCGGAGGTATCGCCCATGGTATCGCCGGGTGTATCGGGTACCGTAACGCCCCCAAGCTTACAAATTGGTAGCTTACAAATTGATGGCAGCGAACAATCATCCACAGTATCGCCGGGTGTATCGGATCCTGTAACGACCCCAAACTCACAATTACAAATGGGTGGCAGCGAACAACCGCCCATGGTATCGCCCATGGTATCGCCGGGTGTATCGGACACCGTATCGCCCCTGCAGTACCAAGAGACACCGGGGGTATCGCCCATGGTATCGCCGGGTGTATCGGACACCGTATCGCCCCAGCAGTACCAAGAGACACCGGGGGTATCGCCCATGGTATCACCGGGTGTATCGGATACCGTATCGCCCCTGCAGTACCAAGAGACACCGGGGGTATCGCCAATGGTATCGCCGGGTGTATCGGATACCGTATCGCCCCTGCAGTACCAAGAGACACCGGGGGTATCGCCCATGGTATCGCCGGGTGTATCGATACTGATGATAACCCAAACATCTGATGAGGAACCAGGTGTATCGAGAGGTGTAACGCTCCCTTGTGAGGACGACATTGAGACTTCGAGTCAACAGGAAATTGAGGAGGACGCCTTTGCAGAATCCAGAGGAACTCTAAAAAGGGTCCACGAACTGTCAACACAGAAACCACCCATCACAAAGACATGTAGGTTGGAAATGAAACAACCTGGACCAGAAACAGAAGAGTGTACCAGTGAAGACGACGAATGGGAGCTCATACCCACCGATCAATGGGACGACCCACAACCAGATACAGAGGCAGTAATTGAAGAAAAGATCTCCCATCTTACCGAAGCACCGCAGATAATGGCTAGGAACACACTTTTGTTCTACTGGGACTTGTTCCAACCCCCATCGGGAGAGGGATGCAGTCTCCAGGTAGCCCATGAAATTACGACAACGCAACCGGAAGTGACCAGCCAAAAACCATATCCGATCCCCCACGCTCTCCGCGAGGTGGTGGAAAAGCAGTTAAAAGATATGTTGGCTTCCGGAGTAATCAGTAGTTCAACCAGCCCGTGGTGTGCACCGGTACTGATGGTAAAGAAGAAAACGCCTCCCGGAGAAACGCAAAAATGGAGATTTTGTACCGACTTCAGGCAATTAAACAAAATTACAAAAGGGGACGCCTACCCCATCCCACGACTCCAGGAGACACTGTCCATGTTGGGAGGTTGCAAATATTTTACCACCATCGATTTGATTTCAGGATATCACCAAATTCCTGTGCACCCTGACACGAAAGAAAAAACCGCATTTTCCGTGCTTGGTAGGCATTTTGAGTATGATAAAATGCCGTTCGGGCTAAAAAATGCGCCAGCGACGTTCCAACGCGTTATGAACAACGTATTGGATGGACTCCTGGGTGACCAATGCCTCGTCTATCTAGATGATGTAATCATCTTCTCGCCAACAGCAGAGGAACATCTACTCAAGCTCCGACAAGTGTTCGACCGGTTTAGGGATGCCGGACTGAAGGTGAATCTCGCAAAATGTGAATTTTTGAAGCAAGAGGTACGATTCCTTGGACATAGGGTAACCTCAACGGGGATACACACCGAACCTGAGAAGACACGGGCGGTTAGGGACTTTCCTGTACCTACCTCCGTATTGAAGTTGCAATCCTTCCTCGGATTAGCGGGATTTTACCGCCGCTTTATCCCGAAGTTTGCAGAGATCGTTACCCCGTTGACCAACCTAACCAGGAAAGGAGTGCCGTTCGAGTGGAACGAATCCCATCAAAAGGCGTTTGATGAGTTGAAGACACAGCTAACAGGAGAACCTGTTCTAGCATACCCCGATCTAGACAAGACCTTTATCCTGGCTACGGACGCCTCGAATTCCGCAATAGGCGCCGTCCTATCTCAGGAGTATGACGGACAAGAAAGACCAGTTGCATACGCAAGCCGAAAGCTTAATCCGGCCGAAACGCGTTATTCTGTGACGGAAAGGGAACTGCTCGCTGTCGTGTGGGCCGTGAGACACTTCCAAGAATATTTGCTGGGTCGGTCCTTTGAGTTACAGACTGATCACATGGCCCTCACGGCAGCCATGCGCCTCAAGGACCCGACTTCCAGAATCGGAAGATGGACCCTTCGCCTCGCCGAGTATAGTTTCGTGCCTCGATATAGACCCGGATCGCAGATGGCTCACGCGGATGGGCTGAGCCGGATGGACATCGGCGCGATGACCCTCGAGTTTCCCCGAAGTCTCATCATCGCCGCCCAGAATATCGACCCGTGGGTTCAATCAACATTCCTCTTCAAAAATAGAGGTGAAACGCGCAAAGTAAACGGAGTCGTCGAGATAAAGATCAAGCTGGATGGACAAGAGCGATGGACCCCGTTGATGCCCGTGTCGTTAAGGGAATGGTTGATGGAGAATTATCATCGGAACGCTTGGGCTGGTCATCCCGGCGCCGAAGCCATGGAAAAGATCGTCCGAAGACTAGGGTATTGGCCGGGTCTGGCCAAAGACGTCAAGAACTTCGTCCGCCAATGCGTCGCTTGCCAGAAACGAAACACACCGAGCGGATTACGCCATCCAATCCAGAAACCGCTGTTACCAGAGAGACCAGGGCAGATCGTAGGGGTGGATTTTGTTGGACCAGTCACGTCTGGATCCACCCCGAAGTACATATTAACGGCTATTGATCATTTTACCAAATATGCCGAGGCGTACGTGGTAGCCGATTGCACTGCAGGAACAGTGGCACGTGTGTTGGCAACCAAATACATACCCACTCACGGAGTGCCAGAAAGATTGGTTTCGGATAGGGGAACAGCGTTCACCGCGAAGTCGACAAAAGAACTCTGCCTGAACTGGGGAATACGCCAGGTATTCACTACAGCGTACCACCCAGAAGGAAATGGTGTCTGTGAGAGGTTTCACAGGACACTGGCAAACATCCTGGCGAAGATCGTCAAAAAGACTACAGCTTGGGAAGCCGTTCTACCAGTAGCACTGGCAGCGTATAGAGCGACACCCCACAAGAGTACTGGTTTCACACCGAATTACTTAACTTTCGGTCGAGAGGTTAGACTACCAAACGAAACGTTCCAGACTCTGAAACCGGATAATGAAGACTCGAATCTACGACGGTTGAGAATCGCCCGTAACGCTGCGATAACTTGTCTTCACGACGCCTGGAAGAGGCGCAGTGACGTCATTAACAAACGACTGAAAAGCAGGTCTTTCGAATTGGATGACCGAGTGTATCTAAGGGAGATACAGCCACCGACGGGAGCCGCCAGAAAGCTGTGGAGCCCATGGTCAGGACCTTGGGTGATCTCAGCCAAATACACAGAAGTGACGTACGAGATTCGCGACCCCGCGAACCTAAAACAACAGACAGTTCATGTGAACCGCCTCAAGCCAGCTTTCGAAAATGGTATCCCTGACGAAGCTTTTACCGACCAGAGAGTGGAACCAACAACTCCAGAGGTGACACCTGTAACACCACCCGAACCCACCTTAGTAGAGAAGCTGTTGACCGAAGACTGGGCCTCAGCAGACGAGAAACCCGTCAAACCGTACCCAGTAACTCCGACCAACAAACAAGGAAAACGGGAGCAACCCGGTCCCTCAACTCCAGGAACTGTCGATAGCCCCGTTACCTCGCCAAAACAAACAGACATACGCACCGAGAACAACCTGTGGGACCAGACCACCAGCCCTCCCGGAACATCTTCAGATGAAGACCCCCCGGAAACGCCGAGACAGCAGCCCGCAGTTCCTGTAAGTGAAGTGGAGACCACCGCCGACGAATCTCACACAGAAGATACACCGAGGTATATCCTCCGTCGGAGAGTGCCGGTCAATTACCAACACCTTCACACAGGACGAGGCTCAACTGACTGACTTACTACTAGGGAATTACAACTACAGACAGACCTACCACACATACGTACAATTAATACAGTTATGAAAACATGTATATATAATGCGAAGTTCACAAAGTTCATTTACAAGTTTATTTAAAAAAAAAAAAAAAAACCACATGTACTTACCGTTAATCCAGGAACTCTGAAAGATACAACCAAATAAGCAAAATTAAACAACTAAGACCCTTAAGGTCAAATATCAACTTAAAATAACTTAAAATTTAACACTTACCCTTGAAAAACACTTAGTTTTCACTCACCTGTCCCTGAGACACTGTAACCTTCATCCTACGGGCCGAAACAATATAACATCACTTTCAAAAAACACACACTAGCAAGGTACAATTCTATTTTAGGATGACGCAGCGTCACCTTGAAACTCCGGAAGCCTGGGAACACCCTCCACCACCAGATGAAGCCCTCACTCACCTTCGCGAAGAAATTGAAGAAAAAACGCGTAACCTCCAGGCCCCTCCCAAAACGGTCGTGAACACCCCCGAACCCTTATGCGAGCCAGCGATGAAGATGTGCGCCCTTGCTACATTCATTAGAGCAATGATCCGCACCGATAACTACGAAGCGAGAGCTGCCTTGGGAGACATAAGCATGGTGGCGGTGAGCCGAGTCGCATCGTGGTTGCCGACGTTCCAGCGGATTGCGGACGAACGTGATGTTCTGTTGGAAGAGAGACAACGAATGCTGCATCAAAACAAGCAACTGGAGAGGCAAAACGCGGCGTTGCTGAAAGCGATCAAGGCGGCACCACAACCAACCGTCACGCCGGCATTGACTCCCGCGGAGCCACCCGCGGCGAGTACCAGTGGAGTAGTGCCACCAGCAAGCAGTCGCCCACCCAGTTCCTCACCACTATCGGCAGCCGATTCCGGCTCCGACACACCACGTTCAGCCGTGAGAAGGATCGAGTTTCCGCCTCCAACACCTGGGCGAAACATCTCTTCAACACCGGGCCCATCTCAAACACCGATCCAAATTGTGGCAGAGATCGACCCAACCGCTATAATGAGGTCCCCTACACCAGACCGAGACACCGACCACGAAGCGTGGATATCCACCCCACTCCAGCTGCCACGACTCCGCCTGAGCAGATGCAGAACCCCCACCGCAGCCACTCCTTCGAATCTCCGACCTGAAGGGTCGTCGGCCAGAAAAGGTTCGAAGAAGTGTCCAGTCTGTCTCCTGCCATGCCAGTACATCCTCAAATTCCGATGTACTGCATGCAAGACATTCTGGCAACGGCTGCGGAGAGCTCATGCCGAGGAGAAGCCACTGCCCACCTGCCCAACCGACCACCAGGAGGAGCGAGACCCCACCCGTTGCTCTGGATGCAGGCGCTATAGGTACGAGCAAGAGCTGAGAAGAACGTACCCGGAGGATCCGGTGCCATTGCCCAGTGTCATCGTAGATGACCCTGGCTCCCGAAGGGGCGGGGAATGTGAGCAACCAAGTTGCTCATTATTTCCCCTCACAGGCACCTCACATCCATAAGTCCTGATTCCCTTCGGGACCAGGCCCCCACCACCTATCACAGGCCACATCACAGGGGCGTGGCCTCAGAACTACGTATCCAAACAACACCTAAGGATACAACAAAAATCAACTGTCATGGAGGAGCATGGAGGAGGCCAACCAACTGGCATGGAGGAGGATGATCAACTGACCAGTATGGAAGAGCAGGAGTGCCAACTGAAGATGGAGAGGGCAACACTGAGCCCAGAAACCCAATGATATTATGATGTATCAACGGAAATACCTCAGTCCTGAAGTTTAGCCTGGCCAGCTCGTCTCGAAGTGATCTCCCCTTGTCTTTGAAGCGCACCCCCCTTGTTCCGCGTCGACCCGTATCGCGCCGAACCGTATCCCTCCTGCCTCCCCCAAGTCACGCGGTTTACTCAGTGGAAAAGACAGTATCCGGTGAACTTGTTCGTCCTGCCTCCCCTGGATCTCGTTGTTCCTGCCGGATCGTCGTATCGGAGGAAGACGCTGAAACAGTCCATTCCCGGCTCTCCCCCTTCAACCTCGCTGCATCGCCTCCGGACTCGCTACGGTAACCCGGAACGTGAGTGCAAACAAACTAATCTACCTTAAATATAATTGGCCAATTAAAGGTAGAGGTACCGTGACTCAGTGATATTTCTACTATAACTAAAATAGGAACTAAGAGGAACTTACCTGTAACGTATCTAAAGAATAAGAATACTCACCTTGTTGATCCTACCTCTAAGAGTATCGTACCGTAACGTAAGACTAAGACTAGTCGCTATAAGTAAAACTTACCTTCTTACCTGATTGCATTCCACCGTAACGCCCCTCAGGCGCTCGATCCCTGGGATCGAGGTTGCAGAACGTACCGTAACCATATTGGAACCATTTTACTTACCTGTATCGCCATTTCTAGTCCTGAGATTAAATCTAAAAGACATTTGGTTAAATAATTCTTCTCATTTAAAACTTACCCAACATCCCAGGTTCTGAGTAACAAGAGTATTGCAAACCGTATCGATAATAGGAACTTGCTTGAAAGAAACAACAAACGTAACGTAACTTCATTTATTTTCAACATATCGATACATAAAACCCTTCAGGTTAACAGATCCCTTCAGGTATAACAGTATTGAAACTAACATATATAACAAAGGTATCTACTGGAACGCTACGCCTCATCTCCAAGCCGCTCGGGAGAACGCCGCTACCACGAACCAGTTAAGTACCTCTAAATTCAATTAGTCTAAGATTCCGATATTTTTTCTTGTTTTGCCTTGCAGTATCGCGACCCCCTTAGAACCCCCCTTTGTCGAAGGAACCTGTTCACTGAAACACTACCCCAAAAAGATTACAACACGAAACGATCCACTCGTAACTCAAATACCTTGTGTGGTCAAATAACGAAACTAAATAAGAGAAGATAAAAACTAATAGGTAGAATGGGGTAGTTGCATGATATTTTTTTGTATTTTTTCTGTGTAGAGAATCTCTATTGAAGTACGAATCTGCAAATAAAACTCCCAGAAACGCTTCCTAAAAATTTAGAGATTTTTCAAAGAACGGGATTCTCGGATTCAGGCGGGAAAACCTACACACGGCTTAGACGCTGCGGGGTGGGGGCTACGTCACGGGTGTGAAGGGGGCCAAAAGACCCCTACACCACTGTTACCCTGACGCAAGGTTATCGACCGGGGGTACTGTGACGGAGGGATCCTTTGCCCGGGGGGTCCTTTGATAGTAACCCTCTGTTTGTTTACGTTCGTTTGTGGCAATAAAATTGGAGAATCACTCACACTTTGTGGTGCTTTCATACTGAATTTTGCTAGCAGCGCAATCGGAACATGTTGCATCTAAGATTTCGTTTCCTCCTGGCATTCCCTCCACTGTAAATGAAACTATATATGGTTGTGAAGAAACTCGGTGTTCTGGTGATACTCGAGCCACAACCTCGCAACTTTGCTAGATTCTTTCAAGTTGGACATAACCAACATCCTGTTATTTAACAATTTACAAACACTCATTGGTACTACGTTGTACAGGATAATGACACTACGATGAAACTTCCAATAAATGAGCTACTGCAACCATTTCAATGAAGAAGTACTACAGTCAAGAAAACAACTGACCTTTTACTTTCTATAAAAGTGTCAACTTACCTCACTTATTTCGGCGCTGACGAACTTGTTGTTATTGACATAAAAATCGTGCAACATGCCAATATCGATATACGGAATATTTCCCAGGGAAGCCACCTCGAAATCTAGTCGATGGCTCTCCTTTTTGGCATATTGACATTTTATTTCAATACTTTGGCACATAAACGAAAAAAAAGTTAAGGTTGGTTTTCCGATGATTTCTACTTACAGCCAAGTCGTTCCTACCGAACTTTATCTTCGTCATTCGTGTTCGTAGAAAAATTGTTCACCATTCGTTGGAAAGCTCTAAATGTTTGCATAAATTATATACTGCCAAAACTGCTGTACTTACGGAAGAAACTGAGATATACCCCTGAGTTAAAAGAACTATCAACAACATTCGAAAGCAGATTATTGGGTAGCGGGAAAAAGTGAAGACATGTGTTGCAGACTCGTATGCAAGCGTTAATTAAAAGCTTCTTGAAACTTTACAGTGAACATTATCTTTTCCAAACCAATCAACTAATAAATTATGGTAGATACCGGTATAAATTATGGTATGGTATGGTAACAACTCGGGCCGCACTACGAGATAATGAAGAAATGTCCACGAGAAAATGTCCACTGATAACGCGATAACTATGACCGTAAAAGTAACGTGAGGTTCAGCGCCAACGCAACAAAAAGAAAAACAGCCAAAATTATGCTTCAAAACTTTCAATTTAAACGATTTATTCAAACGTGTAAAGCCTGAAAAATATATTTCAAAGTTTTTTCAATCTTCACCATTATTTTGTAACTGTATTTCAATGTTTCTGACTCGAATTGTCCTCGATGGCAGTGATCTTAACGCACTCTATCGTGAGATTCTCGTTTAGGGATGACGTAAGAGGAGTGGCCCGCCAACACTAAAAGGGACGGTACTTCTTTATTGAAATACGGCTAAACTAAATGGAATTTCGAACTGAAAACTGGTACTTATACGCTTTAAAGTGCGCTAAATTCGAATCTGAAGTCAAAAACACGAAATTCCGACCCATGCAACTACCCCATTGTGCTGTAAAAAAGAGTGAGTAAAATTACTTCTTTGATCACTTTTGCGTCTACATTTTTTCCTTGACCTTGTGTTGACCTTAAAGCTAAAAAATTTCCATCTTTCTTAAATTCTCTAAATTTTTTGGGTGCTTTTTCGTGCAGCATAGTATGGTTTGCTCTCTCGAAAAATAATAAAAATTGAAAATGTGAGGCAAATTTCCCATTCCATAATGTCTTGAATATTTGCAGGTGTGGGAATCCGCCTCAATGAAACAAGCGCCTCAAACAGACAGCTTCATGGCCAACTCTCCCACCCACAAAGAACTATCCAACCTTCTTCTAGAAGTGAGGGAATCGTTACGTCAGAACAGCGAAAACTCCGTTCACCAAATCAGCTCGACTAACAGTAATCAGCAAGTTGTGGATTATGTCAGCAGAATCAACGAAGAGCTTCAAGACCTCAAACACACCCTGAGCTCGGCTCAAAAAGTCGACGGCCAGTTGGTCGTCATGCCACCCGATCTCGAATACCATTTGGTTCGACAGAAGAACGAAATCAGACATATAGTTATCGGAGTGTCTCTATTAGCTGTGATTTCGAATATAGTGTTTGGTATTTTAAATAAGTAACGACTAGTTTTTGCGAGCACCACCACGATCAGTGGTGTTTGGAGATTTCTTTTCCATTTTGGAGACGCTCGTTGCAACCGAGTAAGTACCAGATCAAGTGCTTTAGAGATCTTATGATGCGCTAAGAAATCGTTCATCATGGGAAGTACGTACACAATTGTTCATTCAGAACCTGGCGTCGTGAATCTGTTATCTGAATACGAGATCTAGTTTTAAACAGTTTCGTCTGTTTGAAAACTTGATTTTATTTGCATTTATATAAATATTTAACAGTTTAATTTACGCGGAAGAAGAGCCGTGTGATCATTTTCGTGAAATGTGCGACTGTAGCGCTAGACCTCTCAATACTAGGCGGTGTCAAATGATTAGAAAGTACTCTCTAAACTTGTAATAGGTCCCTCCGCTAACTAGAAGGCATTCTACATAGAGGAATAAACTTATTTGAGTATAAAACGCAATTATCCGGTAACAGACCCTTCCTAGAAGAAAAGTGTCCACTTGCATTATGGAATAAACAAAAAATTCTCACCATTGGAATTTGATGCTGACATCTAGTGCTGGAGATGAAAATTGGCTGTATTCATTAGTGCCTTTGCATGGACGTGGGATGAAACATTATATGGCTTAAAAGTTACTATAACTACATTCATAATTATTAATGTATGGAAGTTTATTTTCACTTATGTTTTTTAAGGTTATGAACGAGAACAACGAGAAAAAATATAGAATATCCAAATTTGCATTGTTCTATTCAGTCCTGGATTGAAAAGTGCGAGGAATGACGTATTTTTCTCCATTTTGCTTAGTTCTCGCTCTCAAATAATAATTTCTCATAAATGTGTGAAAATTTGTGCACTAAAATGGCGTAGAAATGGTTTAGACCAGGGGCCTCCAACCTACGGTCGGCGGGCCAGATACGGCTATTTTTCCGAGAATTTTCACTTTTGAAGTTCGTCAACAGGCTTTCTGCGAATGGGAGGGTGTGTGGTTGAGGAGGGGGCCACTGAATACCGCTTTGAATAGACATTTTCTGGACAAAAAAAAAACATGCTGCTCCAGAACTGTCAGATTCTTCTTGGTTATGGAAATTAGCTTTTCTAGTTGATGTTACTCGGATGCTGAATAGAGTATTTTTGTACTTCTCGTGTTGACAAAACGCGAAACGTGAAAAAGAGCAGCTAGCGCGAGCACTCGTAGATGCTAACTTTCCACGGCATTTTTTTCAGATCTCCTCCGTGAAATCGTGAAAAGTGAACTTTTGTAGTGACGTTAACGTGATGCTTATAAGTTTGGTTGGCAAGGTTACTTTGGCGGATTTTTACTCCTTGTCTATTTCAAATTTAGTTCCCCTTTCAGATAGGATATTAATTTCTTCTTTTTCATGTTCCTAGTATCATGATAATAGTTATGGAAGAATGGATGGAGTCCATGAGGTGAGTCCATCTGGCAGAGTTCCTCCACTGAGAAGGAACTGAGCAAGTATTCGATGATTTTTTAATTATTTATTTAATTAATTATTTATTTTCTGCTAGTGAAAAAGCACCCCATTTCAGAAATTTCCATGGTAGAAGAGGAAGTCATTGTCAAACCCCAGGATATGCCAAATCTGACTTGAGGATTCAACATAACCACTTAAACAATCTAGTACTCCCTTACAGACTAAATTTTGCGATGGTTTTATTATTATTATGGTTTTATTATTTTATTATTATTTATATTTTTCGATTTCTTATAAATATTATAAGAAATCCCTACTAGGTTATACATGATATTTATGTTTTTAAATTTATTACCTAATTTTTTATTTACCTAATTATTTTTTATTATTATTGATTTTTTATTATAGATATTATTTATCAATAATCAACTGCATATATATTGTTGTGGGTTTTGACGGTAATTTACCGATTTTAGGGCATGTTGCAGTCCTGGTTTTGGTAGACCTGAATAAGGACGATTTGTTGTTACTTTCCCGGTTTTATTGTTTTGGCTCTCAATTTTTGGTTTAAGTGAAATATTATTTTGTGCGAATTTGAGAAGAGTTGTCTTGTTTATTTTGTCTTTACCCGGTTGTAACATATATAAATACTAGTAAAATGAATAAAGAAGTATGATAGTACCTACCTAACAAATGATAGTAAAACCTATTGGAGAAAAATTGGAACCCATAGTAAACGAAACAATAATGAGAATTGAATTAAAATAACTTCAATATTAATGACGAAGTGAAAAGGTAGTGGTAGGTACAAGCAAATAGTCTTTTCTGTTCAACCTTAAACTTGCTGTTTTCTGCTTTGGGTAGTCCATGGAAGAAGAAAAACAACCGCATCTACTCTGAGGTTATCCTCACGTAGCGCACCCTCGCGTAGACAGCGGATTTTTTCAAACGCCAAAAGTTGGCTTTTGGCGTCAAGGGACTTTTTGCGTGTGGGAGTAGATACGTGTGAAACGAAACGGCAAGTACAAAAATACTCTAGTGACTTGAACTTCAAACTTAAAGGAACGAATAGCCTGATTTCTGATTTATACTCCCATATTAAAGCTTCCAAGATGAAACTGGCTCTTTTCGAAAAAAACACAGCAAAGTAAAACCAGGTCCATTTCCCAACCTGCATGCAACACCCTGAAATCCGAAAATGATGAAGAGTTTCCGAGTGAATTTGCGGTAAATCTTATCAGGTGTCTGCTAGACCAGTTCGAGTCCCGTTTTCAAGACGAAAACATCCTCCTGATCTTCAACTGGAAATGATTGAACTGCAGTTAAATGACATTTACAATCTACATATCCAACAATTCTACGCTGCGCTCCCAAGAAAAAACTTTCCAAACCTCGGAGTCTTAGCCCGCGCAATGATCTCGCTCTTCACTTCTGCCTATCTGTGCGAACAAACCTTTTCGAGGATGAAATTTAAAAAATCTAGATACAGGGCCAACTTAAATTATGAACATTTGGAGGCGAGTCTATTGATATGAACGACAAAATTTGAGCCAGATCACGTTAATATTTTGAGCAGCAAACCGTGCCAAACGCCTCATTAAAGTCCTCTCCAATTATACTGCAATATCACGTGTTAAATTCTCAATAAATTTAATTTATTCCTCTTTATCTGTAATGAGGAATTTCGCCATGTCGGAATTTCCTATTTTTGACCCCAAAATCGGATTCAGCACCTCTAAAAACCCCCTAAGGCAAACTTTCAGCCCGAACTTCCTAATTTACGAATAAACAAAACAGTGTAGAAAATACGAATGTTTAAAAAAAACCGGGAAAATGACGTCATCCTGGAATAGTTCATTTATGGCCGCTTGAAGCGCTGAGATCGAGAAATCCATAGTCCCCAGATGCAAAATTTCATGAAACAGTAAAGTTCAAAATCGAAAAACTGAAGAAAAAATAGAAAAAGCGAGATGGGGAAAATTAAGTTTCCTCTGTTTTTGTTTGATAACTTTTCTCTTAGAAAACACGATTTCGTCGTCCCAATGGGCAACACTGGGAGGAGACGGCGATCCGAACAGCCCAATCAGCAAGCGTTCCCGCTGCACATCTGTTTTCCCGGTTAGTTTTGAAATTAAAAATTTTGATTGTCTCCCAAAAATAACAGGAGACTTATTTTCCGAAATCAGCCCGATTTTCATCTATTCCACACCATTAACTATTCAGGAAAAATGCAAACAGAAATCGGTGAAATTCCTCATTATTTCTTTTCTCTCTTATTATAATGTTTGACCTGTGGAATTGAGGGAAAATTCAAATTCGGCCCGCGCTGGAAAAAGGTTGGACCACTCTTATCTGCACCATTCTTATCACTGCATTTCTGCCGAGGCTTACCTCGGTCTCAAGTTATTGGAATTGACATCTTCATGTTTTGACATCACTACTTCATGTTTTGAATAAGTGAAAAGCAAACTAGAGACGAACCACTGTAGATGAACAGAAAGACGAGAAAATGATACTTCAAGAGACGAACAAACTAACTATCAAACAGTAATACGAGAGAAAACATACATTAGCAACGAGAAACACATCGGAAAAATACGTTGGAGTAACCGTTATTAGGGCTGGGGGGAGGGGAAGAGTTACGAGCTCTAGTGACCGTGAATAGTACTTAACTCATGAGCACCTACTTCTTAACTCTGTTCTCCACCTAAAGAGAACACTACTGTCGCGATAAAGGAAAAAAGGCGATCTGGAGGGGTCCCCTCCCCATCCGCTTCATCATCCCCCACCAACTCAGTTTCCTTGAAGGAAGTTTGCTCCTGCTCTGCTTCCCGTCCTCCTTACACTATCTTCAGGAACCATGGCGACTTCAGAACATTGGGGAAGATGTCTGTTTGTTTGTGGATGGGTACGTCTGCGCTGTTCTCTCTTGAAATATCTGTTCTGGTCACTGAACAGTGAGAGGATTGCGGTTTTTTGTCCCAATAATGCACCACTCCTTGCTAACTTATCAGCCAATTCGATACTAGCAACACAAAATATTGAAAAATGGTCTATTTTGAGAATATTATCACCCCACTAGCCCCCTCCCCATGCTAATTTCGATACTCTGTTGAAAAAATGAGCAACTCCGAAGTTATCTGAGTCGAACAAAAAAGAATCTCGCAAAAAAGTTGGAGAATAAGGCCTGGGCAGAGTACCCAAGATTTTGTATCATAAACACACAGACATACATCTGGTTTTTTTTTCGCGGATTTGTATTCAGAATGGTCTAAAACGGATTAGTATTTGGTTTTTTTTTATTGAGTGTTGTCCTCCTTCACTCCAGATTAATCTCGTAAGGACGCCCAAGTCTTAATGGGACGTCCTAAAAACTCGACTCTCACTACCAAAAAAAGATTATAATCAATGTTCTTACGCGTGATTTTTAAAATTTTTAATCGAATGTAGACCTCATCCTGAGACTTTTGACACCAGCCGTTCTCTTTTTGGATGAGTATATCTTTTTCTATGATTTTGCAAAGTTTCGGATGTTTATGACGCCTTTGCGCCCCTCCTGCCTGGGCGGGACCCCCCAGCGCACTGTGACGTCATAAACATTCGAAACTTTGAAAAATCATAGAAAAAGGTCTTCTCAAGCTGCAAGGTCGCGGTTGGTGTCAAAGTTCTCAGAATGAGGTCTAGTTTAGATTAAAAATAACAACAAACAGTTTTCCGACCCATGCGCACACCCCATTAGATTTTTTAGAACCCCTTTAAACTTACTTTTGGTCTAACCCTCTTACGTCATTGAGAGGATATTTTCAATTAGATTGGTCCATTATTTCAGAAAATTAACTTATTTGTCAACCTTCGAATTTAAATTAGACAATTTAGGAAGATGTCCAGGTATTTTTTTACTATGGAATTCTTGATGGTTCATGTGGACGTCGGTGCAGAAACCAAGCATCGAAATTTGTATTTTTTTTAAAGCAATAATAACACCTAGGTACATTAATCTACTTTATGAATAACAGGAATTATTTATCTGCATCAACTATCGAGATGAAAGTAACCTCGAGATGCCTCTGGAGCCCATAGTTTCAGTGGTAGATACGCCCATGGTAACTTCTCTCAGCAGCAACGTAAATTAGTAGCGGAAAACCGACTCCACTCACGAATCGATCGAGATATTCTGATGCTGAAATATGGAATATCAAATCAAGGAAGGCTGTTCCAAGTAGTTTCTACAACTTATCCTCAGTGATATCGGGCCTCCACAACATCAACCAGTAAGAACCCAATCTATGATGTTTTCTACTCTATTATTAATTATCCTGTGCGTTTGGAGATAGTACGCTTCGTTAAAAACTTCATGAACGTTTTTCAAGAAATAAAAACCTTTTCGTGCTGCTTTTTGACAATCTTCTTCTTTATTGGCGTTACAGCCCTGGGTGGGCTTTAGCCTGCTCAAAAATTCTACGCCATTCCTCTCTGTTTCCAGCCAATGTCTTCCAGTTCCGGTAACCTACCCTTGCCACATCTTCCTCCACCTCATCGGTCCACCGAATCCGGGGCCTTCCTCTTGTTCTCCTGCCGCCTGGCATCCCGCTGAAGACTTTTTTTTGGCAGGGTTTCCCTCGTCCATGCGGACCAAATGTCCAGCCCATCTGAGGCGACCAAGCTTGATGAACTGCACCACGTCCATATCTTTATACAAGTTGTACAGTTCTTCGTTTTTCCTTCGTCGCCAGACTCCGTTTTCACATACGGCTCCAAATATTTTTCTTAGTACCCGTCTTTCAAAAATTCGGAGTAAATCTTCCCCTTGCTTCCCCAATGTCCATGTCTCAGATCCATATGTCAGAACTGTGCGGATTAGATTCCTATACAGTTCACTTTTTACATGGTGAGATAGGTGCCTGGATTGGAGGTACTTTGTCAGACCCCAATAGCAGCGGTTTGCCACAGCTAGTCTGGTCTTAATTTCTGGGATTGGGTCTCCATTTGCAGATATTAGCGAACCGAGGTATACGAAGTCATCCACGATCTCAAACTTGTAGCCCTCCATGCATATGTGAGAGTCGCGACTACTTGCGGTGGTTAAATACTTGGTCTTTCCCTCATTAAAGGACAGTCCCATGGCTTTGGCGTTCTCAAGTAAAGAGGATACTGCTCTTCTAAGATCACTCTCAGTACGAGCTATTAAATCTATGTCATCAGCGTATGCCAGTAATTGAACTGATTTATAAAATATGGTTCCGCGGGTCTGGATTCCTGCATCTCTGATTACTTTTTCTAGAGCTATGTTGAACAACAGGCAGGACAGTGCATCACCTTGTCTTAGACCTTGTTGTGTGGGGATGCTAGGAGTACGGCCATTCTGGACTCTCACAGAGCAGAATGGTAATTTCCAACTATCTTCTCCGTTAGAGGCTGTAGTCTGTCGAATAGGATGGTTGAGAGAATTTTGTACGCGACATTCAGCAATGTAATGCCACGGTAGTTCGTGCAAACTAATGGATCCCCTTTCTTATGGATTGGGCATACTACGCCCAGCTCCCATTCATATGGGATCTCCTCCTTTTGCCAGACCATAAGGATCAGGTCGTGCATCCGTTGGGCTAGTTCCTCTCCACCCGTCTTGAACAGCTCAGCAGGGATATCGTCCGTTCCTGGGGACCTATGATTTTTGAGGCGGGATATGGCAGATTTGACTTCCCCAAGCATAGGAGGGTTTACTGCTTCGAGATTGGACAGTCGAGCCTCTACTGCTACCATTGGCAATTCAGATGTCTCTCCTCCCAGCTATTCTCGAAAATGTTCCTCCCAACGGTCCAGAACATCCTGGGGGTCCGCAAGGAGCGACCCCTCCTTACTTTTGCACAGCGAGACCCTGGGCTTGAATTCCCTTCTCGAACTGTTTATCTTCCTGTAGAATTTTCTCACCTCGTTCATCTTCTTCATTTCGCCCAGTTCTTTAATCTCATTCTTATTCCATATTCTCTGCTTTCTTCTGTGCAATTTCTTTTCCTTTCTCCGCTTGTCTCTATACTCGCCTACAACCCGTCTTGTTTGTCGCCCTTGATGCATCTCTAGGTAAGCTTTGTTCTTTTCTTCTGTGGCTTTCTTGCATTCACTGTCGAACCAGGAGTTCCTCGGAGGTTTATGCTCGCTTCCCAGATTTGCCTCCGCCCCAATGATAGCGTTTTTGCATTTACCCCATTCATCGACAACACCTCCTTCCCTGTCAAAAGGAGTCGACTGTAAGGCTTCCCCTATTGCCGCTGAGTAAGCTTTTTCAACACTTGGGTCCTTCAACTTATCAACAGCATATTTCATCGTTTTTCTTGAGGGCAATGGTTTAGCTTTAGAAATGCGGGTTCTTACTTTTCCAATTACCAGATAATGGTCAGAGTCGACGTTAGCTCCTCTGTAAGTCCTCACATCTAGCAAATGGGTGAAATGGCGTTGGTCAATCAGTATGTGATCAATTTGGTTGAACACAGTCCGATCTGGGGTTGCCCAAGTAGCCTTGTGGATATCCTTATGGGGGAACATTGTGCTTCCAATAACAAGGTTGCGCGATGCAGCAAACTGCATGAGACGATCGCCATTACTATTTTGATCGCCATTACGCTTTTTGACGATAGGTGGTACTTAATTAAATACAGATTGGCACCGCTGGTGGCCGGGGGGGGGGGGGGGGGCTCGAATTGTCAAGTTGTGTATTGATTCTAATATATGCCTCTAGAAGTTCATGGAGAGAGAACACAAATTCTTGAGCGGTAGCAAGGTAAATAACAATGCATGTTTTATCGCGTTTCTATCACCTGCTGGTTTTAACTAATCCTTTTCAAAAGTGACGTCCCCAGGAATACATACATTACTAAACAATAGTTGTTTTAATCCTTGGAAAACTTACTTTCATCATCATTTCTCAGGATTGCGGTTTCCTACTAATAAATGACTAAATATTTATAATAATGTTAGCATTATTAACCTCAAACTGATCTTGATTTCTTTGCAGAAATGAAGAAATCCGTTTGATGGCAGTTGAAAATCGAGCTTCGAAACTCTCCTCATTCTATTTGGCACTCTGGTGAGACTCGTTGTAGGTACCTACTATCAAAGAGCAATCAAATGAAACAAGATATCAGGTAGACGATTAGTCCACAAAATTATTCCGTGATTGAAAAATCTTCTACATCGAGTAGGACTTTCTGGAAGTAGGAAAGCATTGTAGGATTTATTTATCCTTGCGTCCAACCATGAAGCTCAAATCCTCCAACATGTATTAGATGAAATGAAACATTTTATTGTCATGATTCAATTGGTACATGATATAGACATATTAGAGAGTTTTTGGAAACCACTAACGGGCCCGTGGAACCTCTTCACAAAGCACGGAGTTCGCGCGTGACGATGGATTTGCCTCCCGACATCAGCGGGCGACGATGAAAGGGTGCCCCCAGACAGTCACCCGTTCCTCGGGGCCCACCGTGACGAGCGCCTCCATTCCCCCCCTGTCCAAAGTTAACGTCCTTCCTCCTTCAACTGGGTAGCATCCTCTGCTGCTCGCGCTAGTCTCCTCCTAACGGGGCCCGTGAGATTTTGGCACTAAAAACTCTCTATTGTTTAGTAATGCATGCTTTCCAGGAGACGTCCCGTTGGATAAGCATAAGGTCAATTTAAACCAGTTGGTGAGCGATAAAACGCGCATTTTTAATTACCTTCCTTCTGCACACAACTGTTTCACTCAACGTACGTAATTTAGTTAGTATTTTGAGTTAAAAATAGCGGAATCTCTCCCTCCCCCTCCCCCATTAGCATCCATAACATTTTTAGGGGGGTAAGAGCCTCGAATTTGAAGAGCATTTTAAAATCCATGATCTGCGATACCCAACATGCGAATTCAAGTTCACCCCCCTCCCCCTCCTCTAGTCTGGCACCAAAGCGGTAATAATATTTCGACATAATATGTCGTAATTGTGAATTTTCATCTGATCAGGTAGTACGTAGTAGTTTACATCCGTATTCAAGGTGAAATACATAAAAACCCACGACATACGTGGTTTCTGGTGTCCTGACACCACTGATTTGTTTCATGGTGGCACAAAGAATAAATAATGAAAATCTGGAGGTATATTGAGATATATATAATTTCAAAACTTGGGTACAATTGAGGCGTTGATAGCCAGAGTGGACCATCCCACAAATTTTCCGAAAATGAGTTATTTCGTGCAATGGGTCCGTGGTCGTCCCATCTATCGAATTATTGTTGGAATTTGAATTGTTTCCAAACGTGCCAAGAGATAACGCCACTTTTCAGATGGTCCAACTGCTAATTGGCTGCCAATTTCGAAAACCAGACTGGACCATGTTGCTTGGTCCACTCTGGTGCGTCATGAACTTATCAAAACCCAGCGTTGCCTTGGAGTTGGTCCGCCTTAAATAGAAACTACCTACCTAATTATACGTGTTTGTCTCAACACCGAAGACCATACACACTCCAGTAGAAGGAATTTTTGTTCTTCTGCTCCCAGATGATGTGCCATCTGTACAGCTGTGCCATTTACGATTTCTCTAGAAGGTACCTTATCTACTCTAGGGATGGGTATCGTTATAAAAGTATCGATATTTTGTATCGATACTGTATCGTACCCGAGTATCGATATCCCAAGTATCGTTGGGCTTGAGTATCGATATTTTAAAATATCGAGTATCGATACTTTAGCGTCACAAACTATCAATATTGTCCAATATTCTCAAGAAAAATAATTTTGTCAACAACTTTTATCAATTTTTTACGATCAAGAGTCCAAGCAGAGTGATTTTCTCCATGATATAAACGTTATTTGTGCACCCAAAGAATAATGACCCAAAAGCCTCTCTACCTCCTTCATTTTTTAGCTATTATGTTGAATTTTCCGCGAGGACTATATCAATACTCGATATTTAGAAATATCGGATCCAAAGTATCGATATCCAAAAATATCGGATAGTGCAGTATCGATACTAAAATATCGAGTATCGGTACGAAAGTATCGATATTTTGAAATATCGAGTATCGATACCCATCCCTAATCTACTCATTAGTTTGTTCATCCTGCATCCTCCTTCGTCTCCGGTGATTACCTTTTCCAATTTAATTTAATAACCTGAATTGATTTGATGGCGCCACCTACTAGATACATTGAGAATGGTAAGTAGATACATACTTATGTACGACACATTTGCTTAGCATACTTTCAGATCAATATACCTACCTACTTAGCCAACGATTTTACGACTCATTATTCTATTGGTACTTTTTGATGTATTATCGTAGATGAAGAAGTCGCAGAACTTCTGAGAAGTCTGGAAGATTCTGGGTCGGAATATGAACCATCTAGTTCCGAATCGGCGAGCTCTGGCGATGAGGTGAGTGAAGTCCGTCCAGAACACCAGGTAGCCGATTCTTCAAACCACGTAAGTGAACAAGTAGTAGGGGTTTCGAATGATGTTTCAAGATCAAGGAAGAGACTGCGTAATGAGAGTGGGTGGAAAAAGAAGATCAGGCAAAATCAGAGGGCTAAGGGAATGGCATACGTTAACACTTCAGGTAATGAGGTACCAGAAAAACGTTTTAGACCAACTCCAAGTTGCTGCAAAATGCAATGCTACACCAAATTTCCAGAAGAAATGCAGCAAAATATTTTCAGAAAATTTTACGAACTAGCCAACTTTGACAAGCAAACTGCCTTTATTTTTTTTCAAGTAAGAGTGCTACCTGTTTTCCGCCACTATCGGCCTACTTTGGAAAGTCGTAATGGGAAACAAAAAAACACAACAAGGCGCTACTTTTTACCAACAGAAGATGGCAGCGAAGTGCAAGTGTGCAAGATGTTTTTTAAGGGGGTATTAGCAATCTCTGACGGTAGGATCGACAGAGTTATGAAGAACAAAAATGGGATGACACCACCAACAGATCAAAGAGGAAAACATACCCCAATAAATAAAACATCTGATGTTAAAATAGCTGAAACTTGTACTTTCATCAAAAAGTTTCCAACATATGAATCACACTATTCAAGGAACAAAAGTTCCAGGCTTTATTTGTCTCCTGATCTCAACATAAGTTTGATTTATCAAGAATATTTAAATACCCACGTGGACAACTTTGTTTCAGACAAAATATTTCGCGACATATTCAACACAAAATTCAATCTTCACTTTCACGCTCCAATTACTGATTCCTGCAAAACTTGTGACACATTGCACATGCAAATCAAGTGCCATTCAGATCCAAATGAAATTTCTGTGTTCAAAAACGAATTGGAAGCTCACCAAAGAAAAGCAGATGCAGCTCGCAAATCTATGGTGGACGATTCTAAAATCCCTTCCTCAGATTGTGATGACGACACTACAGTCATAGCTTTTGACTTGATGAAAACTCTTCCAACGCCTGTGCTATCTACAGGGGTGGTTTATTATACACGGCAGTTGTGGACCTACTGCCTAGGTATTCATAACACTAGGACAGGAAAAGCCTTCATGTATGTGTGGAACGAGTCCATAGCTTCTCGTGGGCCTAACGAAATTGGCTCGTGCCTTCTTCATTTTTTTAGAAACCATGTTTCCACGAAAAAAGTCATCATGTATTCAGATGGGTGTGGCGGGCAAAACCGCAATATAAAACTGGCAGTACTCTGCAGCCATATAGTTACAGATGCAGAGTTCAATATAGAATATATTGAGCACAAGTTTCTCGTCAGTGGCCACACTTTTCTCCCTTGTGATGCCGATTTCGGGTGTATTGAGAAGAACAAAAAACTCGGCGCTTTGCGCCTCGGCGGGGGGCTCCGCCCCCCTCGGTTTATTTCTTTTTCCATACTCTGTATGAAATCATACTAACACAGAATGTGTTTTTGCGATACTAGTCATCCGTTAAATAAAAAACAACAATAATAAATGTGGAGCTGACATTAACATGACAACCAATAAACATATCACCAGATGTTTTTTCTGTCGCTTTTTCGTGACGATTTTTTTTCGGTAGGTCATCGCAAAAACACATTCTGTGTTAATATTACAAAAACATTTACGTCCCACAAGACTGGTGTGAGGTAATTGCCACGGCGAAAAAACGCAATCCATTCCAAATCATTAATATGACGAAACCAGACTTTGTTACAACCGATTCCCTGCTGAAAACTATAACCCACCGAAAAATAAGTGTTGAAGGGAACAATGTCCAATGGCTCAAGATACTCTACTTACTCTACAAAAAAATAGATCCATTCATTGTGACATACAAGTATGGGTACTCAGCACTTCATTCACTTCAGAAACTTGACTTACGGAAGAAAACTAGAGCAACAGCAGAACAGCAGAATCCTTTGCCGCTACTGTACCCTAATGGGAATATCATCACTGAGAGCAAGAAGAAGGACCTGATGAGTCTGCTGAAATTCATCCCACCAATGCACCATGACTTCTATAAAGAGCTGAGGGTGTCAAATAATCTAGCCATTGACACGATTTCGGTGCCAAGAGAGGAAGAGGAGGACCACTGATCCCTGAGCAATGTTGTTAATGCATGGTTATGAAGTTTATTTTATTTTATTTTGGTTACATTTTGAATAAAAGTTTCAATAAAATGTTTCTTGATAATTTTTTTACTGCAGACCCTGGACTATCTATGGCAATACACGGGGGTGAAATCAGAATGCAACAGAGGCAGAGTGGACCAACCCACAAAAAAACGCTGGATTCCGGTAATTTGGGGTTGAAAACTCTTTGTGGATCATAAGTCACTCATTCTTGATTGAATGCTTCAGTTTTTTTTTCACGAAACACCTTTGAAAGCTTTTGAAATAATCATATGAAAATTGGTCAATTTTTCAAATGCGTTTTTCTCAGTTTGGCACCTGAGTCAGATGGTCCACTCTGGCTATGAACGCCTCAATTAGTAAGCTGTAAAGGAACCAAAATATTGAAAAAAAACGTATATTTGTGGATAGTATCCCCCCCCACTCGCCCCTCCCCATACTAATTTTGAGATTCAGGCGAAATTGTGTGCAACTCAGAACATTTCTGGGTCGAACAAAAAAAGAAACATCGGTTGAAAATTGAGGCCTGGGCAGAGTACACAAGATTTCATCACACACACACACACACACTGACATTCACCTATGGTTCTTTTGTGGATTTGGATTCAGAATGTTCTAAAACGGATTAGTGGGTATGTGGTTATTTTTTCTTCTGTCGAGTGTTGTCCAACTTTACCCCAGATTAATCGCATAAGGACGCCCAAGACTTCTGATATATCAATGATAATTACAACAGTTTTAGCGGTGACTACGCTGGATAGTGAATCCACTGTGGCCCACCACGGAGTTGGTTCTGGCCTAATTCTAGATAAATTATTCGAGCTATATAATATTCTACGCAAATATAATATTCCATTTTGAAGAGTTCTGAAGTTGCGAAATCGTTGAACATCAATTAACCTTCCGGTACCCGCGCCATTTCGCTTTTCAATTCACACCGCGTGGTGGCACCCATGCCGCCCATGAAAATGAAGTTTTAACTGCCCAAAGTCATTATTTTAAAGGTTGTTAACAGCTGTGTCAATATGCTAGGTAAACCACCTGAATCAAACTTACTATAATTTTATAGTTTGTATGCTCATAAACCAAATAAATAGGTACCTACCTAAAATCACAAACAGCCAACTTTTTCCAATGAAATCGACATGATTGTTTCCTCAACCAAATTATCGTTATCGCAGTACAGATGGGTTCTATATTCATTAGCGCTCCCAGGGAGGGAGGAGGGAGCAAGTAAAAAAAGACAATCAATTTTTTTATTCAAGAACTTTTATTGGACTAGCCAGATTGCAACTGATAACGCTGGCGCGACGTTTGACTCGGCAAGGTGAAACCAGCGTGATCTCTGGATAAATATGGTAACTAACAAATAGCAGTAGATCCCGCCATCCGGGAATCAAGAATGCGCCCGTAAATACGAAAACTAAGGTCGAGGCGGCACGGGTGCCGCCTACGTGTGTACCGGAAGGTTAAATAATATGGCTTGACTGTGCCTTTACTGAATACCACGCAGGTTCTTGCCTACAACAAATAGGTCACTGAAACAACTCGTAGAATGATTAACCAAGCTTTTAACAAAATGGATTCCAGGACGTTAACTTATTGCAGGATTGTAATAGCTTCATTGCTACCACTCATCAGCGGATCAGCAAATAGAGTTGTGAACAGTTCTCTGAGGGGCGTGACGCAAAATGTCGAAACAGTTTACAAGAAAAGAGATATAATTGGAGATGAATTTAAAACTCTAGAAGAGGACATAAATGCAGTTAAGAAATTGAAACTGATGGTGGAGATGTTCAAAAGAATAAAACGAAACAACCCAATAGCTTATGAAAAAATGGTGAATTTTTTCGAAAAAAATAAGAAAGCTCACCGACTGAGAAGAGTATGTCTAAATAATAACAAGTAGCAAACGGATTAATTACGATCAGCTTACAGACGTTTTCATCAACATGCGCATGCGCACCTGTTATCAGTGAGCTTCCAACATGGACACATTCGAACCACCGCCTTTGTTGCTTCCGAGTCTACCAAGGTAGCGGAAGCTTTGTTTTCACTTTTCAAGGACGAAAAAAAATAGTTCTCCAAAATCAAAATTTTCACTCGCGTTTTGCGTTTTAGACCTTTCTGAACAATTTTGGTTCCGTGTCTGTGTGTCTGTCTGTCTGTCTGTCATGAATTCCTTGTAACGCGCATAACTATACGAAGTTATTGTCCGATTTCAATGAAATTTTCAGGGATTGTGCGGGTTGGTTTGTAGACGGTCCCCTATGAAAATCATCATCCCCAGAGTGATAGAAGCGACTGCGCATGCGCAAACGTGAATTCCTTGTAACAGCCATAACTTCTACATTTTCCGTCCGAATTCAATGAAATTTTCAGGGATATTACAGATTATTATTTAGATGGCCCTCTATGAAAATCACCACCTTCGGAATGACAGTAGCCACTGCACATGCGCATACGTAAAATCCTTGTAACAGCCATATCATTTACATTTTTCATCCGAATTTGATGACATTTTCTAGTATTGACCAGATTAGCGTGTAGATGATCCCCTATGAGGGTAGTGAAAGGTACTTAGAGATTGGTGTTTTCAGATTAACTACCTACTATGCATCGGTTCATCTATGTAATCGGGTTATGGATACGAGGAAGCTATGTGCCACACCCACTTGGCAGACGTTTTCTCTTGTTAGAGTAGAAGGCTGTCAGTTTTTGTAGCGTGTATTCGGTTTTTTCATGTTTGTTGGGTCTTTCATGGCAGTGCAAACAAACATAGTTGTTTCGGGGAAGGTAATTCGAGTAGTCAACAGGGAAGACTTCGTTTTTCCTAAAAAAAACTTTTGTCCCGTTCCCAAAGACTTGTCTGAACTTCCGAGGGAAAGTCCAGCATTTCGAAATATAGCAACTGCCCTCTGAATTGAGAGCGTCGTCTCCAATCATTCTGCTTACATTTAAAACCATGTTTCCTCTTGTGAGGTTGGTCAGGAGTGTGAGAAGTGGGTGCTAAAATTCAGGAAGAAAGTTCGTCTCAACTTCCGACAATAGTAAGTACAAACCTATCTCCATTGTACCCAAAAATGTAATACTTGGCCAAGTGGGTACTCTATTCATGGAGACCAGTAAAACGTGAATATATTGTAGTCTCAACATCTTCTAAACATACCCTGTGCAGACAGTATGATGGTTGAAAAAAAAACCAATATACATGGGTACCCTGAGTTCGGGATGACAAGAAAAGTATTTTATTTATTGGGATTTTTAAGCAAGGGGTTGATTGTACGAAGGTAGTTTGGAAAGTAAGAGTACTCGATTTTTCCAGACTTTGCAAAAATTTTATTTAAAAAAAATAACAGGGTATTACAGGCATACATCTAAGTTATTTTTCCACGTAATCGCCTTCTCGATCAATGCACTTTTGCGACCGTGAAATGAGCTTTGTAATCCCCTCGTCATAAAAACTTCCCGCCACCTCCTTGCTCCAGTTTGTGACAGCTCTTTGAACCTCCTGGTCGGTTGAAAAATGTTTCCCACCAAGGTGCATCTTCAGAGAAGTGAACAGATGGTAATCAGAAGACGCCAAGTCGGGGGAGTAAGGGGGGTGGTCTAAAATTTCCCAACCGAAGGAGTCCAAAAGAGCCTTGGTGAGGTTCGCCGTGTGCGGTCGCGCATTGTCATGCAAAAACAGACCCCCTTCGTCAGCATCCCTCTTCGTTTGTTCTGAATTGCCCTTCTGAGTTTCTTCAAGGTTTCACAGTATCGTTCCGCATTAATGGTTTCTCCAAGTGGCAAATATTCGATCAAAATTATGCCTTTTTGGTCCCAAAAAACCGAAGCCATGATTTTTTTCTCCTAAATTTGGGTTTTGAATTTTTTTGTCGATGGTGAGGTGGTATGGCGCCACTGTTGGGATTGTAGTTTTGTCTCAGGAGTGTAATGAGCTACCCAAGTTTCATCGCCTGTCACGATGGAGTCCAGAAATGCCTCACCTTCCACTTCAAATCTCTCCAAAATGCGGCGCGCACCTCGCACTTGGCGGGATTTTGAATTGACATTGTTCACGCAAACGCTCACGAATACCAGAGTTTTCGTACTAGCGAGGTGGTTGACCTCTCAATTTCTTCAGGAGATCCCCCCCCCCTACAACGCAGTGCAGCTAACTTAAGGCCCCTTTACACTAGCAATTTTTTTCGACAATAATTGCCCAACTCCAAAAAAATTGCACTAGAAAAGTTGTTGGCAACACATGACAATAATTGCGTTCTCGTGTTGCATCAACAGGAAGTGACGCAATAATTGCGTTGTGTTGTACAATAAAATTGAGCAATAAAAATTGTTCAGTTATTTCGTTTACACTAGCAACACCAGTTCGTCAACATGATGGAAGCTGAAATCACTGCTGCCGTTGTCATCGTCGCCGGAAGCACCATGCAGGGAGGAAGAAAAGGAGAACTTGGCAACGCGAGTATCTCAGCAGAAGAGATTGTATTGATAAAATCTAAAATTTTGCTTTTACCCCAGCTCATTGTTAATTCAAGACAAGACTGGACAAAACTGGACTGAGCTTAATAACATACGATATGAACTACTAGGCGATTTCTGTGATTCCCGGGAACATGTTTCTGTGATTCCCGGGACATGCGGGAATCCTGTGATTCACAGAAATCGCCCGACTTGGGTGGAAACGCCAGGAGATGCTAGCCCGCAACACGCCCGGGGGCTCGAGGTGCAATTATTTTCCAACCCCCTCAGACTTGATTTGCAATACAGTTCAATCTTCGTTTGGAGCTAAAAATGTTGCGCAACACCCTACAATTATTGCCTACAATTTCTTCAAGACGAAAAATAATTGCACTGTGTTGCGTACATGTTTACACTAGCAACATGAAACTTGAGCAATTTTTCTCGCACGCAATTATTGCCGAAAAAAATTGCTAGTGTAAAGGGGCCTTTAGGGAAAAAAAATTGCCCCATCCCGTGAGAGCACCAGTACTCTTACTATCCGAACTACCCTAGTATAATTTTTAACGAATCGTGATGTGCCACACCCATAAGGCGACTACTCTCATAAATAGCTAATATTTTAATTTTCTTAACCATAAAGATTTTTGTAAAAATTCGCTCATCAACTCGTACTTCATGAATGAACATTTTGAACAGTCACACAAGCAGCCCGTTCCAACAACACCAAGGGCTACATCTGAGAGGCAGGTGGGGGATCGAGGATTTTCAGAGAATGGTCACCTGTGAAATTGAATTCCGGACTGGTATAAATTCCTGTGAAAGGTGAAATTTGCCGCGTTTGAGGTCGAGCACTTTATTTGGTCGAACATAGGGTAAATGGGAGAAGCGCCGAGGCACGCTATTAATCAGATAGAACGGATCCCATTACTCCTGACATTTCTATCTAAAAACTTAAAGCTGCGGTTAAACTTGCGGTGTTGGTCCCAA
Organism: Apolygus lucorum; assembly: GCA_009739505.2. Taxonomy (NCBI): domain Eukaryota; kingdom Metazoa; phylum Arthropoda; class Insecta; order Hemiptera; family Miridae; genus Apolygus; species Apolygus lucorum. The sequence goes on from CM019179.2 coordinate 62,625,639, forward strand.
CGCCGAATATTCGTCAGCCTCTTCCCGCAAGTGTAACCGCGAGATATTTGCCCGAATGTTCGTGAATATTGGTGCTCGCTTAGGAGGCGGTTTTTTGTCCCGAGTCAAAGGAGCCGAATATTCGCCAACTAGAGTATTCAAGTAGCGCATGCACAAGCGGCCGAGTGTTTGGCGGGTATGCTCACCGAGGCAGGTTGAAGGCGCTGAGCTCTCGTTCATTATTTAGTGACTAGGGTTGATATCGTTACAAAAGTGTCGATATTTCGTATAGTACCTATTTGAGTATCGATATCCCATGTATCGTTTGGCTAGAGTATCAATTTTTCAAAGTATCGAGTATTGACACTTTAGTGTCACAAAATACCAACATATCCAATATTCTCAAGGAAACTATTTTTCAGCAGCAGTGAACTGCCACTTAATATCACAAACGCGGCTGCCGCCACCACGAGTTCGTCCACTTCCATTTTTCTACTTTCAAGTTGATAGCGAAACTCTGTTCATCGTCGCTTGCCCAAATATTCGTTGATGTTCGGGGTTGAGAGCCAACACCGCAAGTGTGTGCAGAGTGTGCGTCAAGATTCGGGAAACCCCTAGCAGAGAGAAATGTTCGGGCAAGTAAGGGCAAATATTCGACGTTGGGTCCAACACTGCAAGTGTAATCCCAGCTTAATATCAAGAATTTTAGTATCAATGTATGAAAACGACCAGACAAGAGAGACGAGAACATTAGTGATAAATGGGGGTGCAAGCGCAATGCGCGCTGATGAAAATGTCTATTGGTTTATTTGTTATATTGGTATCACTAAAGTAAGGCGCTGAGGTTTGCTAGTTATTATTAAGAGTATTATCTTTATATTATTGTTTTCAGTCATTCTTGCAGGAGCTAAGGTCTGTAGGGAAAAAGAAGAAATTAGTAGCTGCCTTAGAAAACAAACTGGACAATACAGCAAAGTGCCATCCCAAGTCTGGAAAAGAATTGATACAAATGTTCGTCAAGGGGCTCAGCGAGCTGTATCCAGACATGACCAAACTCTTATTGGCGGAGCTCCAAGGAGCCCTTGATGAAGGGAACGAACAAACAAAAAAGAGCACAGTGTCCCGCAGTTCAACAATGAAGAAGGTGGCACCAACGATGAAAGCAACTGTGAAAGTGAAAGAAGACAAGAGCTTAAATAAAGAGGAGAAGAAGGAAGACAAAAAGAAAGAAGACAAGAAGGAAGAAAAGAAAATTTCTTGCGCCAAAGATCAGCAAAGTTGCACGTCAAGTACGCCTCCCCCTTGCTGCCACACCACTACAACGACCACCACCACCGCTTGTGGCTCCTGTCGGCCTCGTAAAATTACAATCGCCTGCGAGCAAGATTGCTTACATAGATTCGCTGAAGTACGTTCTCAATTGTTTTGAGGGATTTTCTACTATTGTAATAAGACTGTTACTTGAATCGCGCTTTTCATGCAGTCTGAAAAACCCATTGGTGGATTGAGACAGAATTTAGATCGTTGTTTCTTGGTTTTTCTTCATTCTATCTGGAGTACTGCTGCACCGTCCTCCAGACCCAGGGATTGGATAGTCTTCCTCGTGCCCCTCAGTTGAAGGCACACGGCTCTGATTGTCGACCCTACCACGTGGGAGTAGGGCCTCCTCCATTTTTCTGCCAGTGTGGAAGCCAGCCTCTTCAAGAACACCTCATATTCACGATGAAGGAACAGTCACGGGAACAGATGAGAGGTGTAAATGATCCTCGAAGAAGCGTCTGTCATACTTGGTGGGTTTTTGTCCAGCGGCTGTCTGTGCTGTGGAGTCCCATGTTTGGGAAAGGTACGAGGCAGCGTCAGCATTAATCATGCGTGTCAAATAACGGCGGCTTCACACTTTCCCAAACTCCTTGGACTTTGGAATGGAACTCCATCAGTATCACTAACATCGCTATCCGAGTTATCAGTGCCTCTTTTTCGAAATTTGATTCTTGCTTCTGTTTTAACTCTTCTATTGAAGGAAGGAAACAAAAAAATGGGTACTTTCCTTCCATGGGTTCCTTCCACGTCAGCAGCTAGATGACGTCCCTTTTTGAGACTCCCACCCTGTGACAGTGTTGTCCATCCACAACAGGGGCAGTTTGGGCCCACAGCGCAACCAAAGGTTTTGGGCCCGTTGGGTTTTGAAGACGCAACTGGATTGGGCCCCCCAGAAAACCATACTTTTCTTGCATCATAAGCCTGTATTTTGTCAATACTTACGATAAAATTAAGTTGTTGATACCGTAAATTGGGGTTACTTTGCTTCGCTTTTGGTTTATTATTTTCAATAACGAACCTTCAGAAGTTGATGTCAGTCACTTCTAAGAGGTGAAAATTAAGGTTTGAAATTTTCAAAAGTGCCCTAGTTCGAAAACTCTCGAAATAAAGGTATTGTTTTTTCACCAATTTGAGACATTATTGCATTTTTAGAATTTTTCGAGACCACACGGAGCTCTGTGGGACAAACCGTTCGCTCCCTACGAGAACTTAAAGGTTGGGCTTTCGATAAATCAGAAACACGAGTGTGAATCGCAAAAGAGGTCTAATCTCCGTTAGAATTTTAGCTGACCAAAATGGGATCGCAGTAGGTACGTGGTAGGCAGGTGGTGACAGTGGCAAAGCCGAGTTCTTTGCAGGCGAGTGATCTACCTTAAGTGTAATAATTTGCAGCGTTTTTAATTTTGTTTAAATTTTATTTTAGGTTTTTGGTGACTTAGCTTGCTTCAAATGAGCTGATTTTTGGCATGGCCTCTGTTGAGGGCTGGGGGGTGTACAAGAAGTTCATGGAGCGTACATTCGATTGAGAAATGTTACAATGTCCAATAAATTTGGGGCAAATTGGGGCAATTTTTGTGAATTTTTGCAAAATTTGGAAAAAGTTCAAGGCATTCTTTGCTCCACTTGCGGATTCTTCGCTAAAAAAGCTTGTTTCTATTCCTGGAGAAAATTAATCCCCTTAGCGAACATACAGGGGACTAAAGGGGTATTCAAGAGTCTCAATCTCTGGAAAATCTTTCTATTACCTTGAAGTATTAAAAACCTTAACTTAAAAAATTGGTATTACAGCAGCTGATTAGAATGATACAATTTACAGTCGACCCTACAGAAATTACTTCAGACGTATGCAGTTCCAATTCAATGGGGAATTTGCCGCACATTTTTTTTTTTTTTTTTTTTCGAATGAGGGTTTATTTTTATTGAATAAAACCATAGTGAGCTGCTCGAAAACGCATCCAAAAAATTTAGAGAATTTAAGGAAGATGGAAATTTTAAATGTGGTGGTAATGTGTAAGAGGCAGCCATGTTTGAAACGTAACGGATATTCTACCAACCTGACTTCAAAGGAGGTTCTGTGGCGCTTACCACAGAAGCGGAACATACACGAACTTTTAGCTTACAAGTAGTGCGCACAAGAGTGCGCCACCAACTGGCAGGAAGAACCCAGACACAAAAGTGACCAAAAGAAACAATATTACTCAATTTTTTACAATACGATTCTACCTACTAGTTTATCAAGCATTATTAGTCTTCATCTTCTCTTATTTAGTTTCAAGATTTGAATCACATTATTCGAGTAGCCATTTCACTGGATCGTTTTGTGTGGCGGTGCTAGAACTCTGTCTGTTGTCGGAGTTGTTTTCGCGTCGTTTTTTTTTTCGTATGACGTCAACAATATTCCTCGATTTTCGCGGTGTTTTGTAACAGAGGCTTCACTTGTTTAGGCATTTTCTCCTACGGTAATTTTTTCCCCTTGGTTATTCCTAATGTTAAACGTTATTCTAGCGCCCTATTATAGGATTTGACTTGAAATTCCAGAATCTAAAATTGAGGCAAATTCCCCATTCAATTCAATTTATTTGTGTTGAGCATACAAAGTAAAGTAGGTATATAACAGACGTCAAACAATTTCTTGTCATTAGGCACAACAAGTCAACAAAACAAACTCGTAAATAATTAGGTACAGCAACAAAGATATAAAAAATGTCCATAACAATTAACCAAATCTAAGAACGTTAAAAAGTGACATCACACACAATCATGGAAACGGATTTCCGAACACCTCATCAAGTGAGTAGGGCGTTAGTCGAACGAGCCAAGCCCTCACAACTTTGAAACGTCGGAGTGGAAGGGCCCTGACATCCTTGGGTAGGTGGTTGAAGAGCCTGACACCTAGGTAGTCAGGGCTGCGTCTCTGGGTGAGGGCTAGGCGGTGTCGGGATGTGACTAAGTCTCCAGAGTGTCTTGTGTCGTGGTCATGGACCTCAGATTGGCGCGCGAAATATGATATTTATACCAGAGCAACTGATTAGAATAATGATCAACAGCCTCCTCACGTTTGAGCCCAAACTCGTTGCCATTTAGAGGGCCTTTTTCCCTCTGCGGGCCCAAACCCGCGACGCCCCACAACAGTTGCTAAGGAAGGACAAATGAGTGACATGAAACTCTTCACAGAGACAGAAAAATAGCTGAAAATTGCTTCACTTCCGACAGTGAACGATCTTATGCGATTCACACTCGTGTTTCCGATTCATCATTCGTCTGTCTTTCGAAGCAAAGAAGACAAGAAAGAACCTTCCTACAACGGGCCAAAGAGCCCCTCTTGAAGACTGATGGTAGGAGGTAAAGGCTCCTCTGGGTGGCACAGGGATTTCTGAGACACGTGGTCAGAGACCTTTCACAATAATCGCTTATATAACAAAATTTGATCGACTGAGTGGTTTCATAAAATATATTAATAGGTTATCTCAAGGACCTTCTCACAGGCTCATCCTTTCATTCCATTCCAAGGTATCGTTTCTTTGATTCCTATTTTTCGTTTCCTTCCTAAGTTAGTTTTCTAGGATGGTATTCCTGACATCATTACGAGATTTACGTATTTTCAATCTTTTTCAAGCTATAATTGTTGATTCTAGTATTTGAACTTCTCTGTAACGTTATTTAATAACGTTTTTTTTTTTTTTTTTTTGGTAACAGGATCCAAGCAGCATTAACGAACCACGGTAATAGGTTATTTTAAACTGTCAAGTAAAATACCGCCCATCACTACAACGAATAGTCACTACCTTACCTATACTCACCTTGGGTGCACACCATTTCGCCACCTCATCATCTTTCTAGACTTTCATAATCCCTAGAGCCTGCGTTGGGAAGTCTTGGGCGACATCCCCGTCATAATATAGTTAATTTAGTTGTTTTTCTTCTAGCATGCCCCCTTTTTGAGTGGAGTTGATGAAAAAAACTGTACCTATTATAGACTTTCTTCATTGTGTTGTGCAACAGATGGCAAAACCACACGAGACTGAAGATGATGATACTGGTGACATCAGATCGCGTTCTGGATCTACAGAACGAGTGAGTCATTGTGGCAAACACGACATCCGAACACCAACAAAAAGGAGAGCTGGAAACATCGTCGTGGGTGAAGATCCAAAGTTCAAAGCAGCTCCTTTCAAGGATTTCCAAATGCAAGGAAGTATAAGTTTCTCGAACCCACTAAAGAAACAAGGTTCATCAAATATCAACAGCTTGAAGGTTGGACTTCAGGGCGAAAGCAAAATCTCGAGAATAAACAGAGCCAAAATGTCTACTGGTAACTGGAAAGAATGGTTTCCAAAAGATGAAGATTTCCTCCATGACCTCTCCATGAACCCGCAGGATATTGATAAGTATCCGGATGGACAACGCAGAAGTGACAATAGCGGGTCGCAGCACCTCAAAAGCGGTTTTGGAGAGGACAAAATCAAGGGTTGCGACTCGTACATAGCGTTGCTGAACCGATCGCTGGAAAAATATTCTCAGAATGCAGCCACTCGGGCAACACCAGACGTCAAACAGTCGCCTTTGAATAAGAATGCTGACAACTCCATTTTTCCACGCTCTGGGCGTAAGATGAAACGAAATCGAAATAAAAAACGAAGCATGTACGTGTTGTATGAGAAATAAAAAAGTAATTCTCTTATATTCTATAAATCAATTGGTATGCGGTTCACAGCCGAAAAAGTCACTTTTCATCGCCCTTCGAAAGAAAATCGATGATTTCCACCTCAAAAAGTGACTTTTTCGGCTGCAAATGCGGTAAAATCAAATCAAATCAAGGAAGGGATACCACCACGCAATTCAGCGCAGAAAAACAGTGATGCGCCGCACTTGAGGTCTACCTTCGTCTCAATTTTGGCACAATCCCTGGGTTGCGCATCTTTGAGCTCAAAAAAGTGTTCATAAAATTTGAAGTAGAATCCGAATCTGCTTTTCAAAAATGGGGGCTCCCATTTGAAAAAAACAAAGCTGATCACGGTTCCGCATGGTTGACCGGTTGCACGCGACGCAATTTTGTTATTTTTTAATTCCACGCAAAAAATTATGAAGAATAGCGCCGGTCCGACTTTTTTTCGTCCACAGTTAGATAAAATAAGGGGAGGGAGTAGTTATTGGGACACCCTGTAGAGAAAGAAAAATGGATTTTCATAGAACATTTTCTCATCAACTTCATTCATTTCAACTAACCCAAGAGGCATATTCCAGCTTACAGCTATCATATATCGTGCAATGGCCTATTGCACTGGTAAATATCGGCTACTAGAAACAGAGCTTGGGATTCGCCTTTTGCAGTCAAAGCAGAAGATTTTAGGGGAAAACCCCCAGTCGTTGGACACCTTAAGAGCACTTCTCTCACGATTTTACTTACATGCATTTAATATCTGGATGGATTTCAAAGTTTTTTTTTAGTTTTGTTTGGTATGAGTTCACGATAACACCGCTTTTTTCAAAAATGGCCTATGTGCAATGATAATTTTGCAATCTTTGTCCAAAGTTGAGCTATCAATTTTTTTTTCAAATTGCCAGTCGTTGGACAAGAAATCCTAACTTTGGACAGCGATGCGCCAGTGGTTGGACATCTGGAAACTTTCGTCATACAATTTTTTCCCATGTTTCTAGGTTCATATTTTGACTATTTATTGGGAAATGTGACATATTTTATTCATTATTAATAACATTGAAGGTCGGGACTTGAATAAAGGTTGGTAATATCAAATCGCTTTTGAACATTTTGAATGTTTGTATTTCAAAAATATGTTAATGGAAAATTAAGTCTTTGTGAAAAACAGTCTTTATAAATTTAATAATAACAACATCAAAAGGAACATACAAGGCAACTCATCAGATAATTCAGGTGCCTATCTAAACTTAATAATCTATTCGACTAGGCTGATGATGGTAGCCTGGTAACTTTTGCTTCTGCTTCTGAGTTTACCAAGGTAGCGGTAGCTCTGTATTCACTTTTCAAGGATGAAAAAAATAAATGTTCTCCAAAATGAAAATTTCCACTTCAAATCTTTCTGAACAATTTTGGTTCCTTGTCTTTGTGTCAGTAATGAAATCCTTGCCACAGCCATAACTTCTACAATTCTCATCCGATTTCGATGACATTTTCAGGGACCGTACGGGTTGGCGTGTAAATCGTCCCCTATGAAAATCATCACCCCCCCCCCCCCCCACCGACTGATAGTAGCCGCTGCGCATGCGCAAATGTGAAATTCTTGCCACAGCCATAACTTCTGCATTTCTCACCAGATTTCGATGAAATTTTCGGGGATTATGCGGGATGGTGTGTAGATGGTCCCCTATGAATATCATTTCCCCCACTCATGCGCAAACGTTTATTTCCTAATTACAGCCATATCTTCTACACTTCTCATGTGATATCGATGATATTTTCAGGTATAATGCGAGTTGGGGTGGACACGGTCCCCTATGAGAATCATGGCTTCCAAATTGTATTTTGTGCGCATGAGCAAACTTAAAATCCTTGTAACTGCCATAACTTCTATAGTTTCCTACAATATTCAGAAGTTGGTTATGTATACAATCGGGTTATAGATACGAGGAAGTTATGTGCCACACCCACTTGGCAGACGTTTTTTCGTTAAAACTTGTATCACATCATCATTAGGTAGCTTCACCAGTCTGATCATAATTTTTCTTGAGGGCTTTTCGAGCTGAAATGAAAATTAAGGGGCGAAAATTACGCAGGAAGGTACCAAGCAAACTCCATAATAAAAATGTTATGTATTAGTGAATTTAAAGGTTCCTCCAAATTTTCCTAAGAATCAGAAGGTAAATAAAATTTATATGAGCTGAAAAAAAAGGATTTTTAATAGTAATGATTTTTTTTTTAATAATTAAAGAGCTGTTTGGGACGTGTCCAAGCACTAGGCACATCGCGAAACAAGGTAGAACCCAGTTGTTGGACAGGTGTCCAACCACTGGGAATAACCATCTCGACAGTATCCAGTCATTGGACACAAGCAAATAATTTTAATTTATGCGTCAGGTGAGGAACTTTTTACTCGAAAATGATTAGTAACAATCGAACTATGGATTAAATATTGTATGGAGTAAGTTATCATCAAATGAAAAACTGAAAACTCATACGAAAAGGGGTCAGTCAGCTAACCATTTTCGTAAGGAATCCACACTTTTCCGGCGCCTCCACTTTGTTTCAACTCCTAAACCTAGTGATTATATTGTATGGTTATAACCTTCTTTCCTTCTTCTTCTTCTGGCTTCATAGTTTTCATTGGTATGTCACAACACAAAGAAATATTCATCACAACCTTAGTAAAACCTGGAAACCGTTCACTGTCCAACGACTGGGGGGGTGTCCAACGACTGGGGGTTTTCCTACATTACCAAAACACCTTATTGGCTGATCTCACATGAAATAAGTAGAACGAAGGTCCACTAAGGGCCTCTTTAGCACTGTAATCTGTGCCAATTGAATCCTAGCAGTTGTACTGGACACATGAGGAATAAAGTTTGAGTAGCTGCTATGCATCTACAGTAACTGATGCCACATCAGAGACAATTATCTAACAAGACATATGTGACGAGGCCCACTGGTAAGTTGAACTACATTCATTTCCATACACGTGAATGGGAATCCTGTTGAATCTCCAGTTAGCGGCGGAAATACCTTCAATACTTCCCTGACATCCCGACTGAATGCGTCAGAAGTGGATTGGAAGGTTCCACACAAGGTTCAGACGAATATGTGGAGTTGATTTTTTCTTGGCGATATTTTGCCCTTTTCGCAACTAGTGATCCATTTATAAGAATATAGTTTTCCTACTGTCGTTTACACCCTTTTTCCAGAGCTTTCTTAAGTTATTACGCCTACGTGCTTTTACCGCGAAATATGCATGCAGAATCAAATGGAAGCACATCCAGGACGTTCCCATACATGTCTATGAAGATATCTCACTGTTTTTGAATGAAAATCGTAAAAAGCATGGAAAGGAGAAACGCATTGAGGGTTAGTACCTATATCTTAGGTCGTAAACCACTAGTGGGTGTCAAAACATTTATGCCATGGCAAAAACGATGAAAATGGGAAATTTCTGATCTGATGACATAAAAACATGTTTATAACGACATTTGTTTTCCAAAAAAAACAACAAAAAACATGAAGTCGACAAAATTCTGGCAGGGTATCCAGAGAGTGCTAGCAGGGTTTTGAATTCACCACACTGACATTCCTCTGGTATACTCGAAAGATCAAAACTAATCTGTCTGCTCCCCATTGGGGAATTTACCTCAATTTTAGATTCTGGAATTTCAAGTCAAATCCTATAATAGGGCCCTAGAATAACGTTTAACACTAGGAATAACCAAGGGGAAAAAATTACCGTAGGAGAAAATGCCTAAACAAGTGAAGCCTCTGTTACAAAACCTGCGAAAATCGAGGAATATTGTTGACGTCATATGAAAAAAAAATGACACGAAAACAACTCCGACAACAGACAGAGTTCTAGCACCGCCACACAAAACGATCCAGTGAAATGGCTTCTCGAATAATGTGATTCAAATCTTGAAACTAAATAAGAGAAGATGAAGACTAATAATGCTTGATAAACTTGTAGGTAGAATCGTATTGTAAAAAAAAACCCTGTGTTGTTGCCTGTAAAGTCGGTATACGGGCGAAAGTTTTACGTGACAACGACTTTGAGTGGTAAAATAATTTTAATGTTAATATTCATTCGTATAGTAGGAAGAAGGATAAAATAAAATTCTTTGTCAAGTTGCACAGAGTAGGTATTTCCCGTAGGTAGTAGGTATTTCCCATGGGTGGGGGGGGGGAGTGAGTGCCAGGGAAGGGGGGCGGGGCGCTCCCGCTTTTGTGAGCGCCGGGGAAGGGGAGGGGCCGCCCGCCTTTAGGGAGCGCCGAGCTGCACCCCCTCCGTGAGCGGAGCGTAACGCAGTTTCTTGAAGTGTCTCCCGGTAAACCAATTTATAAGACGTTATCACGTCAAAAAGTGAGTAATATTGTTTCTTTTGGTCACTTTTGTGTCTTGAGTTATGCCCTCCTTCCTAGTTCACACACTCTTGTGTTAATCCTTGTAAGCTAAAAGTTCGTGTATGTTCCACTTCTGCGGTAAGCGCCACAGAACCTCCTTTGAAGTCAGATTGGTAGAATATCCGTTACGTTTCAAACATGGCTGCCTCTTAAGCTGGCCCCACACGATCAAACATGCTTGACAAGCATGGTTTGCCAACCTCGCTTGTCAAGCAGATTTGATTGTGTGGGGGGTCATGTTTGAAGGTTTGACAGCACGCTTGACGGTTTTCAGTCACTGTCAGAAAATTTGCTGTCAAACATGAGGTTTGACAACCAAGATAAATCGTGTGGGTGAGCGTCAAACCATCAAACCTTCAAACCATCAAGAAAAAAGGGTGGTAGGGGGTAATTTTACTGTGAATCACAGAGTTAGTTTCCGTGAATCACCGAGTTGGCGTCTGTGAATCACAGTCTCCATTAGGGATGCAAAACGATTATCGATAATATCGATATTCTGCCTCCGATTATCGATGCTTTTTTATCGATATGGACTACTCAAATATTTATACTCATATTTATAATCCGTTATTAGCCAAAAGTAGCTCTCTTCAAGAGCCATTGTTTGGTCCACATGGACCTTTTAATCTTCCTGTTGGCTTCTTTTTTTGCTGCTTCAGCTCTGATGTGGCAATACAGGTAACTCAGATGGTTAATATCCATACTTGAAACAGATTGAACAGATGAACGCAACATGAACACTGAACACTACTAAAGCTTGGTGGATGCGGTTGAAACAGTTGGTTTGAACGTGTGGGTGCGGCGTCAAACGTCAAACATGCTTGACAAGCCAACTTGTCAAACCATGCTTGTCAAGCATGTATGATCGTGTGGGGCCCGCTTTACACATTGCCACCACATTTAAAATTTCCATCTTAAATTCTCTAAATTTTTGGATGCGTTTTCGAGCAGCTCACTATGGTTTTATTCCATAAAAATAAACCCTCATTCGAAAAAAAAAATGTGAGGCAAATTCCCCATTGTATCAACTAGCTGGAGAAGCTTTGAATTGTTGTTCCAGTCAGAAGTTCGACCGATTCCTAAACGATGAGTACCTTCCTTTCCCTTTTTCCATAGAGCTCATTTCAAGTCGGTAACATTATAAAATTACGGTTTACCTGGACTGCCAGAGTGGTTTTTTAATAAAGCGTAACTTTTTAAAAGTAGGTAGTAAGAAATCATTTATTCTAGAAAAACACTCGGGAGCAATAAGGTGGGGGCAATCTTTGTTATGCTACTCAAATCAATTATTCAGTCTGGAGGTGTTCAGTTTACGTTCTCTGTTAGCAGATCCAGAAGACATAGATCGGGTAAATCCTTGGTAGTAACCTGCAACAATTAAATAAATTTCAATAAATTTTGATTGCTTTATGTGATAAAACAACTAGTTGATTAGCTTATTCTGCGAAGCATGGACTCAAAATTACACTTCATGGTGATGGTGCCCACAACTGAAAGAAGTTTGGCGTTTCTTCCAATTTTCAACTTCTACCTATCATTGACTATCAGAAGACTCGTAAATATGTGATATTTCTATACAGGGTGTCCGAGAAAGATACGGCCAAATTTCAGGGGTCGATTCTACAAGGTATTACCAACAAAAAACGTCTCTTAGCAATTTTTTTTCCAAGTTTTTTCAATTTAAAGATTTTTTTGTATGTTGAACCTTGTCTCACTAAAATGACTATAACTTCCTTATTTTTCGTTGAAATTCAAATCTGATTACACCCTTGAAAAGAGCATTAAATTTCTCATCAAATGAGCTACAACACACATTTTAAACCTTGCACCTAGTTAGATTTTTTCTAGTCCAAACTTAAAACTTTGCAATTTTTGAGTCTTTGACGAAATTCTCAAGAGATTTTCTCCCACTTCCTGTAGAGGAAATTCAATGCGGTTTTCAGCAAAAACATCCTCAAAGTCTCAGGTTAAATCTGTTCTCAATTCTAGTGATCCCAACATGTCACAGTTGTTGTCTGCTTTTCCGCCAACACATGAGATCTCCTAATGGAAATAAGGTGGCTAAATGGATTTTCGAACTGAAAACTAGTACAGGAACGTTTTCAAGTGCGCTAAATTCAAATCTGACATAAAAAATAAGAAGTTCTGGCCAACACAACTACCCCATTGCTGGTACAAGTGCGCCAGTGTGGCCAGTAGTACCTACTTGGGTGATTATACAGGGTGACTACACTTTCGATGGGCATAACTTCAGGGTTCGATTCTACAAGGTATTTCCAACAAAAAATGTCTCTTAGCAATTTTCTTTTAACCCACTTAAAATTCCTTTTTTTTCACTTTAAAGTTTTTCTTCGCGTTTTCGACCTTATGGCACTGATATGGTCATAACTCCCTTATTTCTCCTGAAAATTCAAATATGACTACACCGTTACAAATAGCGTTAAATTCCTAAGCTACCTAGTGCAAAATCAAAATATTTCAGCAATAAAATAGTTTCAAAAAATCAAGTCAAAAAGCCAACTTTAAAATTTTTTCGAAACTTGACTTTCTTCGACCAAAGTTTTCACTGTGAATCTGTGCCCTTTTCGATGGGCGCTCTTCGGAGAAAACATGCTCAAATTGTCAGCTTTCCAACGGTCTATCAATTTTTCTTTTTAACATTCAAATTGAAAGAGTACCTAAATTAAGTTTGAATGCCAGAAAACGTGTGTTTTACAAGCAAATCCAGTGTTTTAAGCGGTTTATGGTCCTCCTCAACCTCAAGATGGCTTGACGATTTTGGTATCATTTTCTATGTAATTTTTTACGCTGAATCAAATAGTGATACTTCCGAATGGTTTCGACTGCTAGAAAGTGGATTTTTTGAAGAAAACCTCCGTTTTTCGTACATAAAATACGCATTATTTGTAAATGTGGTAGTGAGCATGAAGTAACACCTTTGAACTCAACAAAAACACCGAATTTCTTGCTGATTGAAGTTTTTATTGAGTTCAAAGGTGTTACTTCATGCTCACTACCACATTTACAAATAATGCGTATTTTATGTACGAAAAACGGAGATTTTCTTCGAAAAATCCACTTTCTAGCAGTCGAAACCATTCGGAAGTATCGCTATTTGATTCAGCGTAAAAAATTACACAGAAAATGATACCAAAATCGTCAAGCCATCTTGAGGTCGAGGGGGACCATAAACACTGGATTTGCTTGTAAAACACACGTTTTCTGGCATTCAAACTTAATTTACTCTTCCAGTTTGAATGTTAACACGTTCAGACCGGCTGCTTCCACCCTGGATCCACGCGAAACCTTCGCCTGGTACGGCTGATTCCACGGTGGATCCATTAACTCATGATTCGGTGGATCCATGAACATTTGTCGAAACGCTCTGGATAGTTAATTTTTTCCCCAACAGGGCTCTTTTTGGTCTCATTCGCTTCGGAATGAACCCACCTTACCATCCCAACCTTTCGGTTTCGGATATCAGTGCATGTTATCACGCAAAAATGCCGGCTTCTCATCAGTGCGACTGTTTTGCTGTGAAGTTCCAAAATTTTCCTAGGTCCTGGGGACAATCAGGGTTTTGAGCCCCGGTCTGAAGGTGTTAAAAAGAAAAATTGATAGACCGTTGGAAAGCTGACAATTTGAGCATGTTTTCTCCGAAGAGCGCCCATCGAAATGGGCAAAGATTCACAGTGAAAACTTTGGTCGATGAAAGTCAAGTTTCAAAAAAAATTAAAAGTTTGCTTTTTGACTTGATTTTTTGAAACTATTATTGCTGAAATATTTTGATTTTGCACTAGGTAGCTTGGAAATTTAACGCTCTTTCTAACGGTGTAGTCAGATTTGAATTTTCAGGAGAAATAAGGGAGTTATGACCATATCAGTGCCGTAAGGTCGAAAACGCGAGGAAAAACTTTAAAGTGAAAAAAAAAGGAATTTTGAGTGGGTAAAAAGAAAATTGCTAAGAGACATTTTTTGTTGGAAATACCTTGTAGAATCGAACCCTGAAGTTATGCCCATCGAAAGTGTAGACACCCTGTAAAATAACTTACTAATCTAGTTTGTTATAAAACTGATGAAAATTATTACCGGTGTGATAGCCACTCATGTACCACGCCATCAACATAGCAGAGAGTGCATCAGATTCGTCCTTCGGAAAATTAGCCATAACATTCGGTGGAGGCGGAGGAGGAATGATACCCTGCAAATCAATTAAATTTAGTGAAAAAAAAAATCGGCCTTGCCGGGGGGCGAGCCCGATGGTTACTGCTTAGAGCCTTCGGCTAAAATTCAAAAAACATGGAACATGCTTTAGCCGTGTCTTGTTTGTTTGCTATTTCCTTTTACTGGGAATTAGTTGTCTTTTGTTTAAATTTAGCTCTTCATGGGCCTCCTTTTCAAATTGCTCGTCATTTCATTCACCTCTACTTGATGTCCCAAAGGTATTGTTATTAAGAAATCGAAAACATCTAAAATGTTGAACACATCGCAACTATAAGCCTAGGTTACAAGATCCTTTACTTTTTGGTAAAAACGATGCCAGCCAACTGCATAAATAAAACGTTGAAAATTACTACACAAAGGTTTATTATTTTTCTATATAGATCACTCGTCTGCAAAGAACACGGGTTTACCAACCATAGATACTACCTACCTACCACATACCTACTTCACAATCAAGTTTATGTGGAAGAAATAAACGCTTCCCACTCAGTTCGATGGAACGGAGTTGAGGTTGCCCTAATGGGGTACTTCAGTCAATTTTTTTTTTTTTTTTTTTTTTTCAAAAGAGTAAGGCTCAGGAATAACGGTAATCAGGTCTGTTCGTCGAGAAAATGTTTTTAAAAAATCAGAGAAGCTAAGGAAAGTTGAAGATTTCAACGGTGTGACGTAGCTAGCCAATCGTGACGTAGCTAGCCAACTGTCTTTGAAAAAAGTATCCATGCACAGAAACCCTTGGAGGACGTCTTGGATACTACAAAATACTACTCACACACGCGCGCGCGAGGCGTAGTCCTTGCCTAGTGTGTGTGCATTTATGGCGGCCCGCCCTTTTCAAACGTGAGATCTCTTTAATTAATTTTTCTACCACATGTTATAGTATCATTGGGCTTAAAGTTGTAGTATATAGGTTTTCAAGGGTGCTGAATCCAAATTTGAGGTCAAAACCTTTCCGACCCACCGAAATACCCCAGTATTAGGAAATTCGATTACTGGTTGCAAAGGACGCAAAACTGAGTACAACGCGAAGAAACGAACAGTGATCGCATATTGGTCAGCTAAAATTTGACCGGAGATTAAGCCTCTCTTGCGATTCACACTCGTGTTTCTGATTTATCGTAAGCCCAACCCTCAAGTTCTCGTAGGGAGCGAAAAGTTTGTTCTACAGAGCTCCGCGTGGTCTCGAAAAATTCTAAAAATTCAATACTGTCTCAAATTGGTGAAAAAACAATACCTTTATTTCGAGAGTTTTCGAACTAGGGCTCTTTTGAAAATTTCAAACCTTAATTTTCACCTTACTGACTGACATCAACCAAAAGCTTCGCGTCACAACTAGACCCCAAATGGGGCCCAAGTGCCAAATTTCATCAAAATCGGTCCATGGGAACTAAGGAAAGTGCCGCGTACGAACGGCTAAATTTTTATTCGATTTGTGGATTCTACGTACCTTGAAACGTAAACTAACAAATTTCATGGAGGGGTTAACATTTTGGTTTATTATTTTCAATAATGAACCTTTGGAATCGACCAAGAAAAAAAATTTTTCAACACCCCCTCAAAATTTGATGGTTTACGTTTCAAGGTACGTAGAATCCAAAAATCGAATAAAAAAATCTCCAAAACTCTGTTCAATTTCTCCCTTGCGAGGGAAAAACATTAAATCATGTTTAATGTTTTTCCCTCGCAAGGGAGAAATTAGATTGCCGATCACTCAGCTCATCAATGACCACTCAGGCGCCTTCAGCATTCTCCATTGACCCTGCTTCTCAAATTTCAGCTTCCTGCGTTCAACAGGAGAGAAAATGGCCTTGGAGCTCACTCAGCTGATCAGTGACCATCTTGGTACAACTAGACCCCAAATGGAGCCGATATAACGTGGTAACTAAGAAATCGGTCCGTGGTAACTAAGAAAAAAAAACGTTGCAGATTTGCGTGTCGGAATTCACAGAATGACACCCAGCCCTAAAACATTAAACATGTTAAATTTGGCCGTCCGTCCGCCGTACTTTTGCCACTTAGCATTGACCGATTTTGATGAAATTTGGTATGTAGGCTCCATTTGGGGTCTAGTTGTGCCCCGAAGATTTTGGTTGAGGTAGGTCACTTCTAAGGGTACCAAAATCAATTTTGAAATTTTGAAAACGCCCTAACTCAAAAAAATTTGATATAAAGGTATTGTTTTTTCTTCAATTTAAGATTCTATAGAATTTTTAAAATTTTTTGAGACCACCCGGAGCTCTGTAGGACAAACTGTTCGCCCACTACGAGAATTCAAAGTTTGGACGTACGATAAATCAGAAACACGAGTGTGAATCGCAAAGAGGCCTAATCTCCCTTCAAATTAAAGCTGAACGAAATGCGATCGATGTTTTTCTTCATGTTGGATGGTTGGTGGCTTTGCAGACGAGTGATCTATATAGAAAAATAAAAAATAATAAACCATTGTGTAATAATTTGCAGCGTTTTTTGACCTCTAACACGAATACAAAGCTTCTTCACTATCAGTAGGGGTAACAAAACCAGGTGGCTCCGTGGGGTTGCACTAGTAATAATCCAAAGGTGTAACAAAATGTGAAGAATTCATAACAATTCTTACATCAACGAAGTCAACGCCTTGAATGAAGTAGTAGTAGATACTGAGAACCCTTGGAAGCTGTCGACTCTAGAGCCAAACAGAGTTGAAACTTGAGTACTGTGTATGAAGCGTTTATTTCTTCCAAATAAACTTGATTGTGAAGTAGGTTTGTGCTGGGTAGTATCTACAGGGTGGTCCTTAATGAACGTACCACCCTTTCAATTTCGTTGATTGTAGAGAAATCAAAAAACTTGTCGAAGTAACTCCCCTTATTTTTTTGTAAAGAATTTAGGAAAAATACTTTTGCGCAAAAAAATTGCGCGCAATTGTGCGCAATTGACACTAACTTTGTTTTTTCAAATACGAACCCCCATTTTTTATTGCAGATTCAGATTCTACGTCAAATTTCATGAGAAATTCATACCTGAATCGACTTTTTCATTGCGTGCAACTGGTACATTTCGCGCGCGAAGTGACTAGGGTGCGCAAAAGTGAGTTTTTTTAACCCTAAGTGTGGCACATTTTTTTTCATAATTTTTTAAGTAGAATCACGTGGTGAGGTCCTTTCTTCGATTTCAACGTTTTTTTCCAAATTTAGAAGGAAAAATAATGTTTTTGGACTTTATTTTCCCTCGCCCTTTCGCGACACGGGCTGGGGACCGGCTATGGCAGGATTAAAAATAAATTGCTCTCCTCTAAATAGGTAGGAACTAGTTTACTACTTTAATGTAAAAAAAAAAAATCAAAAAGCTGAAAATCTTTTAAAAAAATTAAAAGTTACTTGTTACTTGTCTGCAGGCAAGAAGAGATGATTTCGAGCAGTTGCTGTGATTTTTTAATTTGATTATTACTATCTTAGTTTTTTATTACTACTATTTCGGAGATTTTGTAACTTTTAATTTTTTTTTTTTGAAAATTTTGAGATGAGAAGCTTTTTTTACATTTAAGTAGGTAAGTACCTATCTACTTTCAAATATTTTGTTTTCTAATTTAGAAGTGAGGCATTTATTTTTAATCCTGCCATAGCCGGTCCCCAGCACGTGTCGCGAAAGGGAGAGGGAAAATAAAGTCCAAAAACATTATTTTTCCTTCTAAATTTGGAAAAATAACGATGAAATCGAAGAAAGGACCTCACCACGTGATTCTGCGTCAAAAATAATGAAAAAAAATGTGCCACACTTGGGGTTTAAAAAAACTCACTTTTGCGCACCCTGGTCACTTTGCGCGCGAAAAGTACCAGTTGCACGCAATGAAAAAAATCGATTCAGGTATGAATTTCTCATGAAATTTGACGTAGAATCTGAATCTGCAATAAAAAATGGGGGTTCGTATTTGAAAAAACAAAGTTAGTGTCAATTGCGCACAATTGCGCGCAATTGTTTTGCGCAAAAGTATTTTTCCTGAATTCTTTACAAAAAAATAAGGGGAGTTACTTCGACAAGTTTTTTGATTTCTCCACAACCAACGAAATTGAAAGGGTGGTACGTTCATTAAGGACCACCCTGTATAGTTGGTAGGTGACAATGGCAAAGCTGTATTCTTTGCAGACGAGTGATCTATGCAGAAAAAATAAACCTTTGTGTAATAATTTGCAGCGTTTTTTCTTGGTCGATTCTATAGGTTCATAATTGAAAATAATAAACCAAAATCCGCTAAGTTGGTTCTTCTCGCCTAGGTTTCAAGATCCTAAGATTACATTCGTAAAAACAAAGCCAACCAAAAACATCAATATAATCCACTAAATCGATGTTGGTTTTTACCGCCAAAGTTGTTTACAGTTCTTTTGAATCAGAGGAATACCTCAGCTTCGTCCATATTTACAGCTGTTTTGGCAGTTTATAATTTACTCATAAATTGAGGGCTTTTCAACGAGTGGCGAACGATTTGCGTTGGATGAAAACTTACGGAAATACATTTCCTAAAAAAAGGGGTCGGTTGCAAGTGAAAATCATTACAAAATGCCGCGCTACTTTTCGTTCCACGGTTTCGACCCGTTTTTGCCCAGTTAGATGATGGCTAAAGCATGTTCCATGCTAAAATCCAACGTCTCAGAATACCAGATGTTGTAAGATTACTAACCGCATATTCTCTCGTAAATGATGCGCCTGCGTCTTCCTTCCCATCTGAATGCGTGCTGTCCGAACTCATTCTTCTGCTCTGTTGAACCCAAAAGAAACATTAATGGCGGCAATGTGTGGCGTTAAAAATTTAAGTTACTTCCAGACAATGGAAAAAGTGAGTATCCATAGACAAAATAGTAGTTCCATGGCGACTCTTCTTCCACGGCAGGCATTATTTGGAATTCTAAACGCTTAGGATAGCTGGGTCATTTCAAAATTTGGGGTTATTTCTTGTCACGCAGCTTTTGTGAACACTCTATTTGTCTTGGAAATTCAGAATTTTTTCAGGGAGATACAGCAGGTTGGTGTCTACAAAGATCACATAGAATGAATTTCACTAATCAATTAACTCAGATAATTAAAGATCATTAATGATCCCAATTCTCTCTCCCTACACCTGTCACAGAGGGTAGGTTGGGAACTTTGAAAATTTTTGGAGAACTCTATATTCATATTTTAATTTAAGTAAAAAATGTTATTGGTCTGGAATACTCTCCTCTTCAGGAATAAATTAGAAAAGAACGAAAATTCCATGAATTGGAAGGGTTTTTGCTATGTTTTGATGCTGTCACAAGGTTTTATTCTCTCTCCCTACAATTTTTTTGAAATGCCCGCCCACTCCTGGAAAACGATTTTTTTGTGTCATGAAAAACAAAAGAGAACACTGCTGCAAGATGGCTTCCAAAGCTACTGAAGTTTGTTGAATTTCCAAGCTCCCAGTTGTGTGGGTTATGTTGTGAAGTGTTGAAGCTTTGAGAGTAGGTTAATACTTTCTCCATCCCTACAACCACCTCACTCATCAGAAGTGTTCAACTAAGTTTAATTAAACTCAAATTACAACTATGAATGCCATAGTGTGATGTATT
Organism: Apolygus lucorum; assembly: GCA_009739505.2. NCBI lineage: Eukaryota > Metazoa > Arthropoda > Insecta > Hemiptera > Miridae > Apolygus > Apolygus lucorum. The sequence continues at coordinate 62,645,796 of CM019179.2, forward strand.
TTTTCTAACGTTCAGAATCAATAATGGTGAGGCCAGTAGAGAGTGACAACCTCACAAATCTCTCTCCCTACAACTTCTGGGAAGAGGCTGGTTTGTAGGAAGAGAGATGGAATTGCAGGGAGAGAAGTTTTGCTCATGGTTGACCAAGATAATGGTTCAACTTTGAGCTCTTGGTGTATATTCTTGGTATTAGTAGTTATCCATAGGTTACATCAGTAATTACAACAACATATTTTGTGCAGAAGTTCTAGTCAACCTTGGATGAACCGTCTACGTGTGCTGTTCCTTCTACCTCTACTGGACTTCCAGCATCAGCTAAACCTCCTGTGCCCGAAACACTCACTCCAGGAATGTTCATTTTGGCCAGCTTGAAGAGCGAGTAAAAAAAAAAAGAATTCTATTAATAACTATTAATTAATCTGGGGGTGGTGATTTTCATAGGGGACCATCTACAAGGCAACCCGTACAATCCCTGAAAATTTCATCAAAATCGGATGAGAAATGTAGAAGTTATGGCTGTGGCAAGAATTTCATGACAGACAGACAGACACGGAACCAAAATTCTTCAGGAAGGTCTGAAACGTAAAACACGAGTAGAAATTTTGATTTTGGAGAACATTTTTTTTCTACCTAGAAAAGTGAAAACTAAGCTTCCGCTACCTTGGTAGATTCGGAAGGAAAACATTACGCCTTATCACTATGTTTACAGCAACGATACTATTAATGACGATGGTACTATTGTAGCAAAAAATGGATTACGGCGTTTCCGGGGATCCATGCACAGTTTGAGGTTAATGACAATGATATTCGAGTCATAAATACAGGAGATTTTGTTCAGATTCACAGTTCCCATTAGTGCAGTTCCCATTAGTTTGACATTTTTGGATTTTTGATCCTTACCTCATTTTATTTTAGTTAGGCTCTGATTCCCGAATGTTGGACACTATTGGTTTATTATTTTCAATAATGAACCTTTGGAATCGAGCGTTTTTGTAAGAATTTTATTATTAAGAAACTGAGTTTCCTAAGTATTATCAAGAAACCGAGTTACCTATGTATTACTTAGAAACTGAGTTACCTATGTTTTACTAAGAAAGTGAGTTACCTATGCATTATTAAGAAAATGAGTTAACCATGTACTATTAACAAACTCAATAAACTATGGGTTCTCAAAAGTTTTTTCAAAGCCGTTTACATTTTTAAGAGTTACCTGAACTATTCACACCGCTGGGTCATATAATTCTGACTTTTCCTTAACCCACATTTTACGAAAGATTAGACTGATTGAAAGACTTGAAGAATCTGATAATTCTGATGTACCTAGATTAAGTATAGCTTCGGACTGTGATTGCGATAAATAAAAGAGACTCTCCTAAACTAAGATTCTCGTATTTTGAAGGAATAAAAAGGTTTCATGAGTTCAACTCTCACTTGGTTTTCTCTCTCCCTACAATGTTTTATCCCTCCCTACAAAGTCAAAATTATGGAAAAAAATTCAAAATTCTATAAATTTGAAACTACTTGATAAAGTGTGCGCCCACTTCAGGATCTGCCTCAGTGGTCAAAACAAAGGACGTTTACGGGAGAAAAAACATAAAAACTTCAACAATAATTTATGGAAAAGTTCGAGGACAAAATAACCCCAAATTTTGAAATGACCCAGCTATTTCAAATCTAACTACTAGTAGCCCGGTAAATAAAGGGGTCCGAGCTTGCATAAAATGGATCAAGAGATTTTCTTCCTAGGATCGTTTGGTATAGTGTGAGAATGGAGAAACCAAGCCTTAGGGAAAACGTTTGGGAGGCTAAAACCACGAAATTTTCGGACTTTTTTCAGTTTTTATCTTTTTACGTCTGAACGACGCATCCTAGCGAAATGTTGACCATATACCTAATGAAAGATCATTAAATTCTGCGTCGAATGAACTGGTCAAACTGTTCAAATTGAGAATTGTACAACGGTCACAATTGACAGTCAAAAAACGTCGATTTTTTCCAAAATCATTAAAAACCGCGAATTCCCCACTTTGAATGTGTTATATCATTTCAGCATCGAAACTCCTCTCCCTAAAAGATTTAGAGCATCCATCAAAGAGTTCAAAAAGCACGAAAAATTAGAAATTTGTTCAATTTTGGAATATTTTACAACTCAAAAACCAAATTTTTGGGAAATTCAATATTTTTAAAAAACCTTCTTTTGCAGTTTTTGTGGTAGTTTGTTGCTCCGAATGGCTTCATATGCAAGTATAAGTGAATAAAATGTCATTTCAATGCAATGGAATAGTTTCAAAAATGATGTCACTGAACGTCGCAAATTCAACTATTTCCCTTCTGTTCTTTTTTTCGTGATTAACGACCCATGCCTGGGGTCAGCAAATAGAAATCTATGAATTCGAATATCTGAGACTCCCAGAAATATAAGTAACGTCACTTTAAAAATAAGTAACAGTCGGTTTTATTAGAAGACTGTAATGATGAATTTCATGAGATGTTAAGGTAAATACGTTTGTCAAGGTACATTACATGAAGATAATTATGAATGAAGTTAAAAAGAATTTTAATGTTGCGAGACATGCATGGTAATCATATTTATGTACAACAGAAAATATTCACAATTTTGACTTTTTAGATGGACCAGATTGGGGATCTTCTTCCATAATGCTAGCTTCTGCATCCGGTCCTTCTTTCTAGTTATTGTGAAACCCTGCATTGATAACAACAGGCTTGATAGCCTTGTGAAGATGAGATTCTTTTCCCTTTCGAAGTCCCTTTAAATAAACCAACCTCTTGGGTCAATCAGCTCCCCAGACACTCCTTCAGCTAGTATTCTGTGGATGCAAGAAAGGCTGTAGTGGTGCGTGCACTTGTAGGAAGTCAGGCCTGGTGTGCACCACCCACTTACACCCACTCAGCTGAGCGTTGTTGGCTTTGAAGTCGACTGCTAACAATCAACAACCATCAACCTTGTTTAAGGGCCGGTTTCACCACAGTGGATTAACTAGAGTTGATCCACGACAGAGATTTAAATCCCGGATTTCGAGAAAGGACTGTTTCACGAACGCGTTATCACGATTTAACTCGGCCTTATCACGATTTAACTTGATCCACCCTGGAGGGTGGTTTAACTCTTCTGATCCGTGGATCTTTACGAAAAAGGCGCCGCCATATTGTTTTTTGTTTACAAATTCAAATTCTGTTTACAAATTGCCGTCTTCCTACCTGTCTTGTGTTCATTTCGTTTTGATTTCATTTCGTTTTCATTTTGTTTAAATGAATCGACTATTCCCTATATTTTCGGCATCCTCGTCATCTTCTGAGTCTGACGAGGACTTCCAACAACTATTTCGAAGTGGATGAGATGTGGATGTGGATGAGATTTGAAGAGGCTTGACGCTTGAAGATGGGAAAATTTACTAAAATTTAACATCAAAACAACGCCGTTGATGGCAAAAAATTTAACACGAAATTACGCCCGACTATTGAAAAAAGTAAACAAAACTAGAGTTGTCATCTCTCACTTATTTGTCAAAACACAAACAACGGCGGACAAGACGTAAGTATCCACGGACAAAATATTATAGTTCCATGCTATTACTTCTTCCATGCTCCTTCATCGCGAGCAATATCGTGCTGGGGATAGCAATTTCAATGCTAACTAAATAAACTAGGATTAACCTTGATCCATGGATGAAACTCTTTTGTGAAACGGTCAAGATCTAGATATCCGTGGATCTATTTTGAATCCTGGCTTAAGATGATCGGAGGTTCATCCTCAGTGGTGAAACCGGCCCTAAGAGGATCAGAACTTCAGCTGCCAGCTCGAACCAACCACCCATTCCCAATGACAGTTGTAAAACTCTGATTTAGAATACCGTAATCCAGATGATCAGACTGCTAACTCACAGAGGATATTTTGGCACCACAGGCATTTTGATAAGTTGGACATTTTAAATTTGGGAAACATTGATTCATTGGACATTTTGATGAATTTCATATTTTGTTACTATGGAAATTTTGATAAATTGGATAGGTATTTCAACACAATGGCCATTTTGATACCTTCGACATTTTGAACGTGGTACTTGTTACTGGCTTCCTCCTCCCCAGTATAAAATAGATTTATTTCTAAAAGTTATAAAAGTAGGTTTGAATTGGTTTGATTGCCATATAATGGGAAATTTACATGAGTATGAACCATCTACTTAGGTTGCCTGTCTCTTGTCAGTGTGCCTGACCACAGTCTAAAGATTAAGGGTGTCTCAGTCTGTCACTGTTCCTTCCTCATTCCGTCTAATCTCTTACAAACCGGCGCTCAAAATTTCAAAATTGTATCTAAATTTGAAATCCTTGAAAATTTTACATTTAGAGGTTAGTCTAATCTCTTACGAGTTGTACCTGAATTTGAAATCCTTGAAAATTTCAAATTCAGATACAATTTTGAAAATTTTAACGCCGGTTTGTAAGAGATTAGACTAACAAGGAACGAGGAAGGAACGTCAACCAACTGAGACCCCCTCAAGTCGAGAGGCTCTTGTTAGGTTACATTATAAACCTGTATGCCTAATCATAAGGTACTTCGAGGGAGTCCTCGAGTCACTTTCATCATTAAAAACTTGCAATGTTTAACAAGTATGCATGGAAGGAGAAATTATTCCTTTTTCCATGGTGAACCTAGCTTGGAAGTATTAAATCTTAATTCCAAGTAAGAAGGTACCTACTTAGTTCATAACCCTAAATTCGAACTTACTCTTGAAACACCCTCATCCCAACAATATATATCACCATTGTGCTCAACCTGATGACTGGATGTTCATCTAATCAGGCGAGATCGACAAGGTGAACACAAGAGTAGAGTTTAGTTGACAAACTGGTGTAGAGATAGAGCTAGATTAGATTAGAATAAATGGGTATCAAAGGGTTCGCTACTATCATACCACATCCTACTACAAAACGTGTATAAAGTGGGTATCTATTTTTGTTTTTAATAATTCAAAAATTAAATCATTTAAAAATAAATTATAATGATTGAGACATGATCACTCACCTCCCATTCTTGAGCTTTGCGAGCCTTTTCACCTTTCGAAGGTTTCAAGCTAGAGATTTCAACTTTCTCTTTGTTGTTATATCCTGTAGATGATAGAAGTATGTGAGTAGAGTTAACAGGACTTAACATTATCACACCAAATTAGTAATTTCTCAGGTTTTCTACGAAGAAATATCATTAGTGATTCATTGGTTACACTAGACGGTATCAGTCGAGGAGGCGCTGGTGTAAAAGTAGTTTCTCGTACATCCAATGGAGTGTGAATCTATTCCTTCTTTGCATGGCTTCTTATCATAGTTTCTAATAATCCCCTAGAAACTGTAATTTTATCAATCTACCTGCTGTACAGGGTGTCTCATGACAATTTTTTTCCCAATCGACTCTTTATTTTTTGCTTCCGAGTCTACCAAGGTAGGGGAAGCATTGTTATCACTTTTCAAGGTTGAAAGAAGAATGTTCTCGAAAATCAACATTTCCACACGCGTTTTACTTTTTAGGGATTATGCGGATTGGTGGTTAAAAAAACCAATTATTTAAAAATAGTGACCAAACATTTCAAGGAAAGAATGACCAGTCCAGAAGACCCCTTCCTGGTCCTCTTGTGACGAGTATTGCTTATAGAACCCCCAAAAGAGCCGTTCCATGGTACAATATCTTCTAGGTCCGTGGAGCTGTTCCAGTAAGGGAACTGGACCGTTTTTTGTCACTGCATGGAACTGTTATAACTATGAAAAAAGTAAACAACCATTTCAGGTTAGATTTTCGACCAACTGCCATTCCTGGCATCGTGGACGTCATCAGCTGTCTTCCAAAGGGAAGAGCAGAATTTGATCTGGTGTTTCACTCATGGCTTCCCATTGCCTCACTGCCATGGGTTGGGACGAGGGGGGCGATGAGAGCCCCGGCCGCCGAAAAAAGCACGCTGCTGGCAATGAGCCTTGAACCCACGATCCCCGCAGAGGTTGGTCCAAAGTTCACCGCCCCAACGACCATAGCCACCTCTGCCCCCGTACAAGTTTATACTCAGTTCCACAGTCCAGGTACAGCGGTACCAACACACTAGTTGAAAGAAGACGTTTTTGAATTCATTATATTATATTACCTACCTCAACTTGAATTGTGTATGTTTGCTCAACACATTCAACTTATGTCATTGGCCCATAAGTTGGGAAAAAATGAAGTTGATTTTTCCCCATTTTTTACATGTGTGAGAAGTGGAGTGGTATTCATACTAAGAAAAATTGTGTTTTTTCGTTAGAAACATAACAATAGATCGATTATATTCAATGACGCGGATTCGCGTCATGCTGATGTTTTGGCAAGTGGTTGGCTGGGATCTGCGTCATAAAACCTCAGAAGGTTTTATTGTAAATATAGAACATAATTATTATATTCACATTATTAACATGAAGACAAACACCTGAAACATAATAGCCATAGAGCAGGCTGATTGGGACAATCTGTGCAGCAAAAAGTCGTGTCCTTCCTCACTTTATTGTTCCAGCAGTGAGACACCTCTTTCGCTTGGTAGCTTGTGCCGCCTGTTTGCCAATTTGTGATGGAAGATGTATGCGAAACTAGGGTCGTACGGTAGGTGGATGTGGTGGTGGGGCATTTGTGATTCCAAGTTGGACAAGTGCTGATCAAGATTGATATGAAGCAGCATTTTACTGTTTTACGCAAACAAGGATAATACTGATTATTTGGTCGGAACTGTCAACTCCTTTCATGTTTTTATTAAACTTGTTGATGCTCTCAGGTTTCAAATTTTATTCGCAAATTTGATTTCCACCTTAAACTTTTTATCAGGATTTGGTATCTCTAAGAAATCGATATAAAAACGACGAGAGTTACACTCGTAAAGAACTGTTCACAGCACTAATATAAAATTAATGATATAATTAAGGAGCATCTAGGGAGAGATTGTGGTGGGTCGGCCTGAGCGCTGCATAGCGAAGATTAGATGAACCTTCCAGAAGCTCAAGACCTACGTTATCTCTCTTATCAGTCTCCCGATGTGATGTAGGCGATTCCTAAAGCTGGGTTCCGTCTTCTGTAGAACGAATTGATGAGGTGGGAGTGAGATTCGCGGATGTCAACTAACTAATTTGAAAATTAGATATTTTACGGATTACGAACAGAGCTACATTGATAAATTTCGTAACAAATTTCTGTCGTTTGTTTACAACTCGTTAGACTCGATCTCACCACTAGTGAAACGTATTTAGTATGCAAGCACTTCATTGAATAAGCTTCAAGTTGAGCAGTAATTTTGATTTTGGAGAACTTTTTTTAACCTTGAAAAGTGAAAACAATGTTTCCACTACCGATGTTTCCAGTCCTGTGTCAACCGAGTTGTCATCACATCAGCCGACTGATAAGAGATAACATAAGTTTTTAGCTCCGGAAGGTTCATCTAATCGTCGCCAGGCAGTATTCAGGCCGTCCCACCACTCTCTCTCCCTAGATGCTCCTATATAATTATACAAAATTATATAAAAGTTAATATAAAATTGATGAACAATAATTAAAACCCTTAAGGCATAAATCAATTTGAATTTTTGGCAAACTTTTGCCATACTAATTTAAACTTTTGGCAACTCATTTTGAACTTTCGGCAAATACATTACGTTTCAACAACTACTGGAGTCCTCGTCCACCTTTATTCCTTCTACGACTTTATACAACGTTTTTATTCAATTTCACAGTCATCAACAGTATTCCTTCTACGATGTTCAATAAAGTGTTTTTTCTCTCTCTCAAAAATAATCAACACCTTGACTTTGAAAAAAATTCTTTGGCCATGGAAAATAACTATTTTAAGAAGGATATCCATTCATTATGAGACACCCCATAAGTATATGTTGTCGATTGAATAGGAATTAAGATAACTAAAGAAAATGTAAATCTAAAGTATCACAAGTCCAAGTTTTCCAATTCAGAATCGTCACCAAAAAGATGTATTAAAAAGTTCGAATGTTCGGAGGCAGATTTATTAGTGAAGTTTATGAATTAAACGAGAACAGAATATTCAAACATTCTGGTTCAAATAATTCGGTAGAACCGAATGATCAAACATTACATCAACATCACTCACCAATGTAAACTACGGAAGCTACCCCATTTTGTTCATTCACGTGGTCAACAATAGCTTCGTATTCTTGTCCATCTGCGCTGTAGACAGCTCGACATGGCATACCATCCAGCCATTGTATTGAACCCTGAATAAAATAATTAGAATATAGAATTAAAATAGAAAGGTAAGTAGAAATGACCCTTCATTATGGGACAAATTGATTCCTCTTTACCGAAAAAAAGGGAGGCATTGTACTAGGGATGGGTATCGTTATAAAAGTATCGATATTTTGTATCGATACTGTATCGTATCCGAGTATCGATAACCCAAGTATCGTTGGGCAAAAGTATTGATATTTTAAAATATCGAGTATCGATACTTTAGTGTCACTAACTATCAATATTATCCAACATTCTCAAGAAAAATAATTTTTTCAACAATGTTTATTAATTTTTCACTATCAAGCGTCCAAGCAGAGTGATTTTCTCCATGACATAAACGTTATTTGTGCAACCAAGGAGTAATGACCCAAAAGCCTCTCTACCTTCTTCATTTTTTAGCCATTATGTTGAATTTTCCGCGAGAAATGTATCGATATTCGATATTTAGAAACATAGGACCCAAAGTATCGATATCCAAAAATATCGGACAGTGCAGTATCGATACTAAAATATCGAGTATCGGTACGAAAGTATCGATATTTTGAAATATCGAGTATCGATACCCATCCCTACATTGTACAGGGTGGTCATGACTAAACAGATACATTTCAAAAGCCTGCCTGAGTCTCAGATTTGATCGTAATGGCTCGATTACACAGGGCGAGTTTACTAGCTACTAGCCAGCGAATTCACTAGCCGCTAGTGAACTCTCCCCGTGTCATCGGCTCACTAGCTGACTAGCAGACTAGCTGGCGAGCTGCTGGAAAAGTTGACGACCCGGCTACTTTACAAGCTACTCGCTAGCTAGTGAGATTGTGGGCCAGTAAACTCGCCCTGTGTAATCGAGCCTTAAGGGGTTAAAAATGAGAAGAATGTGTAGAGAAAATTAGAACTTTGAAATGTCTCCGTTGAATCTAGGGTTGAGTATCGATACCCGATATTTCAAAATATTGATACTTTCTTACCGATACTCAATATTTTAGTATCAATGCTGCACTATCCGATATTTCTGGATATCAATACTTTTGATCCATTGATTTCTAAATATCGACTATCGATACAGTTCTCGCGGACAATTCAACTTGATGGCTAAAACGCTGCAAATTATTCCACAAAGGTTTATTATTTTCCAGTGTAGACGACTCTTCTGCGAAGATCACAACTTTGCCATTGTCACTTATCTTTTATTATTATTTTCAAGTATTATTATTATTATTTTTTTTTTTTTAAGAACTCCCCTCAAAGACAAAATGTCTTTTTTGACGGAGGGGGCACGCCATAAATAAAAATAAATAAATAAATCAAATATAATGGGGAGGACGCCCAGGACTCACCCGACGCCGGCCCTAGGGATAAGGGAAGATGAGGAAGGTGGGGGTGGGAGAGAGGGATGAAGGGAAGTGCCTCCATAAAATGACCACCAGTTTAAATATGAGCCGAGCAGGACACGGGTGGTGATACCACGGAGTATGCCTACCGAGATGCCCAACTCGCGCAACTCCGTGGCACTTTTCCCGCACCACACCCCGTGCCATGACAATGTTGCAGCCATCACCCTGATGTTGTTGGGTGCCACTCCTTTTAGCTCCGACACCGCTTGCCGTAAATCATCTCTATCATACTTTCTTATCTTAGCCCGCCAAGTCTGCTCCATGTCCAAGCTGCCATTGACAACTTGGACATCCAGGATAATGCAAGACTGGTCGGGCTTGACGGCAACGATGTCGGGCTTCTTACCCTGGTCACTTGGCATGTGATACAATCTCTCCCTCTCAACATCCCAGCCGCTAGATGACAAAGCACCTGCTATCTGCTTGGCGACCGCATCATGACGTAGAATGCGGCCCCCATGAGTCCGAGGACACTGCTGCACTACATGGTAAAGATGTTCATTTCCACTCCGACAGGCGCGGCAAAGGGGTAGGGTTGTCCCGCGACTACCTCTCGAACACCGCACCGCTGTTGGCAGAGTTGCCATGCGTACGGCGTGAAAGTGTCTGTAGTCACAGGCCCCAATGCCCTCCAAAGCCCAATCTACCCATTGGGATGAGACAAGGCTTTCGGAGCACTGTCGGAGTTCTTTTAATACCAACCTATAGATATAGTACCTACTACCTACCTACTACACATACTGTCTTCACACCTTCACAATCAAGTTTTTGGAAGAAATAAACGCTTCACATTCGATTCGACAAATAGGGTGTTCCTTGGTAAGGAAATTTGATTGGTTGCTAATGAATAAAAAAAAAAGTTGTGGGAATACATAAAATAAAAAATACTCCCACACCTCACACCTACATGACATCGTAAAAGAAAGGAATTCGAAGGATGTTATCAATACTTACTTTTTGTGAACTACTATTCTTGATACCAGGGCTGACCCTCTTTTGAGGAGTTGATTTTGCAGAAGATGATTTTTCATTTGAAACTTCTAATCCATTTTCAAGGTTCAGTTTCTTCGCAATCTGGAAAACACAAAACATTGATTCATATAATTACTTTTTACCTAAGTGTTTCACTACTCAAACGATCCTTTCGTCAAATGAGTCCCGCGAATACTCACGTTTTCACACTCTAGCCTAGGTTGGAGACTCCATGGGGAGTTAAAAATCCGGCCAAGTTATCAAGGACGGGTTGTACTAACTTTCTACCGTCTTACCAATCTGATTATTAAACTGCCAATTTTGGAAGTTGGATGTTAGGCCCAATAGGGTGTGTGCACCATTTTTTTAATTATTATTTTGTATTAAAGAAAATGCCTTAAAAAGAAACAAAATTTGGGTCCCACAAAAAAAGGCGATAAGGAAAATGATCAGTTTACCAATCCCACCAAATGCCATGTCAAAATACCCGGAGAACTGTGATTGGCTGGTTGTTCCACGGTTGCCAACATTGTGAAAAGCCTTGTTAACCCATATGCCAACAAAAACATATTGTTAAGTATTGCATGCATTCCAGGGGACGTCCCATTGGAAAAGAGAATCTACGAAAATCGGTTAAGAACTGAGGCCTGGGCAGAGTACACAAGATTATGCCCAAAAACGCACGTTTTTTTAAATAATTAACCCCCCCCCCCCCCTTAAAACAGGGGGGACAAGCACCCCTGGACCCCCTAGATGCTATCTACTAAAAGCCTACGGCGTTAATTATTAAAACAATGGAACATGTTTTAGAAAAATTTAATACAGAACCTTTACGTACTTTGGTAGATAGGTATAATACAAAAGTTATATCATCTCTAGAAACATAATAATCTAAAATGCATTTTAAAAAATCGGCGCTTCGTGCCTTGAAAACTAGAGTGTTGGAAAAGGTGCATGAGCAGAGTGTTTAACCATTTTTTACTCGCGGTTCAATTTTTGGGATAACTCACGGTTCTTCCTTCTCAGGGAGATGGGGTACCGGGTATTCTCCTTCTACAATGGAGTATAGGGATTTCAGTCGATTAAAAATATTTTTTTCAAAAGAGCATGGGTCAGGAATAACGGAAATTGGATCTGTTCGTCGAGAAAATGATCGGAAGAAATTAGGGAAGGTAATGAAAGTTGAAGATTTGAATGATGTGACGTAGTAAGTTATTGTGACATATTAACTTGTTGGCCTTGGATCCATACATTCCACTAATCCCGTGAGGTCTCGAACGCCTCGTGGCCTTGGATATTACAAAATACTACTCACACGCGCGTGGCGTAGTGTACCTGCATTCATGGAGGCCCGCCTTATTTTCAAACGTGTGATATCTTTATTTAATTTTTCTACCACATGTTATAGTATCAATGAACAAAAAGTTGGAGTATAGAGGTTTTCAATAGCGCTGAATCCAAATTTGAGGTCAAAAACCTGAACTAATCACTTCTGACTTTTTGTGCTATTGTGAAATCCTTTCCCTTCAACCAACATCGCAATGGAGCGTTGGAAGAAAGTATGAGTTTTCGCAAGTACTAGCGAGAATATCCCTGTTTATAGATGTAGATATGTTGAAATTTCAAGTTTTGACTGGGGGAGCATCACAAAAGTGTCCATTACGAACATTTCTGGATGATTTCTGGTTACTACAAACTTCTTGCTACGGAAAGTGAAGATTCTTTGTTATTCTTCATCGTACAAGTTCAATCTTCTTGATTGTTCACAGATAACTTGTCCCACATCAGAAAGTCATCTACAACCCGGAATGAAACATTTCTTTCTTTTCCTACTTATGTAACTTTTATTTTCATAACTCATTGTAAATGTAAGCCTGATACCAGACTCCAAATTCGAAGAGAGAATGTGAGGCGAAGCATGTACGAGAAGATGAAGTAGGTACTGGAGTGAAGTGCGTGAAGAAACTTGGGAGAACAGAGTGGGAGAGGCTTATAATGGGGAGGGAAATTTTAACATGGAACATGTTATTGCAGCAGAAAGGGGACGCGCGCCGATCACCTTTTAACCCTCAACTACACGCAGCCTCTGCTGGAACAATTCTACACACGGGTGGGACTCAGTCCCGCCCTCGTGTTTTTTGTCCTTAGTATAATTGTGGAAGCCTCCAGTGCAGTTCTAGTGCAACCCAGAAAAAATCACTGGCTCTCAGATCCCGAAGGATATTAAATTGAAGCATAAGAGGTACAGGAAAAAAAGAGCTTCTAGTCTCTGACTAAGCGATCAAATTACAGGAGTGCACTGTGACTAAAGACATTTTTTTTTAATTCGCATGAAAGAGCATTTTATCATTTTTATAAATCGACCAGATACTTGTTCCGTAGAAGTCTAAAACAATGCAATCCCTAGTTCATGAAAACATGTTAGGTTATTATCTCTGGCTTTTCCGAATCAGAGGGTTCCTAAGAACATGATTCACGCGTTTTTCCCCCAATTTTCATTGATGGCGCACACCCTATTATTGATATCAACGAGAATAACTCGTAGGTACTTACTTTTTCCTTAGCCATGTCCACAGCCTTGTTGTAAGCTTGTATAAGCAATGAGTCATCCCAAATATCTTCTTCCTCCATTACTTCATCATCAGAGTTCGTGCAATCCTGAAATTGATACGTACGAGAAGACGTTATAATTACCTTCGAGCGAACTTGAGCTCATGGCATCGTTAAAACTACCAGTTTTACGTTAGTTTCTCCTACTTTATTGAGTGAATATAGAATTTAAATCCCCCTAAATCACATAAACTGAAATTAGAAAAGAAAAACGCTGCAAATCATTGCTCAAAGGTTTATTATTTTATGTATAGATCATCCTTCTGTATAGATCACTGGTTCTCCATCAATAGCACCTACCACCATCTGTATTCTCCCTTGACCTTCCCTCTCAAATTTCAGCTCCTGCGTTCAATAGGATTGAAAATGGCTTCGGAGCTCACTCAGCTGATCAGTGATCAGAAGAGTGAAGAAGATCTCCTCGAATGCTGGAGACGCCTGGAAGAGCACTTCCATTCAATAGGATTGAAAATGGCTTTCGAGCTCACTCAGCTGATCAGTGATGTGAGGAGTGAAGAAGATCTCCTCGAATGCTGGAGACGCCTGGAAGAGCACCTCCATTCAATAGGATTGAAAATGGCTTCGGAGCTCACTCAGCTGATCAGTGATGTGAGGAGTGAAGAAGATCTCCTTGAATGCTGGAGACGCCTGGAAGAGCACCTCCATTCAATAGGATTGAAAATGGCTTCGGAGCTCACTCAGCTGATCAGTGATCTGATCAGTGAGCAATGATTTGCAGCGTTTTTTACCTACAAACATTGTTTTACCTACCAATTTTTTTTGTACCTACCAACTATTGGTAGGTACTACCTACCACACTATAATGGCTTCACACCTTCACAATCAAGTTTATTAGAAAGAACTAAACGCTTCACACTCGATTCGAAAACGCTGCAAATCATTGCTCAAAGGTTTATTATTTTCTGTATAGATCACCCTTCTGTATAGATCACTGGTTCTCCATCAATAGCACCTACCACCATCTGTATTCTCCCTTGACCTTCCCTCTCAAATTTCAGCTTCCTGCGTTCAATAGGATTGAAAACGGCTTCGGAGCTCACTCAGCTGATCAGTGATCTGAAGAGTGAAGAAGATCTCCTCGAATGCTGGAGACACCTGGAAGAGCACTTCCATTCAATAGGAGTAAAAATGGCTTTGGAGCTCACTCAGCTGATCAGTGATCTGAAGAGTGAAGAAGATCTCCTCGAATGCTGGAGACGCCTGGAAGAGCACTTCCATTCAAAAGGATTGAAAATGGCTTCGGAGCTCACTCAGCTGATCAGTGATCTGAAGAGTGAAGAAGCCTTTGAGCAATGATTTGCAGCGTTTTTTACCCACCAACATTTTTCTTACCTACCAACTTTTTTTTACCTACCAGCTAGGTACTACCTACCACACCATACTGGCTTCACACCTTCACATTCAAGTTTATTAGAAAGAACTAAACGCTTCACACTCGATTGGAAAAATAGAAAGCTTGATATGGAAATTTGATTACTGGTAGCGCAGAAGGCAAAACTGTATACAAATCGAAGAAATGAACAGCGATCGCATTTTAGTCCGATAAAATTTGAATGGAGATTAGACCTCTTTTGCGATTCACACTCATGATTCTGTTTTATCGAAGGAAAACCTTCAAGTACTCGTAGGGACCGAACGGTTTGTCCTACAGAGCTCCGGGTGGTCTTAAAATTTTTTAAAAATTCAATACTATTTAAAATTGGTGAAAAAACGATACCTTTATTTCGAGAGTTTTCGAGCTAGGGCACTCTTGAAAATTTCAACCCTTAATTTTCACCCCTTAGAAGTGACCTACATTAACCAAAAGCTTCGCGGCCCAACTAGACCCCAAATGGAGCCCATATACCAAATTTGAACCAAATCGGTCCACTGTTGCTAAGAAAAGTGCCGCGTACGGCGGACGGCGTACGGCGGACGGCGTACGACGTACGGCGGACGGACGGAAATTTTTTTATTCGATTTTCGTATTCTACGTACCTTGAAACGTAAAACATCAAATTTTGAGGGAGGGTTAAAA
Organism: Apolygus lucorum; assembly: GCA_009739505.2. NCBI lineage: Eukaryota > Metazoa > Arthropoda > Insecta > Hemiptera > Miridae > Apolygus > Apolygus lucorum. The sequence continues at coordinate 62,661,088 of CM019179.2, forward strand.
TTTTTTTTTTCTTGCTCGATTCCAAAGGCTTATTATTGAAAATAATAAACCAAAATAGAAAGCTTGATATGGAAATTTGATTACTGGTTACGCAGAAGGCAAAACTGAATACAACTCGAAGAAATGAACAGCGATCGCATTTTAGTCAGATAAAATTTGAACGGCGATTAGACCTCTTTTGCGATTCACACTCATGATTCTGTTTTATCGAAGGAAAACCTTCAAATACTCGTAGGGACCGAACGGTTTGTCCTACAGAGCTCCGGGTGGTCTCAAAAATTTTTAAAAATTCTGTACTATTTAAAATTGGTGAAAAAACGATACCTTTATTTCGAGAGTTTTCGAGGTAGGGCACTCTTGGAAATTTCAACCCTTAATTTTTACCCCTTAGAAGTGACCTACATCAACCAAATGCTTCGCGGCACAACTAGACCCCAAATGGAGCCCATATACCAAATTTGAACCAAATCGGTCCAGTGTTGCTAAGAAAAGTGCCGCGTACGGCGGACGGACGGAAATTTTTTTATTCGATTTTCGGATTCTACGTACCTTGAAACGTAAAACATCAAATTTTGAGGGGGGGTTAAAATTTTTTTTTTCTTGCTCGATTCCAAAGGCTTATTATTGAAAATAATAAACCAAAAAGTGATGAGATAAAACTTAAGTAAAACTGAAATAAAATTAATGATATTTCATTGAAATAGGAAAGGAAAAGAAAGAGAGAATTGATTAGTTGAAGTCAGAGTCTTTGGGAAACAAAATAGGCAAAGACAGCAACAGGTAGACTTCTGTATAAGAAAGGGGACCCACTGTTGATAATATAGAGGAGTTTCAGAGAAGATTGATGTCAAGATTGAGATATTTGGAGCCTTGGTTTCGAAGGATCAACCATGTGGAGGACAATTCATAGCTAAAGGGAAGCACACTGTGGCGAGGAGCTACATGGAATGACTGCTGGGTAGGCTAGGCTCGTTATACTCTAGCTTTACCCAAACGAGGTTACATTTCTTATAATAAAAGCTACCCATGGATCTGAAACGTCCTTATTTTCCCCCTTCAATCGAATTATTAGGCCCCAATAACTTTTGATTAGATTTGACCAACTTAACGATTGTTGTGAACTGCCATAAAACTATGCGATAACATTTAATTGAATTACGTTAGACCAGATGTTGTTGACTCATACTGAGTACGAATATGTAGCAACATATGAAAAAAAAAATCTATGACTCCAGCCAATAAAAAAAATCAAAGTTCGTTCCTCCTCGTTTGAAGAGTAAGTTGGCTAGTGACAGAAGACTCGATCATAGATACTGTCCTAGTTGAATCTACGCGCGAAAACAGAGGCAGGGAGCTCCCTCTTTCTTGACCAATCACACCAGTTTGGATCATCGCCTTTTCTCTGCTCCATTTTTGGGGAGGGTCACGTCATGGTAACGTGTTTCGAGGGAGGCAGGCACGTGAGATTGACCAACCAGAGAGCAATAAATGTGCCTTGGGGAGCAGAACTGAATCGTTGCTCCGCCGTCACAAAGCGGGCTTTATCTTGTAATAAGTATTTGTAAACAAACAAAACTGATGAGGGATTTCCGTTTTTCGTTTTTTTTTTTTTTCGAAGTATTGTGAATATTTAGGAGTGTTGTAGGTACATTGAATAATTTGGTGCATTACAATAAAGTAAACTATTTGCGTTTGTCGTTTGTATTGCAGCCCTTACCTGGACTCCAGCGGACGTTGAAATTTAAAAATCGTGCAGATTCGTACTAAGTTTAACGTCGAATATTATATGAAGGTAGATTGGCTTAGTGGGTGTGAAGTGACTAACAAATTATTTTGCTTTGGTCGCCTACTTTGTTCTACCAACCGAAATGAGGCTTGGGTTAAAGGCGGCATAAGTGATCTGGCCCATATAGCCCAAAAATTTGAAAAACGCATTGGCTGTCTCCCATAAGAACGCTCTGGTAGATTTGCGTACATTGGGTCGTCAAAATATAATGCAACAACTCGACGATGCATACCGTCTTAATCTGATGCAAAAAAAAAAAAAAAAAAACGAAGCGGTTAAGACTGATAGGTACATTTTATCTCGAATCATTGATTGTATCAAGTAGGTACTGTGGTGTTTTCGAGCTAGCCACGCGTGGGCATGATGAGAGGGCAAGATTCTTCAAATCCCGGAGTCTTCAAGGGGCTCGTTAATTTTTCTTCCGAATTGGACAATGTTTGAATCGTCACGGGCAAATATACATTTCAGCTATTGCAATAAGATGGATGAATTTCTTGGGTTTAGATCTTTGATGATTAAGTATTTCAGAGTTTCTGTTAACCACTAGAGAACATTATTTTTTGTGTCTATTGTACCTATGAATTTAGTTCCGTTTGCAATTTTAAGATGAAAAAGTTACCAAGATTTATCCCATTTGTATATCGTTGAAATTTCTATTTGGCAGAGAAAAGCATCTATTCTATCCCTTCTCGATAGCCTCTCCTGATCTCTGTGCACCCCCTGAGTTTCGGGGCAGGAGCCGCCACTGACACTTAGCCACCCCGAGCAGCGTACAGTCCAGGGGGTTGAACCGCGTTTCCATTCCAGGGTTAAACAGACGGGTAGCGTCTTTTTGAGTTAGTTTATTGAACTCCAATAGGTACCTAGTATAAACTATTTCTAGGGTAAAATGTTGATGCCATGCCTAGAATGGGTCTTATGAATCACAACCCCAGAGTTTCGAAGAAAGCACTAAGAAATATTACAATAATTATAAAAAACCTAAAATTATTTTAGGTTTGTTACACCTAAAATTATTTTAGTCGTCTTATAACTCGGAAAATAACAGCCCTTCCAACCTGCAACTGACCACATCCGATTCAACCAAACACGTGGTAACCTTATACTCTGCCAATTTTCACGGTTAATACATTACATACAGATGTTCCGCATATTGAGTGGGATCTCAACATTCTTATGCGTAAGACAGTTGGTATCACGGATACTAGAAGACACGGTAGGGGCCACGGGCCGCGAGGTCGGGGAAACCCCAAGGGCCTCCACGTCATAAGTACCCAACCCTCACGTCGCAGCCCTGTAAACGTTATTCTTAGTTCTGTTTGACCTTCCATTGACATAGTACTAAGTACTATAATATAGTAGGTACTACATTATAGTAAGACAGTAAGTCTTACTGTCTTCATTTTAGTTTTCGTTTATTATGGTTTGCTGTGCAATTGCGGGATGTACATCTCATTCTCGTCATACGAAAGAACAAGAATTGAGCTTCTACATGATTCCCAAAGAAAATGCTACCAGGAAGAGATAGTTCGCCGCTTGTAAACGAGCCGACTTTTTCAACGAGTATGTTCCAAACATTTCGACGAATCAGATTGTGTGTTAGATTTTCGGAGGGAATTATTGGGTCTGTCGAAAGGTAACATAAAAAGAAAAATAAAGTGTTATGACTGCGTGTCGGAGCGTGAAGGCGATCGGCTTCCTTCTGATTGTCGATTTGATTGGTTCCTACTCAACGAAGACAAAGGACGGGACAACACTCGATGCCCGGCGCGGGTAACCGCAGATCGTGTGCAAGAGTGTTAAGATCGCCAGCTCGGATACATTCCTAGGCGCGATTGCTCGCCGACCCGGGGGATGCACCACATTTACCTATACCTAGTTGGAGGCAGACGACGACTAGGGTAAATGGGAGCAGAAGCCGGCGCGATGAGCTTTATCGCATACCGAGACCCTCCGATGAACTGTGGGCTTCAGAGAAGAGGCGAGGTAGATCGAGAAATAAACAAGTCGAGTTTTCGAAGACGAATGCATAAAGGGGAAGCCCTGAGTCCTCCTTTTATATGGACTTGACAAGGTAAGAGGAGGGTGGAAAAAGGTGACGTCAACTGATGTCACTGTTCCCCGTACCTCACCTTACCTACCGTGCATGGTGAGTCACTCAGGGTTTCCCTCGACCTTTATTGGAGAACTACACAGTTGAAAGTATGAGTCATTACATAGGTCCCCCAGTTCGTACAATAAAGATAAAATATTGAAGTATTATGATAAGCGAATACAATGTGTGATCATATGAACAGAAGCAGGCGGTAGAGTATAGTTTGTACAAATGAATTTAACCATGTTGCATAATTGGAAAATAAAAATGGTTAAGCTGGAATCCGTCTACCGTTTTCTCGTACAAGCGGAGTTCGTAGATCTTGCTCTCGTGGATTTGCATCGTGACGATATAGTCGAGTGATGACTTGCCGTGTGAAGCGGAGTTGTTTATTTCCAATTTGATCGTGATACGAAGGATATCCCCTGTCGCAATACGGGCGATGTTGGAGTCTACGTGGTCGTAAGTGACGGGTTTGATGGTAGGCGGAAAAACACCTTGAATCGTGTTTTCAACAAGCAGGTTCACGTTGATATTCACCTTCTTCATCGTGTCCCTGCGATTCACGTCGACTAGTATGATGGAGGAGTGGTGGACTGTGATCATTGAGTCGTTGAAGTGAAGAGGGAGTTCGAGCGGTTGAACATTGAGCCGCGGCGCTTTTAGCACATGTTGTTGGAAGTCCGGCGGCTGCGACTTGCGCGTATGTGCGCAGAGGCGAGTTCGTCGAGGCATTGGAGCGAAGTCGGTTGAGCAGTGAGAAGTGACTGTCTTGGGAGTCGTGCGGTCGGGAGCGTTGTTCACAGGTTGGGTAGCTATCGTCGAATGATTCGAGTAGGCTTGTGCCCTGAGGTACCTCAGGTAAATCCGTCCCTGTTGTGGTGGGGGAAATACCGAAAGCCGGCCGACACCTACTGAGAGAAACGGTTACCTGGGAGCCGTCAATAAGCAGCGTAGCCGTTCGCTCTCCTTTGTTAATCACTTCGTAGGGGCCGGAGTAGAGGGGGTTCAAGCCTTTCCGAAGCCCTTCTTCTCGCAAAAACATTCTTTTTGCGTTTTGTAATGAATCGGGGAAAACCCGTGGGCGTTTGTCCGTTGAGGGTTTTGCGGGCGGTCGGTGATATTCCGTCGGTTGAGGCGGAAATAGGTCAGCAGGGAGGCGGAGGGGCGCACGAAAAGTACGTTCGGCGGCGCTGTAACCGTCCGAATACCGAATGGTAGTGCGGAGCCCTAATAAAATGGTCGGAAGATCCTTAGACCATGATGGCGAAGAAGTAGCAGTACGTAGGGCGTTTTTTAAATCCCTATGCCATCGCTCGATTTTTCCGTTCGATTCGGGATGGTAGGCCGTCGTGCGATTGCGTTTGATGCCGAATTTTTTTAGGAATTCGGAGAATTCTGCACTCTCAAATTGCCTGCCTTGATCGGTAATAATCGTTAATGGACAACCGAATCGCGCAATCCAATTGTTAAGGATGCCGTCAGTAACCGCCTTTGTAGTTATCGTTCGTAATGGGATACATTCCGGCCAGCTGGTATGCCTGTCGATTAGGGTTAACAGATACCTATAACCTTGCGAATCCGGAAGAGGCCCCACGAGATCGACGTTTAATTCTTCGAAGGGAAGCGAATCGTCAAATTCTGCTGGGCGAATTTGAGGGTGGCGGAATTCTTTGAATTTCGAACATTTGGCGCATGCCTGTACATATTCCCGTATTTCCGTGTTCATTCGAGGCCAAAAAAGTTTCGCGCGAATTAGGTCTCGTGTTGCGCGTATTCCTGGATGACTAAATGAATGATAGTGTTCAATTAATTTGCGGCGAAGTCGTTTAGGAACAAACGGGCGAGGCATGTCCGATGTCGTATCACACCACAGTGAGAGGTCGAGCGCAGGTACCTGGGTTTCTTCGAGACGCCCGGTCGAAATAAGGTTGCGGAACTCGGGTGATTCGTCGGTCTGTTGATTTAGGAAAATTTCTTTTCCGGACGGAAAAGTCGTGAGCTCGTGAAGTTCGAGTGAAGGCCGAGATAATGTGTCAGCGACTACGTTGGAGGTGCCCGGTGTATATCGGATATCAGTCGTGAATTGGCTGATAAACTCCATTTGCCTAATACGACGAGGCGAGGCCGTTTTTCGGTCTTGATGGAGCGACGTGGTGAGCGGTTTGTGGTCAGTCACAATATGAAAAGTACGTCCCTCTATGAAGTCTCTGAAATGCTTTACACTTTCGTAAATAGCCAGAAGCTCCTTATCGAAAGTGGAGTACTTCTGTTGAGCTGTTGATAAAGTTTTAGAGAAAAATCCGAGGGGTGACGTCTCGTTGTTGACCTCCTGTTGTAACACCGCGCCAATTCCGACGTCCGAGGCATCCGTAGTAATGGATAGTCGACCTTTCGGAGAAGGATGAGCCAGCGTAGTTGCGTTTTGCAAATCGTTTTTGCATTTATTGAAAGCGGATTTCATTTCTTCCGTCCATTCAATCGTGCGACGGTCCTTCTTTTTGGAAGGCTGCGGAATCGCATTTATTAACGGCTGTTGGTGTATAGCCGCGTTCGGAATGTGCCGTCTGTAAAAATTTAACATCCCCAGAAACCTGCGTAGGTCGGTGACAGTAGTCGGAAGAGGGAATGTCGTGAGATTGTCCACCTTCTTAGGAACCGGACGTATCCCAGTCTCGTTGACTATGTGACCGAGACAAGTCACTTCTTTTTTGGCAAGGACGCATTTTTCCTTGTTTACCGTGAGACCCTCCGCAGCGAAAACGTTGAGGACCGCTTTAACATGGCGTTCATGTTCCTTAATGTTTCGAGACGCAATTAAGACGTCGTCTAGGAAACAAAAGACAAAGTCGAAGTCTCGAAGGATTTGGTCCATATATCACTGCCACGACTGTGCAGCGTTTTTTAATCCAAAATTCATTTTTCTGTATTCGTACAGCCCAAATGGCGTTATAATCGCTGTTTTCGGAATGTCCTGAGGGTTCACGTCGATATGGTGAAACGCACGTGAAATATCGAGCGTGGAGAAAATCGTGCATCCGTGTAAATGAGACGAAAAATCTCGAAGATGCGGAACGGCGTATTGATCTCCGACCGTGCGTTCGTTGAGCCGACGATAATCACCGCAAAAGCGCCAAGTACCATTTGGTTTAGGTACCGCGTGCAGAGGACTGGCCCAAGGTGATTTCGAGGGTTGGATAATTCCGTCGTTGATGAGCTGTTTGAAGTGCTCTTTTGTCTGACGGAGTTGTTCGGGGTGAAGACGTCTACTTTTCGCTGTGACCGGTGGACCTTTGGTTTCAATGAAGTGCTTTATCGTGGAGAGATGGGATGAAGATCGCTTCTCCGGTCGGTATTTGTTGAGCATTTCGATGAAGGTCGGCGGAGTAGGTTCGGTGGTGACGCCGGAGTTGACCGTGTTGACGTATCCTCGTATAGGTTTATGCGAGTGAGGGTTGAATAACGCTCGGTTTTTCAGGTCAACGTGTAAGCCAAAATACCCGAGAAAATCGGCTCCGATAATGGGTCGTTTAACGTCCGCGACTACGAAAGACCATTCATAAATTTCGTCTTGTAGATGAACCTTCGTTGTAAAATTACCATAGGTCGTTATGGCGGTGCCGTTCGCGGCGAAAAGTAGGTAGTCGGATGTTTTGTTCTTCCGACGAACTAAAGAGTTCGGAAGAATTGAGATGCTAGCCCCCGTATCGATCAAAAAAGGTATATTGTTTTTATGACATTTGACGAATAGTCGGTTGGAAATGTCTTGGAAAGGGGCGCCCGCCTTGTAAACAGGCGGGCCCGCTAGTTTTCCTGCCATCGTACCTTTTTGAATGAACAAGGCTGTCGACATTTAGTCGCCTTGTCGCGGTATTTAAAATGGTACCAGCACATACCTTTTTGTTGAGTTGGAGATTGCGGACGAGGTCGCTGGTACTGTCGTGCGGGGCTATTTCGTCTCGGAGGTCGCTTCGTAGCTACCGCCTCAGTATTACAGTCCGGTTCGATTTGATGAACCGCTGCGGCGCTACGTATTTCGTGCGTAGCATCTGCGATCGGCGCGAGGAATTCTGGCGTTTTATCCATCCACGGAGCAATGGACATTTGGACCGCGATGGGTAGCGCCTTGATCCAAAATGCTTTTAAGATGTCGTTAGGCGTGAGGTCCCCCAGATGATGGCGCATTTGGCGTAAAAGCTGGGAAGGCTTGAGGTCCCCCAGTGGCCGATGCTCGGTGAGTGCCGTGATCCTCGCGTGCCGAGATGGCTCGAAAATTTCGATGAGCCGCTGCTTGAGGTCGTCGTAGGGAGTCACAAGCTGGGCTTGTGTTAAATCCGCCGCTTGAACTGCAACATCGTAGGGCAGTAGAGGGATCGTGCGGGTGAAGCGAGCGCGCTGCGTGTTTACATGCGCGCCGGTGAAAGCTGCGTCGAGCTGAATAAACCACAGCCGGGGATCCTCTCGGTAGAACGGCGGAAGAGTGAGCGGTATTGAGACCTTCGTGGCCTCGGCGAAGTCCGGTGCGGGCGGCGGTAGCGGTGGGTCCATAATCCTCGAGTTAGCTTCGTGTTGAATAGCGAACCAAAAACGTGCGGGGTCACCAATGTTATGACTGCGTGTCGGAGCGTGAAGGCGATCGGCTTCCTTCTGATTGTCGATTTGATTGGTTCCTACTCAACGAAGACAAAGGACGGGACAACACTCGATGCCCGGCGCGGGTAACCGCAGACCGTGTGCAAGAGTGTTAAGATCGCCAGCTCGGATACATTCCTAGGCGCGATTGCTCGCCGACCCGGGGGATGCACCACATTTACCTATACCTAGTTGGAGGCAGACGACGACTAGGGTAAATGGGAGCAGAAGCCGGCGCGATGAGCTTTATCGCATACCGAGACCCTCCGATGAACTGTGGGCTTCAGAGAAGAGGCGAGGTAGATCGAGAAATAAACAAGTCGAGTTTTCGAAGACGAATGCATAAAGGGGAAGCCCTGAGTCCTCCTTTTATATGGACTTGACAAGGTAAGAGGAGGGTGGAAAAAGGTGACGTCAACTGATGTCACTGTTCCCCGTACCTCACCTTACCTACCGTGCATGGTGAGTCACTCAGGGTTTCCCTCGACCTTTATTGGAGAACTACACAGTTGAAAGTATGAGTCATTACATAAAGGCTGATGCAGTGCCACATTTATTCTTACCAACTGGTCAGATCTCATCTGCAACACAACCAACTGCTCTCAATAACCGTAAAATGCGAGCTGAAAAACGGGCCAATCGTAACGAGGTCCTTCAACTCATACAAAGTTCTGTTGAAGAACTCGTACCACCCACTGGCCCAGATCCACTTTCAGATTCAAATGCAGATGAACCAACAGATCAAATCTCGCTACTTAGTTCATGTGCGGGAGATCGACCTGCAGAAATACTTTTCCTTACTGCAGAAAACTCGAAACTGAAGGAAGAAATACGAATCCTAAAAGAGCAATTAAAATCCGCTAATATCGAAATTTCTCAGCTCAAAGATACGTCACGGATTTTCGAAGAAAAGTTTTCCCCTTGTTAGCAACAGAAGTTAATTAGAGGAGTGTGCACCCAATGGTCAAATGATGATGTATGTTTCGATTCTGGGCAAGAAATCATCAGATGGCCACACAATAATGTCCAAGTCTTGATAGTAAGAAGTTTAGTTGGCAAGTGGATACAGCCGATATTTTTCGATTTCGATACACCGGGTACCACGTAGCTTTTGTTCGAAGCAATCAAGCTGATCGAAAATACTGGGTTTAAAATTCGAGCAATTGTAAGTGACTTGGGTCCTTCAAACAGGAAGCTCTTGCGTGAACTTGCAATAACGAGAGCATCCCTGATCCCTGATGTGACAGCCGAAAGATTTGGATTTTTTGTGACGTGCCGCACGTTTTGAAATGATTTCGGAATCACTTATTAGACGACGGATTTATACTGGAAAATGGAATGTTAGTCACTAAGGAAGTGTTTGAGAAACTAATTGAGTTTCAAAACCAAGGAGGTGATCTCTGATATGCCCACAAAGTATCTCTACATCTGCTTGTGACTGGAACTGAAAGACAACAAGTAAGGTTTAGTGCCCTACCATTGCAGCGTTAAAACCCTGATGAAATTAGGACTATGTTCGAAAAATGCTCGAGAACCGTGAGAAACAGTGAAGGTGCGGACGGAGCGAGGGTACTTATGACGTCACCACCCAGAGCGGCCGATCTCGTGGCCCCTACCGTGTCTTCTAGTATCCGTGGTTGGTATTTCAAAAATGAGGGTCGTACACCTGAGCATGGAGCTAGAACACGAGCCCAGAGTTCTACATTTGAAGACAACTATTGGACGCTCTCGAGCTGGGTTCACATGAGCGCGGTCAACGCGGTTGTGCGAAGAGGCGGTTACGCGTTCGGCCATTTGATTGGTGGCGCCTCAGCCGCCTGAGTACTTTAGGAGTGGACTGTCGCGTTTCAAAAATTCTGATATTCGACGCGTAACCGCGCGCCCTTTGTTTACATTTTTTGTTATCACCACTTCTTCCAGCACGGGTATCAACTGGTGTGTTGTGATTTTTCCGGAAGCTTGATCCCAAATGAATCAAAGTTTTAGTTAAATTGTAATTGAATTAGTTTAGGAGAGAAGAGAGCTGTGTGTTTATGTTAGGGGTCGACGAGTATTTTTTACTTTACTAATTTTTATAATTTTTGTTTATTTTGATCTCTTGTAGACATTTGATGAATGCATCATAATGAAATAAAACGTATACCTATCTAATAAATATGATCTGTGATTTATTTATGTAATGGATACTCAAATTGATGAGAATTTCAACCACCAAATTGATGAGGTGATTTCCAAGATTTTTTTGCATAATTAGCACCTACTGTACTATTAAGTGAATTATGTAGACGGGAATATAAAAGAAAGAGAGCACGTTTAGTTTGAGACAGCTTTACCGAATAGGTATGAATCGAATAACAATGCAAGAGTGGACAGGAGCTTGAACGCATGCGCCAACTGTTGACAGTTCAGTGATAAGTGATACAACACCTACAACGAAATCATAAAAATTACGCATTTCATAGGAATATTCTACATCATAATTCACTTTGATAATAATGATTACAAATAAAATAAAGCTATCAGAATTCCGATTTTTGGAGTTGGTAGGTAACGTTATCTATCTCGATTCAGTAAAATACTGTTTATCTTTGATGCATTTAAAAATGAAATGGAACATCGTAGGTACAGAAAAAATGTACCTACTTGATGTACCCCCCTGTCACCCTTGATGAGGAGGTACATTGGTGATTTTATAGTGATTAATATAGTTCTGACGAGCTGAATTGAATCACAATGTGAAAATAAAAATGATAGGATTCAAAACATAATAGGATTTTAACTGAAGCGGGGGAAAATAGAAGTCGAAAAGCTGTCGCGCAACCGCGACCATGTGAACCTCCAGACACCAGCCGCGTCCCGAACGCGTAAGGCCGCGGCTACGATAGGAGCGTCGAGCGAGCGAAAAGGGTCAGGTATCGACGCTCTAAAAATAGTTTACCCTTGTTCAGGTAAGGGTGGCTACGGTGGGAGAGGTAAGCGTCGTCGGAAAAATGGTCAACGCTCGACGCTCAATCCCGAGTAATATTTTCGTTTGACGCTCAGCTTCTAACGTTCCCTGTCCACTTCTTTATCTAATGTTAGCATTGACCGATTTTGATGCAATTTGGTAAGTAGGCTCCATTTGGGGTCTAGTTGTGCCCCGAAGATTTTGGTTGATGTAGGTCACTTCTAAGGGTCGAAAAATGAATTTTGAAATTTTGAAAACGCCCTAACTCAAAACATTTTCATATAAAGGTATTGTTTTGCCTTCAATTTAAGATTCTAGAGAATTTATAAAGTTTTTTGAGACCACGCGGAGCTCTGTAGAACAAACCGTTCGCTCCCTACGAGAATTTAAGGGTCGGACTTACGATAAATCAGAAACACGAGTGTGAATCGCAAAAGAAGCTTGATATCCGTTCAAATGTTAGCTGACAAAAATACGATTGAAGTTTTTCTTCAAGTTAAACCTTCTTGTAATAATTTGCAGCGTTTTTGGATTCTAGGTACCTACCCTTAAATTTTGAGGGGGGGGGGGGGTGAAATTTTTTTTCTTTGTCGATTCCAAAGGTTCATTATTGTAAATAATAAACCAAAACAAGAATGATAAAATAGCAGCAACAATGGACATTCTGGTGAATTCGAAAAATCTTTTCGGGTCTTCTTCGAGTTTGTGAAAAAGTTTGTAGTATTCTCCATCACAATTCCTAAGCACATTAAGTAATAGGGTGAACTCCAAAACTTCTACACACACGGTTTATCAGTAAAGAACTTTTTGAAACAGCTGAATTGTCACTTAATGCAAGGAGCCAAAGTTGCATATTCGCTGGCGTGGTGGTGAACTGACTGGAACTCCCCATCTAGTTCGTCTCCTTCCGCTCGTACTGTAGCCACCCCTTTTTGCTTGACGCTCGACTCTCGACGCTCGACTCTCAACGCTTGACGCTTGACGCTTCTATCGTAGCCGAGGCCTAACCGTCTCGTCGCACAACCGCGTTGACCGCGCTCATGCGAACCCAGCTTCAGTCCTGACCAGCCTGATTCAAGCCTGGACAATGGACAGATGATGGTGAGACGGGTTGAGCAGGATATACTTTTGCGACCAAAGAGACCAGAGCTTTGTGCTCCTTTGTACGAATCTTCAGAAGGTAGAAACAGGATGGTTTTGCATCAGAACGCATGATACACAGCATTTTTTTTTTGCAAAGAAAAAAATAGTTAATTAGGAAGTAGGAAAGTAAGCTATTTTACCGCCACGGGAATGTATACATGCCTACCTACCTACCTATAATTACCTAGTCAGATGTACTCATGTAATAGGTAGATACACGTACAAACGATTTCTGACATTCTCGAGACACCATCCATCAAGTAGATGTAAATTTAGAGCGTATAACATCACAGCAACAGGTCGTTTGATCACCTGTTTCATAGTATAACATCACCAGTTTCATCACCTGCAGCTTCTTCATTTTTCATCCTCATTAGGTATGTACCTACCAGTCCCCTTTCTACAACAAACCTGTCCTGTATTTAAAGAAAACTTTAGGTGGGTACTAAAGGAAAGTAGTAACCTTACGAATGATGGTAGATAAATAGGAAAGTACCTACTACTAACCTTACGTATGAACAATGGTTCACCCATCTTGATTCACTTCGTTGAAAGGACTTGTTTTCAATCCAAGCAACCGAACTTATCTCCGATACTCTGAGAAACGAAACCAGTAGAAGTGGAACTAAGATGATGCTAGATTGGACGACGAACCAGATAATATAAATAGATATAAACTAAGAGCAAAGAATAAAATGAAATAGGTACATGCGATTTGTTGATTTCGAGACAAAGAAATTTGGATGGATGGATGGATACCACAGAGTACCGGAGACAAGTTAATGGATGGATACTCCTATTTTGTTGCCATGGCGAGACCGTAGTAGGCATCACTTGATGGGGGAGGAGCTCCTTGTAGCAGCGAAATGCGAAGTCTTCATTTATTGTTCATTTATTGTGTTGACAGTTGTAGACGTTAGTAACAATAGTAATTAGTAGTTGGACAATCCCCCATTTCATCTCAATCTGTGTTGGAGGTCTGGCGGTACCTCGGAGTCGACTTCATGGGGGTGGCCACTATAACTGCCAGCAGTGTGGACCTTGGTAGAGCGCTAGCTCGCGTTACCAAGGCTCCATTGAAGCCACAGCAGAAGCTGCGCCTCCTCCGCACGTACTTACTGCCAAAGCTAACGTATGGGTTAGTCTTTGGTAGGCTTACAGTGGGGAGGCTGCAAGAATTAGATAGAGAAGTTCGCTCTGCTGTGCGCTCTTGGCTGAAGTTCCCACCTGGTGTCCCAAGTGCCTATATTCATGCACCGGTCAAATCTGGTGGGCTTGGCATTGTGTGTATCCCTTCACTGCACCGCCGGCGCCTGCTAGCCCTTCAAGGGTCGAGCTGGGAGGTCGCCCGTCCGGCTGCTGATCTTGATTTTGTCAGGCAGCAGTTAGCATGGTGCGACCGAACAACACCATCTGCTCCAAAACCTAGTTCGTCTGCTGAGTTTGCTGCTGCGCTGCATGAATCGATAGATGGTAAAGAACTCCGACAGTGCTCCGAAAGCCTTGTCTCATCCTATTGGGTAGATTGGGCTTTGGAGGGCATTGGGGCCCGCGACTATCGACACTTTCACGCCATCCGTGTGGCTTCTTTGCCAACTGTGGTACGGTGTTCAAGAGGTAGTCGTGGGATGACAGATACCCTTTGCCGCGCCTGTCGGAGTGGAAATGAACACCTGTATGATGTAGTGCAGCAGTGTCCTCGGACTCATGGTGGCCGCATTCTACGTCATGATCCCAAGGGCCGGCGTCGGGTGAGTCCTGGGCGTCCTCCCCATTATATTTGATTGATTTATTTATTTAGTATTAATGGCGTGCCCCCTGCGTCTTTCAGGGGAGTTTCTAAAAAAAAAAATAAAAAAAAAATAGCAGTAGGTTGGTCATATAAAATGGAAACTGATATTCAAACTAAAACATTGAACTAAACTAGTAATTTAACACTGCTGAGCTGTCTGAGCCAATACACAACTATTTAAAGTAAAATCGGATAAAATATACATTCAAAATGTTTTAATACAGTACATAATTTGATAGTTAATCAATACACATTCAAATCATTGAAAAATTTCTTTTTTGATACATACATTTATTTTTTTCAATTTTTTAATTTTACTTTTTTTTAAATTTTCTTTTAATTTTTATTTTTAATTTTTTTTTTTCATTTATTTTTTTAATTTTATTTACAAGAAACAAATTTTTTTAACCCTCTTTGAATACAATTTTTTTTGTCCGTCCACTGTACGCGGCACTTTCCTCACTTAGCATTTACCGATTTTGATGAAATTTGGTATGTAGGCTCCATATGGGGTCTAGTTGTACCCCGAAGATTTTGGTTGATGTAGGTCACTTCTAAGGGTTGAAAAATAAGGGTTGACATTTTGAAAACGCCCTAACTAGAAAAACGTCTGCCAAGTTGGGTGGGCAGTATAGCTTCCTCACTCATTGTAACATGGACGTATAGAATCAGTTGGCGAAAAAATTATGATTCAAAGAGTTATTGAATACCAAAATATTAGCGGTCCACCGTCTAGGACCTAACCCACACAATCCCTGAAAATTTCATCGAAATCGGTTGAATAGTTGCGGAGTTTTGGTTGTAACAATAAATTTAAAGTTCGCGCATGCGCAGCGGCTATTGCTTGACCAATTTGATTGAAACTTATAGGGTGTCTCTTAGAAGTTAGTCCCTAACTAACCTCCAAATTTGAGCAAAATCGGTTCATTAGAAACCGAGAAACCGAGGTCCCAGGAAATTCACGTTTGCGCATGCGCACTCGCTCCTATTGGTCCGAAGGTGCTGAAATTTATAGGGGACCGTCTAGGACCTAACCCGCACAATCCCTGAAAATTTCATCAAAATCGGACCACAGGTTAGTATAGTTTTGCCCGGGACAAGGATTGACCACAGACAGACCGACAGACAGACACGGAACCAAAATTGTTCGGGAAGCTCTAAAACGCAAAAAGCAAGTGGAAATTTTGATTTTGGAGGACATTTTTTTTTTTTCACTTCTTTCACGAATACAAAGCTTCCCTACCTTCGGTAGTGAGGAAGCAAAATTTGTATTTAAAGTGTAGTAACTGAATACTTTTGTATTTATTGTAAAAATACGATTACATTTAACACACAAAATTATAGTAATAATGATATTCCAAGAATCAATTCGGTTTGTTAGTGTTACTCAGTTGCTCAGCAATGGCGCGTAGCAGCTCATAGCAATGGCTCATGTAGCACGAACCGTTCGGAATCGCTAGCCGAACAATCCTGTAGTTGGCTTATTTGAGAGTAGGATCCTACATCTTCTCCCCCCTTAATTGAGCTCTGCCCATAGTCCTGCATCTTGGTCGTAGCTGACTTATGATTTAAACATAAGTTTGGCGGGATCACAGCCTTCGGCCACACACCACCAGAGTGCTCTGCGGTTTCACCACTCAACTCACCAGTCAGCAGTCACCAGTATTCACCTTTGCCTTGATGTGCCGCAAAAAATTCCATTTTTTTGTTTTACATTTTATCGGGACAAACTTTAATTCCTTCCGCTTCGTTTGTCGTGTTGTTGTTTCAAGTGATTTGTGATGTACCTAGGTACTGAAATCTTATTGATATTTCCTGATACAGGTGAGTCCATTCTTGAATGTTGGTTCATGTTACCTTCAGATGTTCACTTCAAATCCATAGGTTCAAGTTCCTACTACGCCAGTTCCTACTACTTATCTCCAGTACTCTGTGTACAACGCTAATACGATGGACGAGTGAAGAGATAAATAGCTTCCGTTCGAGCTTAAACTTCCGCCGAATACCATCATGAAACCCAGTTCGAACTCGTGTGTGAAATAAAGAAGAATTAGGAAACGAAAGCCCTCCGCGCGATAGCCTGTCGAGCCAAGTCGATTTTTCCGCTCTTGTAATTCACTCGGATGCATTGGATTGGCGTTTAGGTAAATTGGGTAATTTACCTAAACGCCACAGAGTTACTAGGTTTATTGGTTTGGTAGGAACACGTAGTCATAAGCATTCGGGCCTCCGCACATCAAAACCAGCACATTCACATCCTCACTGATGATTCCTGTTATAAATTGACGCTTGGGTACCTAATGAGTTAGTACCTAGTGAGTAAATGTACCTAGTGTTGGCAATGAGACCTTCAGCTGCCTGAAAAGTTGGAATCGCCTTCGTAAGATGTCGATGAGCCGCATTTTATTTATCTCATTTCCCAAGAATTTCCCTTGGGAGACAATTATACACCCCCACTAGTTCATGGATGATGCTGATTATGTAGGTGAACACATTTTGGAATAAATTATACTGTCTATGTATAGGTTTGAGATACAACCAGTGAGAATGGATACAACGTGCTGACCCTGCCCCCTCTCCCTATCATCACCCTCTCTCTAAACCACAGAGTAATGGAGACAAGCTCTAAACCCCCCCATTCCCCCCCAAAATCACACGTGTTTGAAATGTTTTTGAGATTACAAAGACTCGTGACATAATGGCCGAGGTTTGTGTAATAGAAGTGCAGGTCCCAAAGCCAGTGTTTAGATAGTTAGTAGAAAAAATCAGGAATTTTCAAGTTTCTACCAGTTGAGCTGGTCGAATTTACATTGGTGCTTGCTGAGTTCATCATGCAATTTTCTACAACTTTTATTTATTTATTTATTTTTTGATGAGCCTTGTTCCATCTAGAGGCGTTTCCAAGTCACTGATTCTCATTTTTCGACAAAGTTAGAAACAATGGCCAATTTTGTACCGTCGAATTCGTCCTTATTTTCTGACCGAATTATAAAGTTGTGGTAGTCGTTGGATGTGTAATTAATCCTCTACAATTAAGTACTGAGTACATTTTTGTGTGCGATGGGGCGTTTTTGAATTAAGTATAGGCGAAAGACAGTGCAAATATTTCGAGTTTTTTTGGTTGTAAGAAGTTGTTTTTATTGCTTTCGAGGTGGCAAACTTGGATTCAACGTGTCCATACCACCCCTCAACAGATGAAAAATTAAAATCCTCACCTCAACTTTCTCCAAGAACGATCCCTCTGAGCTCCTCGTACTGGATTGAAAGGTTCATTGTTGAAAATAATAAACCAAAGTGCTCTCACAACTATATAGGTTGAAGTTTTATTTTCTGGATACCCAACATGCTGAATGGTTTGAGTTGGGATAAAAAATGTAATACTACCAGAATGTGAATCACCACATCGCCCTGCATCCAAAAAGTGCCTGTTCCGTCTCGGATTATCTTTCTGATGAACTTGTCGTGTTGGAAGAAGTTGTTTTCAGGCATCAATGAGCTTCTTACCACCAGTTGTGACTTCGACTTCCACACAAACCGTTTGCCCCTCGCTCCGCCAAAATTTGTACGCGAAGACGGTTCTTTAGGATCTTGTCACCTCCAAGTTTGAATGTTCTGGTCGGCCAGTGACGCTGGAGCAGTGATATTAGAGGGTCTTTCTTACCTTTTTTTTTGATAAATTCTTGTTGCATCTATCTTCTAGCTGGTATACATCGGTAAGTACTTTTCCATCAGTTCTTGTAGGTATTTCTTCGTCAATATCTTTACAATTGTTATGCACTATTTATTGAATGTGCTACGATTTGTACGCATATAATCCATCATACAGTCTGCTAATTATCGAAAAACCAAACTGTAATTTTTTTCCGGCAGGCAGGTGAGAAAATCTTTAAGATCCATAGGTGGAGTTGGATCTCGTAAGATACCTGGAAGGGTCCGCGTCTTCAGGTTGTGTGGGATTCAAACCCACTAAAAAAACTCCTCCTGTTCTCCCACGTTGGAACTCAGCCCGGAACCGTTTAACACACTACTTCGGGCTGAGTCCTGGGGCGTTTAATCAGTTCTGGGTGAGAGGGCGGACCAGATGCTCCCTCCTCTTTCTTTCACGTTCTGAGAGTATCTTCCTTGTCAGGATGCTTTCTGAGTACTCTGCCACAGCAGTCCAGCTCCTTTCACCTTCCAGCATCCTGCTGACAACATCCTCTGGTGTTGAACTCTGGGGAGCTAACTCCAGGTCTGCCATCAGCTGGTCTCTTTCAAGCGCCCATTTGGTACATTTGAAGAAGGTGTGAAGCACATCATCGTCATCTTTGTTCTGGCAGTGTAGACATGTTGGGGCAGATACCTTCCCAATTTTATGCAAATAGGCATAAAAAAGTCCATGTCCTGTAAAGAACTGCGTAAGGAAGAAGTTCACTTCTTCATGTTTCCTTCCCATCCATGTCTGAATGTATGGCACCAGACGTGCAGTCCACCTTCCTCTATGTTCTCCCGACCATGTATCTTGCCAGTTTGCCATTGTTCGCTCCCTTTCTTCCTTTGCTATACAGGCCCTGTTTCCTTCATCTCTTCTCTCAAAGATTCTTTTCCTCTCTGAAGCCATGTGTAAGCGGGTTTTTCACTTCTGAAATTCCCTAGCTTTTCTGAAATGAGTAGCTCTAACTGGATTAAATTGAACTGAATTAGAAACCTGAGGGTTCAAAGGATTAAAGTTTCAGGCTCATGCAGTTTAAGTTATGAATTTATTTACATAATTAATTTGCAAATGATTGAACTTAAGTAAGGTAAAAGCACCAAAGGCGGACGCCTCCCCAGTGGCGGACACTTCCATGAAAAAGCCTTGAAAATAAGGCTAGTAAGCTCCATGGGATCTTGATTCATCATTTTTCGGTTTAAGTAATCTCTCTGTGAGCAGACTGGAAGATGAAGAAATAGTTTGACGAAGAAATAGGAGAACAGTGCCAACTCAAAAGTTAGCATTCTGTTTCGAAGTGGTTTAGGCTCTGGCGACTTACACAAAATGGGAAGAAAGCGGAGGTGAGTTTTAAGCTAAATAATTCATTTCTCTAATTATCCTATTGATTTTTAGGTTCCTCAGAGATTTAACAACACAGTTGAATGATAATTTCGTGGAAATATTCCATATATCCTCTGAAAATCGCTTTTTTCGGGTGTCCTCTACTGGACCATGGAAAAAGTCCTAATTCTCCTGTAGCGGACACACCCGTCCGCCTTTGGTAAGTGTGCTCTCTCAGTGGTGCTCTAAAGGCGGACGGGTGGTGTCCTCTTCTGGTTCTCTTGTTATAAGCAGTCAACCCAAAGGTGGACAGTAGAGTGCCCCATTCCAGTTTTAGTCTTGATTTACAAATTAATTTACATTTTATATTTTCTGAATGGTATTGAATGAACGTATTGATTTACTTTGGGATTGAATTAACACAAGAAGTGTTATTCAAGTAAGAATTGTACCTTGTGGACATGTTTTAGATCAGTAAAAACGTAATTCACATAGATTAGGAGCTAATTAATTTTATCACAAGTAGGTAACAATAAGGTACTCAGTTACCTATTACCTAATCATTTATTTTACTCTCATTTTGTTCATTGTTACAGATCGGGAAACAAAAAAAAAACCCTCCAACAGTGAAAAAGAAGAGATCTTTGTTACAGTATTCGGAAGAGTCTATGATCGGGGCAATAAGAGATGTCCTCCTAGGGAAGTCGATTACTGAAGCAGCACCCCTGTGTTTCAGAGAGGATGGGTCAAAATTTGACTGCCTCTAGAGCCTCTGTTACTTCAACTGACCTTATTGACTGGTCCAATTCAATATTCAATTATTTATCAGACCACGAACAAAATGATATTCTTTAGGAGCCATCACGCATATTCAATAGCGACGAAACTGCTTTTTTCCTCAATCCAAAAGGACCCACGGTATTGGCACGTAAAGGGGACAAGACTGTGTACCGAATGGTGAATCCTGATGAAAAGGAATGCATCACAGTTCTCGTTACTGCTAATGCGGCTGGTAAAATGGTTCCCCCATGTGTGATCTTCAAGTATGAAAGGATAGGATAGGATAGGATAGGATCTTCAAGGATTTGAGATAGCAGCAAGTGTACCACCGAACTGGGGCATAGGAAAATCAGAAACAGGTTGGATGAATGGTGCGCTTTTTAAAAAAATACACCACCAACGTGAGAAAAAGAAGCGAGAAAAGGAAAAAGCAATGAACAGAAAGGAAAATACAGCAACTAGAAAACGTAACACCCAACGACGTAAAAAACGCCCGTCCTCTGAAAGTGAAGACCGGGTTTCATCGATAAGTTATGATGACCATGAATCGGACATCGAAGTTGCTGCTGCTAACTTTTTGCAACCAGCCTTATGTTCCAGTAACAATCCAGATCCAGAAGATGTGGAACAGAATGAAATAGTCAGGGTAGTCGACAGGGATGAAGGCATCATAGAAGGCATGAAGGCATCATCTGTATAGATGGTTTAGACATTGAACCTGGTGAAAATACCGCCAATGTAATAAAATTTATTACATTGATCATTCATTTAATGATCTTCTGGGACCTGGACAAAATTTGGAGATGAGATTGGAAAATAAAATCGAGAAAGCACAAATGAAGTGAGGAATGCAGGAATCCAGAAGACCCGGGCCTAAGTGTTGGAGAGCAACTTCAAGAAAATTTCTTGAAGTAATAAAGTATTTAATACTTAATACCACAAAATCTACGCAGGATAAGTGAAAAAAAAAACAAAAAAAAAAAAAAAGGAAATACTGGAGATCAGTCAGTCATTCAAGAGACAAGAGACAAAATTATGAAATTGGAGAGTGTAACTCAAAAAAAAATTGTGTTCCTAGTCTAATGACTAATGAAAAGACTGAAAATTGTTTTCCTAATAAGTCGAAATCCTTATAAAACCTTCCAAGAGACTGATTAGTCATTTTGACAAACCCACAATGTTATTTTCAATGACAAAATAAATTTATTGTTGTAATCAAAACTGATGTCCTCTATTGGATCCCCAAATGTCCGCCACTGGAGCATAGCAATTTTTACGCGTCCGCTACTGGAGCAAAAACTCGTTTTATAAATTTGATGTTTTTATCCAGAAAAACTGTTCAAGTGCGATATATTACTATTCCTAATTGTTCAGAGATGTCCAAACTACTAAAAAATGGGTTGAAACAAGATCTTAACTAGAATTTATGAACTCTGAGTGACGAAATATGGTCAATCTTCCTTAACATGTCCGCCTTTGGTGCTTTTACCTTAATCTACCTAGTCTCTCCAAAATCTAGTTTCTAATTGCGCGGACCCGTGTCGGAGTTACCCAGATCGATTTTAGGAAAGATGACTGACCTGTTGATCTTCTTTTCATCCGGGTTTCAGTTGATGCTATGTATCTGGAGTGGCTATGTTCCAGAGTGACTTCTTGATGACTCTGGGAAGTTCGTCAATCTTCAGAGGATCCGGTCGGAGGACTTCAGTGGATCAGGAAGGTCCGTCTTGGTTGCTCACGTTAACCCTTTTGCGGGCAAAACTAGGGCGTCAAGGAAAATTTTTTTTTTCGACACTGATCCCTGAGCAGCTCCTGATGTGATCTCTTTCGTTGGTACCCCTTGAGCAGTCTCATATGACAGTGTTCTGTTCTTAGGTTTTTTTACTGTCCATCACTGCCAATAGATAAGACGGGACCCTGAAAGTAGTGCTCAGCGCCTACAACATATCAGTCCATCTTGCAGAGTTGAAGGCATTTTTCACCTCGAGGGTCACCTGTAGCGTCGAGGGTCACCAATAATAAAATATTTCAAGTGCGTGATCAATTTTACACAGTACCCATGCAATTTTTTAGGTGGAGAATTTATTTTCAGTTTACCTATTGTGGAAAATATATTCCACTCTTTCCTGCTCATAACATTATGGTTTAATTTTTGTCATTTTTCTCGATTTATTGATTTCAATAAAATGAAAAGAGTTGAAGTTTGCAAGTGCAAGAAAACTGTTCTAATTTCATAGAATTTTGTGTAGCACAAACAAGTTACAGAAAATTTCTAAAAATAGGGTTTTTGAAGTATTCTGTCTTAGGGAAAAAGTTCAAATCGGTACCTATGAGTTTTCGAAATAGTGGCGACTGTGGCAGGACTCTTTGAGGTACCCACTTTCCTAAGTTTTTCACAATGCCTGTTTCTGTGGGTTTGCGAAAGGTTAGTAGAACAGCATTCAACCGAATTGCTGTTGAAATTGAGCGGATGCTAGACCATCAAGATGTTGACAACGACATGTTGACGAGCATGATTACCAGACTAGAGCGAAGGATGCAAGAACTTGAAAAAATGGACAGAGCTATCTTGGAAGAAATGCAAAGTGTCGAGGATATGCCGGAGGTCGATATTGATAGGACGACATCGCCATTCGTGGTTTTTACTTGTGCCGCAATAGTAAAGTCATTTTGGATTTAAGCAAAGTTATGAACTCGACTGTAATAAATACAAGTCCGCCCTTCAGGCAACCTCATCTGCTGAGAACACCAACAACTCCATACCAACTTCCACCGAGCAACACCACTTCCATGAATCGATGTCCACCAATAGCCACCAAGGACAGTAACAACCGATGTCCGCCATCAGAAGCCGAGACAGCCGAGCGCCACCATCGCGGCCTCCCCCATCGTCAAACCAAGATGGCCGGAGGTCATAAATAGGGGTGCCCCCACCACCTGCACTTCATTCAGTCAGTGACGCGTCTCGCAGTAAAGTCGAACCTAGCTACTCGAATCATCCCCCCTAAGTGTACCGGGACAGTGAACGAACTGAGAACCGAACTTGTGATCCCTCGCGAACTCAAGTTAAAAGTCGAACTGTCCGTCCGCCAGTCTTTGTCTCCTCGAGCATTTCGCAAGCCAAGGCCCGAACTCGTGGAACATTGCCGCCTTCTCCATTATCGCCGATACGATCGAGACACAGTACGATCCCCGAACCGAGGCAGATTTGCACCGCGTTCCAGGCACCCCCCTATACAAGCCTTCAAGGAAGAGGCCCTGGTCTACACCGCTACGGAGATCTCCACTATAGATCCAAGCTCGGCAAGGGTGAGCCCATTCCCTCACAATATTTCTTGTAAGCGCTTACAACTCAATTTCAAATCTGGCACAATCCCCCGTAATCATAACGTCCTGTAAAGAGAACTTAAAGTATAAGAAGTAAAACGTAATATTGTATAAAAACAAACCCTCTTGTATAAATCTATAAGTAAATTCGTAATATTTGTGAAAACGCAAAAGCCTTGTATAAAAGCTTAACAGAAAAGTAGCTTACTGTTTCATCAACAATTTCCTAAGTAAAGTAGTATATTAAAGTATGGAACATTGTCATAGTCATACATAAAACGTATTCTATTCACTATAAGTGTTCCTAGTAAAATAAGGAAGCCGCAATTATATTACTACAAATTGAAGTATATATTTTATTTTCGTCAGCTCTATCAGAGCAATTTTGATAAGTCCGCTTCACGGCGACAGTTGGAATTTTCATGAATAAAAAACCCTACGTGTTTTGAAATCTTGTGTACTTATTTCAAAGGTTTACCCTTTTCAACTACCTCGGTTACTTGCAGGTAAAAAGGTTAATAATCCCTGGGATATTTTTGACCAGGGTGGTGGCAGCGACCACTTAGGAAATCCCCACAGGTAGAGTCATCGACCCTCGAACCTTCAGTACGAGGTACGACCCAACCCTTAGGATACCTAAGTACAAACACAGCAAAAATTCACTAAGTCTGAAAGGATCAGGATTGTAAGTAACAATACACATAAATATATTATAACAGCAATTTTTATTACAAACATTATCACAAGTATAAACATAACGCATATTCCAGTAACCTAACACTCGCACTACCATAATTCTTTTGTCATGAAATTTGTGTAACTTATTGTAGAAGCAAAGTCTTCAAGTAATAATCATAACTCAGTATAATATTTCGAAGTATCATTTGATAATAGGAGTCATTTCTACTCGCACACCTATTCAAGAAAATCCAATCAACAATTGCAACTAATTCGTGTAAATTGTCGACGACGAAAATCACGTTCTCACGTCGGTGAATAGTCGTCAGGACCTTGTAATCTAGAAACTCATAAATTCAACAATCCTACCTTTTTGTTTAACCCAATTGGTGGCGAAGGTGTACTTTTGGTAAAGTTCCCTCAGACCCATCGATTTGGTCGGACATAACACACACTAGCAAAATAGAAATAACATATCCTTTTTACCATACCCAATTATCTCAATAGGGTAACAATCACAACTGCATCGAACAAGCTCAAGGAAGAACCAAGCAGCACAATGATGGGGACAACTATGTTTTCAATGGCTAATCCAGAGACTGTCTGCAACTTATGGGAACTTGATGACCTTGGAATTAAGGATCCTCATCAGAAGAAGACCAAAGAGAAGAGAGCTGAAGAAACGCTCAAGTTTTTCTTGGATACGGTGAGGATTAACAAACAGGGCCGCGATGAGGTCATACTTCATTGGATTGAAGATCATACACCTATCCCTCGAAATTTGGTGGTCGCAAAACGGAGGTTAGATCGTACGCTAATTAAATTAAGAGAAACCAATATGCAGCACGATAATGTGGTTGAATGAAGAAATTTGGAAAAAACGCTGCAAATTATTACACAAAGGTTTTTTATTTTTCTATATAGATCACTCGTCTGCAAGGAACTCGGGTTTGCCACTGTTACCACCTTCCTACCCACTGTGAGCCCCAGCTCACGGATTTGCACAAGCAAAAGTAAAGGGGTGAGCAACCATCATCTCCGCTCCCCTTCCTCCACCACCGAAAGTCAACAGGTCGGAGCGGGCATTGTACCGTCCCCGCTCCAGGGCGCCACCACCATCTTCAGGCGCCCACCACCAGAAGCGCTCATGTCACCTTGACGTCACCATCCGCCAATCACGGGCCGCCGCGGAGCCCTGTGCAGTACTCGCCGTTGGAGGGTGGGGACTTCCACGAAGAAATCAACTGGTGACCGCGTGGAGCGGCCATAACCTCCCCAGTCTTTGATGCGAACATCCACGCTCTCTTGCCCATGCTAGATACGTTTATCGAACCCCCTGTGCAAGTCAGTCGCTGGATCCCCTCAGTAATATTCCGGTGAGAGCCCTGCCGCCCGCGAGTTTATTATTTGAGCCAACCCCCCTGTTCAACCTGGTAAGACTTCGTGACATCCAGTTTGAACACCCATCCCCCCCGAGAACTTCTCAACGCACTACCGACGGATTTCCTACGGGCCCCGACGCTGTGAGTGTAATAAACCAAATATCTATACATTGGCCAATGATAGTTGTGTTCGAATGGTGTAGATGTAAATCAAGTCATAGTAAAGTAAAGAACATTTTAGTAGTAAAGTCAGTCAGTCAAGACAAGAGTCAAAAGTTGTTGAAATTGAGTAAAGTCAGTCGTAAAGTTGTAATAAGAGAAAGATAGAAGGAGAAATCAAACGCACATATTTCATGTAAACCATTTATTTGTATTAATTGTACTTGCTTGCAACAGAACTTAACGTAGAGTCAAATTACCTTTATTTTCATTAAAACGTTCCTATTAGATTGTACAATTTTGCATTTCTCATTTAATTCACCTTATTCCGTAACAGACAGGTTTACGTGTGAACGCACTCGTTTCGTGCGATCACACCTTTCTAGTGCAAAAATACATTGTTTTAGTGCGACGCATTGTTTTTCGTGCGTGCGCCAATTTCGCCGTGCACTCGTATCATTTTTCGTGCACTCTTAGTTCCCTTCAGGAATCGAACTTCCGTCCTTCAGACATAACAATAATATTTCGAAACAATCAGTAATCAACCCTTCAGGTGTTACCTTGATATTGAGAGCCTTCAGCTACCTCCGAGCCGCTACAGCTGTCTACCAGGTAATTATCATTAAATTCATTAAATTTAGATTACCTTTTTATTTATGTCAATATAGCCTCTCAACCTATATTTGGATCGGTTTTAAAACGGGCTTACTCGAGAATCTTAAATTCAACGGTGAAGCCCAAAGCTTACAAATGGTGGCAGCGCGTTAGGATTATCACATTCGAAAATTACCTTCAGTAATTAACGAATGCGATTAGGAGTGCAAGCTTCACTTGCAACGAACTCACAAAATAGGAAAAGTAAGCAAACCAATCCGACATAAATATTTCGAACCAAATCGAAATTGGAAGTCGAACTGTCTGAAAACGGAACAGGTGGAAAATAGGTAGGATGTGCATCCATTTTTGTTATTCTTAGGAAAAGTGACACCAGCACTCCCTATTTGCCTTTCGTTTGCTGAATCGCCTTGTGATTTAGACAGAAACAGACAGACAAGACAGATTTTCTTTCCTTCCAGTGGAAGTATTTTACCAATTGTGACCACACCAACAAAACCTATCATACAACATGTCGCTCAACTTTTTGACAAACGGCGATAGGGATGATGACGACACACCTTCAACGGCAAATACCGAAGCCGTTGAGGTGATGACCCAAACCATGAGGGAAATGAACTTACTCCTTCAACGGTTAAACACGAGTTCAACCGACAACAACCGAGACGAGATTCCACGTTCGGTGTCTTCCGAAATTGAACCATGGGATCCGGATGCAACGGGCGCGATGAGTGTGACCTCGTTTTTCGCTAATTTCGAAATGGTAGCCGCGGATTTAAATTCACGACTCAAATACCGCCTTCTCCGTACAAAAACCCGAGGTACCGCAAAACAGTTCCTGATTGACCGGGATGATTCGTTAGATACGGATAACGTGTACGAAGCGGCAAAAGCGGATATGATCACGTGGTTTCAGAAAGAGAACCCCCAGCACGCAGCCGCGCTCTTGTGGACGGTGAAACGAAACTCTAGCGAGACGCTCCGCCAGTTCGCCGACAGAGTGCGTAACCTTGCACGCTGCGCAGTAATGGAAGAGGGAAAGACGCTCCGCCGACCTGAAAAAAATGAATGGGTCGAAACCAAAACGTTGAGTGCATTCATCCGGGGAGTAGTGCATTCATTCCTTGTCGCAAACCGACCACGTTCACTACAGGAAGCGCTGAAAAAAGCGGAACAACTCGAGGAAACCCTCGAGACAACACCCGACCTTGACGAAAAATGGGAATTAGCGGCCGTTAGTGGAGACCGTAGATGCTACAGCTGTGGCAGCCTGGAACACTTCGCTGCAAAATGTCCCAAGAAGAACGAACCGCTACCCAGATACCAGAGAAGAAATGACGAGGATCGACGACGGGAACGATCGGAGGACAGAAACGTCGAAACGAAACCCCCGCCATGTTTCCCGTGCATGTTCTGCGCGGACTTTGCACACTATCCGATCGACTGTCCGTTTAACCCGCAAATGGCAATTTTCTGTAACTTCTGTGGAGCCAGAGAGCATTTGGAAGAGAATTGCTTTAAAAAGAAAAAGCTTCTCCCAATATCAAACCCCTGAACGAGAACCGGCGCACGCCATGAGAATAGCGCGGTATCAGATCCAGTCGGGTGATACACACATACCGGCCGTGGAGGCACCGGTGACGAGAAACCTGACCGTTATTGCGGAGTTGGGTCCCGAGTCAAGGGAAATGATAATCGATACGGGTGCCGCGTTTTCGGTGTTGGCGACCCCCGTAAAGGGTGTACCAATGAGACCAACGCATAGGATGGCCTGGGGAGCGGACGGACTTCTACTGCCGTTCGCCGGAGAGCAAACCCTGATGACGAAAATCGGCGACACCACGTTCAAACATACTTACCTGGTGTTCGCAAGAAAAAGCGCGACCTTGGACCTGATTGGATTGGATATTCTGCGAAAGGTGTCGTTAACTTTGAACCTGGGATCCGAAATGACCGTTCAGGCGTGCACGGACGAGGAACCATCACCGTACTCTGTGGAAATTGACCCAGGACGAAGGCCTTCGGGGAGCGCGTTGCGGCCGGAAGGGCGGGAACCAAGGGTGTCTGCAATTCGCCAACCAAAATGCAGACCGGACACCCCCTTCCCCAGTACCTTTCCGGCTGTAACAGCCCTTTCCGAGAAGGGTCGTCGAACGGACGTGCGGGATAGTGCACTCGCACAAGATCTGGAACCGAACGGAAAGAGGGTCTCATACGCCGAGCCCCTAGAAGAAATTGTGCCCGCCAAAAACATGGAGGACCTACCAGAAGTAGATGGACACCCCGAGTTGCGATTGCATGAGAATTCGGGAGGAAGCCGCATGGAAACTGATACGCCTGCGCACGCCGATACATACAGACAGGATGAGACCAGTTCTGACCACGGATACGGAAAACGTATCGACACGCCCATGAGTTACGACCGTAATCCACCGAACGGTCTTGAGGAATTATCACTGGACAGAGACGAAGAATATCCTGCGACGGACGCAAAAGAAGCCGGAACTATCGGAATCGTTGGCGGAAAAATGCCAAGAAAAAATGAACGCGGAAGATACTACCAACCGAAAAATGAGCCTCAAAACCCATTGAATCCTCCTGAAAGGAGTGTTGAGCAGGAGTATCACGAAAATGGTACCGCGACGCTGAGTTTTCCCCGAGAGATGATCATGGCCGCGCAAAAGCGAGACGCATGGATCCAAATGACTGTTCCACATCACGAGAGAAACAATCTCCGTCGGAACAATGGAGTATGGGAACTGAAGACCAAACAGGCCGACTCCAAATCATGGGTTCCCCTCATTCCCGAATCTATGAGAGAATGGTTGATAAATCGGTGCCATCAAAGTGTCGAAACTGGTCATGTTGAAAAGGAGACCACCCTCAACATGGTGAAAAGGCTAGGGATTTGGCCTAACCTGACAAATGACGTGCGGGAACAGATAAAACGCTGCGGAACGTGCTCCCGACGAGATCAACCACTTGGACCCAAACATTCGAATCGGGGATCTGCGTTTGTGAGGGGCGTGCCGAACGATGCGTTCGCGAACCCGTTCGAGTTCGAACCTCGCACGAAAACCATTCACCCCGCCGTCCATCCGCCGGAGAATAAACCTGGAACAGGAGAGAAGTACTTACCTGATGAAAACAAGAAGCCATCATGGAAAATGAAATCGCGAGTACCTTCACCTTCAACCCGCCACAATGCCAGACCGCCCGATGAAGTCCCGGCCGAGGCGATCGCACGCACGCGCACGCATGGCGTAACGCATCGACTCGAAAGCCATGTCGATCTGAATCCGACCCCTAACGAGGAGGGTTCCAACAATGCACCGTCGTCTTCCGAAGAATACAAAGAGACATTGGAGGATCCCCCGCCCAAAAGAAGTCGGAATGAAGTCGACCACAACGAGCCCAGATACGTGCTGCGCAGACGAGCCACCCCGGT
This sequence comes from Apolygus lucorum, assembly GCA_009739505.2. Classification (NCBI taxonomy): domain Eukaryota; kingdom Metazoa; phylum Arthropoda; class Insecta; order Hemiptera; family Miridae; genus Apolygus; species Apolygus lucorum. Next base: position 62,690,886 of record CM019179.2, read on the forward strand.
AGATTATCGCCGCCTCCACCTGGGAAAGAATTATTAACATACTTACATACTAATAGGACGTAACACAGACCGACTATAACTAATGTAAAGCTATACCTGTAGATCCTTCAGATCGGAAAATTTATTGGATCCTTCAGATCAAACTACTTACCTGCAAATTATTACAACACAATTTAACGAATTCCATGGCACATTTGAACACAACAATCATCAATTAAAAACAAGGCCGTAACTTCCCCCTATTTAAAATTGATCACTTTTCCTAAGCTGGATGACACATTAGGATTTTCATTTGTTGTAGGTATAGTATGGCGCAAGAACAAATAGAGGAGTGGATCGCCGATGGGGGACCGCCGACCCCTGACCCGATTATACAAATTTTGAGGGAGCGAGTTGGGGAGGAACAGGATCGGGTATACGACCGCCCACCTGGTTTCTTGGAAACGCCGGAACCAACACCTACCCCGTTTCTCCAGCTGGAAAGTCTGCTGAACTACATTCGGTTCTCCGATTGTGCAGAAACTCATCTGGCCAGGAAAACCAACTGCCATGCGGCCATGATGACGGTGGTGGAGATGGCAAAGTGGATCCCGTCATACCAGCGCATTATCGAAGAACGTGACGCCCTTCTCGACCGTCAGAGAAAGTGGACGATGGAGCGAGAACGCCTGGTCCGGGAACTCGAATCAGCTAGGGCGAGGGTGGGAGAAGCTGCCGCACAGTTATCTGCAGAGCCACCTGCGGCGAGGACTGAAGATTCTGAGGCGTCCGCACCTGTGACCGCAGAGCCACCTGCGGCGTTGACTGCAGAGGATCAAGCGGAGGTGGCCGAGTCCCCGATCCATTCGCCTGCTCCAGCCCGGGAGCCGGATGGACAGGCCAATTCGCCTACGGAATCTCCAACGAAGATGCCAAACGCCGAGACCCCGCGCCGGAGGACCTGCCGTCTCTATTCCTCCTCTTCAGAGTCGGAGATCCAGTGGGTGCCAACACCTACCCACGAGCCAGAGCCAACACCGGGGAGTGAGGCAACCGACTCCCGGCCCAAGATCACGGTACGACTGACAAGGAAGGCAAAGAAGAATCAGTTGACCTGCCCGGTATGTACTCGCCCAACGCCTCGTCTGTACAACTTCAGATGCCCCGCATGTAAGGAGTTCTGGCACAGACTTCGAGCCACCTATCTCCAAGGCAGACCCATCCCCTCGTGCTCTCAAGACCACACTGGAAAGCGTGACCCCATCGCATGCAGAGGCTGTCGGCGATACCGATACGAGTTGGCATTCAGGAAGGCACATCCTTCCGTCACCCTGCCAGTGCCCAGCGTCATCTTCGATGACGCTGGCTCACGAAGGGGCGGAGGATGTGAGCCCCAGCTCACGGATTTGCACAAGCAAAAGTAAAGGGGTGAGCAACCATCATCTCCGCTCCCCTTCCTCCACCACCGAAAGTCAACAGGTCGGAGCGGGCATTGTACCGTCCCCGCTCCAGGGCGCCACCACCATCTTCAGGCGCCCACCACCAGAAGCGCTCATGTCACCTTGACGTCACCATCCGCCAATCATGGGCCGCCGCGGAGCCCTGCGCAGTACTCGCCGTTGGAGGGTGGGGACTTCCACAAAGAAATCAACTGGTGACCGCGTGGAGCGGCCATAACCTCCCCAGTCTTTGATGCGAACATCCACGCTCTCTTGCCCATGCTAGATACGTTTATCGAACCCCCTGTGCAAGTCAGTCGCTGGATCCCCTCAGTAATATTCCGGTGAGAGCCCTGCCGCCCGCGAGTTTATTATTTGAGCCAACCCCCCTGTTCAACCTGGTAAGACTTCGTGACATCCAGTTTGAACACCCATCCCCCCCGAGAACTTCTCAACGCACTACCGACGGATTTCCTACGGGCCCCGACGCTGTGAGTGTAATAAACCAAATATCTATACATTGGCCAATGATAGTTGTGTTCGAATGGTGTAGATGTAAATCAAGTCATAGTAAAGTAAAGAACATTTTAGTAGTAAAGTCAGTCAGTCAAGACAAGAGTCAAAAGTTGTTGAAATTGAGTAAAGTCAGTCGTAAAGTTGTAATAAGAGAAAGATAGAAGGAGAAATCAAACGCACATATTTCATGTAAACCATTTATTTGTATTAATTGTACTTGCTTGCAACAGAACTTAACGTAGAGTCAAATTACCTTTATTTTCATTAAAACGTTCCTATTAGATTGTACAATTTTGCATTTCTCATTTAATTCACCTTATTCCGTAACAGACAGGTTTACGTGTGAACGCACTCTTTTCGTGCGATCACACCTTTCTAGTGCAAAAATACATTGTTTTAGTGCGACGCATTGTTTTTCGTGCGTGCGCCAATTTCGCCGTGCACTCGTATCATTTTTCGTGCACTCTTAGTTCCCTTCAGGAATCGAACTTCCGTCCTTCAGACATAACAATAATATTTCGAAACAATCAGTAATCAACCCTTCAGGTGTTACCTTGATATTGAGAGCCTTCAGCTACCTCCGAGCCGCTACAGCTGTCTACCAGGTAATTATCATTAAATTCATTAAATTTAGATTACCTTTTTATTTATGTCAATATAGCCTCTCAACCTATATTTGGATCGGTTTTAAAACGGGCTTACTCGAGAATCTTAAATTCAACGGTGAAGCCCAAAGCTTACACCACGTACCCAAAATTTGAACGGAAATTAGGCCTCTTAAAAAAGTAAGTAAAAAGTAAAAAAAGCAAGTCTTAAAAAAGTATTTCACCACTACAATGGGGTATTTCGGTGGGTCAGAAATTAAGGTTTTTGACCCCAAATTTGGATTCAGCACCCTTGAAAACCTCCACACTCCAACTTTTAGCCCAATAATACTATAACATGTGGTATAAAAATTAATTAAAGAGATCACAAGTTTGAAAACATATTGTTTAGTAATGCATGCATTCCAGGGGACGTCCCATTGGATAAGCATTAGATCAGTTTAACCAGTTGTTAAGTGATAAAACTGTTTCACTCGATGTAATTTATTTATTACTTTAGGCATGAAATACTGACCCCCCCACCATTATCCACCTTAACATTTCTAGCGGCATGGGAGCCTCGAATCCCAACATGCGAATTCGAGTTCATCCCCCCCCCCCACCACCACCAAAGCGGAAATACATCAACATTGAACTTTCATCTGTTAGTTTTGGTAGATAGTCCGTCGAAGTTCACATCCGTATTCAAGGTGAAACACAAAAAAAAAAAAAACACGAAATAAGCGGTTCATGGCATCATGGCACCATGTCCTGGCACCATGGTGGCACCACTATTAGTTCCATGGTGGTACAGAGAATAATTCATGAAAATCCGGAGGTATAATGAGAATTTTTCCTCAATTTCAAAGCTTGGCTACAATTAGTAAGCAGTAAAGGAACCGAAATATTGAAAAATCCGATTTTTTGTGAATATTATCCCCCCACTCACCCCCTCCCCTTGCGAATTTTGGTACTCTGGTAAAATCATGTACAACTCGGGAGTTATTTGAGTCAAACAAAAAAAGAAACACGCAAATCGGTTGGAAATTGAGGCCTGGGCAGAGTTTACAAGATTATGCACGCAAACGCACGTTTTTTAAGCATTAACCCCCCCTTTCCCACTCTTAAAAAGCAAAATCCAAAATTCCGGCGCCGTAGTGCACAACTAGATAGTTTTCCGCGACGAACAAAAAAAGAACCAGGAAAATCGGTTGAGAACTAAGGCCTGTGCAGACTCAAGATTTTGTTACACACACACACAGACATTTTTTTCGCGGATTTGGATTCAGAATGGTCTAAAACGGATTACTGTGTGGTTATTTTTTTTTCTGTTGAGTGTTGTCCAACTTTACCCCAGATCGATCGCATAAGGACGCCCAAGTCTTACTGTGGGACGTCCTAAAAAGGGGGGCCGCCATAAATGCACACACATTATGCCGCGCGCGCGTGTGTGAGTAGTTTTTTGTAGTATCCAAGAGATTCTCATTTCGGATAGGGTCACTTTATGGTTCAATCGTTAGCATTACCTACATCTGCCGTCTGTAATCGGTTGTTTTCTGTTCGCTTCGTTTGTGATTTTGACTTATCAAATCAGGAAAGGGTATCATCTCTTCTCTGTGCATGGATACTTTTTTCAAAGACAGTTTTGGCTAGCTACGTCACACCATTCAAATCTTCAACTTTCCTTAGCTTCTCTGACTTTTTAAAAACATTTTCTCGACGAACAGACCCGTTTACCGTTATTTCTGAGCCATACTCTTTTGAAATTTTTTTTTTTTTTAAATTAACTGAAATACCCCATTGATGGTAGGTATTGTACATAAATATTTACATCACAGCGTTGTATCAGCACTCAGCAGTCATGTCCCTCTAGTTGCTTAGTACAATGGAAAATTCCGTTCACGGGGGAGGGACGGCCAAATTTTTATTCGATTTTTGGATTCTACGTACCTTGAAACGTTAACCAACAAATTTTAAGGGGGGGGGGGGGTAAATTTTTTTTTCTTGGTCAATTCCAAAGGTTCATTATTGAAAATAATGAACCAAAATTGTTCAAATCATAATTTTTAAAATTCGCTTATTCGCTGAATAAACGGGACTTTCATTGACTCCACCCTTCCAATCAAATGTCTGCGTAGAGGAATCTGAGAACATCCAGAAAAAAAAATTACCTAGGTAGGCTCTAAGATGAAAACTAGGAAATGCTGGAAACGTTCATGAAGCGCACCTGACAGGTTTTCCTGACTTCCAGCTGGGAGTCCTTTGTCTAGTCAGAACGCGATCTGTGATCCAGAACAAAGGCTTCATCCCAGGTCTTTCCGTCCGGGAAGATCTCAGGGGGTCAACCCCCGTTCGGTCGGGCTCGGCAGTTCTCGGCTTCCTTCGGCTTGCCCGATCTCAGCTGTGCGAGCTGTCAACGGTGACAGTTCACCTAGGAATCGCGTCCGAAGCAATCCCTCGCGTAGCTGCCCCCTACATTTTTCTCGTTTTCTTTGAATCTGTTCATCAATCGGGCGCGAATCTTCTCAGTGAACCGTCTAGCTCAGGGGCGGAAGGTTTTGGAGCTTACCGACTTTCCATGCAACCAACCTGTAAGTAAAATGGCCCCTTTTCAATAATTTGGATCGATTTTCACATCACCTATCTTGGTGAGGTTTACAACATAATCGGGTTGTAGGGTTTAACTTGTTAATTATCTACCTACATTACTCACGTACTTTTAATATGTACTTACCGATATCTTCCAATATGTTCCCAGTATTTACCCTCAATGCCTCAATTCGTACGTAGGTTACTTCATCTACTATTTCATCTGACATATTAATATAATGTGGGTACTAAGTGATCGTACTACCTACCCACAAAAAGACAGTACCGATGTACTCCGGTGTACCGATAGGTACTAGGGTCCTATCTTCCTGCTGATTGAAATGAGAATGAACTTATCAACACCGATAGTTTGTTATCACCTGCGATCCGGGCTAGTACCGACCACAATTATTACATTCTAACTGGGGTTCTAATTTAATTATTTAGATGCCTATCTACCTAGTATAGCTTCCTCAATACTCCTTATTAATAACTTGACACTCAACTGACAAATTAGTACACCTACTTAGCTTTAGTATGCACTACTGAATGATAGATACTTTCTCACAAAATTCCATTTTTGGTCCATGGTACTAATAGGAAATAAGCTTAGTGTCTACGTGAATAATTTCGGATCCACCTTAGACAATCATGAGAAATGAAACGTCAAAACAACTTTAAAACAGAATACTGATTTTAAACATATTGTTTAGTAGGTAATGCATGCATTCCAGGGGACGTCCCATTGGACAAGCATTAGGTCAATTTAAAACAGTTGGTAAGCTATAAAACTGTTTCACTCTCTGTGATTTATTTGGTATTTTAGGCAAGTAGTAGTGGTCACCCCCCCCCCCCCCCCCCAACACCATTATCTACCATGGCATTTCTAGCCGCATGGGAGCCTCGAATTTGAAGACCATTTTAAAATCCACGATCTACGATACCCAACATAAATATATAAAGACAACCCAACGTATATAAAACTGCTTCACTCAATGTAATTTATTTGGTATTTTAGGTAAGTAATAGTGTTCACCCCCCCTTACCACCACCAATGATGCCAGTCTGGCGCCAAAGCGGAAATACGCCGTAACGTTGAACTTTCGTCTGTTTAGGTAGTCCCTATTAGTTCACATCCGCATTCAAGGTGAAACATACAAAAACCCACGAAAGAAGCGGATCTGGAGTCATGGCGCCATGTTGGCACAGAGAATAATTAATTAAAATTCGGAGGAAAATTGAGAATTTTTCGTAATTTCAAAGCCTGGGTACAATATTAGTAAGCTGTAAAGAAACCGAAATATTGAAAAATCGGATATTTTTTGAATATTATCCCTCCCTCTCTTGATACTCTGGTGAAATAATGTGCAATTTGGAAAAATTTGTGAGTCGAACAAAAAAAGAAACACTCAAATCGGTTGGAAATTGTGGCCTGGGCGGACGACACAAGATTTTGTCACACACACATTCACCTATGGTTTTTTCTCGCGGATTCGGATTCAGAATGGTCTAAAACGGATTAGTGTGTGGTTTTTTTTCTGTTGAGTGTTGTCCAACTTTACCCCAGATCAATCGCATAAGGACGCCCAAGTTTAACTGTGGGACGTCCTAAAAAAATAATTTTATGTGCGTTGCGCTCGTGTGCAATGCGCAACGTGGTCATAAGTACCTTGATACGTTGACTAACAATTTTTGAGAGGGGCGTTAAAAAATTGTTTTTCTTGGTCGATTCCAAAGGTTTGAAGCCGTACGCCGTACGCGGCACTTTTCTTAACAACACTGGACCGATTTGGTTCAAATTTGGTTTATGGGCTCCATTTGGGGTCTAGTTGTGTCGCGCAGCTTTTAGTTGATGTCAGTCACTTCTGAGGGGTGAAAATTAAGGGTTGAAATTTTCAAGAGTGCCCCAGCTCGAAAACTCTCGAACTAAAGGTATCGTTTTTTCACCAATTTTAAATAGTATTGAATTTAAAAAAAATTGAGACCACCCGGAGCTCTGTAGAACAAACCGTTCGCTTCCTACGAGTACTTAAGGGTTTTCCTTCGATAAAACAGAATCACGAGTGTGAATCACAAAAGAGGTCTAATCACCGTTCAAATTTTATCTGACTAAAATGCGATCGCTGTACAGTTCTTCGATTTGTATTCAGTTTTGCTTTCTGAGCAACCAATAATCAAATTCCCATATGAAGCTCTCTATTTTTCGAATCGAGTGTGAAGCGTTTAGTTCTTTCTAATAAACTTGATTGCGAAGGTGTGAAGGCAGTATGGTGTGGTAGGTAGTACCTACCAATGGTTGTTAGGTTAAAAAACGCTGCAAATTATTACACAACGGTTTATTATTTTTATATAGATCACTCGTCTACAAAATCACCAACCATCCAATATAAAGAGAAAAATAAAAAAATAAAATAAAAAAAAAATCAAAAAAAAAAAAAAAACGTCTGCCAAGTGGGTGTGGCACATAGCTTCCTCGTATCCATAACCCGATTGTATAGATGATCCGATGCATAGTAGATAATCTCAAAACATCAAAACAAGTTAATCTGTTACATCCCTGAAAATTTCATTGAAATCGGATGGAAAATGTAGAAGTTATGGCCGTTACAAGGAATTCACGTTTGCGCATGCGCAGTCCGAAGGTGGTGATTTTCATAGGGAACCATCTAAATACTAATCTGTAACATCCCTGAAAATTTCATTGAAATCGGATTGAAAATGTAGAAATTATGGAAGTTACAAGGAAATTCACGTTTGCGCATGCGCAGTGGCTACTATCAGTCCGAAGGTGATGATTTTCATAGGGGACCGTCTACACACCAATCCGCATAATCCCTGAAAATTTCATTGATATCGGATCGAAAATGTAGAAGTTATGGCCGTTACAAGGAATTTCACGTTTGCGCATGCGCAGTCGCTTCTATCAGTCCGGGGATGATGATTTTCATAGGGGACCGTCTACACACCAACCCGCACAATCCCTGGAAATTTCATTGAAATCGGATGGAAAACGTAGAAGTTATGGCCGTTACAAGGAATTCACGTTTGCGCATGCGCAGTCGCTTCTATCAGTCCGGGGATGATGATTTTCATAGGGGACCGTCTACACACCAACCCGCACAATCCCTGGAAATTTCATTGAAATCGGATGGAAAACGTAGAAGTTATGGCCGTTACAAGGAATTCACGTTTGCGCATGCGCAGTCGCTTCTATCAGTCCGGGGATGATGATTTTCATAGGGGACCGTCTACACACCAATCCGCATAATCCCTGAAAATTTCATTTAAATCGGACAATAACTTCGTATAGTTATGCGCGTTACAAGGAATTCATGACAGACAGACAGACAGACAGACAGACAGACACACAGACACACAGACACACAGACACACAGACACTGAACCAAAATTGTTCAGAAAGGTCTAAAACGCAAAACGCGAGTGAAAATTTTGATTTTGGAGAACTTTTTTTTTTCGACCTTGAAAAGTGAAAACAAAGCTTCCGCTACCTTGGTAGACTCGGAAGCAAAAAAACGCTGAAAATTATTACACAATGGTTTATTATTTTTCTATATAGATCACTCGTCTACAAAATCACCAACCATCCAATATAAAGAGAAGGAAAAAAAAAAATCAAAAAAAAAAAAAAAATCAAAATTACCAACCATTGATTGCATTTTGGTCAGCTCTAATTTGAAAGGAGATTAGGCCTCTTTTGCGATTCACAATCGTGTTTTGATTTATATACATATATATTTCAATATAAACCCTTAAATTTTCGTAGGGAGCGAACGGTTTGTCCTACAGAGCTCCGCGTGGTCTCAAAAAATTCTAAAAATTCTATAGAATCTTAAATTGAAGGAAAAACAATACCTTTATATCTAAATTTTTTCAGTTAAGGCGTTTTCAAAATTTCAAAATTGATTTTGGAATCCTTAGAAGTGACCTACCTCAACCAAAATCTTCGGGGCACAACTAGACCCCAAATGGAGCCTACATACCAAATTTCATCAAAATCGGTCAATGCTAAGTGGCAAAAGTACGGCGGACGGACGGCCAAATTTTTATTCGATTTTTGGATTATACGTACCTTGAAACGTAAACCATCAAATTTTGAGGGGGTGTTAAAATTTTTTTTTTCTTGGTCGATTCCAAAGGTTCATTATTGAAAATAATAAACCAAAAAAACGCTGCAAATCATTGCCCAAAGGTTTATTATTTTCTTCATGGATCACTCTTCTGTATAGATCCCTCCCTACCAACCATAGGTGCCTACTACCTACTAGGGAATTTTTGAAAATGTCAACCCTTCATTTCCATTTGGTTGGTGGTTGGGGTTGAAATGTTCAAAAATGCCCTAGTAGGTAGTAGGCACCTATGGTTGGTAGGGAGGGATCTATACAGAAGGGTGATCTATACAGAAAATAATAAACCTTTGGGCAATGATTTGCAGCGTTTTCGTTCGTTATCATGAACATTTTTTGGCAAAAACTTGAATTTCTTGCGAAATCATGTACTTATTCAAGTTATCTGAAGTGATACACACACAGATATATATTGTTATTGGTATAATAACATCTTTAAACGTACATGAATTTTGGAAAAACTTCAGGAATCAATCAATAATGAACCTTTGGAACTGAGCAAGAAATAAGCATTGTAACCTCCTCAACGTTTGATGGTGTACCTAAGTTTCAAGGTTATTTTTTATGAAATTTGGTGTAACGGCTCCATTTTGGGTGTAGTTGTGCTTCGAAGAAGTTGGTTATTGTCAGTCTTTACAGTTTTTAAGATGAATATTATAATGAACCCTGCCCTAAAAGTGGCCGGTAGGTACTGACAATGACAAAGCCGTGTTCTTTGCAGGCTTGTTGTCTATAAAGAAAAATGATAAACCGTTGAGCAGTACAAAATTTGTTCTGTAGATTGTATTTAATTTGTATTTAATTTAATTTGTATTTAATATTTAGTATTTAATAATTGTAGATAATATTTAATATTATCTACGCACCGTATTGGAGAATCCGTCGTAACCAGCAAGTCGAGTGCGACGGATACTCAAAAACGGGAACGTAGATAATTATTGAATTCTTATAACTAGCGGAATTAACCCCATACATTTAATATCGTTGAGCAGTAATTTGCAGCGTTTTTAAAGTAACGAAAGGAATGTTCATAAATGAATTGCAAGTGAATGTTCACTGACGGAAGTAGATCTTATCTCCGTTCAAATTTCAGCTGATTTAGGTAGTTTATGTCATAATTAACTCGATTGCCGATGATTTGGTTGGTAGGTACTAATATGAATTAGAAATGGGCGGTATTTAACGTAACAGTTAAAAATAACCTATCACCGGGTCTCGTTAATTCCGCTTGGAACCTATTACCAAAATTATCCTTTTACTAAATAACGTTACAGTGAAGGCTCCAAAATGTGTGGAGCCAGAACAATAGCTTGGGTTTTTATTCGAAAAAGAGTGAAAATACACTGACACGTAAATATGTCGGGAATAACTTGATAAAAACCGCAACTTAGGTAGGAAACGAAAACTAGAGATCAACGGAATGATACTCCGGAATGGAATAACATGATAAACAAACGAACTTAGGTCGGGAACGAAAAGTAGAAATCACGAAAACGATACCTTGGAATGGTATGTCGGAATGGGCTTCTGAGAAGGTCCCTGAGATAACCTATTAATAAATAACAGGTTACCTACTGGAACCTATTACCCACCCAGAGCGGTAACGGTGGAACCTACGCAAATGTAACCGTTTCGCCCATCTCTAATATGAATGAGATGTGTTCTTTGCAGAAGGGTCTATACAGCAAAATAATAAACCGTTATGTAATAATTTGCAGTTGTGTCGGAGTCGACGTTTTGTTCCATAGCAATCAAAAGTTTTCTTCTTAATATCAATTATTAACTAACCCATATTTTTTCATTGTTGGTAGAAACACTCAACTACTCGGTTCACTACTACTCATCACACATCTACACCTTCTATTTGTCTAACCATAAAACATGTTGTTTAGTAATGCATGCATTCCAGGGGACGTCCCATTGGATAAGCATTAGATCAGTTTAACCAGTTGTTAAGTGATAAAACTGTTTCACTCGATGTAATTTATTTATTACTTTAGGCAAGAAATACTGACCCCCCCCCCCTCACTCTTATCCACCATAACATTTCTAGCGGCATGGGAGCCTCGAATTCGAAGAGCAATTTAAAATCCATGATCTACGATACCCAACATGCGAATTCGAGTTCACCCCCCCCCCCCCACCACCGTGGTGCCAATCTGGCACCAAAGCGGAAATACGTGATAACATTGAACTTTCATCTATTAGTTTTAGTAGGCAGTCCGTCAAGGTTCACATTCGTATTCAAGGTGAAACACAAAAAAAACCAAGAAATATGAGGTTTATGGTGCCCTGGCACCATGGTGGCACCACTTTTATTTCCATGGTGGTACTGAAAGTAATTCATGCAAATCCTAAGGTATAATGAGAATTTTTCCTCAATTTCGAAGCTTGGATACAATTAGTTAGCAGTAAAGGAACCGAAATATTGAAAAATCGGATATTTTGTGAATATTATCCCCCCACTCACCCCCTCCCCTAGCAAATTTTGGTACTCAGGTGAAATAATGTACAACTCGGAAGTTATTTGAGTCAAACAAAAAAAGAAACACGCAAATCGGTTGGAAATTGAGGCCTGGGCAGAGTTTACAAGATTGTGCACGCAAACGCACGTTTTTTAAGCATTAACCCCCCCTTTCCCCCTCTTAAAAAGCAAAATTCAAAATTCCGGCGCCGTAGTGCACAACTAGATAGTATTTCGCGTCAAAAGAAAAAAGAACCACGAAAATCGTTTGAGAACTAAGACCTGGGTAGAGTACACAAGATTATGCCCAAAAATGCACGTTTTTCGAGCATTAACCCCCCCTTTCCCCCCCTTAAAAGGCAAAATTCGAAATTCCGGCGACGTAGTGCACAACTAGATAGTTTTCCGCGACGAACAAAAAAAGAACCAGGAAAATCGGTTGAGAACTAAGGCCTGTGCAGAGTACACAAGATTTTGTTACACACACACATACACACACACACACTCACACACACACAGACATACACCTATGGTTTTTTTCGCGGATTTGGATTCAGAATGGTCTAAAACGGATTAGTGTGTGGTTATTTTTTTTTTCTGTTGAGTGTTGTCCAACTTTACCCCAGATCGATCGCATAAGGACGCCCAAGTCTTACTGTGGGACGTCCTAAAAAGGAACTTGCACTTCTCGCACAATAGAGATCATAGCTTGCGCTCCAACAAAGCGATCCAACGTACTCGATCGACACTTGAACGACACTTCATAGAAAAGTTATTGCTCCCGAGTCTACCATGGTAGCGGAAGCATTTTTTAAAAATGTTCTCATTTATCACGGAGAAGGGATTGATAAGGTTTGACGATTGTCAACGGCATTTCAAGTCATGCATGACAAGTAGGGATAGGGCAAAGCTGTGGATCCAGATATTTTTACTTAATATTTATAGCTAAAATGCTATTTTAAATCCTCTCCCCCTTTTCCATCTTTTCATTATACCTGATGATGAATGAGTGATAACTCCAAATCTTATTTCCCACCAATTATAAAGGGCATCTTTAACTACCTGTTTGTTGACTGATTCTGATGTGATGTTCACACGGTAACACATCCTTTGAGCCCTGAGGAAGGTGATAAATTTACCGAATACTCAGCGAAAGAGGAGTTTTATTCCTGAGGACCTCATCCCCAATCAACTGGACAAAGGTATAGGTAATGAACTGCATATGTTGTTTTATAGTTCAAGTCCTTTATCTTTTATCTTCTTTGGACATCAGTTTTTAGGTTTTAGGTAGTTTTTTGACATTTTCATGTCTTTGCTTTGGCACATAAACTGAAAAATCGTCACGAAAAAAACTTGCTCACGCGACCAATAAACACTGTGTTGCGTAGAGAACAATCAACTGTTTTCTTATTTCGATGCTTGGGCACATGAACTAACAACCTTACTTCACTACCTTGTTGTGTAGTGGTTGACATAAAAATGCCCCAATATGTTGCAGACTCGTATGCAAGCATTTCTCCTTTCTGTTTCTTTATGAATTCAGTTAATCTAAGGTAGACCTCATTCTGAGAATTGTGGTACCAACCGCGACCTCCTAGCGTGTGTAAATCTTTCTTTTTTGAGGGAGGGGAGGGGGGGGTTAAATTTTTTCTTGGTCGATTCCACACGTTCATTATTGAAAATAATAAACCAAAGTCTTCTCACGCTAGAAGGTCGCGGTTGGTGTCAAAATTCTAAGAATGAGGTCTTTAGTTTTAGGTTTTAGTTTTTTCTTCCCACTGTAAGACTTGGGCGTCCTTATGCGATCGATCTGGGGTAAAGTAGGATAACACTCAACAGAAAAAAAATAACCACACACTAATTCGTTTTAGACCATTCTGAATCCAAATCCGCAAAAAACCATAGGTGAATGTCCGTGTGTGTGTGTGACAAAATCTTGTGTCGTCTGCACAGGCCTTAGTTCTCAACCGATTTTCGTGGTTCTTTTATTGTTCGTCGCGGAAATCTATCTAGTTGTGCACTACGTCACTGGAATTTCGAATTTTGAGTTTTAAGGGGTGGGAAAGGGGGGGTTAATGCTCAAAAAACGTGCGTTTTTGGGCATAATCTTGTGTACTCTGTCCGAATGACATCGAGTGAAAAAGTTTTTTCGCTTACCATCTGGTATTAATTGACCTAATGCTTATCCAATGGGACGTCCCCTGGAATGCATGCATTACTAAACAATGTGTTTTTTCTAGTCCTGCCTCTCCAATGATTATTAGAGTGATGAAAACTCGGTCTCCCACGTTCCTTGGTGCGGAAAATCCATTGGTGACGTCAAAACAGGAGTATCTTGTGTAGTTTCTTCTTCTTCTACTTCCAAGTTTCTTGTGTACTTTCTACTTCTTGTGTAGTTTCGAGTTTTGGCGCATACCTGGTTTGTGCGTATCAAAAATATCAACTAATATATTTTGCACAACCCGGCCAAGCAGAGAAATCTGCACAAACCGGCCAAACGACGGCGCATGGCCGGTTTGTTCCAATCGATCGTTGCATGTTTAACAGAAAGAAAGGGATGAAACATGGAACATCAGGATTTACGACATTAATGTTTGGTAGAATCTTGTCTTTGCTGTAAGTTTTGAAACTTTGCGATATACTACCAGGCAGTGCAAACGTATTAGAAAATGATACCTCACATTCCTGTACGTGGAAAAGTTGCTCTTCTTATCAATATTTTGTCCAATTTCGTGAAAACTGTACACTGGACACAATAATAGCAAAACTAACTGCAATACTCGCTTGAAATAGAAAAAACTCGAGGAAAAATAAAAACATCGAATTTTCATAATTGGACAATAAAACAGGTTTGGGTGAAGGTTTCTTTTGCACATTTCTTCGTACTTGGAAATTGCTGCTTACTTGAAATCTTTATTCGGCTTACAAACTTACAGGAACCAGAACATTGTCGAGAACTTCCGAAAAAGGATGCCCAAGTGAGAGGAAATAGGAAAGGCGAGTATTATACGAGGGAGAACGATCGAACCATTGGGAAAACACCTTAGTAAACCACAGCTGAGTTTTTTGCAAAGCGGCCAAACGACACAAATCTAGTCGTTTGGCCGCTTTGTGCGAATTATGGAATTTCAAAATGAAGTTTTGCACAAACCCTCTATCAGCCCTAGTTTGCCAAGAAGTCAATAGATTGCGCTTTAATGCACAAAATCCGGAAGTACTCGTCAAGACGAATCGATCGATACCAAGACCTCGATTTTTGACATTTTGGCGCTTGGCCGGTCTGTGACACCGTCCAATTGTATCCAAGGTTTGAAATTGAGAAAAAATTCTCATCAAACCTCCGGATTTTTATGAATTATTCTCTGTACCACCATGGAACTAATAGTGGTGCCACCATAGTGCCAGGACACCATAAACCGCTTATTTCGTGATTTTTTTCTTCTTTTTTTTGTGTTTCAACTTGAATACGGAAATGAACTTCGACGGACTGCCTACCTAGGGATGGCATATCGAATGAAATATATCGATATACTGGACAAATGATTTATCGTCAATACGATATCGATACCTACGATATATCGGAGAAAATATATCGATATTTCGATATATCGGAAGATCTAACTTTGGAAAAACTTGTCGAAGTAGATACGTGAGTTGAAACGTTTTAAAGCAATACAAACATCATTTTGGAAGAAATATATCGATACATCGGAAGATCAACTAGGAAAAACGGTCGAAGTTAGTATTTAACCTGCTTTAAAAAGTTACTGGGTATGAATTATCGAAATCATCATAAGTAGTTGAAAAAGTGCGAAAATGTCATGGTTTTCAGAGCACTACGTCAGTAGCAAAGGGTTTTTGGGGTTGCAAATTTGGGGATAAACTACCCTCAGGGGTCCTAAAACATAATATAAAAAATCATAGATACCCTCCCCATAGCAAAGTTTCATTAATTTATAAATTGCTTCAACTCGTATAAGTATTTGGTAGTTTTAATCAGGACGCGCCTCCATTACTTATGGCTCAAGTCAGATAATTAAGACTTGAGCGCCACTAAAGGTGTAAACCATCCTGTTTGAGATGAAGTCAACAGTCTGAAATCAACCCATCATAGGTACCTACGAAATTTGGAATAGATTTACTTGATGTTTTTACTGGTAAAGGCGTCCCTTCTCATCTATTCATTTTGATATTTAATTTCTACTTGTTGAAAACAAGTCGCGATATATCGGTCAATATATCGATATTGACCGATAATATCGGTTCTCTGTATCGATATAAATACATCGATATATCAAACGTTATATATCGATATATTTCATATATCGATATATCGGTGCCATCCCTATGCCTACCAAAACAAATAGATGAAAGTTCAACTTTACGAAGTATTGCCGCTTAGGTGCCAGACTGGCACCATTAAAGTTGGTTGGTGAACTAGAATTCGCATGTTGGGTGGCGTAGATCATGGATTTCAAAATGCTCTTCAAATTCGAGGCTCCCATGCCACTAGAAATGTTGTGGTGGATAATGGTGAGGGGGGGGGGGGGTTCACTATTTCTTGCCTAAAATACTTAATAAATTACATCGAGTGAAAAAGTTTTTTCGCTTACCAACTGGAATTAATTGACCAAATGCTTATCCAATGGGACGTCCCCTGGAATGCATTCATTACTAAACAATATGTTTTCGCAAGAGGTTTGATGATGTCGACAAAAAGTGAAATTCGTTTTGTAAAATAAACCTTCAATAGTACAAGAAGAAAGTTCACATAGGGAAAGATCCGAATGATGTATCTTTTTGTTATTACTAAGTCAAAAAGATTATAAATAGTTTTTTCCCCGAAGACTGGAGGAAAATCACGGTGCCTAGCGGTGCGGATTCTTGACTGGGATGGTCCATTCGACCTATTCGCGATCCCGACGTTCCGGTCATGAGAAAGAGCAGCATGACGGAGGGGGTCAGCCAAGTCAACAGGGCACAATTGATAATGTTGTCGTTAGCCAATCACCGGTCGTTAGTTGATTAGTAGAGGCCTTCTGCCTCTACGACCAAGTTCGCTGGGGGGTCGTCACCGCAATTTATTCGGTGTTGTCCACTTGAGCGCATTACGACTACCACCATCCTCCGTAGTCGTTCTTGGGAGTTCGCTAACCCGCTGTTTTATCGGAATATTGATGATCGTTATGATGTTTGTCTACCCAGGTACTTTAAACTCCAGATATGAAAGATATTTTTATCAGATCTCACCACCCCAAGCTCGACCGAAAAGTTAGTTGAAGAAGATTATAGGTAGTCGATGACGTTTTATTTCAATCTATATCTTTTTTTTTTAAATTGGCTTCAAGAGAGTCTTTAGGAGTATTTCGCAATCAGTGTTGAACAGAAATCAATCAATAAACCTTCCTACGCTGGCTCCACAGCGGTCTAGAACCTCAAAAAGTTGTCAGTAAGTTCTTCAAACGCATATTTTATTCTCAAATAACGCAAACTGTCCTCTTGGAGTGCTGAACAAGGTTGATTTGTCTGGGTTTGACTCAACAGCCTCCGAATCGTGATCAACGACCCCAAAAAACAAAAATCGTAGAAACCTCATTAATCCCTATTCAACCAAGTTTGAACGTATAGCCAGTGATCGGGAAATTGAAGACCATTATGAGCGGGGACACGCGATACTGTTTCACTGCCCACCTAACAGGAATTTTGAGTTCAGTATATCAAAATTCGTTTCAACCCGTAGGTAATATTCCCAAATGAGGTCGAAACTACGAAATTCACAATTCCGGAACAACTGAATTTCCCATTAAGTTCGTCCACTCTTTAAGCTATACGATTTTGATGGTGACTACTTGTGATAGATGTTAAGCACCGAAAAACTTCGGGAGTCGATTCTACAACTAATTTTAGTAAGAAAGTGTCTCCTAGCAATTTTTCGTTAGACGCTTAATTTACGAGTTATTTCAATTTTAAGATTTTTTCGTGTTTTCGACCTTAACCCCTTCAGACCCCATGGGTTGTATACAACCCATAACTTTGCAGGCTTCTCTATCCTTTGCAAAATGGTTCAGAAAGCTCGCGAATGTGTTTGTGTGTTCCATAAAAATGACCATAACTCGTTCAATTTACGAGCAATTCAAAATCTAATTGCACCGTTGGATAGGGCGTTAAATTTACCATCTTTCTAGTGGTTATACAAATATTTTTGTAAGGTCGTGATGGGTGAAAGATCAACTCGTAAAGTCATTTTTGTAAAATTGTCAAAATTTCCTACATTTTCTTTTGATTGTTAAGGTTTTACTTCCTTTTTAAGCTTTTACCTCTACGTCAAAAACTGCGCAAATATCTCAGTTTTTTAATGGTATAATTTGTTTTGATTTTACTCCGCTAATTAGGAGTGAAAAATACGTTTAAATGCTAAAAAACGTGGTTGCGCTCATGGAAATCAAGGTTTCTGGTTCGTTGGGCCTCGGGCAGGTTCGACGAATTAGGGGTGGAATTCTACGTCATTTTCAACGCTATTAGACTGATTCCATCACCGTTGGCATGTGAAAGCTCAGTATTGAATTTTGAAAGGTCCAAATCTTTTTGTTTTAATTTACTTGGTATTTATGCACGAATTGAATGTTCAATTCTCGCAACTTTATCGATTGTATGAAAAAAGAGATGTCTCATTAAGAATATCGTGTACATGTGGAATAAAAAATAAAAATAAATAATGATATCTTAGAGAAAGAAGTAATGATATTGTAAGTCGGGGGATGGGGCGGCGGAGCGGATGACGTCACGACGGGCGAGTCAAGCCAGCCGGACCTCTACGTCAGAGCCGCCCGAGGAGGGGCAATGATCCTTCGGAGCTCCTCGGGGATCGTCGGGCGTCATCGGCCTTCCCACCCCAGGAGCGACCAGCCACCCTCAACCGAGCTCCCCCACCGTCAGTCAGCTTTCTACGTTTGACCGGAGCAGTTGTGCACACCAGGGCCGTCGTCTTTTTGCCAAAGACTGGTGTAGCGTTTGTAACAGTTTTCTCATCTTGAACGTACCTAAAGTCACGGTGGTACGCTCACCCCCTTTTTCTTCGTATCCTGCCGACAACTACCTTCGGGCTTGTCGAACTCTCTTTGGACACCTCTACTACTGGATCAGGCGCCTTCACGATTGGTACACCCCGTGCCACACCTTTGAGACGACTCCAGAATCTCTGTAGTACGGTAATCCCCAGCTCATATTACTTCCAATTGTTTTGCTACGTGCCAGTTAACTCGCTACATTCCAGATTCTATATATTGTTCTTGAATAAGATTATTAATCGGTACAAACGCAACTTTGGTTAGGTACATATGCAACCTATTGTAAATTCAGTAATTGTGCAACACTTTTCGGTACGAATAACAGTACGCCATCAGCATTTATAGTCATTCGTATTTTGGTACCTTTGGTACATCGTAATAATTCGTATAGCAATTTTGATACTCGTAACAATACGCTTTTCTTTCGTCATACACTTTGTGTAATAGTCATTTCGAAGGGTACATATTTTCGGTACGCCTGTCTTTTGCATATAACTTATAATACGTATTTCGGTACTCGTTTTGGTACAACTTACCTGTTGCATATATTTCATAGCCCACACTTAGTCTTGAATTGTGTGATATTATTTCAGTCAGTACGCGTTGCGTACCATTTCCTATTTACCCACGTGATACGTTTATTTTCTTATACATATATATATATATATTGAAGTATTTTCAATTAGGTACTATTGATACGCATATTATTTGTAGACAATTTCATTTATTTCGATAATACAATTTTTGAACAGCAACTTGTAACCTGTGTTGTGTACATTTCTTGTTCCCATCATCCAAGGTGTCTAAGGTACTGGGAGTATCAGTGATTCTCTTAGTATCATTTTGTTAGTTTTACGGTTTTGAATTGCGCTACCATAGTCTCCCTCAGAGCATTTGCATTTAGGCTCAGTCAAGTCTATATTTCGAAGCCGAAAAAGCTTACAAAATTGGTGGCAGCGGTTAGGATCTTGTGTAGGTACGCCACACAGAACCCAGGAAAAAGACACTTGGTGATTGGTAGCAGGAAGGGTGCACGTATTGCAAAGATTTCGAGAGGGTGTGTACAAACGGTACGCATTCCACAAGAATTTTCACACGGATTGTACAGGTGGGGTCGTTGGGTTCGTCAACCTACCGACGCAGGTACGAAACGAGGGGATTAGGCCGGTACGGATTTTCCTCATCCAACACAATGGCGACCGCGGGATCGGAAAGGGACTCGACGGCCGAGATGTTTTCGCAGTTAGGGACCCTGTTGAAGACCTTCAATGACCTGCACGTGGAAAAGGACCAGCGGGGGGGGAATAATCTCGACATTCCGAGGTCAATGTTCTTGGAGTTGGACCCCTGGGATCCCGATGAGGCGGGAGCGATATCGGTATCCTCGTATTTCCGATTATTTGAAGACGTCGCAGGTACCCTCGACCAACAGAAACGACTACGACTGCTACGCTCGAAAATGAGAGGTACGGCTAAGCAGTTCATGATTGACAATATGGGTTCGTACGTAGGAGAGAACCCATACCTTCACATGAAGCAGGCTATGGTACAGTGGTACGAACGGGGTAACCCCGGGAAAGCCGCCGCTTCACTTTGGACCGTAAAAAGACAACCAAATGAGACGTTGCGACAATTCGCAGAAAAAATCCGACAGTTAGCACAGGTAGCGGTACAGGAAGAAGGCGCTGAGTTAAATGCGGCTCAAAAGGTACAATGGGTACGCCGAAAGGTACTCAAAGCTTTCATCCGAGGAGTTGGAAAGGAATTGAGCTCGCACCTTCTGAGTACTGAACCTGCAACTATTGAAGCAGCTCTCAAGCGCGCAGAAGAAATAGAGGAGACGCTAGGGGAACACGACGAAGTGGAGGTACGATGGGACTTGTCTGCGGTACAACCCGGAGACCGAAAATGCTACGCCTGCGGCGCATTCGGACACTTCGCGGCTCGATGCACTTCACGCGGTACGAATGGTACGAACGTCGCGGCGCCAGCACCGAAAACTACCAACCGCCCGGTACCCAGATACCCATGCATGTTTTGCGCAGATACGCAACACTTCCCGGTCGACTGCCCGAGTAACCCTCAGAAGACCATTTTCTGTGATTATTGTGGAGTCCGTGAACACCTTGAACGGGACTGCCATAAAAAGAAGCTGCTCACACCTGTATCGCACCCGCAAGGTACGAACGAGAAGTTCACAAACTCCAACAACGAATTGGTACCAGTATCACGTGAGGTGGGACACATCACCATCATTGAAAGACCCCTTAACCGAACGCTACGCATCAACGCTACGTTGAACAACGAGTCTCGCTCGTTGATCCTAGATACGGGCGCTGCGGTATCGGTATTAACAGTTCCGGTACGCGGTACTCCTATTCTACCAACGAATGCTACTGCATGGGGGGCGGACGGATACCCACTAAAATTCCGTGGTGAACAAACGGTACGAGTGAACTTGCGGGGCATAACTTTTGATCACACGTTTCTTATATTTGAACGGGAGGGAGCCGGATTGGACTTACTGGGAATGGACATCATGAAGAAGGTACCCATGGTCATACGAGCAGACCGTCACGAAGTAACCCTACTGAGGAACGAAGAGCAGGAATCGGTACCCGTGGCAGGGGTACAAGCAACGAGAGTAGTACCCGACCTCTCCGGTACGATGGTACTCGACACACCCGATACGGAGGTACCCCCTGAACACGGTACGGTGGTACTCGACCTACCCGATACGGAGGTACTCACTGAACAAGGTACGGTGGTACTCGGAAATTTCGGTACGGAGGTACGCCCAAAAGACGAAGTACCAAACATTCCCCAGGAAATTCCAAGAGTAGCGGAACCCTCGACAAGCGAACCGGATCCATCGGACGAAGATGAGCGGGAACTCACCCCCGCCGAAAGATGGACCGCTACGGAACACGAAATTATTGAACAACTACGACAAAAATGCATGGATGTGCCGGAGAAAGAAGCTAATCGGTTGCGCGATATTCTAGTAGAATATCATCAGGTCTTCCAGAAACCCAGCAGGGACGGATGTCAATTAGAGGTAGCACACCGGATTGATACGGGAGATCAAGAACCTGTTAACGTGCGACCGTATCCCATACCTCACGCGCTGAAGGAAGAAGTTGAAGAGCAACTCATGAGCATGCTGTCGGACGGTGTGATTCGACCCTCCAGTAGTCCCTGGAACGCACCTGTTGTTCTCGTGAAGAAAAAGACTCCGGCCGGTGAACCGCAAAAATGGAGATTTTGCACGGATTATAGAGGTCTTAATAAAGTAACCAAACCTGATGCATACCCGATGCCAAATTTGCAGAGTACGGTGGCTGCACTGGGCCAATGTGCATGGTTCAGTAAGATTGACTTGGTGGCTGGATACCACCAACTACCTATTCACGCAGACTCCATCGAGAAGACAGCGTTTTCGGCGTTGGGGCGCCACTTCGAGTACCAACGGATGGCGTTCGGACTTCGGAACGCTCCGGCAACTTTTCAACGAACGATGAACGACGCACTCGACGGGTTAATTGGAACCCATTGCCTGGTCTACTTGGACGACATTGTGGTGTTTTCTCCAACCCTAGAAGCCCACTTTGATAGTCTGGTGAAAATCCTAAGTAGGCTACGGGATGTCGGGTTGCGGGCTAACCATGAAAAGTGTGAATTTCTCAAGGCCGAAATTCGATATTTGGGACACCGAATCACGAGGGATGGCATCAGAACGGAACCCGAAAAAACCACCGCAGTAGAACGCTTCCCAACTCCTACCGATGCAAAGCAGCTACAAACGTTTTTGGGGATGGCCGGCTATTACCGACGGTTTATCAAAAACTATTCGGGTATCGCCGCGCCACTTACGTCGCTACTCAAGAAAAATGTAACCTTCGTTTGGGAACAGGAACACAGAATTGCGTTCGAGACTTTGAAGAAAGCGTTGACCACTGACCCGATTTTGGCACACCCGAATTTGGACAAACCTTTTGTCCTCGCGACCGACGCTTCGCAAACAGCTATTGGCGCGGTGTTGTCTCAGCGCGTTGGAGACCAGGAGCGACCTGTGGCGTATGCCAGTAGGAAACTTAATCCCGCTGAAACTCGATATTCAACGACCGAAAGGGAGTTGTTGGCTGTGGTGTGGGCAACCCGCCACTTCCAAGAATATTTGTTGGGAAAACAATTCCAGCTGGAAACTGACCACATGGCGCTAACCGCCGCTATGAGGTTGCGAGACCCCACGTCGCGAATCGGGAGATGGACGTTGCGGCTCGCCGAATACGATTTTGTACCGGCGTACCGACCCGGCAGTCAGATGGGCCACGCTGACGGATTGAGTCGAAATGGAGTAGCTGCAATAGAATTGGATATCCCCGGACGACTACTGGCTGCTGCGCAAGAAATTGATCCTTGGGTCCAGGGATTGGTGAGAAAAGGAGCTGCGGGCTTGGTAAGGCGGACGGACCTGTGGGAAACTACCGTTGTGACCGAGGGGGAGGAGCACGTTGTCCCCTTGATCCCGAGCACCATGCGCGAATGGATAATAAAAAACTGTCATGGTTCCAGTTGGGCAGGCCACCCGGGGGCGGACGTAACGGAAAAAATAGTTCGCAAAGCGGGGTACTGGCCCAAAATGTCCCGTACCATAAAGGAATACATCGCAGCATGTGAAATTTGTCAACGGCGAAACAACCCACAGCGTTCGGAGGCCCCCATTCAGCGCCCTTTGATTCCCAGTTCTCCGGGGGAGATCGTGGGAATGGATTTTGTTGGTCCTCTACCGACTCCGTCGGGACAAAAGTATCTTCTCACGGTGGTGGATCATTTTTCAAAATACGCGGAGGCGTATGTGGTCGGCGACACGACAGCTGAAACTGTCGCAGAGTGTCTTGCAAACCGGTACATTCCGACGCATGGAGTACCAAAACGGCTGGTAACGGACCGAGGAACTGCGTTCACGTCACAAACGATCCAAACGCTATGCCGACGATGGGGAGTGGTAAAAATTCAGACGACAGCGTACCACCCACAAGCCAACGGAGTTTGCGAGCGATTTCATCGCACCATCGCCAATATCGTTGCGAAACTGGTACGAGAGACTAAGAGGTGGGAAAAGGCTATACCGATCGCACTCGCTGCATATCGTGCAACGCCCCATAAAAGCACGGGCTACTCGCCGAATATGTTGACGTTTGGTCGCGAGCTGAGGATGCCTAATACCATTGAATGGCGACAAACTTGCCCGGTCGATCCAATAGACCCTCTCCGTTCCATCGAAAGGATACGCCAGATCGCGAAAAAGAGCTTGGACAAGGCATGGATGACGCAAGCGGAACGTATCAACCGCCGGAGGACACCTCGATCGTTCGAAGTTGGAGATCGCGTCTATCTCAAAACGATGCAACCACCCAAAGACGTGTGTAAGAAATTTTGGAGCCCGTGGACCGGACCATGGACGGTACTGGAAACGTCATCACCGGTAACGTACCGAATCACAGACGTACTGCAAAAACGTACCCAGGTGGTACACCTGAACCGCTTGAAACCAGCAGCGGAAAATGGCGTACCGGATGGTGCACTAACGGACGTGCCGTTCGGAACTGTTGTACAGCCGAGTCCTATCACACCGATACGACGTGAAGACTTAAGCCCAGAGAAAGAGCATGAGTGGGAGGTACTCATGGAGGACGAGGAGATACGGGTCGAACCACACACTCCGCCACCCGTAACACCCAAAATTGAGACAGCGGTACCGGTGCTTGGAGACAGCACGCCAGCGGATAGCATACCATCCACCCGCGTACCGACTACCGACACACCAACTACGTCTACACCCTACAACTTGCGACCAAGAAGTACTAAGGACTACCGCACGTTACATCGGAAAGGTTACCTGTCAGGAGTCGAAGTACTGGAAGACGAGTTGTCTGCTGCTGACGACGAGTTGAGGGAACTGGAGGAAGCCGTAGCACGGATCGGTGATGTGGTGAATAAGGTACGCGTACCACCGGTACGCAACTGTAACATAAATAGAACAATGTAAAAAAAAAAAAAAAAAAAAAAAAAAAAAAAAAAAAAAAAAAAAAAAAACTGGAAAGAGAAAGAAAAATATCTGAAAGTAAAACAAAATAGTATGCGTAGATTTAGCCGATACCTACCTTTATTGTAGAATTTTAGTTAACCCTTGCCCCTTTGCACATTGTAAACCCCACTTACCTGAATGTAGCGAATCTGGAAACGTGGTTTAACTGTTGGTAGTATTGTGTTCATGGAGTTGTCGTATGAGTACTAAAAGAGATTCTTCTGTTACAGCACGGAGTCACAGCCATAACCATGGCCATGCAACAAATTGAGACGGGCGACGTGGAGGGACCACCCACCGATGAACACAGTGTCGTCAAACAGATCCGAGACACCTACAAGACACAATCTCAGGAGATGTTCAAGCAGAAGGAATGCCAGGTAGACTTGAACCAGGCCCAGGAAAGGGAGGCCTTACGAATGATCGAGGCGGCCGCCTTCATGATTGACACCGCATCGCAGACCCATAACACCTACGCTATCCACAGTGCGTTGCAGAGTGGTATGACACACGTGACCCGTATCGCAGCTTTACTACCAGCCTGGAAGCACCTACGCGCAGCATATCAAGGGTTGGAGCAGCAACTGGAGTTAGAAAGAGCAGCGAAGAGAACGGCTCACGACGAAGTAACGAAGCTCACTAGAGAAAAGCGCCAACTTATGGAAAAACTCGAAGCACTCCAGCCCTGCGTCAAGCTAACCAGATTGGATGACAGCGACGAGGGACCCTCCAAAACCGTAACGTCTGTCAGGAAGAAACCGCGTCATACTATTTTCAGCGACGACGACGATTCGGATGACGACTTGGAGAACCCTGAGGATGATATGCCAGAGGGAAGCCAAACACCATTGACCTCGTCACTCACCCCAGAAGTCATACTGACGGAGGACCAAACCGTCTCGCCACTCACAATCAAACTGGTGACCTGCCCTGTCTGTGGAGTGAAGGTGAAGAGACTGACTGCTTTCCGATGCTTGTCCTGCAAACAATTTTGGACCCGACTCATCAAACGCCACCGAGAAGGAACACTCAATACAGCCTGTCTGGAGCCACACCCCGTACCGGTCTTGGGTTGCCAGCATTGCAGACGTCGACGATACGAGGCGGCAATGCTGAGACTAAAACCTCACAAACCACTGGAGATCCCCAGGACGGAGGACAATGATTTGCCCGCCGGGGACGGCGGCTTCCAGGAGGGGGAGGAGTGTAAGTCGGGGGATGGGGCGGCGGAGCGGATGACGTCACGACGGGCGAGTCAAGCCAGCCGGACCTCTACGTCAGAGCCGCCCGAGGAGGGGCAATGATCCTTCGGAGCTCCTCGGGGATCGTCGGGCGTCATCGGCCTTCCCACCCCAGGAGCGACCAGCCACCCTCAACCGAGCTCCCCCACCGTCAGTCAGCTTTCTACGTTTGACCGGAGCAGTTGTGCACACCAGGGCCGTCGTCTTTTTGCCAAAGACTGGTGTAGCGTTTGTAACAGTTTTCTCATCTTGAACGTACCTAAAGTCACGGTGGTACGCTCACCCCCTTTTTCTTCGTATCCTGCCGACAACTACCTTCGGGCTTGTCGAACTCTCTTTGGACACCTCTACTACTGGATCAGGCGCCTTCACGATTGGTACACCCCGTGCCACACCTTTGAGACGACTCCAGAATCTCTGTAGTACGGTAATCCCCAGCTCATATTACTTCCAATTGTTTTGCTACGTGCCAGTTAACTCGCTACATTCCAGATTCTATATATTGTTCTTGAATAAGATTATTAATCGGTACAAACGCAACTTTGGTTAGGTACATATGCAACCTATTGTAAATTCAGTAATTGTGCAACACTTTTCGGTACGAATAACAGTACGCCATCAGCATTTATAGTCATTCGTATTTTGGTACCTTTGGTACATCGTAATAATTCGTATAGCAATTTTGATACTCGTAACAATACGCTTTTCTTTCGTCATACACTTTGTGTAATAGTCATTTCGAAGGGTACATATTTTCGGTACGCCTGTCTTTTGCATATAACTTATAATACGTATTTCGGTACTCGTTTTGGTACAACTTACCTGTTGCATATATTTCATAGCCCACACTTAGTCTTGAATTGTGTGATATTATTTCAGTCAGTACGCGTTGCGTACCATTTCCTATTTACCCACGTGATACGTTTATTTTCTTATACATATATATATATATTGAAGTATTTTCAATTAGGTACTATTGATACGCATATTATTTGTAGACAATTTCATTTATTTCGATAATACAATTTTTGAACAGCAACTTGTAACCTGTGTTGTGTACATTTCTTGTTCCCATCATCCAAGGTGTCTAAGGTACTGGGAGTATCAGTGATTCTCTTAGTATCATTTTGTTAGTTTTACGGTTTTGAATTGCGCTACCATAGTCTCCCTCAGAGCATTTGCATTTAGGCTCAGTCAAGTCTATATTTCGAAGCCGAAAAAGCTTACAATATTTATGAACAAAAATAATCTTTATGTTCATCGAAGTACGTTATTGACCAAACATAAATGAGATAATAAATTATCCTCTACTCCGTCTTTGACTTCGTTTGTCATTCGTCCGGATACCTGTAAACACAAAGCAAAGTTTTTTTTACAGCCAAGTAGAAAATAATTGAGGAATGAGCTGCCAGGATACGATGCACATTATGTACTGAAGAAGGAGGAGGTCACATTGAGCACTTACTCTAAATCGGTAATATGATGACCACTGCTTCAAATTTTGACATTCCTCAATTATTTCCTACTTGGGTGTTAAAAACTTTGCTTTGTGTTCACAGGTATCCGGACGAATGACAAACGAAGTCAAAGACGGAGTAGAGGATAATTTATTATATCATTTACGTTTAGTCAATAACGTACTCCGATGAACATGAAGATTATTTTTGTTCATAAATATCATTTTTTCTTTCTCTAAGATATCATTATTTATTTTTATTTTTTATTCCACATCTACACGCTATTCTTCATGAGATATCTCTTTTTTCATACAATCGAGAAAGTTGCGAGAATTGAACATTCAATTCGTGTTTATAAATACCAAGTAAATTAAAAAAAAAAAAGATTTGGACCTACCACAATTCAATACTGAGCTTTCACATGCCAACGGTGATGGAATCAGTCTAATAGCGTTGAAAATGACGTAGAATTCCACCCTTAATTCGTCGAACCTGCCCGAGGCCCAAAGAACCAGAAACCTTGATTTCCATGAGCGCAACCACGTTTTTTAGCATTCAAACGTATTTTTCACCCCTAATGAGGAATTTCACCGAATTCTGTTTGCATTTTTCCTGAATAGTTAATGGTGTGGGATAGATGAAAATCGGGCTGATTTCGGAAAATAAGTCTCCTGTTATTTTTGGGAGACAATCAAAATTTTTGATTTCAAAACTAACCGGGAAAACAGACGTCCAGCGGGAACGCTCGCTGATTGGGCTGTTCGGATCGCCGTCTCCTCCCAGTGTTGCCCATTGGGACGACGAAATCGTGTTTTCTAAGAGAAAAGTTATCAAACAAAAACAGGGGGAACCTAATTTTCCCCATCTTGCTTTTTCAATTTTTTTCTTCAGTTTTTCGATTTCGAACTTTACTGTTTTGTGAAATTTTGCATCTAGGGACTATAGATTTCTCGATCTCAGCGCTTCAAGCGGCCATAAATGAACTATTCCGGGATGACGTCATTTTCCCGGTTTTTTTTAAACATTCGTATTTTCTAAACTGTTTTGTTTATTCGTAAATTAGGAAGTTCGGGCTGAAAGTTTGCCTTAGGGGGTTTTTCGAGGTGCTGAATCCGATTTTGGGGTCAAAAATAGGAAATTCCGACATGGTGAAATTCCTCATTAGCAGAGTAAAATTTAAAAAAATTATACCATTAGAAAGCTGAGATCTTTGCGCAGTTTTTGACGTAGAGGTACGTGAAAAATCATGTGGAAGTAAAACCTTAACAATCAAAAGAAAAAGCAGGAAATTTTGACAATTTTGCAAAAATGACTTTACGAGTTGATTTTTCACCCCTCACCGCCTTACAAAAATATTTGTATAACCACTAGAAAGATTGTAAATTTAACGCCCTGTCCAACGGTGTAATTAGATTTTGAATTGCTTGTAAATTGAACGAGTTATGGTCATTTTTATGGCTTAAGGTCGAAAACACGAAAAAAATCTTAAAATTGAAATAACTCGGAAATTAAGCGTCTAACGAAAAATTGCTAGGAGACACTTTCTCACTCAAATTAATTGTAGAATCGACTCCCGAAGTTTTTCGGTGCTTAACATGGGACACCCTGTATGTATGATACATCCTAGGCGATGAAGTGACGTACTTTGGTGCCGTATCAGGGATTCCCCGTTAAAAGAATTTTCTTGTCAATACAATCACGTATGTTTTCAAATTCCTCTCTCGAAGTAGTGGAGAGGTTAGGAATGGAGTAGGTATGTGTACTTCTGAAGAAAAATAGGGTACTATCAAATGTACTGACTTATTCTTACATCTATTTTCTCTTTTTTACAGACGTTTCTTAGTTTTGGACATTTTTTCGACCACCTTGGAAATGGCTCCTAAGAAAAGCAAACGCGGCGACAAATATAAGTGGGTGATGAATGCGTTTGGTCACAAAATTAAATTTATGGGTCACACATCAGCAATTTTTTCATAAGTTCACGCCAAATTCAAAAATCTCTCTCTCTTCCTGCACCACCCATATTGATTTAGGTCTTTTGTTTGCGTTCACATTTCGACTGTGATATCACATTGGGAGAAACCAGGATTTTTGTGTCAAGCACACTTCATGCACTCATGGTGTTGGTTTTTTCTTGATACACAGCTATCCGTTTACCTCGTTCACCTGTAATCACACGCCATAAGCTTAATATAGTACAGTCAGTTAAATTAGAGATGGGTCGCTCAATAAAGAACCGGCTCTTTCAGAAGAGCGAGTGAACCACGGGTTAGTAAAAATGAATGCTCTTCAGATCTTTTGAGATCAGTGTTGGTAGTGTTCGGTGAAGATCGGTTTTTCAAAAGATGGAGCGATCTGCGGATCAGTAAAAATGATAAATGAATTGTGGTTTTTCGATCTTTGGATCTTTTGAGATCGGTGGGTAGAGTTCGCTGAAGATCGTTTTAGGTATGTATTTTCAGAAGAACGAGTGGACTGCGGCTCAGTAAAAATAAATGAACGGCGGCTCTTCGATCTTCGGTTCTTTTGAGATCGATAGTGTTCGGGAAAATTATTTACCGTATTCGTACTTCCTTTTCTTCAGCTCACTGTTGCCAACCCGTACGACATAATTTGGATAGAATAATTCAGAGGGAAAAGAATATAAGTCGATCAAACAATACAATTTTGCAGAATTGTATCGTACCACCTCTTATGCATTATTGTATTTGGTCGTAAACTTTACCGTATTTTTCCAGAGTTTTCTGTGATCCACTTTCTTATTCTTTCCGTTGTTTTTCCTCCATGTTTGGTTTTTACAACATGATTCTTTGTGGGGAGCTTTCTGATACAAGTTCAAAAGGCAAGCAAAAGCACATCCTTATCTTATTATAAGATAATAATAAAAGCACATCTTACCATGATTGAAGCTTACACAATGGTTTGTTTATTCTCTTTCACATTGGTTATCTTAAATTTTTTTGTTGAATAACGTAATAAACTGTTGAAAAATTTCATTGTATAACATTAAATGTTATGTTATAAAATGTTATACAATGAAATTTGTTTTGCTGTTTTGCTGAGAGCTCGAAAACTCTCGAAATAAAGGTATAGTTTTTTCACCAATTTGAAATAGTAAGTATTGAATTTTAAACAATTTTTGAGACCACCCGGAGCTGTCCAGGACAAACCGTTCGCTCCCTATAGTTCGAGAGCTGGTGACATCCCGATTCAACAGGAAAAATGAAGTTCTGATGAGGACGTAAAACACGAGGAAATCTTGATTTTGGAGAATTTTGGTTTATTATTTTCTACAATGAGCCATTGGAATCGACCAAGATTTTTTTTTAACCCCCTTCAAAATTTGATGGTTTTTGTTTCAAGGTAGGTAGGTTTCGTTTTGGTTTCTACGTAGAATCCAAAAATCGAATAAAAATTTGGCTGTCCGTCCGCCGTATGCGGCACTTTCCTTAGTTCCCATGGACCGATGTTGATGAAATTAAATTGCATATACCAAATTTTGGTATATGAGCTCCATTTGGGGTCTAGTTGCGCCCCAAAGATTTTGGTTGATGTCTGTCACTTCTAAGGGGTGAAAATTAAGGGTTGAAATTTTCAATAGTGCCGTAGCTCGAAAACTCTCTAAATAAAGGTATCGTTTTTTCACCAATTTTAAATACCTAGTATTACATTTTTAGAAATTTTTGAGACTACCCGGAGCTTCGTAGGACAAACCGTTCGCTCCATACGAGAACTTATGGTCTCAGTCGGTCGCTGTTCTTTCTTAGTATTTCACGAAAAGGTGTACCTAAATTTGAAATTTCGAAGGATTTTAGAAATTAATTAATGCACGGCACTAAGGAATTGAAAAACTGAAATATTGCCGCTGGAATCATCAAAATCGAACAATAATTGCCAAAGAAAAATGAGAAAAACTTCTGAATAAACGGTTTTTTCCATGTTTTTCCCATATTTGTCTGGCAATTATTGTTCGATTTTGATGATTCCAGCGGCAATATTTCAGTTCTTCAGTTTCCTAGGTCCGTGCCCTAATAAATTTCTAAAATCCTTGAAAATTTCAAATTTAGGTACAACTTTTTATGTTTTTGCGACTTCGATTTCGTGAAATACTAATCCGGAAGAAGGAACGAACGGCAACCCACTGAGACCCCCTTAAGGGTGGGACTTAACTTTACGATAAATCATGAAAACGGTGTGAATCATAAAATAGGCCTAATTTCCGTTCATATTTTAGCTGACCAAAATGCGATCGTTGTTCGTTTCTTCGTGTTGTACTCAGTTTTGCGTCCTCAGAAATCAGTAATCAAATTTCCTAAAAATTAGGGCAACCTCAACTCCCTGTTTCTTTGACTTGAGTGTGAAGCGTTTATTTCTTCAAAATAAACTTGATTGTATTGTATGTGGAAATAAGGAACTTTTTACGGGAAATTCCGGACACCCTGATTTACACGGTAAATTAAGGTAGTTAAGGTCATTTAAGTGATATAAGGTCGAAAACACGTATGAAAATCTTGAAATTGAAAAACGTTGGAAAAAGAAAGGTTTAGGCAAAATTCCTAGGAAAATTTCTTGTTGGAAATACCTTTTAGAAAAGATCCCTCGAAGGTAAGATAGTTCTGGAGTCTTTACCCTGTTTAGTTCCACTCACTTCTTTTTCCGTGTTGTGTCCTTGCGTCGAAGAGATCATAGGATAGTTTGCCAATCATTAAGAAGCTTGAATAACTTGAATTTGAATGTTAGTAATGTTCATAGTTGTTAAAACCAGATGGAAGAGAATTCCATTGAAACGTGAGAAAGCTTCCATGATTCAAGTCCAAAACACCCACATCGAGAGCTGGAACGCGTGGGAAAATCACTATCTTGGTATACGATTCAAAAAACTCATCGCAGAAATTACGAAGGTTGATAATGTTTGGTTTGTAGTATTCACAAACTGGGGTAAAGGCACCAATCATTGGCCACCCCCCAGTCATTGGCCACCTTGTTTTTCAAGTTAGTTTTTTACCACACAATTCTCTCTTGGATCATTTTGAACGTTTTCCTCATTTTAAGTGTCTATTCTTGAAGGCAGTTGGATCTTGAAAGTTACAGTGAAGCCCTATTTAAACCGCCCAAACTCATTTTAAGTGGTGAAGGTCCAAGAATTATGATCATCATACCTGTTTCTTATGAAAACGATAAGCATACCCCAACTCATTCTTAAGGGTTTGATGTGGTTATTTTCAAATTTGATGTAGTTTTTCTTGTGTTTGCATGGTCACTAGTAAATTATTAGTTAATTTCTGCCACCAGGACACAGAATTTTAACAAACTATGGAAAATATAAGGCCGGCTAATAACTGGATGATAGCAAGGGTGATTCCTCCAGTTATTGGCCGGGTGGCCAATGACTGAAATGATGCGAATTTTCCCTACCCCAATCATTGGCCAGATGATTTTAACTACCAAGAATGCTTATATAAATGGTTTTATTTATAATAAATAAAATTTTTTTTAAAATGGTTTTATTTATAATAAATAAAATTTTTATTTATATAAGAACTCTTATATTAATCTCCAGATCTACTATGAATAATTTTTAATCAAAAAGCTATTATTCCTGGCACTAAAATGATTCCAGGGAAACGTAAGAAAATACGTTCGATTGGTTCCATTCTTCTTAGATCTTGGAATGGTAAATGAATTTTAGTTAACTCTCCAATGCATAGCCTCAACCAAAAGTGCCTTCGTACTCTATATAGTTTTTCGTTCTGTTCTTGTCAGTTCTCAGTTGAGTTTGTATGCAGTTCTTCGTTTCATTACCTATAAATTCCACGTTTGATTCTGGTCAGCTGACCTTTTCAGTGGTCTGCACGGCTAGTGCCAAACATTGAGACATGGATAGACAGGAAGCATGGAGGACTGAACTTTTTCCTTACACAGTTTCTTCACAGGACATGGACTGTTTTATGCCTATCTGCATAAAATGGGAAAGGTTTAACTGTCCCAACATGCCTGCACTGCCAGAAGAGAGAAGATGGTTTTTCAAATGTATCATATAGATGGTTGGAAGAAATCAGCTGTTAGAAGAACTGTGGTTAGCTCCCCAAAGTTCAACACCAGAAACATGTTGTCAGCAAGATGCTGGAAGGTGAAAGGAGCTGGAGTCTTGTGGCAGTGTATGAGAGTACACAGAGAGTATCCTCACAAGAACGACATGGTTAGAACGGGACAGAGACAGAAGGGAGTCCCTGGTCCGTCCCCCACCTGGTACTAATGAAGCGGTGTAGGACACAGCCAGAAGTAATGAGTTAAACGGTTCTAGGCTGAGCTTTCAGCGTGGGAGAAAAGGAGGTGTTTTTTTAGTGGGGGATCCCACATAACCTCGAAAACGCGGACCCTTCAAGGTATCTTACGAGATCCAACTCGATATGTGGATCTTCAGGGCTTTCTCACCTGCCTGCCGGAAAAAAATTGTGAAGTTTTCCGTCACAGTGGAGCAGAAAACGATGAATACAGGGTGGCCAATGACTGGGGACAAGGTGGCCAATATTAGGAACTCCCGGCCAATGACTGGGGGAAAACGGATTTTACGAAACTGATTGAAAAAAATATTTACTAGATCGTTCATTTGTTTGAAATTGTTATTGTATCGTAATATTTGGATGTTAAGCTTCCTAAAAAACCAGGAAAGAAACAAATACCATCAAAAATAAAGCAGGTATGAAGATAAACGTTGTTAAGTGGCCAATGACTGGTGCCCTTACCATGGCAGTTTGAAGTAGGAAGTTCACGCCCCCTACACAACATGATCCATTCAGTAAAGACAATGCTGATTTTTAGAAGTGGAAAAATAGTGAATTATTCAATTTTAATTTGGTTACAGCTTCTCAAGTCCGGAAGATGCTGCATCAGGTGGTACCTAGTAGAAATTTAAATGACATCGTGGAGGAATGCATAAAAGATGGCTGAGATTGTGAATAATGACCATGAATAAGTGATTCGGTAAACCCTCAGGGAAACTGTTTTTCACGTTTGGGAAGGAATAAATAATGCGCATAATCGCTCCGAATCGGAGGTCAACGCTCATT
Source organism: Apolygus lucorum (assembly GCA_009739505.2). Lineage (NCBI taxonomy): Eukaryota > Metazoa > Arthropoda > Insecta > Hemiptera > Miridae > Apolygus > Apolygus lucorum. Next base: position 62,725,528 of record CM019179.2, read on the forward strand.
GGGTCGGTCGATGACACTGACATAGCTTAGGTAGGAATAGAAAACAATAATTTGAAAACTTGGTTTTGGCTTACAAAATTTCCTACCCTGTGTCAAAAGCTCAATTTTTTCGGAAACAGCTGAAACAGAAGTCACTCGAGTCAGGTATAATAGCAGAACCACAGTGCACCTACACTGTATACTCCGAGTCGCTAGTCACAAAAATTTGATAGTGGTTAATTCAAAACTCAGATGGTCAAATGCAACGATTTATAGATTCCGAGCATCCATCATGGTGCCTTATCATGCGCATCATGTTCCTTTTTAGCGAATTTTCAAATAAATGAAGATATTGCAATGGACTCTGAAGTGTCGAGAGAAAAACGAGGAAAAAGGTAGACTTGAATTACTGCACAACGGTTGCGAGACGAAAGAGAGGGATTTATTTTAATTACACCAGTTGGTGGCTCCGAAAACAACGTAGCCAACTTTCCCACAATGAATAAGACATTCAACATCATGGATACTACAGACTCAAAATTTGTATTGTGGCCTTTTTGAAATGTGTCTTCATTGAAATCCGGTATAGAACATTCTACGATTCGTGAAGTTTTTCTAACGTGTGTCATTCCGGACGATAACTTGAAAAATTCTTTTGCGAGAATATCAAATTTTGCCAAAATGTTCATAAAGATGAAGACGAGTTTGGTATTCATGGATTTTTCACAAACCTAAAAAGTCCAAATTTCAACAAATAGGCTAAAAAAATGTTAAGGAATTTTGCAGATATTATCATCATAATCATAGGCATCATATTATGGTATATTCGGATTCAGCACAAAGATTTTGATTTAAGTGCAATTTCATAAAATGGAAATTGTAAATACATAAACGATTCATGTAAATAATGAAAACCTGCGTTTATTTGTTGTACCCAAAAATGCAATAGCCGAGTGGGTCCTCTAAGAATTTGTGGAGTCGAGTAGAACATGAATGTGGTCTCTTAACATCTTAAAAACATACCCTGTGCATACAGTATGTTGTTATGTTGTTGTCTGGGCATTGGTAAGGGTTTCGATTCATACCCAAACCAATTGACCTATCCCTAAACGTTAGTCCACAGTTCATTTAAGAGTAATAATATGCTAATCTTATATGTTGTCCACAGCTCGGACAGTATGGTATAATGAATCTAAAAACGCTGCAAATTATTACACAATGGTTTATTATTTTTTATTTTTCTAAAATATTATTTTCTTCTTATAATATATTCTTCTTATAATATATTCTTATAATAATATTTTTTTCTAAAACATTATTTTTTATTTTTCTAAAATTCTTTTATCTAAGTATCTATATAGATCACTCGTCTGCAAAGCCACCAACCATCTGACATGAGGAAAAACATCGATCGCATTTCGGTCAGCTTTAAATTGAACGGAGATTAGGCCTCTTTGCGATTCACACTCGTGTTTCTGATTTATCGTACGTCCAAACTTTAAATTCTCGTAGTGAGCGAACGGTTTGTCCTACAGAGCTCCGGGTGGTCTCAAAAAATCTAATAATTCTATAGAATCTTAAATTGAAGGAAAAACAATACCTTTATATCTAAATTTTTTGAGTTAGGGCGTTTTCAAAATTTCAAAATTCATTTTTGAACCCTTAGAAGTGACCTACATCAACCAAAATCTTTGGGACACAACTGGACCCCAAATGGAGCCTACATACCAAATTTCATCAAAATCGGTCAATGCTAAGTGGCAAAAGTGCCGCGTACGGCGTACGGCGGATGGACGGCCAAATTTTTATTCGATTTTTGGATTCTACGTACCTTGAAATGTTAACTATCAAATTTTGAGGGGGTGTTAAAAAAAAAAATTTCTTGGTCGATTCCAATGGTTCATTATTGAAAATAATAAACCAAAAAGAACAATATACGTTGGGTAGGTACTCTTTGTGTTCAGGTTGACCGTAGTTTTTGAGGTTTTTTCAATTTTCAACCAAGGGGTTGATTGTATAATTTTAACGATTCGTGTTATACGTCACACCTACATGGCTGCAGACTTTTTCATCCTATTTCGACTTTCTCATCCTAGGTAGTATTTCAATTTTCTTAAAGATTTCTTCGAAAATTCGCTCATTAACTTATGTTGCATGAATGGATTATCTCTAGTAGGAGAAAAACGCTGCAAATTATTACACAATGGTTTATTATTTTTTATTTCTCTATATAGATCACTCGTCTGCAAAGCCACCAACCATCCAACATGAAGAAAAACATCGACCTACCTCAACCAAAATCTTCGGGGCACAACTAGACCCCAGAAGGAGCCTACATACCAAATTTCATCAAAATCTGTCAATGCTAAGTGGCAAAAGTGCCGCGTACGGCGGACGGACGGCCAAATTTTTATTCGATTTTTGGAATCTACGTATCTACCTACCTTGAAACGTAAACCATCAAATTTTGAGGGGGTGTTAAAATTTTTTTTTCTTGGTCGATTCCAAAGGTTCATTATTGAAAATAATAAACCAAAATGTCTGCCAAGTGAGTGTGGCACATGGTTTCCTCGTGTCCATAACCTGATTGAATGGATGATCCGATGCATAGTAGATAATCTCAAAACTTTAATCTCCAAGAAACGGATTCTTCTAATTCGATGAACACATGTAGATTAGATTTTTAGTGAAACATTCAGAGTCTTACTCAACCTCAACCCTTAAAAATTGCATCGAAATCGAATGGAAAGTGATACACAGACTGCGCCACAGTTCCGACATTTTCTCTGATTTCAATGAATTCCGTTTTCGAACTCTTTTCCAGGAAACGTACTTTCGCTCGTGACACGCCATTTTCCCCATGCTCAAACCTTGATGCTGAGACCTGGAGCGCTAAAAGCAAGTCATCCGCTTGTTATGGGCCCCCCCTCCACCGCCTACCGACAGTTAAGCTAATCGCCCTTCCAACTATAATTAATTCTACGCAGATTGTTCTACCGGAGTTCTAGCTATTAATAACGAGGTGCCGTTAGGGAGTCGTTGTGGGTATTCGGCTGTCGGATCGTGTAGGGTACTAAAAATCCCCATCAACCAGGTGTGTATGGCACATAGCCTGTACAGCTTATCCTAAAATAATGTAGTTAGTTTCACTACAAAGGAATGGATTTTTTACGGCCCAACCTAAACCATGCCTGAACTTGAATCAGTACCGGATGAAAATTGCGTACGTCAAAAAACGTCTGCCAAGTTGGGTGGGCAGTATAGCTTCCTCACTCATTGTAACATGGACGTATAGAATCAGTTGGCGAAAACATTATGATTCAAAGAGTTATTGCATACCAAAATATTGGCGATAATATGCGGGATAGGGTTGCAGGTATTAATGTTTATAATAGTGTTGTAAATAGTTGTGGTATATAAACCACTGAAATAAAAGAACGAAAGAGTGTAGGTATAAAATAAAACTACGAAGTTATGACGATAATGATAATTATTATTCAACACTAAAACTATAGTAGGTGTACGTATTAGGATTATGGGTATTAATTTGTTATATACTCGTAATTTGAGTTTTGTTTAAAATTAAGCGTAGAATTTTATTATTTTATTTAGCGGTCCACCGTCTAGGACCTAACCCACACAATCCCTGAAAATTTCATCGAAATTGGTTGAATAGTTGCGGAGTTTTGGTTGTAACAATAAATTTAAAGTTGGCGCATGCGCAGCGGCTATTGCTTGACCAATTTGATTGAAACTTATAGGGTGTCTCTTAGAAGTTAGTCCCTAACTAACCTCCAAATTTGAGCAAAATCGGTTCATTAGAAACCGAGAAACCGAGGTTCCAGGAAATTCACGTTTGCGCATGCGCACTCGCTCCTATTGGTCCGAAGGTGCTGAAATTGATAGGGGACCGTCTAGGACCTAACCCGCACAATCCCTGAAAATTTCATCAAAATCGGACCACAGGTTAGTATAGTTTTGCCCGGGACAAGGATTGACTACAGACAGATCGACAGACAGACACGGAACCAAAATTGTTCGGGAAGCTCTAAAACGCAAAAAGCAAGTGGAAATTTTGATTTTGGAGGACATTTTTTTTTTTCACTTCTTCCACGAATACAAAGCTTCCCTACCTTCGGTAGTGAGGAAGCAAAAAGTATTATCAGGCGTGCCACAATGTTGTGGTCAGCTACCTCTTCGTATTTCTGCCCATTCACTTCCTTGGCTCAGTGGTAGCGATCTCCTGCTCAGGAATGTAAATATTGCTAATAATAGTTAATTTTGGATGATACAACACTAATTAATAGTATTTAAACAATAGTATGTAGTTAATCAGTGTATTCAGTTGTATGTAGTTAGTAGTATGTTAGTTCATAGTCAATTAGTATGGTATGTAGTTTGCAATACATTATATTATTGTCTAGATAAAAAAAAGGTATAAACAGATTATCGATCCGAAGAATGATGATTCTGGTTTGTACATCGCAAGGTCGGAGTTTCGGGCTTATGATGCAAATTATTGTACTTACCTGTCGCGATGAAAAGGCATTTCTTATTCAGAACACGAGGTCCACAGTTTTCAAGTGTTGAGAACGTGCTTCCTTCGCGATTAGCGCACGTGGCATTTCAAATCCCTCCTTGTTGAGGACCAGTTTCAATAAAACACCTGTACAGGCCGTCCCACCAGACAAAGACCCCCCTAAAAACCTTATTTCTGTGGTAAACTATTATTTTTTTAAATTCTGGAGGTTTTTTCCCAAAAATTTCAATTATGACCACGTTGCGCATTGCACACGTGCGCAACGCACATAAAATTTGTTTTTTGGGACGTCCAACAGTAAGACTTGGGCGTCCTTATGCGATTGATCTGGGGTAAAGTTGGACAACACTCAACAGAATAAAAACCTCACACTAATCCGTTTTAGACCATTCTGAATCCAAATCCGCAAAAAAACATAGGTGTATGTCTGTGACAAAATCTTGTGACGTCTGCCCAGGCCTTAGTTTTTCGATTTTCGTGGCTCGTTTTTTGTTCGACGCGGAAAACTATCTAGTTGTGTACTACGTCGCCGGAATTCCGAATTTTGCCTTTTGAGGGGGAAGGGGGGGGGGGTTCTTTTAAAAACTTTCGGCGCGTTTTCGGGCATACTCTTGTAAACTCTGCCCAGGCCTCAATTTCCAACTGTTTTGCGTGTTTCTGTTTTGTTCGACTCAGAAATCTTCCAAATTGCTCATTATTTCACTAGAGTATCAACATTTGCAAGGGGAGGGGTCGAGCGGGGGATAATATTCACAAAATATCCGATTTTTTCACTCGGTGCATTTTTGCACCGAGACTTGCAGAATTGAAATCTAGAAGGTTCCCTGTGAATTCCATCGTTCCCAGATACATTGAAACTTGTGCAAACGAGAAGTACTTGTAACTAGCATCATGTTTAGCATCATGTTTTTGGTGTTTTCAATTTTGTTGAAATTTGCTGGTGTTGAAAGTATGGTTTGGATTTTGTATAGTTCCTATGAATTTAATATTATTGGGTCTTCAGCTGAAGTATAATAACGTTAATGATCACGCGTACAACGGATCATGTTATGACACGAGAAAGTAATGAACAACTTCCTCATAACACATAGGATGGATATCATCCTTTTAACATACTATAAGCCATATCCACTTGGCAGATGAAACTCCTCGTTTGATCAAGAGTTCAGTTGGAAGCATCTGAGGAACAGGACGGTTGACTGTTAACCTCTTTCTGAAGAGTAGTTTCAACTCCAGTTCCGGCGTTTGGTGATGTGAAGGACTGAAGAGGCCATTAGAGAAAATAGGGGTATGAAAGGGAAAGAAGAGAAAAGCTAATAGACGATAGACATCCCTTCAGTGACGGGGGCTTTGACGTGAGATGCTGCCCTTTACCAGAACAACTTCCATCAGGATGCCTTTTGGACAACAGTCCGAAGACCAGCTCGCCTCGGGGTTTCCGGGGTCTGTATCGATTTCGAAGATTTAACGGTAGGTATAGGTATAAGGAAACTTACCGTTGTAGGGACTAACTCCACAATCGCACTGATCGCATCTGATATCGTCAGCTGTGAGTTTGAAGTGACGTGCCTTTTTTGGCCTCCTTTTTTCTGTCCCCAAAATTCCGTGTTGTTTACTTGCATACCTACTTTTCCGTTTTCTCTGTCCGCGTTATTCATCCTAATATATTTTTCGCGCCGAAACTTCCGTCTTCTCTTGTGTCCTCTTTTGTTTTTCATGACACAAAATAATCGTTTTCCAGGAGTGGGCAGGCATTTCAAAAAAATTGTAGGGAGAGAGAATAAAACCTTGTGACAGCATCAAAACATAGCGAAAACCCTTCCAATTCATGGAATTTTCGTTCGTTTCTAATTTATTCCTGAAGAGGAGAGTATCCTGGACCAATAACGTTTTTTTACTTAAATGAAAATATAAATATAGAGTTCTCCAAAAATTTTCAAAGTTCCCAACCTACCCTCTGTGACAGGTGTAGGGAGAGAGAATTGGGATCATTAATGATTTTTAATTATCTGAGTTAATTGATTAGTGATTCATTCTATGTGATCTTTGTAGACACCAACCTGCTTATCTCCCTGAAAAAATTCTGAATTTCCAAGACAAATAGAGTGTTCACAAAAGCTGCGTGACAAGAAATAACCCCAAATTTTGAAATGGCCTATGTAGCATTGAAAAAGCGTTATTAAAAAGCGCCTGCCAAGCTAGGTGGGCTGTTGAGCTTCCTCTCAAAGAATAATGTAGGCGAATAGAATCTGAACGTTCGAAATTGCTGGTTTCTTATACAGGGTGGTCCTTAATGAACGTACCACCCTTTCAATTTCGTTGGTTGTGGAGAAATCAAAAAACTTGTCGAAGTAACTCCCCTTATTTTTTTGTAAAGAATTCAGGAAAAATACTTTTGCGCAAAAAAATTGCGCGCAATTGTGCGCAACTGACACTAACTTTGTTTTTTCAAATACGAACCCCCATTTTTTATTGCAGATTCAGATTCTACGTCAAATTTCATGAGAAATTCATACCTGAATCGATTTTGCTTCCGAGTCTACCAAGGTAGCGGAAGCTTTGTTTTCACTTTTCAAGGACGAAAAAAAAAAGTTCTCCAAAATCAAATTTTCCACTCGCGTTTTGCGTTTTAGATCTTCCTGAACAATTTTGGTTCCGTGTCTGTCTGTCTGTCTGTCTGTCCGTCTGTCTGTCTGTCTGTCTGTCATGAATTCCTTGTAACGCGCATAACTATACGAAGTTATTGTCCGATTTCTATGAAATTTTCAGGGATTGTGCGGGTTGGTGTGTAGACGGTCCCCTATGAAAATCATCATCCCCGGACTGATAGAAGCGACTGCGCATGCGCAAACGTGAATTCCTTGTAACGGCCATAACTTCTACATTTTCCATCCGATTTCAATGAAATTCTCAGGGATGTTACAGATTAGTATTTAGATGGAACCCTATGAAAATAATCTTCTTCGGACTGATAGTAGCCACTGCGCATGCGCAAACGTTAATTTCCTTGTAACGGCCATAACTTCCACATTTTCCACCCGATTTCGATGATATTTTCAGGGATTATGTAGATTAGGTTGTAAATAATCCCCTATGAAAATCATCATCCCCGGACTGATAAAAGCGACTGCGCATGCGCAAACGTGAATTCCTTGTAACAGCCGTAATTTCAACTGTCCCCCGGGGGTCGCGGGTTCGAATCCCAGCCGAGGCTAAGTATTTTTTTGATCCAATCACATACATCTACTCACTTAATTTTTCATCCGAATTTGATGAAATTTTCTAGGATTGTCCAGATTAGCGTGTAGATGGTCCCCTATGAGTGGTACTTAGAGATTGGTGTTTTGAGATTTACAACTATGCATTTGATCATCTATATAATCGGGTTATGGATACGAGGAAGCTATGTGCCACACCCACTTGGCAGACGTTTTTTCATTGCGTGCAACTGGTACTTTTCGCGCGCAAAGTGACCAGGGTGCGCAAAAGTGAGTTTTTTTTAACCCCAAGTGTGGCACTTTTTTTTTCATTATTTTTGACGCAGAATCACGTGGTGAGGTCCTTTCTTCGATTTCATCGTTATTTTTCAAAATTTAGAAGGAAAAATGATGTTTTTGGGCTTTATTTCCCCTCCCCCTTCCGCAACACGGTTGGGGACCGGCTATGGCAGGATTAAAAATAAATGCCTCACTTCTAAATTAGAAAACAAAATAATATTTTGTTCCAATATTATTGGAAAGTAGATAGGTACTTACCTACTTTAATGTAAAAAAAAGCTTCTCATCTCAAACTTTTCAGAAAAAAAATTGAAAGTTACACAAAATCTCCGAAAAAAAAGGTAATAAAAAACTAAGATAGTAATAATCAAATTAAAAAATCACAGAAACTGCTCGAAATCACCTCTTTTTGCCTGCAGACAAGTAACAAGTAACTTTTAATTTTTTTTAAAGGTTTTTAGCTTTTTGATTTTTTTTTAAAATATTAAAGTAGTTCCTACCTATTTAGAGGAGAGCAATTTATTTTTAATCCTGCCATAGCCGGTCCCCAGCCCGTGTCGCGAAAGGGTGAGGGAAAATAAAGTAGAAAAACATTATTTTTCCTTCTAAATTTGGAAAAATAACGATGAAATCGAAGAAAGGACCTCACCACGTGATTCTGCGTCAAAAATAATGAAAAAAAAGTGCCACACTTGGGGTTAAAAAAAAACTCACTTTTGCGCACCCTGGTCACTTTGCGTGCGAAAAGTACCAGTTGCACGCAATGAAAAAAATCGATTCGGGTATGAATTTCTCATGAAATTTGACGTAGAATCTGAATCTGCAATAAAAAATGGGGGTTCGTATTTGAAAAAACAAAGTTAGTGTCAATTGCGCACAATTGCGCGCAATTTTTTTGCGCAAAAGTATTTTTTCTGAATTCTTTACAAAAAAAAATAAGGGGAGTTACTTCGACAAGTTTTTTGATTTCTCCACAACCAACGAAATTGAAAGGGTGGTACGTTCATTAAGGACCACCCTGTATATAGAGACAACATCAGGATTGATACATGTTTTCCAATTATGTCGATTTTGGTTTATTATTTTGATTATTTTCAGTCACACTGATTTTTGACATTTTCATGTCTTTGCTTTGGCACATGAACTGAAAAATCGTCACGAAAACATTGATGCTTGGGTACATGAACTAACAACCTTACTTCACTACCTTGTTGTGTAGTGGTTGACATGAAAATGCCCCAGTGTGTTGCTGACTCGTATGCAAGCATTTAAAATTGAGTTTATGATTTCGAATTTTTCTCTCCATGCCAACCACACCGATTTTCTCCATGATTGTCAGCCACTTTCATGTTTACCAGTTAGGCTTCTCTAACAACCAAGAATCAAATTTCGTATAAAATGCACCCACAACTTTAGGATAACCATGATCTGCTGGTAGGAACTTTCTGACAAAATTATTTTGGTTGTCAACCATGCGAGATAATACCATTGATAAAAAATAAACCGTTTTGTGTTAATTTACTTTGTACTAATTTTCGAAATATTTAGATACCCTCGTAAAATACCACTACACATTGATTTGCTAGAAATTCATCGGCAACTATTCTGGAACTAACTTCTACCTACGCCCCAAAATGGAGAAAATCAAGCAATTACATTCCATCCTGAGAAATCGATGAGTGAGAAAAATCAAGTTTGTACGTTAGCACATGGTTTGGCTTTGTTTATTACAATTTCATGAACGTTGTGGCTCCTATTGATCCGAATTCAATGAAAATTGTATGTTTTGCCTCGGATGTATTGACAGACTGTCACAGAATTTCCAGTACGCTCTGAAACGAAAAAAACGCTGCAAATTATTACTCAATGGTTTATTATTTTTCTATATAAATCACTCGTCTGCAAAGAACACGGCTTGTCATTGTTACCACCAATCAACTTGAAGAAAAACATCGATCGCATTTCGGTCAACTAAAAGATGAACGGAGATTAGGCCTCTTTTGCGATGCACACTCGTGTTTCTGATTTATCCTACGTCCGACCCTTAAATTCTCGTAGGGAGCGAACGGTTTGTCCTACAGAGCTCCGCATGGTCTCAAAAAATTCTATAAATTTTATGCTATCTTAAATTGATGGAAAAACAATACTTTTAATCAAACTTTTTTGAGTTAGGGCGTTTTCAAAATTTCAACCCTTAGAAGAGACCTACATCAACCAAAATGTTCGGGGCACAACTAGATGCCAAATGGAGCCTGTATACCATTAACAATTTATATTTGGAAAAAATACTTCACCGCTACAATTGATGGTATTGTACATAAGTAATTACATCACAGTATTGTATCAGCACTTTCAGCACTCAGCAGTCATGTCCATCTGGCTGCTTGTTATCAGGGTCCGAGATCCGACCCCGGACATTGGGGTGAGGGACAAGGTTGAATCACCTTATCCCACAAATTATGGAGGGAGGATTGTGCCTCTTCTGGCTATGCCATCAGTCGACGCTTCTCCTTCCCATGGGTTTCGAGTTCAGCTCCAAGTCCCACGGGGCCCACTTGCTCGAGCCGTGGCACGCCGTCGTGTGGCCGTAGCCCTGAATTTAGACCAGATGAATGATCCTCCTGTTAGGACTCGGGTGGTCATCCACTCCAGGATAAACAGTGGGTAACCAGCCCGAATCAGATCCTTGGCTGACTTTCCATGCCATATCCCTCTCCAGGTGATCGTTGCTCCAATCACCTTCAGTTGGTTTCGCTGAATGTTTGCAAGTGCTGCTGCAGCATCTAGTAATGCGTCAACTTCATATTTTTGAATTTTGGAAGCATTGATGTCTGCGAGTGATCTCTGGCCGGAGCCAGAGACCACTGAGACATCAATAATGAAGGCTCCTTTTGGTGTTACCACCAAGAGGTCTGGACGATAACCTCGCTGTTCCAGGTTAAAGTGTGGCTCTAGCCATACTGGCCATCCTTTACGGCGACCATAGGCTTCCAGTAGGTTGAGGGCAGAATTGTGACGGGCACACCTGGGTCTTAACACGGCTGGGCAAATCTGGAGCACATGCGAGGCTGTTTCGGGTGTTTGAAATCCCATTCGGCATAGATGGCTGATGCCGGTACGCCTGCCTCTTGTCCTCCTCACTCCTGTTGGCAGAGAACCAGAATGGACTTTCACCATACCCAACGACCTCCATCCCCATAGTTTTGCTGAAGGGTTCCTGATCCATGCCGTGCTAGCTCTGTTATCGCGTGATTTTACCAGTTCAGCCCCATCTGTAGTTTGATGGAGACGTTGTGCCCTGACAATTCGACGGTCGATTCTTGATGTCCCATTTTGTTGTTGGAGACTCGTCCCTCCTTCAAAGAGTTGTGTGTTTGCCGCCCCTACCCTATTAGATCTTATGGCTGGTATTTGGCTGAGCAATTCCATGACTCCAAGACCACCATCACCCACGGGTCCATGGATGTATGCATTAGCAGAGTCAAATGGCAGGCGCAACCATTTTCTCACATATCTCCTCTCAGATATATCCATCTGTTTTAGAGTTAAGAGCGTGGTACTTCCCAGCACTAATTGGTGAGTTAGTGAGGGTATGCCGTGGTCTCGTAACATTAGTAATTTCTGCAGAGGCTTCAGTGGTGCCCTATCAATTTTCTCAAGGATTGCAGTCATTTTCATTGACATGTTACGACACATACCCTGGGTCTCAAAAAATTCTATAAATTTTACACTATCTTAAATTGATGGAAAAACAATACTTTTATATCAAACTTTTTTGAGTCAGGGCGTTTTCAAAATTTCAACCCTTAGAAGTGACTTACATCAACCAAAATCTTCGGGGCACAACTAGATGCCAAATGGAGCCTGTATACCAAATTTCATCAAAATCGGTGAATGCTAAGTGAGGAAAGTACGGCGGACGGACGGGAAATTTTTTATTCGATTATTGGATTCTACGTTTTTGTTCGATTTTTGGATTCTACGTTTTTATTCGATTTTTGGATTCTAGATCCTACCTTGAAGCGTAAACCAAGAAATTTTTGAGGGGGGTTTAAAAATTTTTTTTCTTGGTCGATTCCAAAGGTTCATTATTGAAAATAATAAACCAAACGTAAAAGTTATTGATTTTGTAGGTTTTTGCCCGCTGCTCGAATAGTGAGAAATCAATAACATCGTCTAGTCAGTAATATAATAAACCTGTAGTACGTGGCTCTCATTTACGAATTGATTTAATTCAACTAAAATTTCAATTAAATAATTTAACGGATTCAACTAAATTGTCCTGGCGATAACTATTGAGAGTAGTCTTTCATTTTTATGGGTCAATTCTACTATTTATATTTTCGTGAGAGCTTTTGGCTGGCTCGCGTGGGCGTCCCACCAGCGTCCCAGGAAATTACGGCCGAGCTCGAGAGTGCATGTGCACCCGAGTATGGATAATATAAAGACACTCGATAGGTGGAGACGAGACTCCCAACGTTACAAGGATGTTATGTGAAACCATCTCTAATATTTCATGACATCATCATGTGATGAGTCGGATATTCGACTCAGCATCATTCATAAGCACTTCCACCGACAATAGAAAAACCGGTTCTCGATTCTCACGACCATGACAGTCGTACCTCAATGCTGATGAAGATATATATTTAAAAACTAAGTACCTACACACTTTCTTATTATTGTGATCTGAAAATTTCTACTTAGTGGGGCCAGTTTAGATTCCTTCCAATAATATACACTGTCCCAGAACCAACCGACAATGTCCGGTTCTTCAGGAATCGACTAAACAACTAATTTGTAATTACTTTCCTCTCTTAGTTTTTTTTTATCCTGCTTAAAGTGCAACTTTTTCAAATTTTGAAGAAAAAACTTAATTTTTTTATGAAATAACACTTTTTATTGCATACAAACATAATTTTCTCCCTTCAGATCTTCAATAAACAAACAATGGGTTACTGTTGGAATGCTTTTTTTTAAGCTTTTGAGGGGCTCTGAAGAAAACCATTTTTAACGGGAAAAATCACCAAAATGTTTGAAAAAACACAGATGTTGACAAATTTTCGTGTTTTAAGGAGAAAGACTATCTTAGAGTGGATAGTTCTTAGTGGAGTTCTGAACTGGCAAGGAGCTCATCATACGGCAAATTTATCGCTCTTTCCGATGATGTAAGGAGCTCATCATACGGCAAATTTATCGCTCTTTCCGATGATGTACTTAATCAATTTTCATAAAAAGGGCATTTTGATTAGGGGTAAAAAGAGTGCTATGAGAGAAAAGTTGTTGCAAATTAGTTGTAGAATCGGTTTCAGAAGTATTGTTGATTGGTTCTAAGACATCCTGTACAATCAACTTATGGTGTACTCTTACTAAAGGTTGACGTACATACAGTACCTCTGATAATTTTAGTGTTACTATGATTATTTCGGTAATGTTGAGGGTGTTCGGGATTGAAAAAACAACTACTCGAACGGAAAGTTTCTTTGAAATAATGTTATTTGGAATGTTGTAAATTCCCTTTGAGCCATTATTGGTTCCGTGCAGTCAGACAAACAAGCATCCAAGGTTATTTGAATATTATTTTAAATTTCTAGAAAATATTCGGGGCAGTTAGGGTGAATTACCGTAGCGAATCCGGATATTTACGTATCTGTCGGAAGAAGAACGGGAGCGGGAGCTGCGCGGCGTGACGACGAGGTCATTCCGCGTTCCCCACCAACAGCTGAGCGTCTGACTCACCAGTGCGAGTGCACTCAGTGACGAGTGGAGGCAATAATAACAAAGGGTCGTCAGACTAAGAAAGAATCTAGGTAGTAATCCACTTAGAACTAATAAATAAAAACTAATAGAATAGAATAGAATAGAATAGAACTAATAGAATGAACGAATTTGAACAATCTATACTAGAAACTAATTATTTTACCCAATGTTTGTGCTTTTAACAGCTTTTCAGAATTTTCAAAGAATAAAAGCTATTGGAATAGTCTCAAAATTTTTAAGATTTTGGGAAATTTGTTCGTGAAAACTGTTTTAGAACATTCTAATATGTTTTGTAGTACGTTTTCTAACACGAAGTTTGACACTTTTTCATATCTACGAGAAGTAAAATACTAGGTTTTTACTATTGCATTTGCGCAGCGGTTACTATCAATCTGAAAAAATGATTTTCATGGGGGATCAACTACACGCCAACAGTCCTTTAAAATTTCTGCGAAATCGGACAATTACGTCTCCTAGTCTTCCCCGTTACAAGGATTTCATGACATCCGTCACACACCAAATTGTTCAGAAAGGTCTAATCAATGCTTCCGGCTCTTTGGTAAACTTGGAGGTGGAAGTGATTCACGTTCAAGTTCTGATCATTTGCCGAAAATAGGCTAGACACTCAATAGTTATAATAATAATAATAATGTTAATATTATTATTTGTTAATATATTATCTCGATCTATTATCTTCGTTTGTTGCAAATTTTTCTAATTCACGTTCATTTTCTGGTCACTATGCAGAAATCGGTCAGTAAGATGATAATGAATCACATAATGCCAAACATACTTGTGAAAGTGGAAGTAATTTACGTACGTGCACTGATTGATTGATAATTTTATTCAAACAAGCAGTGTGAGATTTAGGACTTGTGGCCCTCTCTCACATCTCCCCTGGCATACAATGGGGGGTGCGTCTTATTTTGTTTAAAAATTTTTAATAGAAAGTAGACCTAATCCTGAGAATTTCGACACCAGCCGTTCGACTCTATTTGGTTGTGTATGTGTATGTATGTATTGTGTATGTATCTATGATTTTTTCAAAGTTTCGAATATTTATGACGTCACGTTCCCCTCACGCCTGGGCGGGACCCCCCAGCCAACTGTGACGTCGTAAACATTCGAAACTTTGAAAAACCATTGGGCGCAACCAGGAGCGTCCATTTTTGATACGACTATATATATATATTTATACTTTAGACTACATATTTTACGACTATATATTTTTAATTGTCTATATTTTTACTCCATTTCGATTGTGCGATGAAGAATTTTTATAAATTTACCGGACTACTCAAGTGGTTATCATTATTCACAACTGACCATTTTCATGCAGAAGTTAATATGCATTATCAATGTGTTTTCATCTACTCAAATAGAAAAATATATCAAGTTTCTTAACTAGGAATTTATGGAATGCCTAGCTTGGAAGAGCCTCCAACTACCTAATTGAACCTAAAAATAGACAAATACTCAAGCATAATATCCATATTTCAAAAAACAAAACTGGGTAGGTTGTGGGGGGATAAATGGGGTCACTGAAAATGAAAATAATAATAATTTGTGTGTTTTCGAGTAAATTTACAGAATATCTCCAAAAAGTTGTTGATTTGTAAAAGGTACCTACACTCTTTCATTAAATTAATATATCAGTCAGGTCTTGACTCATAAATGGCTTTATAAACGACTCGAGTTAAATTTCCAAGCTGAAAATTGAGCTCTAAGAGGTGAAGAGGATGTCGGATAGAACGAGGAAGGGCCACACAAAGACAGCTCGAAATGCCAAGGGGGCAGCCAGGGGCGTTATAATCTGTAATATCACTTGAAGTACCCCCATTGTAGCTTCTTCACGACCTTAAAGAGTCATTTCGACTCTATAGCCACGCACGACCCATCGACTTAGAGGAGAGGGAACCCTTAGTGAACTTTCATGGATGCAGTACCGTACTGATTATAATCTCGATACTACTTACTTGTATACTGATCATCACATCCAATGACAACATTACGACTTACAATATTCACAAAGGAGGCTAAGGTCTCGGAATGGAGAGTTATCATTAATTTAAGAATTTAGTTTACAGCATCGTGAAGGCTACTGGAGGTGAGTCAGGAAAGTTAGATCAGCTGTGTCAGTGAAAAACCTTACCTACTTCTCTCTTTTCCATCCATGGGTGCCGATACTCTGAAAAAGTAGTGGGAAAATGTTGAAATTATCGAAACTAGTTGGTTTATTCGACAGACAACTCAACTTCAAAGGCTTTTTTTTCTCCATAACAACTCAAAAACGTCTGCCAAGTGGGTGTGGCACATAGCTTCCTCGTATCCATAGCCCGACTGTATAGATGATCCGATGCATAGTAGTTAATCTCAAAACATCAATTTCTAAGTACCTTCCACTACCCTCATAGGGGACCATCTACACGCTAATCTGGTCAATCCTAGAAAATTTCATCAAATTCGGATGAAAAATGTAAATGTCATGGCTGTTACAAGGATTTTACATATGCGCATGCGCAGAGGCTTCTGTAAATTTTAAGGCCTTGATTTTCATTGGGGACCATCTACAACATAATCCGCGTAATCCCTAAAAATGTCATCGAAATCGGGTAGAAAATGTAGAAGTTATGGCTGTTACAAGGAATTCACGTTTGCGCATGCGCAGTGGCTACTATCAGTCGAAGGTGATGATTTTTATAGGGGACCATCTACAACCCAATCTGCATAATCCCTGAAAATTTCATCGAAATCAGGTGGGAAATGTGGAAGTTATGGCCGTTACAAGGAAATTCACGTTTGCGCATGCGCAGTGGCTACTATCAGTCGGAAGGTGATGATTTTCATAGGGGATCATCTAAATACTAATCTGTAACATCCCTGAAAATTTCATTGAAATCGGATTGGAAATATAGAAGTTATGGCCGTTACAAGGAATTCACGTTTGCGCATGCGCAGTCGCTTCTATCGGTCCGAGGATGATGATTTTCATAGGGGACCATCTACATACCAAACCGCACAATCCCTGAAAATTTCATAGAAATCGGACAACAACTTCGTATAGTTATGCGCGTTACAAGGAATTCATGACAGACAGACAGACAGACACACAGACACTGAACCAAAATTGTTCAGAAAGGTCTAAAACGCAAAACGCGAGTGAAAATTTTGATTTTGTAGAACTTTTTTTTTCGTCCTTGAAAAGTGAAAACAAAGCTTCCGCTACCTTGGTAGACTCGGAAGCAAAAGTTGTGAAAGAATGTTGAAATCATCAAAACTAGTTTTTTTTAACACAGAATGTGTTTTTGCGATGACCTACCGAAAAAAAATCGTCACGAAAAAGCGACAGAGAAAACCGTTACGCGCCTTTTACATATAATGATTTTCACGTGCAACCAAGCCGTTGGTAAGGAGCCGTTGGTATGGACTTTTCCTTGTAACTCCCGCAGTGTTCATTGCACAGAAATTGTTCACCATTCATTGGAAAGCTCTCAATTTATATAGTATTTTTCTTGTAGTTACATATTTATTTATATAACATTTATAGGATTTTAGACCAAATTAAATGTCTAACAATTATTTATTTTATTATTGCCAAAGACTCCACATTTATTATTGTTGTTTTTTATTTAACGGATGACTAGCATCGCAAAAACACATTCTGTGTTCCTATGATTTCATACAGAGTATGGAAAAAGAAATAAACCGGGGGGTGCAGGGAGGCGAAGCCCCCCGCCGAGGCGCAAAGCGCCGAGTTTTTACCTGATCAAGCCTTAGAAGTTGTCTTGTCTCTCGGGTAAACCAGCTAGTTATGATGATTTCGTAAAAATTTCTTTCTCTACTTTTTCGGTCAATCGAAGGTGAAAACAAGCCTTCGAAGTTGTCTTATCTGTCGTCTAAACCAACTAGTTTCGATTATTTCGATATGTTTGGGGTGGGGAGAAGAGTATTTTTCAGGTTTAAAAAAAAATTTAACCTAGAGGTTGATTGCATAATCTCCATGATTGGTGTTATGCACCATACCTACAAGGCCGACTACTTTACCATATTGCTAATATTTCGATTTTCTTAACCATCTTTGAAGATTTCTTTAAAAGTCCGCTATAAAATACGCATTCTGTATGAATGGACTTTTCCTTGTAATTGAGCATATTATGCCCGTGTGAAATCCAAATAAATTGATCTGGGATGGTAAACCGAACTGGCAAGGGTTTGAAGGCTCACAGAACCATACGACACCAAACTAGGATGGTTCTCGACGATTGAATCGCGTTGTACATGTGTGTGGGGACTTCATGTTCAAGCGATCACAAGGCAAGTTTAGTGATGGGAGCTGAAGTGAACTGTTGGACTCAAAATTACTCTCAACCAGCACTTGGAAAACACCAATGTTGGCTTAACGAGAAAGTGAGCAAGGCAGTGTAAATTAGGTGCCAATCTAGCAGAGAGGAAACGAAAAAAATGTTTCTGCCGAGCATTCATCTGGGAAGAGCTCCATGGCTCATCAGGCAGAGGCTGGTTCATGAGAGGATATTTCCAGTTTTGCGGCTCATATTCTCCGGGTTGATTAAAATGAAGCCTCTCGCTTCCTCTGGCCACCTCATCTACAATGGAAACATTTTGCTCTGACGAACGAAGAGGAATATCTCCGAAAAAGGAAACGAGATGAAAACCTTTGTAGGTGGTTGAGTTACTACCCAACAAGGGGCATACTTACGTGTGGGGCAGCCTTGCTAAAGTGTATCCAGCAAACTCTTGGCTTGATAGAATTTATGAAGCGTACTCAAAACAATAACAAGACAATTATTGGAAATGAGGTCAGAACTTCATTACACCTCTACTATCGAGCTTTCGGACTGTTATAATTCCGTCTCCTGGTCCTACACAATAAACAACTCGTCTTGGTCATTTCAACATCTCTCTCTGAGAGAAAACAACTGCCTTACACGAGTGTGTACTGTGATAAAACACCAAATTTTTAGATAATAAACAAAAGAACATGTGATGGACCTTCCACCAGCCAGACTACTTCCCCTTGGGGATCCTCTACTCTTGAGAATTATTCTTAAATCTTGAGGAATCCCCAAGCACAGGAGTGGGGAACTCCGATAAGTATTTTGCTTCCTAAGGCCCTTTGTACTGTCTGGTGGAAAGTCTTGAACGTAGTACTCTTGTGAAACGAACCTCTTGCTTTCTTACTAAACACCCTAAAATCTTGCCAAATTCAAATAGGTCAGTTTTAGCGCAATCTACAACTTCCTAAATTACATTGTTACTCAACTCAATAGGCTCTCTTCCCGTAAAGAGACGGGTACTGAGAGGAGCTTGTATTCCAAGTAAATAATGCATTGTTCTCGAACTCAATGAACTGTCTTACCAGTATGGGACAGGTACTGAGCGGAGCTTGTGTAGCAGCAAAATCAAAACTCCCATGTAAATTCTATCTTGATGAGCTGTCCACGTGCAGGTACTGAGTAGAATTTATTTATATTATCCTAATCTAAGGCGAACCGATGCAGAAATATCTTTGTACCACTAGCCTAACTCATTAGCACATCATTTTTTGTGCTATAACTGATCAAAATGAATTAATAAACCATTATCTATATCATCTCATATAGGGAAAGTTAAATAGTAAAACGAGATCCATCGGATCACGTTCTTACATGTACATATACCTACTGTTTTGGTACAGAGCTCCTCATTTTAGTGTGTTGGTAGGTTGACCATCTATCCTTTCTAGTTCAACAATACATACAGACTATATTACTATATATATAATATGTATACAATATATACATAGAATGAATATGAATGAATGTAAATAGAATGAATATAGTACAGTCTATATGTCTAGTAGTCTATACAGGGGCGGCTGCTGATAGGAGCATAGGCGCATGTGCACCCCCAGCCAATTAAAAAAGAAAAAAAAATCAAAGTTAGTTTCTCTGGGTTTGAAGAGTAAGTTGGCTAGTGACAGAAGACACGATCGTAGGCTCTGTGCTAGTTGAATCTACGCGCGAAAACAGTGGCGGGGAGATCCCTCTTTTCCGACCAATCAGCGGCGGTTCGCGCAAATCCAGTTTTATGCGCCTTTCTTGACTAGAGTCACGTGATTAGATGGAGGTGTGCTCGTGAGATTGACCAACCAGAGAGCACGAAATGTGACCTTGGGGAGCAGCACGGGGGCTGTGCACCTCGGGTGTGTGAGTGAGTGAATTTCCAATTTTATTATTTTGTCTTCCTGGCTCACTGGTTTCCCGGTTTCCTTATCGTAAACAAACAGAACTGATAAGGACATTTCCCGTTTTTCGTTTTCGGTCCACCGTTTTGTTCAAAGTAGGTATTGTGATTATTTAGGAGTGTTGTAGGTAATATGAATAATTCGGTGCATTACATTAACGTAAACTATTCGTGTTTGTCGGTCGTGGAAAAGTGCAACATTCCAGAAACAGTTGGAATTTAAAAACCGTGCAGATTCGTACCTTAAGTTTTAATGTCGACTATTATAAGAAGGTAGATTGGCTTTGTGGTTGTGAAGTGACTAACTGACAATTTTGCCTATTTTGTTCCACCAACCGAAATGAGGCTTGGGTTAAAGACGGCATAAGTGATCTCCCATAAAAAACGCATTGGCTGTCTCCCGTAAAAACGCTCTGGTAGATTTGCGTATATTGGGTCGTCAAAATATAATGCAACAACTCGAGAGTGCGCATCATCTCAATCTGATGCAAAAAACCAAAACGGTTAACAAAAATAGGTTCTCCTACATTCTGTCTCGAATCATCGTTAATTTTTCTTCCGAGTTGGACGATGTTTTGGATCGTCACGGGCAAATACACATTTCAGCTTTGCAGTAAGATGGATGCATTTCTTGGGTTTAGACCTTTGATGATTAAGTATTTCAGAATTTCTGTTAACCACTAGAGAACATTATTTTTCGTGTCTATTGCACCTACGTATTTACCTAGTACCGTTTGCAATTTTAAGATGGAAAAGTTACCAAGATTTATCCCATTTACATATCGTTGAAATTTCTATTTGGCAGAGAAAAGCACCTATTCTGTCCCTTCTCCATAGCTTCTCCTGATCTCCGTGCACCCCCTGAGTTCAGGGCAGGAGCCGCCACTGAGTCTATATTATAGACATATTCATTCCATTCCACTAGCTGAACAATGGGATATACTGGGGATTAAAACCGGAAAAAGCAGTTCTTGAAAAATTTCGGCCTCTGCTGTTCAACGAGTGAGTCCTTCACTTGTGTTAGCAACAAGGTTGACGTAAATACCTATCTAGCCTTTCTAGATCTGGAGACGTTTGGAAGAAGGCTCGTTTCATAGAGGACAAAGGGAGATTCCGTTAGCTGAAAGATGCATCAGCTCCCGTTCACCATCGACCGCCTTCAGGGAAATTGAATATTACGTATTCATTCGGAAATATCAATACTCGTCGTCCGTGAGTCCATGCAGGTAGCCAGAATTCAGTTTCCAATGCAGAGTTCATGTCATGCATTTGCTCCGGTAGAAAACCCACAGTCAATATTATTAAAATGGTAATAATTACATTTCTAATTGATTTTTATTACGTTTATTAATAATTGGTAGCATGTTTATATGAATTGATTAGCCACCATTCTACTATACTGCTTCTAAGTCAACTCATTGTGGAAGGATTATTTTCACGTTTAGGAAATTAAAACAAATAAATCCTTCCAAATCAAAATTTTCACTCACGCTATACGAGTTTAAACCTTTTTGGACAATTTTGGTTCGATGTCTGCCTGTCACACGGTTTGCAAATAATCCTTGTAACCGGCAGAACTGAACCAAGTTACAGTCCTATTTCGGTAAATTTTTCAGGGGTTGTGCATATTAGGATCAAGATCCTATCAATTTTATGACTACTGATTGATAATAGGTACCAGCCTATTATAACAAACATTGAAAACAAGTATAACGTCTACCGTTTCCATCCGACTGAATACGTTGAAATTCCTGAGATTGAAGTTATGATTTCCCACTATACATCGAAGCCACCAACTTGCCGTACCAACTTTGTAGAGTAATTTCCCTCAGTTATGGTCACAACCACTTTATTTGAGAAAGCGTAGCAACCCAAGTCTGGAGGGACAGCATTCAAAATCTTGAATAATTTCCAGTTTCATAATTTATTCAATATCTTATTGTGAAGTATTGAGGAATTTATCAGAAAAATACTCAATTATGTAGATTTTTACACCAATTTGTTCTGTATGTCCAAGTTGTTCGACGTGAGGTTTCTATACTGCCCACCCAACCTTTCTTTTTCTGGCGTTTTTTCTTTGATGTAGGAAGTATCCGATCTCCTACATGGAGACTCACCCTTTCTTCCAAGAGTGAGGACCTACACAATTTGTTTTTCTTCCTTCAGAGCCAGAATGTGATGGCAATAAACCGAACTAATAATCTGCCCACTTTCTCCTTCGAATGGTTGCCGGGCGACTGTGGGACAAAACGACCCGTGATCAATGGAAAATGTGTTGCTGGTCTTTTCAATGATCGAGTCGAATTTCACTTCCTGGACTCTGATTCTCATAATCCTACCTGAATTTCTCACGTCTTAGGCATTTTTCCTCATTGTAGAATATCATTTGCAAAATATAACGTTACGTAATTATGAACATCAAATTCTTTAAACCAAAACTGTAGCTGGTATAGTTCACAAGTCGAACCAGTATGGCACCACAACTACGTCGAAACTCACTTCAATATGTTGTATATCGGTAGGTATGTCGTTTTTGTTTGGTATCTGAAATCCAAAAAATTACTGGTAAAAAATTACTGGTAAGCGAGGAACTGGAAAGTTAAATCTGCGTGATTTTTGACATTTTATGTCTTTACTATGGCACATAAATGAAAAACGCTGCAAATTATTACACAATGGTTTATTATTTTTCTATATAGATCACTCGTCTACAAAATCACCAACCATCCAATATAAAAAGAAGAAAAAAAAATTTAAAAAAAATCAAAAAAAAGAAAAAAAATCAAAATCACCAACCATCGATCGCATTTCGGTCAGCTCTAATTTGAACGGAGTTTAGGCCTCTTTTGCGATTCACACTCGTGTTTTGATTTATATATATATATATAATTCAAAATGTACACTTAAATTTTCGTAGGAAGCGAACGGTTTGTCCTACAGAGCTCCGCGTGGTCTCAAAAAATTCTAAAAACGCTGCAAATTATTACACAATGGTTTATTATTTTTCTATATAATCGTCTATAAAGCCACCGACCATCCAACATGAAGAGAAACATCGATGGCATTTCGGTCAGCTTTAATTTGAACGGAGATTAGGCCTCTTTTGCGATTCACACTCGTGTTTCTGATTTATCGCACGATTATTATTTTTATGGTTTATTATTTTATTATTTATTATTATTATTTTAATGGTTTATTATTTTTCTATATAATCGTCTATAAAGCCACGGAGATTAGACCTCTTTTGCGATTCACACTCGTGTTTCTGATTTATCGTACGTTTATTATTTTTATGGTTTATTGGTTTTTAATGGTTTATTATTTTTCTATACAATCGTCTATAAAGCCACCAACCATCCAACATGAAGAAAAATACTTGGAAAATGTCACCCCACGCATATTTAAGCAAAAACCTCTTTTTTGGCCGGTTATTTGCCCATAACTTCTATACGAATTAAGCGATCGGAATAGTTCGACGTTAGGACCAACTAGACCCCAAATGGAGTCTATGTGCGAAAGATCGGGTTTTTTAGACCGATTCTAAAGCCTTTTATGGCCCGGACGGCGAACGGCGGACGGCGGACGGACATTTGGCAAATTTGGCAAATTTGGATTCTACGCACCTTGAAACGTAAAGTGACAAAGTTTGAGGGGGGGTTATAAAAATTTTTTGCGATACGATCACATAGGCTTATTATTAGAAATAATAAACCAAAATCGTCACGCGGGGATCGTTTCGCGGGGAGCGTTACGCGGGGAGCGTTACGCGGGGAGCGTTACGCGAGGAGCGTTATGAGGGGAGCGTTACGCGGAAATTTCTGATGATTTTCACGTACAACCAATCGTTCCTAGGGAAAACTAACTTCCTCATTTTCCACCCCACAAAAATCGTTCACCACTCATTGGAAAGCTCTCAATTTATTAAACATAAGACATAAAATGTCTCTCGTGGTTGCGTACTTGTACGAAAGCAGTATCCACCGTTTGTGTTTTCAAATGGAACCCCCCTTTGTACAATTATTAGATTAATAAGTGAAGCCTTTATTTCTGAATTAATCAGTTAACACAGACCAAGGAGTGACTTTGGGTTAACCAACTACACTCCTGCTCAAAATTAGTTTTTTTTTTTCAATTCAGGAGGCCTGAATATACCTGGAATCAGTGAAATTTTGACTCTCCACATTCCAATAATATGTCTAACTACACTATTCTCATGGTAGTATATGAGTCAGCTTTCATTTATCTGGTCACGTTTTCTTTGTCATGATTAAGTTTAGGAAAGAAAACGAGATAATAGGAAGTAGCGTTTCATTAAAAAGTCTTTTGTTACGAGCTTCCCCCGCTGAGGGGCGAATATCTCGTTCAGAGATTAGTCCAACAACGTCCAAGGCTATCAAGAAACGTTCTTTGTTCCGTCTGCATTTAAGGAGATGTAAATACTGCACTAATTCGTGCATAAGTAAGAAGAAAATATTCCAAGAGAGGAAGTTGTGAAGTATCATTTTGTGTAGTAGAAAGGTAAATGACAATTTATGTTTTATCGTTCACTGGTTTAAATTGAACGGTGTATTCCTTAACTAATGGGACGTCCCTTGGAATGCATGCATTACTTTAAAAAAATATATATTTAATAATTATGTTACCAATCAGCCGGTGAGTGTATTTGCAAATCCTTGTAACGGGTGAAAACGTTCACAGTTCCCGGATGGATAGCAGTCTCAACGCCATCTCCAAAACCAGCCTTCCAAATTCAATAAAATTAGCAGGAAATTGTGCGTTTGACTCTAGATATTCTCCTGTGAATTTCATTGTGATCGAATCATCGGTAGTCAGCGCTCTTTGCAAACGTAAAACTCTTTGCCATTGCCTCTACCTACCAACCATATTTTTGCTTCACGTAAACTTTATTTTGATGAAATAAAAGCTTCTCACTCAGTTCGACGAAATAAAGAGTTGTGGGTGCCTTCATTAGGAAATTCGAAGGAACGCAAAACTGAGAACAACTCAAAGAAACGAACAACGATCGCATTTTGGTCAGCTAAAATTTGGACGATGATCAAACACACTTGTGTTCCTGGTTTATCAAGTCCAACCATTAAGTTCTCATAGGGAGCGAATGGTGGGTCCTAACGGTTGCTCTGGGTGGTCTCGTTCGATTCTAAAAATTCAATAATATTTTTAATTGACGAAAAAACAATACCTTTTTATCAAATAATTTTGACATAGGGCGTTTTGAAAATTTCAGCCCTTTTTTTCAACCCTTAGAAGTGACTGACATCAACCAAAAGCTTCGGGGCACAACTAGACCCCAAATGGAGTCCATATACCAAATTTCATTAAAATCGGTCCATGGTAACTAAAGAAAGTGCCGCGAACGGTGGATGGACGGCAACATTTTTATTCGATTTTTGGATACTGTACTATGTACCTTGAAATGCAAACCAACACGTTTTGTGGGGGGGGGGGGGGTTAATTTTTTTCAATTTCGAAGGTTCATTATTGAAAATAATAAATCCAAAAAGTGTGCACAGTTCCTCGGATGGTTAGCTGCCTCTGCTCACGCTTAGCTTTCTCATTTCTTGTCTGATTTCGATCAAATTTGGCGGGTAAAATTGTTATGGAAACAAGGAATCTATGTGCCAAACTTACTTCTCAGTCTTATAATAAAATAATTTTCTTCTCACATTATTACCTTGTTCTCTAGAGTCTGACAAACTACTCTTGGTTTTCCATCTACAAAACCAACAAAAAAACCTGTCTATTGATGGAAAAGGCACTCGCCTTAATGAAGTGGGTCTGCAGGGTAAGAAACGACGAGGTTCGTCTTCGGAAGAAAATTGACGAGGGTCGCGAAGGCAGAGTGAGTGCTCCAAGTTGAGTGTCGTTGAAGGGGTGACCTCGGAGTTGTTCATCTACTTCTATCTCCCTGACTCTAGTAGACACCGAGCCTTATCAGAACACGCTCATCATCAACATTGAGTGCTTCTGTCGAGATACACGGTCAGGCAGTCTAGTACCAGGTGAACGGTAGGTCAGAGAAATCGCGATAAAATTTACACAGCTGGGGTTTTCGTAGTGACGTATTCACTTCTCTTGCGAGTTGATTTTCCTTGAGGCAGGTGAACTGAAAGTAATGCAATCGGCCTTGAAAGTAATGTTAATTATAGTATCATTCCTCGAACTCAGTCTACATCTATTAATCTAAGGTTTATGCACTTGATTTTTGCTTCCTCACAACCGAATGGAGAAACCTTGCATTCGTGCAGCAGGTCTAAAAATGTGGAACCCCCTAATCAAAATATCTGTTCGCATTTTTTCAGAGCTCTATGAGCAACATTGGTTTATGTCTGTCTTGTCCGTAACATAACTACACGAAATAATTGTCCGATTTGGAAGAAACTTTCAGGGTTGATTAGGTGTGACACATAGCTGCCTCGTATTCACAACCCACCCTTTTATTGTTTGGATGATCCAACGCACAGTACTTAATCTCAAAACATAAATCTCTAAATACCTTAAACTACCCTCGTAGGAGACCGTTTACCCTCAAACCGGCATGATTCATGAAAATTTCATCGAATTCGGGTGGTAAATGTAGGAGTTTTGGAGTTATAAGGTATTTAAGTTTGAACATGCGCAGATACTACTATCTATGTGGGAGAATGACTTTCATTGGGGACCATCTAAACGCCAACCCGCACAATATCTGAAAATGTCATCAAAATCGTATGAATTTGATTGCAATTGGAATTGAATCGATCTTTGTATAGTTTTTCCCCTTACAGGGATTTAATGACAGACAGACATGGAACCAAAATTGTTCAAGAAGGTCGCGAAGAAAACGCGAGTGGAAATTTTGATTTTGGAGAATTTTTATTGCCTGGAAAAGAGATAACAATGCTTCCGCTACCTTGGTAGATTCGGAAGCAAATTTATCAACATAATCGCAAACGACTTCCCAATCTAGTCGCTGTTTGTCAACTTGAAAATTGAAATCTACAATTTGATCATGAAACCCCAGTTTCTTATTTGAAATTTATAAGTGTACTCGTGCTTAATACTACAATAATTAAGTACAATATAAAGAGTACAATAATTAATAATTTTCACACTAACTAATTGAACATGTTTATGTTATGCTATGAGAGGAAGATATACTTTCCGTACACTTGGCATACGTGTTCAGTTAATCAATTCTCAAAACCATCGTCATGAAAATCACATTTCAAATTGTCAGAGAAACTCCGACACTAGATAATTTGCTTATGTACTCGTGCACCAATATGCTTGTATACCCAAGTTATTGTAAGTCAGGAACTGTTGTATTGTAGTGTCCTCCCAACTTGGCAGATGTTTTCGTACGACAAATTGCGATGCGACCTTGAGGGTTGCTGATTTAGAGAATATTGAGTTTCAACTCCTCCTCTGCTTGTAACCATCAGAGGAAAATTATTGTATAGTTGAGTGAATACTTACACATTGATAACTACTAAAGTTAAACTTCACGAATCGCACGTACATTATGAGGCCGTATGAAGCGAGAGAAACCTACTAGTTTACTTCCGACTCCTGTCGCCCATCATGTGAATTGACACAAACTGGAAATGTAGTGGCCATTCTTTATGATTGAAAGTTTCACAGAAAATCTCGAGGCTTCCTTAAGTTTTGACTGTACCTAATTGAGTCGTAAACACCATAGTGAGCCATAAAAGTGGACCTCAGTTGCAGCAAAATAAGAAAAACTCGTGTAATAGTTCCCCACCGAGCTGTTCATTGGAACCTGAAGTTATCTCTGCAGCTCTGTTACTGGTAATAAAGCCGTTGTTTCTCCTACAAAACTTAAGTAATAATTTTACAGTTTGTTAAAGAGAGAGTAGTGAAGAGACGTTAATTATATTCTTTCAGTTTTCCTTTCACTACAATATTGACACCGCATTGAAGCTGCACGGGATCTATTCCCGGGAAAATGTTTTGTAGTCTTCAACACTCGTGGGAGGACCCTGTAAATATTGCTCTTGGATGCCCAATCCTCCTTGGTTCTGTTTCTTATGTAGATACCCAAATAGCCTGTAAGCGTACGTCAGCTGTGACCGAGCGAGCATGTGTCTCTGGAGACGAGACTCGGACCGGTTGCAGGGGCGGTGAGTTCGAGGCTCGCCTCGGGAGCATATTTTCGGCCAAGTCGGTCGCAGTTTCCCCTTGTCCCAACTCAGGGCGGTGAGGCCAATGGGAAGCCATGAGCGAAATCATCAGAACAAATTCTGATCTTCCCTTAGGAAGACAGCTGATGACGTCCGCGACGCCAGGAATGGCAGTCGGACGAAAATCCAACCTGAAATGGTTGTTTATTTACTTACTTACTTTACTATTAGCGTACGTATCTTTTATGAGGTTCTTACCAAAGCTACTTGACGTAGAAGATAAAGTTTCGTCTCTGGTATAATAATAGAAAAAGGAAACCATGCTTGAACGAAAAAAATTCCATTCATGCAGTTTGAGCGAATTTTCAACAAAATTTTTCAGTTAAATACAATTAAATCCTTGGTCAAAAGTGAAAAAGGAAGATCCTAAAAATATACTCTCCTCGTCACCCCAAACGAAAAGACGTTACCTTTCCCATTTTATGCAGGTGGGCATAAAACAGTGCATGTCCTGTGAAGAACTGCGTAAGGAAGTAGTTCATTTTTCCATATTTTCTGTCAATTCATGTCTGTATGTTTAGCACCAGCCGAGCGGCTCATTTTCCTTCACATTCTCCTCCCATATCTCTTGCCAGTTTGCCATTATGGCTCTCCAAGACTATGCAGGACCTGACTCCTTCATCCCTTCTGTCGAAGATTCTCTTCCTATCTGAAACCATGATGTGTTAGAAATGAGAGGTGGTGGAAGAGGAGAAGGAATAAGAAGCGCGTGAAAACGAATTTGCGTCAGCATTGAAAAATCCCACTCACGTGGGAAAAGAGTGAAAAAGAGATTGTTCAGCCTTGACGTCACTTTTTATGGTTTTCCAAAGCTAAATCCGATTCTGAACTCTAAAACAACAAAATGCCAATCCACAATAATAACCCAATGGGTATCATTTCAGTCCATATTTTAGGTGCTAAAGTTAACTTCAAGTTTGTGTGTAATCGGAAATTTGGATTGTGAAAAACAGGCTTGGAAGATTTCACTTTCTCGCACATTGGGGACCATCTTGAGCATAAACCACATAAACCTTGAAAAAATGGCATCAAATTCAGTCGGTGATTTCGAGTAGTTATGCCCGGAACAAGGAGTGACAATGGACAGACAGACAGATCGTCAGGCAAACACTGAACCAAACCAAACTTGTTGAACAATTTCTTGATTGTGTAAATGATGGAAATTTTGATTATAGAGTATGTATCCATTATTTAATTTATAACAATGCTCCTCTATCATCAATTGTGGGACAGCGGTGTGGCTACGGTCGTTGGGGCGTCGTTGTTTGGCGGTGGACTTTGGACCGACCTCTGCGGGGATCGTGGGTTCAAGGCTCATCGCCGGCAGCGTGCGTTTTTCGGCGGCCGGTGCTCTCATCGCCCCCCTCGTCCAAACCCAGGGCAATGAGGCAACGGGAAGCCATGAGCGAAATCATCAGAACAAATTTTGATCTTCCCTGCGGAAGACAATATTCAATGATTTAAGACGACAAGGATGACATGAAGACAATTTCCGCGACTGCCAGGAATGGCAGTCGGACAAAAATCCAACCTGAAATGGTTGCTTACTTTACTTACTATACTTAGTATCATCAATAGTAAAGAAGCAAAAAATGAATGAGAATTAGGTCGTTATCGTAAATGCGTTGTTCAAAGTGCTATCAGCCTTTCCATACAGAACTAGAAAACTTGATTGCCAATTCATCTTCTTAGGACGTCCCACAGTAAGACTTGGGCGTCCTTATGCGATCGATCTGGCGTAAAGTTGGACAACACTCAACGAAAAAAAAAATAACCACACACTAACTAATCCGTTTTAGACCATTCTGAATCCAAATCCGCGAAAAAAAACCATAGGTAATGTCTGTTCTTGTGTATGTGTGTGTGTGACAAAATCTTGTCGTCTACCCAGGCCTTAGTTTTCAACCGATTTTCGTAGTTCTTTTTTTATTTGATGCGGAAATCTATCTAGTTGTGCTCTACGTCGACGGAATTTTGAATTCTGCCTTTTAAAGGGGTGAAAAGGGGGGGTTAATGATTAAAAAACGTGCGTTTGCGGGCATAATCTTGTAAACTCTGCCCAGGCCGCAATTTCCTACCGATTTGGGTTTTTCTTTTTTGTTCGACTCAAAAATCTTCCAAATTGCACAGTATTTCACCAGAGTATTAAAATTAGCATGGGGAGGGGGAGAGTAGGGGATAATATTCACAAAATATCCGATTTATAAATATTTCGGCTCCTTTACTTACAGCTTACTAATTGTACCCAAGCTTTGAAATTGAGGAAAAACTCTCATTATACCTTCGAATTTTCATGAATTATTCTCTTCACCACCATGGAACTAAGAGTGGTGCCACCATGGTGCCAGGGCACCATAAACTTTTTTTTTTTTTTTTTTTTTTTGGTGTTTTATTTTGAATACAGACGTGAACTTCGACGGACTGCCTACCAAAACTAATAGATGAAAGTTCAACGTTACGACGTATTTCCGCTTCCAGTTGTGGGGGGGGGGGGGGGTGAACTCAAATTAGCATGTTGGGTATCGTAGATCATGGATTTTCAAAAGCTCTTCAAATTCGATGCTCCCATGCCGCTAGAAACGTTATAGCGGATAAGGGAGAGTTGATGGGAGGGGGGGAGGAGACCACTATTTCTTGCCTGAAATACTAAATAAATTACATCGAGTGACATTTTTGTCGCTAACCAACTGGTTTACATTGATCTACCACTTATCCAATGGGACGTCCACTGGAACGCATGCATTACTTAACAATGTGTTTTTCATTGAATCGTTTGCTGGTTTCTTGTAAATCTGCGACTTATGTATTACTCAGAAAATCCATGGTTATGAATTGAATGCTCACTGATTGGAGATTGGAAACTAGCGAAATTAGTATAAAAGAACTGCGATAGCCTATCAATCATTCAACATGCCTGTAGTCACAATGGCTGACACCGCGGTACCATTGTCAGGCGCCCTAGTTACACAGAACGTGACTAGTCTGTTCAACAAATGATTTATGAAGATCAAATGATTCCATCCAGTTCGAGTTATGTACGTATTCATGTTGAACTTGAGCCTGATTACAAAAGTGGCGTAACCCTTGGTCTATTCTTCATTCTTCGTCACCTGGACATAAACTGAGTTGATTTGGTTGTCCATCGTAAGTAAATGAGTAACCATTAGCAAGAGAGATAGATCCTCTGTTTGGATAATTATTGTTAGTTTTATCTCATAATTAGCCTCGCAATGAGAGCTTCTCTAATAAATGATCACCCTCACTTCTGAAGGAATGTGTACTTTCGCATCACTACTTCGTTTCTCATTTCTTAGTGCCCCCATGAGCGCTCAAATTTTTTTTTAAATTTATTGCGCTGTCACTTGTACGAACGAGCGTCACTCTTATTTAAAAATTTGGACTAAATTGGCTCTACAGTGGCTTGCGTGGAAGTCTGAAGATATTACAAGAAAAGACTGATGGACATGGAATCTAAATTGCAGAAAGAAAAAAATGTTTACCCCCTCAAGGGCGCTTTTACTTAATTTCTACTTTTCTACTTACGAGGTGAGGAAGGCTGAAATTAATTTCTGAGTGAACCTCCAGTACGATGCAGAACTTACAAGACGTCCTTTGCCAGCTCTTGAACTTCAACCAATTCTCCAATCTACCGAAACTACCACACCCACAGCTATAATAGTGATGTTGGCTCTTCTTCTTTTTGCTTTCAAGGACGACGTACTTGGAACTCCCCATTCGACTTTCTTCTCCCGTTTTCTCCACTATTATTCGGAATCATTCCTTTTTTGGCTGCGAGCCCCCTGGCCCTTGGCCATTGTAACGCGCCCAACCAGCATGATTGTCCCCCTTTTGAATTTATACTCGGCTCACCCCTCGAGAAGGAAGGTCCCTAAGGACGGAGCAGGTTCCTGCGTAAATCTGTATTGTCTCTTATGGGATTTGCAAATACCGCCTCATACCTAGACACAATCTCTGTTTCTTAGAGAAATTTACAAAAGCGAGAAAAATGAAGAGCTTCGGGGCACAACAAGACCCCAAATCCAGCCAATTTCCAAAATGTCATCAAAATCGGTTTATGGGAACTGGGCAAACTGCCGCTACGGCGTTCGGCAGACGGATGGAAAAGATTCCAACGGTTCATTATAGAAAATAATAAACCAAAACGCTGCAAATTATTACACAAAGGTTTATTATTTTTCTATATAGATCATTCGTCTGCAAAGAACTCGGCTTTGCCATTAATACTACCTATCACGATGGAAAATCTACCTATCACCTATTGATGGAAAACAATAGGTACCTTTGTATCACAATTTTTTGAGCTAGGGCGCTTTCAAAATTTCAACCCTTATTTTTCAACCCTTAGCAGTGACCGACATCAACCAAAAGCTGCGGGGTACAACTAGACCCCAATTGGAGCCCATATACCAAATTTCATCAAATCGGTTCATGGGAACTGGGCAATATGCCGCTACGGCGTTCGGCAGACGGATGGAAAAAATTGTATTCTATTTTTGTATCCTTCATACCTTGAAACGCATACCACCAAATTTTGAAGGGGGCTCTTGTTTGGTTTATTATTTTCAATAAAAAGCCTTTCGAATCGAGCAAGAAAAAAAAAGTAACCCCCCCCCCTCTAAATTTTACGTTTCAAGGTATACGTAGAATCCGAAAATCGAATAAATAATTTTCTGTCCGTACGCCGCACTTTTCTTAGCAACACTGGACCGATTTGGTTCAAATTTGGTATATGGGTTCCATTTGGGGTCTAGTTGTGCCGCGAAGCTTTTGGTTGATGTCAATCACTTCTAAGGGGTGAATATTAAGGGTTGAAATTTTCAAGAGTGCCCTAGCTCGAAAACTCTCTAAATAAATATATTGTTTTTTCTCCAATATGAAATAGTATTGAATTTTTAAAAATTGTTGAGACCACTCGGAGCTCTGCAGGACAATCCGTTCGCAACAACAAACTTTTCGCTCCCTAAGAGTACTTAAGGGTTTTCCTTCGATAAAACAGAATCACGATTGTGATTCACAAAAGAGGTCTAATCACCGTTCAAATTTTATGTGACTAAAATGCGATCACTGTTCATTTCTTCGATTTGTATTCAGTTTTGCTTTCTGAGCAACCAGTTATCAAATTTCCATATGAAGCTCTCTATTTGTGTGGAGCGTTTAGTTACTGATTTACTAGATTGTTTTCTTGCTCGATTTCATGAAATTAATAAACCAAAATTGGTGTTGAAAACTTTCATTATAAAGGTATTGTTTTTTCATCAATTTAAAATAGCACTAAAATTTTAGAATCGATTGAGAAGTATTTAGGTAACTTGTAAGGATTTCGATGTCGGACGAGTACCTAATAATAAGCCAGATACACGAGCGAGAAGCGCAATATGTTAATGAAACTTTCTGCTAATTTAATTTATTATGGTGCCTGCTTGTGGCAATACAACCGGAGTAAATTAGAACGTTTCTATTTTAACTAAAATAATGAGTTTTAGGTCATCATTAGTAAGAAATACTAAACTGCCTCAATCAGTGTTTGGTGATCATATAACAAAAAAACAATCGACTTTAACTTTCTATTTAATTATTTTTGGAAAAGTAACTTAAAAATTATACAAAAATGTTCTAAATTACTCGGTTTAAAAAATTGAAATAGGTCATATAGTTTCTGTAAGATTGTCAGTGATTATTAAAACATTATCAGTACTATGGTCAAAATGCATATTATAAGATACAGGCGGGATTCTGTTGTAAAGCAATAAATGAAACATGATCTTGCGTCACCTCATATGACACCACATGACCTCTACAATTATTGTGACAGTTTCCTGAACTGTCACTGTTGGTGCAATTGATGAATACTAAAGATAATCCGTCACCAATCATCTTGGAGCCAGATTATCCTCCAACTTTAAAGTGTCTTCCAGCTACTGGATTGTCTAAAACCGTTGATGAATGTATTAATTAATTATATTCAGTCTGCTTCAGCAGGTTACTTTTCCAAGACTAGTGAGTGAAATTTGTTTAATTAAAAAAACAAAAATTAAAAAAAAAAATAAATAAATAAAAAAAATAAAAAAATAAAAAAAATAAAAATAAATAAATAAACAAATAAATAATAAATTTGTTTGTTTGTTTTGTTGTTTTTGTTTAATTTGTTTATTTGTTTATTTGTTTAAAACGAAATGTATTATCCATTACACACTTTATCGATCAACTGCAAAACGTTTACTACTTCAACTACTTTTGCAAGATTTCACATTGATTTCTTGTTATTTACCCTTACCTATGAATCTGTTACAGAGCACTTGGAATGGGCGATTCAACCAAACTTACAGGCACAACCAGTCCGCCTATAAAATTGAAGCCGTTTAACCACAGTAATCAATCAAAGTAAGACTTCTAAGTTTTTTTGATTATATTATATAACAATCAAATCACCAAAACAGAAAGCAAAAGGAAATCAACAACCGTATGATCCCGACGGTTCGTCAATACAACTCACTCAGTGAACTTGTCCTCTTATTTTTAATCAAGAGGGCTGAGTTATAAAGGTTTGAGCGGAATCGGTGTAATCATTTCCGTAGTAAAAATCACCGTAGGCGAGAGATAAGAAGCCTCTCGGTCTATCATAGATTACTCTTTCAACTGTCGTCTATTCAGTGAGTGAAAAGAGATGAGCTGGTATAACAGATTTATATAACTTATCGCACTCACCAACTTTTCTTCACACCAACCTCGACTATATTTCATGCAGCTGCTGCAGATGTGATGCGATGATAGAGGAAATCTCAACGCTTTTATTTTTATCTTCCATTCCACACTCTCCCGAAAGCTTTTTCAGTATCCGCGACACTTCAAACAGCCTCCTTTCCTGATCTTTTTTTCTAGAAACACCACCAACAGGCCAATTCCTAGGGGAGTGGGAATTTAGTTTTTGTGCATCGTGAAACCAGTTTACCGTGTTTTATGAATATTCTAGAGCGTATCCACTGTATGGAATGCCAATTTACTTGCTTTGTTACTTTTTTTGACATGGATATGTCTTTTGGCTGGGGGTCAATGAGTTTTTCGCGACACTTTTTTTGACATGGATATGTCTTTTGGCTGGGGGTCAAGGAATTTTTCGCGAGACTTTGTTTTGCCACAAAAAATGCAACGTTTGGCTGTCAAGGAATTTTTCGCGAAAATTTGTTTGCCATAAAAAATGCAACGCGATACCAGTAAGCAAAATCATAACTACGTATAGGTTGCTATGAAGCAAAGTTCTCTAGAATACTGCGATATATTACGTGTGATCGGAGAGTTTTTTTTTTTTTTTAACAAAATTTAATTTTCAAATTACACCTACAACAATGGACATATCCAATATCCATAATCTATTGTGTTTCCCTCTAAGGGAGAAATTTATGTTGCATACTTAATTTCCAACTTCACAAAACTCATTTATTTCCTATATCTTACCTCTTCTTTGATACACCATCACGGTGATGGTGTATGGCATCACCTGGCTCGCTGTTGGGGTTTTTTTTCGCTCGTTTGTCGAACTCCTTCTCGGAAAGTTACAATAATCTACCGTACGTGGCATAAATGCAATGCAATTACATGGAAGCTAAAAAATAGATACCCATTATGGATGTTCCAACGTCCCCCACCCCCCACTCATAATATTAGTGAAACTAAAATGTTCTAATATCTATTTTTCTAGAAATCTTAAACTTAACTCTACTTAATTTATGCAAATATTGCTTCTTCACTGCTGAAGGTATGCTGTTTATTCGTGCAGCAAGAAAAATATGCCAAGTTGGGTGCACTGTAAGTTTTACTCCTTAATACATGAAATTAATTATGGAAATAGTCGCAAAATCGGGTCTAGGAAAACTTGTTTATCTGCAAGAAGTACGAAAATAAATTACGACTTTGATGGAATTTTCAGGGAATGTACCGGTTAGTCCCAAGACAGGAGTTTCATCGCTGTTGAACGGTAGAGAATAAACGTGAATTCCTATAATTTCTCAGTTCCTTGTAGTCCCAAATCACTAAAAATCCGGTGGGTATTTAGTTGTAGGCTCCGAGAAGATTGCCTGTGTGCAAGTATTTCAAGGAAATAGAAGAAAATGCCCTCAAGAGGTAGGCCAATATCCTGATCGGAAATTTGCCGCGATGCGGTGTCGATCAGAGTTCATCCAATCACAAGCCGTCAGGAAGTTGACGTTTTCCACAGCCCACCGCTAAAGTGAGCTGGGAAATCGATAAGTTTAGTTTGAAGATCTTGACTCGTCAGAAATGTTGAGTTTTAAAACTTCACTTAAAGTTCCTTTTTCTTAAGGCGCTACTTTTAATAATATTTTCGTAATTTCCATCAAAATAGGGGAAAACATTGACAGACGTTATGGTTGATGTTAACAGATGGTGTGGATGTTGCTTCCGAGTTACCAAGTTAGCGGAAGTATTGTTTTCGCTTTTCATGTTTAACAAAAAACGCTGCGAATTATTACACAATGGTTTATTATTTTTCTATATAGATCACTTGTCTACAAAATCACCAACCATCCAATATGAAAAAAAAAAAAATCAAAATCACCAACAATTGATCGCATTTCGGTCATCTCTAATTTGAACGGAGATTAGGCCTCTTTTGCGATTCACACTCGTGTTTTGATTTATATATATATAAATATTTCAATTTAAACCCTCAAATTTTCGTAGGGAGCGAACGGTTTGTCCCACAGAACTTGGCGTGGTCTCAAAAAAATTCTATACAATCTTATATTGAAGGAAAAACAATACCTTAATATCAAAATTTTTTGAGTTAGGGCGTTTTCAAAATTTCAAAATTGATTTTGGAACCCTTAGAAGTGACCTAAATCAACCAAAAGCTTCGGGGCATAACTAGACCCCAAATGGAGCCTACATACCAAATTTCATCAAAATCGGTCAATGCTAAGTGGCAAAAGTGCCGCGTACGGCGGACGGCGTACGGCGGACGGAGTACGGCGGACGGACGGCCAAATTTTGGTTTATTATTTTCAATAATGAACCTTTGGAATCGACCAAGAAAAAAAAATTTTTAACACCCCCTCAAAATTTGATGGTTTACGTTTCAAGGTACGTAGAATCCAAAAATCGAATAAAAATTTGGCCGTCCGTCCGCCGTCTGGCGGCACTTTTGCCACTTAGCATTGACCGATTTTGATGAAATTTGGTATGTAGGCTCCATTTGGGGTCTAGTTGTGCCCCGAAGCTTTTGGTTGATGTAGGTCACTTCTAAGGGTTCCAAAATCAATTTTGAAATTTTGAAAACGCCCTAACTCAAAAAATTTTGATATAAAGGTATTGTTTTTCCTTCCATTTAAGATTCTATAGAATTTTTAGAATTTTTTGAGACCACGCGGAACTCTGTAGGACAAACCGTTCGCTTCCTACGAAAATTTAAGGGTTTAAATTTAAATATAAATATATATATATAAATCAAAACACGAGTGTGAATCGCAAAAGAGGCCTAATCTCCGTTCAAATTAGAGCTGACCGAAATGCGATCGATGGTTGGTAATTTTGGTTTTTTTTAATTTTTTTTTTTTTTTTTTATTATTTTTTTTAATTATTTTTTTCCCTTCATATTGGATGGTTGGTGATTTTCTAGACGAGTGATCTATATAGAAAAATAATAAAACTTTGTGTAATAATTTGCAGCGTTTTTATTCGATTTTTGGATTCTACTTACCTTGAAACGTAAACCATCAAATTTTGAGGGGGTATTAAATTTTTTTTTCTTGGTCGATTCCAAAGGTTCATTATTGAAAATAATAAACCAAAAGTGGGTGTGGCACATAGCTTCCTCGTATCCATAACCCGATTGTACAGAAGATTCGATGCATAGTAGTTAATATCGAAACATCAATCTCTAAATACCTTCCACTTCCCTCTTAGGGGAACATCTACACGCTAATCTGAACAATCCGGAGAAATTTCGTTGAAATCGGATGGAAAATGTAGAAGTTATGGCTGTGGCAAAGAATTCACTTTTGCGCATGCGCAGCAACTACTATTAGTCTTGGGGAGATGATTTTCATAGGGGACCATCTACACGCCTATCTGAACAATCCTAGAAAATGACATCAAATTAGGATGCAAATGTAAGTGTTATGGCTATTAC
This sequence comes from Apolygus lucorum, assembly GCA_009739505.2. Taxonomy (NCBI): domain Eukaryota; kingdom Metazoa; phylum Arthropoda; class Insecta; order Hemiptera; family Miridae; genus Apolygus; species Apolygus lucorum. Next base: position 62,763,913 of record CM019179.2, read on the forward strand.
TAGGATTTTACGTTTGCGCATGCGCAGAGGCTACTGTCAATTTTAAGGCCTCGATTTTCATTGGGAACCATCTACAATCTAATCCGCATAATCCCTGAAAATGTCATCGAAATCGGATAGAATATGTGGAAGTTATGGCTGTTACAAAGAATTCACGTCTGCGCATGCGCAGCGGCTAGTAACAGTCCGGGGATGATGATTTTCATAGGGGACCATCTACACGCCAACCCGCAAAATCCCTGAAAATTTCATCGAAATAGGACAATTTCATGATACACAGACCTACAGACACACAGACAGACTGACAGGGGACCAAAATTATTCAGAAAGGTCTGAAACGTAAAACGTGTGTGGAAATTTCGATTTTGGAGAACTTTTTTTCAACCTTGAAAAGTGAAAAATGCATCCGCTAACTGTGTAGACTCGGAAGCAACATTATCTCAAAAATAAAAATTTTCACTCGCGTTTTTAGACCTCCCTGAACAATATTGGTTTCGCGTCTGATTGTCATGTGAAGTTTGTGTGTCCGCAATTCATTGTAACGGGCATAACTATACGAAGTTACTGTCCGATTTTGATGAAATATTCAGGGATTTTGCGCACGCCCAAACGTAACACCCTTGTAACAGCTTATTTTCAGGGATTGTGTTGTTAAGACTCTGGCTGGATTTTTATGATTGTCATCTCATATTACGATAGAATTTTTGAGATTAGGTACCTATTATGCATCGGATCATCCTTACAGTCAGAATATAGCTACGAGAAAACTAAAGCCACTCCTACCTGACAAACTTTTTTATTTTGGGTACTTTATTTTCTCGAAGGGTTTATTTCAACGAGTTTAAAAGTAGGTCTACAGTATCAAGTAACTAAGGACTTGTGATACTCACGAGTACTGGCCATTTTATCATAATCATGAACAAACCAACACTTACTTCGAACCGTCTGAGTTTATATTTTTTACTGGAGCGGTTTCATTTTGGTTCATCATTTTCAATAATGAACCTTTGGAATCGAGCAAAGAATTTTTTCTTTTACCCCTCTCAAAATTTAATGGTTTACGGTTCAAAGTACGTAAATTCCAAAAATCGAACATTTTGCGGTCCTTCCTAGGACCGATTTTGATGAAATTTGATGTATGGGCTCCATTCAGTCTCTGATTGTATTGCGAAGCTTTTGGTTAGCGTCAGTTACTTCTAAGGGGCGAAAAATAGGGTTTGTAATTTTCATAACGTACCTTGAAAACCCTACCTACGTACCCTACCTTGAAAACTCTTTATATAAAAATGTTGTTTTTTCATTGATTTGAGATAAAATTGAAGTTTTAGAATCGAATGAGACCACCCAGAGCTCTGTAGGACAAACCGTTCCCTACCCATGAGGACTTACAGGATGGACTAACAATTAATCAGAAACAGAGCGTGAATCGACAATTTTGTTAACAAAGTCTAACATCTAAATTTCAGCTGATTAAATTCTTTGAATGGAGTTATCCGGTTAAATCGATTCTTTTCTTCGAATCTCAGTCTTCATGTCTCAGAAACCAAGATCAAAATTCCGTGATGGTGGGACTCACAGCTCTCGGATAGCAATGCTATTGCTAGTAGGCAGTGTTAAAAGCCAAGTTCTATGCAGACCGGTGATCTATACAGTAAGAGACGTTGGGTAATAATTTGCAGCGTTTTGTAAGGTGAATAACTTCTGGCAAGCAGTATGGAATAACCTGGTCAAACAGAATTAGTTGTTGTGTAACTGCTTATTGAGCAGCACCACTTTTGAACTTCCCAATACGAAATTCTATTTCCACTGTCATGTTTCCACTTTATAAATTGACAAAGAGCAGTTAGTTTGTAAAGTCGACCGCAATAATGTTGATGATTTTCACTTTTATAATTTTCACGTGAGGAATTCATGCCAACTTGAAGTCTTTCAAATATAAAAGTACCTCATAACTGACGTTATGAAGCAAATTCAGTTCACATTGACCAAATCATTTGAAAATTCCATAACTTTGTTATTGAAGGTAATAAATTACAATGACTACGTAAGGCGTTATAATTCATGAACCACAATTCTACCTGCATTGTAAAAATATCCGTTGAGTCCTTCTCGTGTCTTAATTTCTTCCAATAACAGACACTCGTGATAATTCTCACTGATCTGTTTATCAACCTTCGATAAGGTCAGAGCTGTTGACCCCGTTTCATTTTTATAATATTCATCGTTTTCTCTTCTCCCCCCTTTCATTTTATGACGATGAACTATCTTGTTTATTCTACCTGTGAATTAATTGGACATTTTTTCTTCTCTCGTTTTATAATAGTATTCCTATCTTGTTTAAACTTTGATGGGTTTCAGGGGAAAACGTCTGATTTTACTTTCACCGTATTAAACAACAGTGTCACCGCAAAGTTTTCATTCCTCATCGAGAAATTTACATGGAAATCATACTTTCATACCCGTTTTCCCTCGGTGTAAAAAAATATGACGAAATGATACTTTTGCTTTGCTTTATTTGGCACATTAACACTCGGAGTCATCGCTGAAAAAGCGATGTTTATAACTAATTTAATAAAAATTGGTATACTAATCGTAATTAGTACGCATGTGCAGAAGTGAATTCCTTCGAAACTACTTGTAGAATTTCTCAGTTCTTATTTGTCCAAAATCGCTCACTCTTCAGACAGCACGACTATCAGTTCCGGGATGGTCTCCCGGATTGTAACAACAATGTTGATTTTGATTTACATTTATCATTGTGACTCTTATTTCAATATTAGACTAACTAAATCTTCAGGTGTTGAAGGGTGAAGTTTTTACTGATGAAGAGTTTTTTTTAGAGTAATCTTGATACGTCAATTTCTCACGATGTAACACCCCGATTTTTGTCCAATTCAGAGGGTGATTAGAAGTTCGTCCCAGAAAAGTTGTTGATTTGTTAACCCATTTCAAGCCGAGGGTAGAAATAACAGAGTAATGGGAGGAGGAGGATGAAGTATTTTACAGAATGCCGGCCGAAATAAGGCATCATTTTCTCACTAATCGAGAGCAAAAATGCTCCAAATTTTATGAATTTAACATTTTCTAGGATTTGATAAGTCTCAGTTTTCCGAATCGATATGATTTATCCATTTAATTGTTTAAAATCTTTAAAAAATCTACGTAAAATGTAAAAATCTATGCATATATCTATGCTATGAATCTGTTTCGACTCATGGCCTAGAACGCTCATCCGCTCAGGATCGAATTTGAGCCACCATAATCACGCTTTCGGCCAAAAGGCCTCTTTTCCAAAAAAATTTCCCAAATCTCGAATGTCGAAGAAAATGTTTTTTGAAAAGTTTAGGAATAGCATGAACGAGAAAAAATTATTCTACAAAGATTTTCCAATATTTCAATATTCAAAAAAATCATTATTACGACGATGCAAAAATGCATCAGTGACCGGAAATGGGTTAAGATACAATCCAATCATTAGATAAATTCTGGGAAAATGGCAAAATAACCTGAAAAATCGACGTAGGTATATGTCAGAAAATATTGCGTTACAAACGTAGGAAACCTTGGTCGTGAAGTTTCAGAATTCAGGTTCCAGCAAGATGTACGCTATTACTTCCGAACCAATAAATTCTATATACTCCACATATTCCGAATATACCGCATAGTTTTAAGGTAGCACTTACACAAAAAACCTCAAGAAATACTCAACTCTTCTCGGCAGGCGAGTAACCACCCGAAATATATTGATTTTTTACGGTTTTGGGTACGACGAAGCTACTACAGACTAATTTTCAGCCAATGGGGTAGTTGCATGATATTTTTTTGTATTTTTTCTGTGTAGAGAATCTCTATTGAAGTACGAATCTGCAAATTAAACTCCCAGAAACGCTTCCTAAAAATTTAGAGATTTTTTCAAAGAACGGGATTCTCGGATTCAGGCGGGAAAACCTACACACGGCTTGGACGCTGCGGGGTGGGGGCTACGTCACGGGTGTGAAGGGGGCCAAGAGACCCCTACACCACTGTTACCCTGACGCAAGGTTATCGACCTGGGGGTACTGTGCCGGAGGGATCCTTTGCCCGGGGGGTCCTTTGATAGCAACCCTCTGTTTACGTTCGTTTGAGGTGCTATCATGCTGAATTTTGCTAGCAGCGCCATCGAAACATGTTGCATCTAAGATTTCGTTTCCTTCTGGCATTCCCTCTACTGTAACTGAAACCTTATATGGTTGTGAAGAAACGCAGTGTTCTGGTGATACTCGAGCCACAACCTCGCAAATTTGCTAGATTCTTCCAAGTTGGACATAACCAACATCCTTTTATTTAACAATTTACAAACACTCATTGGTACTACGTTGTACAGGATAATGACACTACGATGAAACTTCCAATAAATGAGCTACTGCAACCATTTTGATGAAGAAGTGCTACACTCAAGAAAACAACTGATCTTTTACTTTCTACAAAAGTGTCAACTTACCTTCATTCTTGGCTCCTCTTATTTCGGCGCTGACGAACTTTTTATTGACGTAAAAATCGTGCTACAATCCAATATACCTACGAATACGGAATATTTTCCAGGAAAGCCACCTCGAAACTCTAGTCGATGGCTCTCCTTTTTGGCATTTTATTTCAATACTTTGGCACATAAATGAAAAAACGTCTGCCAAGTGGGTGTGGCACATAGCTTCCTCGTATCCATAACCCGATTGTATAGATGATCCGATGCATAGTAGTTAATCTCAAAACACCAATCACTAAGTACCTTTCACTACCCTCATAGGGGACCATCTGCACGCTACTCTGGATAATCCTAGAAAATTTCATCAAATTCGGATGAAAAATGTGGGTGAGTCACTCTCAAAAAATCAAAAATTTTCTAGCCTACGGCTGGGATTCGTACCCGCGACCGCTAGACTTTAAGTTTGATCCGCTACGAATGTGCTACGGGCACCAGACAGTGGACAGTGTAGAATTTGAGATTCTGACGTACGCACGGCTGTTACAGGGATTTTACGTTCGCGCATGCGCATCGGCTACTATCAGTCCAGGGGTGATGATTTTCATAGGGGACCATTTACAATCTAATCCGCATAATCCCTGAAAATTTCATTGAAATCGGATGGAAAATATAGAAGTTATGGCCGTTACAAGGAAATTCACGTTTGCGCATGCGCAGTCGCTTCTATCAGTCCGGGGATGATGATTTTCATAGGGGACCATCTAAATACTAATCTGTAACATCTCTGAAATTTTCATTGAAATCGGATGGAAAATGTAGAAGTTATAGCCGTTACAAGGAATTCACGTTTGCGCATGCGCAGTCGCTTCTATCAGTCCGGGGATGATGATTTTCATAGGGGACCGTCTACACACCAACCCGCACAATCCCTGAAAATTTCATCGAAATCGGACAATAACTTCGTATAGTTATGCGCGTTACAAGGAATTCATGACAGACACACAGACACGGAACCAAAATTGTTCAGAAAGGTCTAAAACGCAAAACGCGAGTGAAAATTTTGATTTTGGAGAACTTTTTTTTTTCATCCTTGAAAAGTGAAAACAAAGCTTCCGCTACCTTGGTAGACTCGGAAGCAAAAAGTTAAGGTTGGTTTTCCGATGATTTCTACTTACAGCCAAGTCATTCCTACCTAACTTTATCTTCGTCATTCGTGTTCGTAGAAAAATCGTTCACCATTCGTTGGAAAGCCCTAAATATTTGCATAAATTATATGCTGCCAAAATCCGCTGTACTTACGGAAGAAACTGAGATATACCCCTGTGACCGGAGAGTTCCGCCCCTCCGAATCACGGTTAGGACTACCCCATCTTCCTCCACTAAACGCCCACGAGCAAGGTCCGCAGGGTCGCCGCCGATGACCGCACCAGCCGCCGAGGAGTTGCCTCCGCTGCCACCAGTCGCGCCACCATCAGCGCCCCCACTCCGCGCGCATGCGCGCCCTCGCCACTCGACCCCCTCCAGAATCGAGGCACCTCCCTGACGTCGCTCCCCTACCTCATTCCTTGAGAGACTTTGGTTGCGCCGAGAGTGTAAGCCTGCCGAGACTGGGGCCCCCCATCCAGCCACTGTCCACCTCCTGGTTTCAACGACTCCGACTGCCTTCGACCGCCTCCGACTTCTTCAATACTCCAGACTGCAAGACGCCGACAGCACCTACCCTCCACGGACTATTACAACTGGTAGGAGTGACTTTTCTTTCTGTATATAAATAGGGATAGTGATTTTTCTTTCAAAGATCGCGAAGCAGGCGCATATAATACCTGAAAATAGATAGAGACTGAGAATGGCCCTTTCCTAAATTCCCCCCGTAGTTTTAAGTATAATTTTCATTGTTCAAATTGATATTCTTTTCTTGTATTTTGTGATTGACGAAATTACCTCGTGGTGTCCACCTTCAGTGACCACCTTTGGTGTCCACCTTCAGTGAACACCACGTTACCTTCTCTAGTAAGACTAAGTTCCTAAAAGTCGACTATATAGGTAGGAATAATACCTACAAATACCTATTTTTTTGGTTGTTTGATACTTTTCCGTAAATACATTTCACGTACGGAAGTACTTTTACCTTTTCTTTGACTACTCCCACTGACCAGGTACACAACACCGTAAAGTAAATTCATGCTAGTAAATTCTTTTATTTAAATCATAACTTTCTAACTTAGTCTCCTGACTAAGTCCTACTACTTCAGTAGGTGGTGGCAGTACTACTCCCGAGAGGACACTCAGACAGCTACGGTAAGTGAGATCCGCATTCAGCTAAGTTAAATAATATCACAAGACTTGGTTAGGATTTATCTTTATTTTCCTAACGTGCTCCCTTCCGAGGGTTCCCTATAGAAAAAGGGGTTACAAATTGGTGGCAGCGGTACGGATCAGAATTATAACACGTCTCGACTGCTCTAAAATCAGTAGCTACCAAAATTTTGCAAATTTCAAATAATAAATTCATTTGTCTTGTGCGGATCTTAGCTGTCTCTCTCTGTAAATTCAGTAAATTCATTTTTTTTGTAACAAAAGTGTTGTTGTGTCAGTGAGTTGTCTAAAGAAGTTCTTTGGAACAAAAAGTACTTAGAATAAGTTGGATGTGAATGTGCATGTTATTGACATAAGGGTGCCAAACACACACATTTTACACATTTTACACGATTTTGACTCATTGCATATATTTTCTTTGTGCTGTACGGAATAGTACAGGTACCCTTCGCAAAGATTTGACTCGTAAATTTCAGTTGCGAATTGTGACCACCCCGGTGGAAGTTTGCCCACCGTGGTCGTTATTTTGCTTAAGGTGGTCATATTTCGTGCCCACCCTGGTCTGAATTTTGGACCACCATCCGTCTGCTGTGGTCATATTTTTGCCCACCCTTGCAGGATTTTTCAGGTTTTTGAATTCCTAGAAATTTAGAGCGGCAGGAATCCTCCTGCGCATATAACGAAATTTCCTTGCATACGGTAGATAGTTTGGAAAGCCACACCCAGTTCGTAACTTGAAGCAAATATTTTCCCAAAGAAAGGTAGAATCACGTCCATTTTGTTGAGAATTTTTGTGCGAATAATTCCTCAGGTAACGACTCCCGACCTCAGGTCACGAACCTTTTTGACCGTATTTGACCTCATCAAGACAAGGGTAGTTGAACCCTTGGGAAATCCCGATTCCGATTCCGACCCTTTTCAGCCCTCAGCTGTTGACCCTTTTTATACCTCTTTTAACCGTGAAGGAATAGAGGAGGTCATTTCCCCTTTTGTCCCATCCCTTTTTTGCAAATCCCCTTAGTAACGAACAAGAAGTGGCTCTAGGACCCTTGGATAGCGGTTTTATCGTGTGGTACTTACCTTTTATTGCATATTTATTGATTTCTTGTATGTATAGCTTTAAATTTTGCTATTTGAATCATATTTTGCGATATATTTTGGTTGACCACCATTGACCACCTTGTTTCTTTGTGGTACTGCCTAAGACCACCCGTGACCACCGTTATCAGAAAATTGAAGAGATTTTGCCCACCTTGGTTGACCACCATAGTCCATTTTGCCCACCTTGTTTGTCCACCCCACGTTGTCTTGTTTACAAATCCCTTATATCAACATTAACTTTTTGATATTGAAGCCCGTGGACGTTGACCCCCAATCTTAACTTTTGAATTGTTTGGTGGTCATAGTCCACCTTGTCCACCTCTTGCCCACCTTCGTAACTTTTGCTCACCATATTTGTCCACCTTGTCTGACCACCATCAAGGGACCGTGTCCTTAAGACCTGTCCAGGCCAATTTTATTTTTGCCTGACCACCATAGACTGCCCTTGACCACCTTTCCCCTAATTAAATATAGAATTTTGAATACAATTTAATTAAAGCACTACAAATTGGTGAAGGCAAAGAGCTTACCTATCGGTGGTAGTTTTTAAGTTCTTTCAACCATATTCCCAATACAATTTCAAATTGCCCACCCCCACTCTTGTCGGCCTACAATCGATTTCGCGGTGCGACGGAAACATTCGAGTGTTCGTGTGTGTGAAGTGCAATTTTGAACGCGTATTTGGAATCGAAACCCTCAGTTTCATTCCCTTTTTGAATTTTATTTTTTTCACTTTATGGAAGGACGGAAATCCTTTGATTTCAAAATGATGTCGGATGCTGATCGTGCCCTTGACGCTGTCGCGAAGGCCATGAATCGCCTCGAGCTGGCGCTCAGCGATAAACCAACTGAGCCCTTAGCCGAGCAGATTCCGCGGTCTGTGCTTATGGAAATCGACCCCTGGGATCCTGATGAAATTGAAGCCGTGTCCATCGGAACGTATTTCGATATTTTCGACGGAATCACGAAGGACCTGGCCGATAACCTACGAGTGCAGCTACTACGGATCAAGCTCAGAGGAACTGCCAAGACCTTCCTACTCGACAATGGACATCTGCTTGAAGGAGACAAGCCCTACCAAGGACTACGACGTGCCTTACTCCGTTGGTACGGACGAGACGACCCCGAGAAAGCTGCCGAGCGGCTTTGGACAATCCAAAAATCAGCGGGCGAAACTTTTCGACAATTCGCCGAGCGAGTTCAACATACAGCGACGCAAGCTTCGCGTGCGGACGGAATGCTCATGGATGCCACCCAGAAGCGGACATGGATAGCAGCACGGTCTGTTAAGGCCTTTTTGAAGGGTCTTCCTGGAATGTATGCGGGATATTTTGTCAACAATCCTCCCGCTTCTCTAGAAGAAGCCATGAAGAAGGCGGAACAATTAGAGGATGCTCTAGAACCTCGCAGTTCCGACCCTTGGAATGTTGCCCGTATCCAAGTGCAAGACAAACGCTGTTTCCGATGTCAAGAACTCGGACACATTGCATCCGGATGTCCCAACATCCCGAGACCTCCTAGTCCTCCGCCAATACGCCGAAAAGCTATGGGAATGCCACACAAGCCCTGCCTGTTCTGCGGCAGTATGACACATTTTCCCGCGAGCTGTTTGAAAAATCCGAAGAACTACCCCTGCGAATTTTGCGGACTCTACGGACACAAGGATTCGGAGTGTCGCGTGAAAACCCGCCAATATTCAGACGAGCCAATGTGTGATTACTGCGGATACTATGGTCACCTTGAGGCAGAGTGCCCTCAGAAAACCGAATCCTACTTGCAACACGAAGCCAGTAAACGACCAGAACCCCGAAAGGTGTTAGCCCTCACGAGTACCTCGCATGAGCCGAACCCTCATCAGGCGGTCGCCCTTAGGACAGAACCAAAGAACGTCGAGATACCTTCAACCTCTACTCCACTAGTAGAAGAGCCCGACGTCTGCTTACCAGCTGTTGACTCGCCGTTCAAGCAACCGATGCGGATCAAAGTCAACTTAAGTGGACACGACAGAGTGCTGATCGTCGACACTGGTGCCCAGATCTCCGTTCTGACGCATCCTGTTCCTGGTGTACCCATCGTGCCTACTCGGATTCAAGCTTGGGGAGCTGACGGCCAACCGATGCCTTTCCTAGGACAACAACGCCTAGAGGTTACAATTGGTCCTATCAAGTTGACGCATGCCTTTCGGATTTTTGCACGAGACCACTCAGGATTGGACTTACTTGGGTTAGACCTGCTTCGGAGAATTCCCGCGTCTATCCACCTGGATAGCTGCGAAGTTAGGATGATACACCCCAAGACCGGCCAATCCATAGTGATCAGCGATGTTATCACTGGATATCTCTCGCCTGCCAGACCTGTACCCATGCCGGATATCGCACAACCAATGCGCCCTCGCATTGCGCTCGTCGGTGGACCGCACGCCTTCGATTCTTCTCACCTCTCGAGACCTGTGAACGAAGAGGAACCCGTAACCGATGATTGTCCCATACTCGACTCGTCAGAAGAGTTCCCGATTGAGGACCTGGATGATCCAGTTCCCGATCTGCTTTCGGTGCTGAACCAACAGCTCCAGCACCTACCGACAGAGGACGCCAATTACGTCACCCGTATTCTCAGTGAATACAAGAACTTGTTTCAGCGGCCTGACGCTCAGGGATGCTCAATGCAAGTGGTGCATCGCATCGAAACAGGTTCTCATCCACCCATTTACAAGAAGCCGTACACCGTGCCTCACGCTCTACGAACCATCGTTGAAGAGCAGCTCAACCAGATGCTGGAAGCAGAGGTGATCGAACATTCCACCAGCCCCTGGGGAGCGCCGGTAGTATTGGTGAAGAAAAAGACGCCACCCGGACAGAGCCAAAAGTATAGGTTCTGTACTGATTTCCGGGCACTCAACCACGCAACGAAGAGCGATGCCTACCCTTTGCCGAACCTGACAGAGACACTCGAGTCTCTCGGAGGTAGCCGCTTCTTCACGACTCTTGATCTCACGGCAGGTTATCACCAGATAGCGATAGCACCAGAGGACCGCGAGAAGACGTCTTTCACGACGCTGGGCCGGACGTTCCAATACCGCAAGATGGCCTTTGGACTCAAAAATGCGCCAGCAACTTTCCAACGACTGATGAACTGCGTCCTGGAGGGACTTGTGGGATCATCTTGTCTCGTATACCTCGATGATATCGTTGTTTTCGGGCCAGATGTGGAAACCCACATGGTGCGGTTAAGACAAGTCCTGGAAAGACTGAACCACGCCGCGCTGAAGCTTAACCTTGCGAAGTGCACATTCTTGAGCACGCAGGTTAACTACTTGGGACACATTGTGTCTGAAGAAGGTCTGCAGATGGAGCCGTCAAAGATCGACTGTGTTCAGAAGTATCCAGTACCCACGGACGCCACGCAGGTACGAGCCTTTCTAGGTCTCGCTGGCTTTTATAGGCGGTTTGTAAGCAGGTTCTCAGAGATCACTGCTCCGCTAACCCAGCTCCTGCGTAAGGACGAGCCCTTTGTATGGACAGACGAACATCAGAAGGCCTTCGACCAGCTGAAGACGATCCTCCATACCAGCCCCGTCCTCGCCTATCCAGATTTTGAACTGCCGTTCATACTCTCAACCGACGCATCAGGCATAGCCTTAGGAGCTGTGCTCAGCCAAGAACACAATGGCGAGATCCACCCCATTGCCTACGCGAGTCGTAAGTTAAATTCCGCAGAGTCGCGATACTCGACGACTGAACGGGAGCTCCTGGCGGTAGTGTGGGCGGTCTCCCATTTTCAGCCATATTTACTAGGTCGACGTTTCCGGTTGGAGACCGACCATCGCGCCTTGACAGCCGCAATGAATCTGCGAGATCCAACGCACCGGATCAGCCGCTGGATCCTCCGTTTGTCGGAATACGATTTCGATCCTGTTTACCGACCCGGAAGCCAGCTGAAGAACGTTGACGCCCTGAGCAGAGTCATCATTGCGAGCATAAACACATTTCAGCTGACGAGAGAAATGCTCATCTCCTCGCAGCAAGTCGACCCCTGGATTCTGGAAGTCCAGAAGAACCCAGCAAGATGGTCTGCCCGTTTGGAGAATGGAGTTTGGATGGCCTCCAAGGTTGTAGATACCGGAGAATTATTGGTCCCCTTGATTCCCGGCTCCCTTCGCCATCAAATTCTGCAGGTCTGCCACGACAGTCCATGGGCAGGACATCCCGGCATAGACACGACAGACGCGACTGTCAGGAAATACGGAGTCTGGCCAAAGTTGACGTCGTACGTCAGAGACTACGTCAGATCCTGCACCGTCTGCCAACGACGAAAGACACCAAATCGGCTGGACCCGCCGATCCAACAGCCAGAACTTCCATCGCATCCTGGAGAGATAGTGGGGATAGACCACGTTGGACCTCTCGCGACGACCAACGGTGTGAAATACTTGCTTACGGTCGTCGACCACTTCAGCAAATACGCCGAGGCTTATGTCGTGCCAAACACAACAGCCCAGGTGGTGGTCAACGTCCTGACGAAGCAGTATTTCCCCACGCATGGAGTTCCGGAGAAACTGATTTCGGATCGTGGGACTGCTTTCACAGCCGCAGTAACTCAAGAACTATGCGCCGCTTGGGGGATTAAGAAGGTACAGACAACCGCGTACCACCCCCAAAGCAACGGAATATGTGAGCGCTTTCACAGAACCTTGGCCGACATCATTGCCAAGCTGTCACCCAAGACCAACTTGTGGCAAGAAGTACTGCCGATGGCCTTGGCCGTCTATCGCAGTGCCCCACATGGAAGCACAGGATATTCTCCCAATATGTTGCACTTGGGAAGGGAAATCCGCCTGCCTGTTGCCGCCGCCTTGGATCTGGACTCTCCGTCTAGTCACGACAGAACGTTTGTACACGTTAAGAGAGCCCAGAAAGCAGCAGCAAAAGCCATACGGAAAGCCTGGATGAAGCGATCCCGAATTGCAAATGCACGTCGAACCCCTCGTTACTTCAGCGTAAACGACAGAGTATACCTGCGCCAGATGGTACCGCCTCCCGGAGTATCGTCCAAATTCTGGAGCCCTTGGGTTGGACCCATGAGGATTGTGAAACGTCTCTCAGAAGTGACATACGAGGTAGCAGATCCCACGGACCGCTGCCAGGTAGTACACCTGGGACGTCTCAAACCCGCATTTGAAAGAGGAGTTCCCGACGATGCCTGCGTCACCCCACCTGTTGCACCCATGGCCGACCAGCGACCGGAACCCGTACCCTGCAACATGGAGATTGACGATCTCATCCCTGACGATGAAGACACGTATCCTGTAGCCCGGTTTGTTGAAGTTCAACAATCCAAAGAATCCCCAGAACCTGAAGACCCAGTGAAAGAGAGTCCTCCTGATGAAGTGCTGCCTGAAGAAGAATCCCAGAAGACTGCTGTGGTTGCACATCGCCAGCTGCGCCGGCTTCCCAAAAAGGATTACCAGCAACTGCACTCTGGACGACCCTCGAAGCACCCGAAACCTGAAACAAAAGAAAGGTTAAATAAGAAAGTAAAATTTCAAATGTAAATATTAACTTAAAAAAAAAAAAAAAAAAAAAAAAAAAAAAAAAAACTTATTCCTGATATTTTATGTGTAATTCATACTTACCAGTTGTTTGTCTCGTTCCATGCCGACCCTTGATGTTTCGCGAACGCGCGCGCGAACGATCGTGGGCCGACATTTCCCCTGTTCCATTTTAAAATAGCACCGTGTCTGTCGAAAGAATTGGTCAAGTCGTTGAGGTTCGCTATATTTAGGCCCTTTTACCATCTTAGGCCCAGTCCCAGTCGAGTCAGTCAAACCACATAACACGTTACACTTGGCAACCCAGTAGTAAATAACAAGCACACCTGTAGAAAGTAGCTAACAATGTCAGAATGTAGAAATGGAAAGTAGTGTAGAAAGTGTAGAAAGTAATGCCAGTGCTATAATAGGAAGGTGCGTGTGTTTTACAGACGGGGTGCAGTAATGTCGAAAGACTTGCGAGCCATGATAAAGGATGTGGAGAGGAGATTGGACGAGGAGGAGAGTCGTGACAGGAGCCCTGATGCAGAACCACCAGTGGAACCCCAGTTACCACCCCCTAGAGCGTTACCACCCAGAACTAGAACCCGACCGAAAGATCTCGATAAGGAGTGGACCGTCTTGGAAACCGGTGCAGAGATGATGTACGGTGCAGCGAACGAAAACGAGTTGGAGGAAGGCTGGCACAGACATGCTAGCGCTATGCGAGTCCTGCAGGAGAATATAAGAGGAACGCAGCCCCGCGAGAACCCCAGAGTCGATGCGGCAGAGATCGCGAGAGCCGTGGCCCAGCAACTACAGCAACCCCAGGTCAACATACCCACGTCGGCGGACATTGCTAGAGAAGTGGTGGCCCTCATGAACGAGCAGCTGCCGCCCACCCAAGATCCCCAACAGTGGGCTGACAGGATTGCTGAGTTGATCGTCCAGAAGCAATCACCCGCCTACTCACCGATCCACGACTCAGGAGCAATAGCCCGAGCCATCTTGATCGAGCTGCGACAACATGTTAGTTGGCAACTACATGATGCCGAACAGGATGCCAGCGCCCCAGCAACGTCTCACGAAAACCTAGCTGACAGCGCCCCAACCACGTCTCATGAACACCTAGCTGCCAGTGCCCCTCGACGTCGCGTGAAAGCTTACCCGCCAGTGTTTCGTCAATGCCTCGTGAAGAGCTTGTCGCCACTGCGCCCACCACGTCCAGGAGTGAGCTGCCCCAAGCTGAAGGAACCATGTATGAATCTCAGTCTGAGGAGGAGGATAGACCAGTGGCCGAGCGACGCTGCATTGCCTGCGGAAGGACCAGGGACCACAACTCGCGCCTTTGGTGTGAGGCCTGTCGAGCCTTCCTGCGAAGAGCCAAGAAAGCTGCCATTGATGGACGACCCATAACATGCAAGGACCCTCGCCATCGTCAGAACCCTGACAACGCTGCGTGTAGAGGTTGCCGAGCCAAGCACCTCCAAACCCTGGAAGCCGCAACCACCCAACCCACAGACGGAAGATGCGCCGCTGAGGACATCGGCTTTCAAAGGGGGGGGGAGTGTGACCGGAGAGTTCCGCCCCTCCGAATCACGGTTAGGACTACCCCATCTTCCTCCACTAAACGCCCACGAGCAAGGTCCGCAGGGTCGCCGCCGATGACCGCACCAGCCGCCGAGGAGTTGCCTCCGCTGCCACCAGTCGCGCCACCATCAGCGCCCCCACTCCGCGCGCATGCGCGCCCTCGCCACTCGACCCCCTCCAGAATCGAGGCACCTCCCTGACGTCGCTCCCCTACCTCATTCCTTGAGAGACTTTGGTTGCGCCGAGAGTGTAAGCCTGCCGAGACTGGGGCCCCCCATCCAGCCACTGTCCACCTCCTGGTTTCAACGACTCCGACTGCCTTCGACCGCCTCCGACTTCTTCAATACTCCAGACTGCAAGACGCCGACAGCACCTACCCTCCACGGACTATTACAACTGGTAGGAGTGACTTTTCTTTCTGTATATAAATAGGGATAGTGATTTTTCTTTCAAAGATCGCGAAGCAGGCGCATATAATACCTGAAAATAGATAGAGACTGAGAATGGCCCTTTCCTAAATTCCCCCCGTAGTTTTAAGTATAATTTTCATTGTTCAAATTGATATTCTTTTCTTGTATTTTGTGATTGACGAAATTACCTCGTGGTGTCCACCTTCAGTGACCACCTTTGGTGTCCACCTTCAGTGAACACCACGTTACCTTCTCTAGTAAGACTAAGTTCCTAAAAGTCGACTATATAGGTAGGAATAATACCTACAAATACCTATTTTTTTGGTTGTTTGATACTTTTCCGTAAATACATTTCACGTACGGAAGTACTTTTACCTTTTCTTTGACTACTCCCACTGACCAGGTACACAACACCGTAAAGTAAATTCATGCTAGTAAATTCTTTTATTTAAATCATAACTTTCTAACTTAGTCTCCTGACTAAGTCCTACTACTTCAGTAGGTGGTGGCAGTACTACTCCCGAGAGGACACTCAGACAGCTACGGTAAGTGAGATCCGCATTCAGCTAAGTTAAATAATATCACAAGACTTGGTTAGGATTTATCTTTATTTTCCTAACGTGCTCCCTTCCGAGGGTTCCCTATAGAAAAAGGGGTTACACCCCTGAGTTAAAAGAACTGTCAACAACATTCGAAAGCAGATTATCGGGTAGGTAGCGGGAAAAAATGAAGACATGTGTTGCAGACTCGTATGCAAGCGTTTATTAAAAGCTTCTTGAAACTTTACAGAGAACATTATCTTTTCCAAACCAATCAACTAATAAATTATGGTAGGAAAATACCGGTATAAACTATGGTACGAACTCAGACCGCACCACCAGAAATGTGTCCACTGATAACGTGATAACATGACCATAAAAGTAACGCGAGGTTTTAACAACAAGAAAAATAACCAAAATATGCTTCAAAACTTTCAATTTAAACGATTAATTCAAACATGTAAAGCTTGAAAAATATATTTCAAAGTTTTTTAACCATCACCATTATTTTGCAACTATATTTCAATGTTTCTGACTCGAATTGTCCTCGATGGCAGTGATCTCAACGCACTCTATTGTGAGATTCTCGTTTAGGGATGACGTAAGAGGAGTGGCCCGCCAACACTAAAAGGGACGGTACTTCTTTATTGAAATACGGCTGAACTAAATGGAATTTCTAACTGAAAACAGGTACAGATACGTTTTTAAGTGTGCTAAATTCGAATCTGAAGTCAAAAACACGAAATTCCGACCCATGCAACTACCCCATTGTAGACAAATTTAATTTCCGGAGTCGTACTCCAGAAATTCTATACCATCAGATATTATCAGAAATTATGCGCTGATTCCAATTTTAATATATTAACCTGATTGAGACAAAAATGTCCACTCAAAACGTCTTTGAATTTTGAATTGTCTTCCAAGTTATTTCAGCCCACACTTGGACTTTTTCTTCGATAGCAACTCGTGTGCATGTAAAACATTTTTTTTTCAAAAACTTGAAATTTGAAAGTCCCAAAACTGATTTTAATGAAAAAAGTGTTTCAAATTTTCTGTCCTGAAAATTTGGAGATTATTGCAATTTGTTTCGAGGGAAACTTGTTGGAATATAAAACGGGAAATGGTGAATAAAACCAATCCAATTATATTATAATTTGATAAATCACGCATTTCTGACTTTCTCTGCAATGAAAATGCCTGACGAAGAAATCTGAATGGTTTCCCCTCTCGGTGGGGAGATGCCGCAGCGCTCAGGCTGTCGCGGTCGTTGGTGAAGGGGGGGGGGGAGTGAAGGGGGCTCGCGCTGTGAACTCAACGATCCACGAGTTCGCCTGTACCCGAACAGCTGATGGCTTCCTCCCCGCTGCCGCCTCCTCCGAATGCCGGTTCGCCACCACCACGAAGTCTAGTGGCCGCGTTCGCCAAACGGGCCCTAGTCTGAGGATGTGGGTGTGGCACATAGCATCCTCGTATTCTTAATCTATCGTACCGTTGATCGTAGGATAATCTGAACAATTATAGACTATCGAGACTGAGGTCATCCAATGATATATTCGCCGTTATTGCCTAACTATCGGAAAATATATTTCCATCGTCAGGGCCTGAAAGTTACAATAAACAGAATCAGGCAAAAGATTGGACGCAAAACAGCAGTCAAAACAAATGGTTCTCACTCAACCTGCGATGAGCCAATTAGGTCAAAAAATACAAAAAACCCAAAAACAACCAGATTTTACAATTAAAGTAGAAAAAGAAATTGAAGCAAAAAGAAGAAACCACATAAATGCACATAACTCTATAATCAACTCTAAACAGTCACAACTACCACAATCATCTCCCACATCACAAACTGCCATACTTCACTCGACTTTCGATCAAACATACTTGAAATTATTGGAAATTTCAAACCTAACAATAACTTATGTATCACTGACCAGAATGGACTTAACTTGAGGGGGTCTCAGTCGGTCGCCGTACGTTCCTTGTTTTCGGGTTAGTATTTCCCTAAATTGAAGAGACAGAAACTTAAAAAATTGTAGCTTAATTTGAAATTTTTAGGATTTTTAGAAATTCATTAGTGCATGGGTCTAAGGAATTGAAAAACTCAAAAATGAAAACCTTTTTGAGTTTTCAATTCCCTAGACCCATGCACTAATAAATTTCTAAAATCCTAAAAATTTCAAATTAAGCTACAATTTTTTAAGTTTTTGCCTCTTCAATTTAGGGAAATACTAACCCGAAAACAAGGAACGTACGGCGACCGACTGAGACCCCCTCAAGTTAAGTCCATTCCGGTCAGTGTTGTATATGTCGTTGCCTGAATGATGAACTGGATAACAATTTTAAATTGAAAAGAGCGCCCAAGGCTGGATCGAGCCGCTCTGATTGGACAGGATATTTCCCATGATGCACCACAATGACATACAGCGCTTGCAACGGGTGAAGTTGTAAACAGATGGAGGAGTTGTATGAAAAATCGCCATTACTAGTTGGGACCCTGTCAATCATATTACCATGCCCTTTTCTACATATAAGTTATTGTTAGGTTTGAAATTTCCTATAATTTCAAGTATGTTTGATCGAAAGTCGAGTGATGTATGGCAGTTTGTGATGTGGGATGCATAACTGTCGGGTATTGATTTTATAATTCATATTTCTAAGAGTTGTGTTGAGGGGGGGGGGGGGTCGGCTGCTTACACAATCACAGGATGACCCTGAAATAAGTTAGGCGGTGACCCCGTTAAAAGCCAAGTCTGTCACAAGTTCCCAACGAAGAGCTGTTTTTCTGGAAGTTCTTTTGCCCGACAGAAGGAAACAAGAACATCCTTCAGTCCATTAGATGAGACGAAAGAACGAGTTTCTTGGAGCGTTGGTTTTGACTTGTAGAGTTAGTTGAGTAGTAAGAAAAGTGAGAATCTACAACAGAAAGGAGTTCTTGAGGGTCAATCTGATAGAAAAAGTTCGTTTCTAGGATAATACCCGTTTCGAACACGTTTCGTGCTCTTGTTCAGGGCTTGGGAATTATGGATGATGAAATTTCATAAATAAAAATGACAAGGCAAATAAAATAAAATATTCTTGACAGCTAACACAGGTTGGTTGTTTCCACGGTTTGTAACACCCTGACTCATCCTCCTAAAAGTAATGTTGTGCTTACTCACATTGGAAGATCAGGAGACTTTACTATTCGTGCAGCAAGTAAAAAAAAAATTATACCTATCATCGAACTACGATTTCTCAGTCCCTGATTTCTAAGGTTTAGGCGATTATTTTTCAAGGTTTTAGACTATCGCGTATAGATTTCGTTTCATTTGCTATGAAATCAAAATAATATCAAAATAATTGATATTATTTTCAATTATTGAAAAAGCCTTTGGGGCCACATCGTTCGAAAAAATGCAGAAAAGCGTTGAATTCCTCGTCTCTGGTCTTATTCTCTGTAAGGTTTTGCTTACGACCATAGTTGAGTAGCGGAAATGTTGTTCTCACTTTTCAAGGATAAAAACTTCCTCAAAAATCAAAATCTCCTCTCGCATTTTACTTCTTTATCTTCCTGAATAATTTTGGTTTGGTGTGCGTATGTCAGTCTGTCTGCGTGTCCGCAAATCCTTGTAATGGGCAAAATTATAAGAGGTTACAGCCCGATTTTGATGAAATGGTTGTGCGGGTTGGTATGCAGATGGTTCCCTATGAAAATCAACTCGAGAAGTTGAGTGGAAGCCTACTTGAAAATCCTTAACTTCTACAGTTCCTTCTGGTTTTGATGGGGTTTTTAAGGGTTGAGTGGTTGAGACTGGATGGTCTTCTGTAAATGTCAATATTGTGTGATAATTGAATTTGGAAGTTAATGGTAGGAGATTGATGTTTCGATTATCTACCTACTATGCGTCTGATTATCTGTACAATCGTGTGCATCTTCTGTTTGCATTCCTCTCGGAATTTGTAGTTAAGTATGCATTCTCAAACTCATTCACAGATACAGGTTATCATATCTAAGCATATCACAGGTTTCCCTATCTAAAGTGTTTGTTCAGTTGTTGATTTTGTCATGAAGTTAAAACTGAACTCTCTCATCTCCCGCCACCATCCGAAGTAATACCAAACACAATTCGGTTTAATTTGATAGATTAAAGTGAAGAACCTTGACAGGTGAATTGCTCGGGGTTTTATGAAAAATTACAAGAGAGGAAAAAAAGAAATCGTTAAGGAAAATGTGATTGTCACAAGTAATGGAAGAGATGAGGAGGTCTCCTTGTAGACGTCGTAGGAAAAATTAAAGGCGGATTTCCCCTTCCAGAAACCGGAGGCTTTGGGATGGAAATTTATCAGAGCCCCGATGGATTTTTCGAGAGAGAGAGACCGGAGAAACAATATCAGCATCTCAAATTGGAGGGACCTTTTTTTCAACGTTTTTGTTTCCAAGGGTTATAACGACTAGCTGATGTTTCCAAGGGTTTTTTCCTAGATCTAAAGTTAGTCATTACAAAACTGCATTCATGTTTTTGACCGAAATGAAAGTAGTGGTTGCCTACCCTGAACGATCACCTAACGTATTGCAGCTCACTGAAAATTGGGTTTTCGTAGTAGTAGTCCCAGTTTGACACAGTTTTGTCCTGTAGCATCACAACATTCATAACTACATCTGTTAGCGTACCTATTCTAGTCACTCTTTTCGTGAAAAAAATTCCATATGAAGGGTCTATCTATTTCTTCGAACTGAGTGTGAAGCGTTTCTTTCTTCCAAATAAACTTCATGGTGAAGTAGGTATGTAGTAGGTAGGTAGTAACAATGGTAAAGCCGTGTTCTTTGTGGACGAGTGATCTATATAGAAATAATAAACCTTTGTGTAATAATTCACAGCGTTTTTGTTCCATACTTTTAGAAGTAACTATTTATCCTCACCAACATGGTCACCAATGTCCCAAAGTGGTCGAATCTACTCTGTACTTTAGTTTGTGACGTCCGATGCCGTTTGAGTTCGGGTTCCACGTAACCTTTTCCAAAACTCAAGTTAACCTATTCTGACCAGTCAAAATGCTATCCACTTCACAGAGAGCTTTCGAAGTTATTTATCGTGTAATTATTTTGACATGAATCAGAAACTTAAGGAATTCACACATGTTTCTGGGAAAGTCACCAACTGTTGAAGCAGTACAATAAATATTCACTGCTGCAAAGAATGTGAGGGATGGAATGGTTTCAGAATATAAAACTATTTGTCCTACAGAGCTCTGGGTGGTTGTAAAAACGCCATTCTATTTTAAATTGGTGAAAAAACAATAGCAATCAGGGGCGTGGCGTCCATAAGGCCACTCTGGGTCTAGCCCCGGCAAAATTTCCCTCTCTAATTTCACCTCAAAGTTGAAAAAACTCGCTTCGAAAAGTGTTCTCCCCAAGTAAAAAAAAACCCTAGGAGAAGGATTTTTTCCTCAAAACTCACTGATCCATGAAAGCATGGATCTTCTACAAGTGTAAAATAATTTTACACTGACATGAATGTAATTCTTATGTCAAATATGCATTGTGGAAGTAGACAGAAGAACTAGGATGGAAGTTGGTCACCAGAGGCTGTACCCAAAACCAGCACTATGGACCTAGAGAGAAGAAGGACGATGGAATCGATAGTATGGAAATCATATCGATGGAATCGATATCTGGGAAAATAACATGTTGCTAAGGAAACTCTGGGGCAAGAACATTTCTGCCCCAGAGTTGTTATGGTTACATGGTTTGTTATTAGTTTTTTCCCCGTCCGCGCATGCGCAGTAGTGTAAAAATGCAGGCCTCGTCCGTTTACCCCCTCCCTTTTCGGTCCCAGCCGGGGAGGACGCAATCGATTTTCATGGCGAGTCGCAAATCGATTATTTCAAGACAAGATTAAAGTGGATGGATGGATGCTTTGTTGAAACATCCATAGAAGTTCCGTGTAAGGCATGGACTTATGGATAATAAGTTCATGGTGTAAGGCATAGAGTGGAGGATTCCCTTGGAGGAAAACGATTTAATTCCTTTTATGAGTTGTCTTATCTCGCTTGGCAAGTCGCATAACATTTTAATTACATTAAAATCACAACAACATTATTTACCTAAACTGGGGGTTCTCACGAATATGAATAGAAAACCTATCAATGAATTATTTTCTCCATTGATTTTAATGAATTCATTTCCGTTAATGTGATTTGAGTTCGCTTCATGATCTATATTAGCTGTGTTTTTTGGGAGAACCTAGGTAGGTACCTACGTTTTCACGGTTCATCCTAGATTTGCTATGGGACGTCAAACAGATAAGTTAACTTCTACCTATCTTATACCTTCTCATAATGTAGGCCCAGCTACACCGCACATTATGAATTGCTAAGAGTTCGGAAAGATTGATATCCTTCCATTACTTATCAGGGGACTTCTTGTTCAATGAAAAAGTTGTTGGTAATGCTAGACTATCACCGTAGGAAATCACACAACTCGTTTTTAGCGCATATCTCTATACATTTTTGACTAAATTTGATCCCCGAATATTTTAATCCCTGGAAAGAAGTTGAGGTGTGATTGTTCCCCCTCTGTCGCAAAAGTAGGTATGTGTGATCCTATAGTCAAGTTTTTGTATTTTCTGATTTGGTGCCCCACCACTTTCGAATGTCACCCAACGCCCCTGATAGCAATGTAGACACAAATGATTCCACCCAAACTTTCAATAGGCACTAGTAATATGCGCGTTTATTGTGAAATTTTTTCAGACGAATATAAACCGTTGGGTAATAATTTGCAGCGTTTTCCTCCTTGCTCGATTCCAAGGATTCATTATTGAAAATAATAAATCAAAATGTAGTGTATAAGATTCAAAAATAATATAGGTTGTGATTCAAAATTATTTTATAAACTCATCGATAATAATATTGGTATTAATAAAATGCATTCTGAAATTTGATTATCATTTTTATTGACATTTTCATGTCTTTGCTTTGGCACATGAACTGAAAAATCGTCACGGAAACTAAGCAAATCTTGCTCACGCGACCAATAAATAAATAGACACACTGTGTTGCGTAGAGAACAATCAACAACCTTACATTTTGCTTTGGCACATGAACTGAAAAATCGTCACGAAAACTTTGATGATTGGGTAACTAACAACCTTACTTCACTACCTTGTTGTGTAGTGGTTGACATGAAAATGTCCCAATGTGCTGCAGACTCGTATGCAAGCATTTAAAATTGAGTTTATGATTTTTAATATAGACCACGATTTTTAGTCCCTGTTGCTTCGGCACGTTTATTAAATATTCTGGTTCAAGAGTCTTTTTGAATCTCACAAATACATAAAAAGTCTTAACAAAGTCATAAAAAATCTTTTTTCGCTGTCGATTTCCAGTAGACTCCGAAACTTGGATGTCTAGACATAGAAAAGCCCATCGCATCCCTTGAATCTGCTCAACCTACCCGATTCCAAGAGCTAATAAGAACTCGAGTTTTGAGATGGAGATGAGAGCCGTAAAACGGATACAAGATAAACGATCTTAGGTAAAATACCCTCAGATGAGAGTCCTATATCTTAGAAGTCGTTAAGATGCGAGAAACGACGTCACGCGAACCTCTCGGCCTTCTAGATTTTAGTCGCCTGGTTTGATCATAACTACCCTCTTCCTCTTAGATTTCGATTTACCTCTCTTAGCCTGATGAATCACCGAGGCCGTGACGTCATTGTCTCATCGATCCATCGAGTTTGAATAATTCAAGTCTTTCCCCTACTTAGTGTTTTGGATTTTCATCGGCGGAAATATTGTGGAAGTGATTGGAAGGATGCAATTAAATAGAATTTTCTGTATCTGACACCTCCCGTCATGGTTTCTATTATCGATTGAACTGTTGTCGCAACGATTTCCCGAGCTTGTGAGTTGTATCGGACTTGGTGACGTGACAGCAACACAAAGAGAGGCCGACGTGCCTGTACGAGGAACTGAAAGAGCTGCTACGAGTCCGCTTCACTCTGACGCTTTTTTCAGCGGGAAATCCCAATATTATGCCATCAGTTCTGCTCTAGTAAAGTATGTTTCAGATGAACAGGGAAAATGCCTCACAGGGAAATTACCTTTTTCCATAACAAAAGATTTATCAAGTGAGAGACATTTTCTGTACCTACATTTAATGTAGGTACTAATTTATTTTAAACTAATTTAGTTTTTTTCTGACTCACACTATTAGTGTGTCTGTATGTTACTCAGATCATCTTCGATGCGATTTTTCGAATGACAGTGGCCAAATTGTAGGCTACCTATGATGGAAGTGTTAAAACCTCCTCCTTCATTGTGAAATCGAGACGTTCATCGAATAAACAGTTACGAGGGAAGGATTGGCGTCCGATAGATTTCTATCAGTTGAATCGTTCAGATTTCATCAATCAGTTTAGGTTATTGAAACTCCGTAACACATAACAGGGCAAATGAACCTTTTCCATCACAAATAAAACTATTTCCAAATCAAATGAAACCTTTTCCTTTTGTGAAAGTCAGGCAAATGAGGCAAATGTAAGTAAGGCTAGTGACATGAAATCATTTGCGAATCAAACAGGATATTTCTGCATAATACAGGATGTCTTGACTCTTCCAACATCGTTCGGTTTAGGGGTTAAAAAAAAGATTTCGGCATGGAACATGCTTTAGGCTAGAGAGATCGCTGGGAGACGGCGATGTGTCACGAAATGTTGCTATGATTTCCACAACTACGTCGTTACTACCAAGTCGTTACTATGGACTTTATCTTCTTCATTCGTGTTCGTAGAAAAATAGTTCATCATTCCTTGGAAAGCTCAAAATTGTGATGCATAAATTAGGTATATACCGCCAAAACTACTTAGGCCCTCTTTCACCAAAAATTGGTCTAACGAAGTTTAGTCAAATTGACTTAAAGTTAATCTCTTTAACGTTAATCTTTAAGTTAAGGGTTAAACCTGGGATGGGCGTCTTTCTCCATCCTAAACAATCGTTAAACTTCGTTTGAAAAAATGGAGTTTAGCTAATCTTGAGATGTCGAGAGGGATGAATGAAAGTTGGACATCATGACGTACTGGGGCAATAGTGTTTACCTAGATGTGTATCTTCATCAGTGTCAGTTTTTCTGTTGTTTTTCGAATTCCTTCGTTTTATTTTGTTAATTCCCGTGGTTCCTTTCGAGTTTTCCGGTTCATATCAATTCCTTCGTTTTGTTTTGCTGATTTCTATGGTTTGTGGTAAGTTACGCTTCGTTTTATTACCTATTGAGTTGTTACGCGTCATCACATTCAGCCACTGCGAGCGTACCTTCTCACGAGCCTTCCTTGATGAATCTTTGTGAAACACTGTAGTCGCTGCCATGTTCTGAACAGTAGCCATCTAGGTACCTACTTCAATAATTTAAATTATTACTGATGGATATAAACACAAAGAAGAGGGTCCCCAAATTCTCCACAACAGAAAAAAATTTATTTTGGACAAGCCTGAGAGGCTTTTGTCATCAAATGTAAAATTATTTGCAATGCCAAATTCATTTTAAAAAATCACAAATTCGTGCGGGTCATGTTGAATTTGTAGTTAACGAAGATTAGCTAATTTATTTGTGCGACTTTCGACCGTTTAAACTCGAGCCCCACGAGATGGAGTTCAAACTCGTAAAGCGCTTTGGTGCTAATAATACCTTTGCTTTAAAACTCTTTGTAATACTGATACCTGGTAGAAACGTATAAAACGTCTGCCATGTCCTTAATCCGATTGTATCGATGATCCGACGATGAGTAGATTATTTCAAAACATCAATCTCTAAGTACCTTGCACCACATTTCTTCGAAATCGGATGGAAAATGTGGAAGTTATGATTGTGATAAGGAATTCAATTTGCTCATGTGCAGTAGCTATCAGTTCCGAGGCGATGATTTTTATAGGGAATCATCTACGCGCCAATTCGTGCAGTCCCTAAAAATGTCTTCTTAATCGGTTGGAAAATGTAGAAGTTATTGCTGTTACTAGGAAATTCACGTTTGCGCATGCTCAGTAGCTATTATCAGTCTGGGGGCCATGATTTTCATAGGGACCATCGAAACCCCAATCCTCATAATCCCTGAAAATGTCATCAAAATCCGACTATAACTTCGTTTTGTTCTGTCCGTTAAAAGGATTTCATGGCAGACACATCGACAGACAGAGAACCAAAATTGTTCAGGAAGGTCTGATACGTAAAACGCCAATGGGGATTTTGATTTTGGAGAACATTTTTTGTCAACCTTGAAAAGGGAACACAATGCTTCCCCTATCTTGGTAGACTCGGTAGCAAAACCTAATTCCTCTGCTTCGAAGATCTCCCTTCATTCGGCATTGTATCTCGTAATTTCCTTCCTCCATTCGATTCGTTGCAGAAGGTAATGACCGGTCTTTGGGCCGTAGTTGAATATCTCCATCGGACGCCTCTCTCCACAGCAGATCAACGTAGTTTATTGAGGTCAATCAGCCGACCAGCGCTGATTGTCATCTCCTCACGTAACGCGACACGTATCGCCGCCACTTTCCTGCTCGTTCGACAAGTCATTATTAACATCTTGGCAACCAAGTGGTGGACGCATGCGATCCACCTCCGCGTGGGAGTCCCTAAATTAAACCAATGGGGCCCGAATTAGGCACCAAAAACCAGCACATGATTTACCACTGAAAATTAGAACCACTGGAAATCACACAAACATTATGCTAAGGAAAATTCCAAACTTTTCAATAGTAAATAAAATAATGTATTCGTCCGAGATTATTATACTGGTCCCTCATCGATAATAGTTTTTGTCCTTTGTGCTCGGATACTGAAACGATGCTCCCAGATGATTATGCCTGTCGAGAGAAAAAAGTGTTGTAATTGATAAATATACATAAAATATGCAAATAACATCAATATTTATGTACAATAGCAGCGAATGTAACGGTGAAACATTTTTCCAATTATGAATTATTAATGCAACTGGTAGAAGAAAGTCTTCCAAAAACGAAATTTCCTCATGCATTTTGTGTTGAAACACGCGAAGCAACCTAGTGCGTCTAAATACTACTTCTTTTTGATATATTTTCCGATAACCTTTTTAAATACTTAGTAGGATAATTTCCTATAACTTCCACTCATGACAAAAATCACAAACAACGAAAAATTGACCTATGTTGCTGAAAAAATCGGGGCGAGAGATCCTTGAATCCGGCAATTAGTAATACAAATGAAACAATGATGTCGATTAAAACGCTGTAATTCAATCTGCTCGCCAAATTTGAGCGATAGGTACGGTAGTAGTTCGCTTCACATGGAAATTGGAGTCCTAACCTCACAATTCCTGAAAATTTCATCGTTGGCAGTTATTTTTTTGCTTCCTCACCATGTAAGGGAAGCTTTGAATTAATTTTCTTGGTTGTTGTGGAGAGGAAGCAGAGGACGTCAATATACTCTTTTCAACATATATTTGGCTAGCGCTTTCGGGGCAAACTATGGACCCTTTCTCAAGCCTACAAGAAAAAACAAATAATTGAAGACTACAAAATTAACCTCTAACATGAAATCACAGTTAGTATAACCAACCAGTCAAAAAAAAAAAAAAATTATGTCAAAAAACATTATTACTTAATAATTAATTTTTATTAAAACCATCAAAAAATATGAGCCACCAAGATTAAACCTATTCTTCATCATCTAAAAAACTAATAAGAAATAAGCACCCAAGAACCGAACAATACACACACTAACACACAGACAAACATTAAAAAATAGAAAGAAACCAAAACAACCTACCTATATTCCAGGTTTTCCAGTGAGAACAGTTTTCATGATTGGCGGAGATCAGATTTTGGTGATTGAGGAGGGATGGAAGATGTAGGAGTAGTATTGCAGAGTGAATATAGGTAGGTTGTTTTGGTTTCTTTCTATTTTTTAATGTTTGTCTGTGTGTTAGTGTGTGTATTGTTCGGTTCTTGGGTGCTTAATTCTTATTAGTTTTTTAGATGATGAAGAATAGGTTTAATCTTGGTGGCTCATATATTTTAGTGGTTTTAATGAAAATTAATTATTAAGTAATAATGTTTTTTGACATAATTTTTTTTTTTTTTTTTTTTTTTTACTGGTTGGTTATACTAACTGTGATTTCATGTTAGAGGTTAATTTTGTAGTCTTCAATTATTTGTTTTTTCTTGTAGGTTTGAGAAAGGGGCCATAGTTTGCCCCGAAAGCGCTAGCCAAATAAATGTTGAAAAGAGTATATTGACGTCCTCTGCTTCCTCCCCACAAAATCCAAGAAAATGACTACAGCAGGAGTACAGAACAACAAGCTTTGAATTAATGGAGCAAATCAAAAGAAAAAGGGTTCTCCAAAATAAAAATTTCCATTCGAACACTTTTGAATACTTTTGGTTCCGCCTGTGGTCAATACTTGTCCCTGGTTTAACTACTCGTAATATCGTTCCATTTTTGTTGGAATGAAAATGAGCTGTTGCTTGTTAGCCTCGAATATTGGGCGAAAACGCTGCAAATTATTACACAAAGGTTTATTATTTTTCTGTATAAATCACTCTTCTGCTAAGATCACTGCTTTGCCATTGTCCCTATTTTTTTTTTTACCTACCAACCCTAGGTAGGTACTACCTACCAACTACATACTTCACACCTTCAAAATCAAGTTTATTCGGGAGAAATAAACGCTTCTCACTCGGTTCAAAAAATTACAAGTTGTGGTTCCTTCGTATGGAAATTTGATTACTGGTTGCTAAGGAAGCAAACTGAATACAACTCGAAGAAACGAACAGCGATCTAGGGATGGGCGATAGTCGATAGTTCAGCACTATCGATAGGTCGATACTATCGATTGAAAACTATCAATACTATCGATACTTATTCGATAGTGGCTTTCCCTATTCCTTACATACATATCCGATGGAGAATTTAATGTAATTGAATTGAATTATCTATATCTCGCAGGATTCGATATATTCATAAGATTAAACAAAGACTTCAATCAAAAAACGAACATATTTATACATTTATTTAAAATGCATAAAAATAATTTCCAGTTTAGCGTTGCTCCTTGAGCCACATATTGCCTGAAGAGAGATAGGAAGAGAGTTAGAAGGTCAGAGGTACCACGAATTTTGTGTCTTTGCACAAGAGGTGAATATCTAATTTGTCGAAATGAGGTACACACAACATACAGCAGGTAATAAAATACTGACTCGACTTCGAAAATACCAGTGAATTGAGGAGTTCTTTCACATAAAATTCTCGGAGTTGAGGCTGCACCGCTCGTCTCAGTTTTATCACAGCTCTCCAAATGCTGAGATTTTCAAATACAAAAAAAAGTTAAAGTCTATCGATATTGTACGACTATTGATGGTCATGAACTATCGATATTTCGATAGTAACTATCGACTATCGATTATCCCTACAGCGATCGCAATTTGGTTAGCTATAATTTCAACGGAGTTTAGACCTCTTAGGTGATCCACTCTCGCGATTCTGATTTATCATAATTTATCATGATAAGTATGATAACTTATCATACCTCTTATGATTCATAAGTACGAGTGAACGGTTTGTCCCAAAGAGCTCCGGCTCCGGGTGGTCTCTAAAATTTTTAAAAATTCAAAACTATTTCAAATTGGAGAAGAAACAATACCTACCTTTATTTAGAGAGTTTTCGAGCTAGGGCACTCTTGAAAACGTCAACCCTTATTTTTCATCCCTTAGAAGTGATTGACATCAACCAAAAGCTTCGCGGCACAACTAGACCCCAAATGGAGCCCATATACCATAATATGGTATATTATACCAAATTTCAACCAAATCGGTCCTTGGTTGCTAAAAAAAAAAGTCTCGCGTACGGCGGACGGACGGAAAATTTTTTATTCGATTTTCGGATTCTATGAACCTTGAAACGTAAAACATCAAATTTTGAGGGGAGGGGGGGGGGGGTTTAAATTTTGTTTTTCTTGCTCGATTCCAAAGCAGTGTGTGCGCATGTTCATACGTGATTTTACTAGTCACCATTTAGAGGTTTTTTTTTAAATTACCTATCTCCCCTCACAGACGGAGGGGTCCAAGAATTAAACTAAATAAATTATATCTACAGTGAGAGGAGGGAAGCTCCAGTAGATGCCTATTTCCTCCCTACACCCCTCTATGATCTTTAATCGAGATTAGCACTGAGGGGTAGCCGGTGATGGGATACTAAACAAAATTGATTTCAAATTCAATAAATTTCTATCTACAATCAGTTGTAAAGCCAATTCTAGAAATCGCTCTAACTGCTCGCCTCTGGCAACCATAGATTAAGGAAACAGAAGTGTGCTTGCAACAGACGATTGCACAGCTAGCCCGGCTAATGAAAACGACGTGAATAGCTTAGTATTACCTAACCTTTTTTTCTATTTATTGTATCTTACTGAAGCTTACCAAATCTAAATTTAGTCTTATCTACTAAATTTATTGTATCTTACTAAAGCGACTGTTTCTAAAAGCTTCTCCAGTTCCATGTAAGTTTCATTGGCAGTACTTTCTCACGTTCCTTTGTAGTTAAGGATCTCCAGTGAACAGTTTCTCACGACCTGGTGGCTCAAATTTCGAGGAAAGTGAGACGAACGAGGGGTTTGGCGAGTAGGCAAAACCCGCACGATCGCCGTGTGTGGATGGTGAGGTAGCTCTGCGCCTCCGTTTTCTTGAATTCGCGCGGTTATACGAATTGGTGCTTTCTGTTAGAATACGATGTTCAAACATAATACCCTAGCGAATGCCTTCATTAGGAAATTATTATTATGATTATGCCTCTTTTGCTATTCACACTCATGTTTCTGATTTATCGTATGACCAACCCTTAAATACTCATAGGAGGCGAACGGTTAATCCTACAGGGCTCTGGGTAGTCTCATTCGATTCTAAAAATTCAATACTATTTTAAATCGAAAAAAAACCTTACTATCAAAATTTTTTTAAACTAGAGCGTTTTGAAAATTTCAGCCCTTATTTTTCTACTCTTACAAGTGACCTACATCAACCAAAAGCTTCTAGGCACAAGGCGAACGGACGGCCACATTTTGGTTTATTATTTTCAATAATAAGCCTTTGGAATCGAGTAAGAAAAAACAAAATGTAACCCCCTCCCTCAAAAATTTGATGTTTTACGTTTCAAGGTAGGTAGAATCCGAAAATCGAATAAAAAAATTTCCGGCCGTACGCCTTTTTTTAGCAACCCTGGACCGATTTGGTTCAAATTTGGTACCTATATGGGCTCCATTTGGGGTCTAGTTGGGCCGTGAAGCTTTTGGTTGATGTAGGTCACTTCTAAGGGGTGGAAATTAAGGGTTGAAATTTTCAAGAGTGCCCTAGCTCGAAAACTCTCGAAATAAAGTATCGTTTTTCACCAATTTGAAATAGTATTGAATTTTTAAAAATTTTTGAGACCACCTGCAGCTTTGCAGGATCAACCGTTCGTTCCCTAAGAGTACTTAAGGGGTTTCCTTCCATAAAACAAAAGCACGAATGTGTGGATCACAAAAGAGGTCTAATCTCCGTTCAAATTTTATCTGACTAAAATGCGATCACTGTTCATTTCTTCGATTTGTATTCAGTTTTGCTTCCTGAGCAACCAGTAATCAAATTTCCATATGAAGCTCTCTATTTTTCGAATCGAGTGTGAAGCGTTCTTTCTTTTACGTTCGTAAACTTGATTGTGAAGGTGTGAAGGCAGTATGGTGTGGTAGGTAGTACCTACCAATGGTTGGTAGGTAAAAAAAACCGCTGCAAATCATTCCCCAAAATTTTATTATTTTCTGTATAGATCACCCTTCTGTATAACCCCTTCTGTATCAGCTGAGTGAGCTCCGAAGCCATTTTCAATCCTATTGAACGCAGGAAGCTGAAATTTGAGAGGTAGGATCAAATGGTTGATCAGTGCTCTTCCAGGCGTCTCCAGCATTTGAGAAGATCTTCTTCACTCTTCAGATCACTGATCAGCTGAGTGAGCTCCGAAGCCATTTTCAATCCTATTGAACGTAGGAAGCTGAAATTTGAGAGGGAAGGTCAAGGGAGAATACAGAAGGTGGTAGGTGCTATTGATGGAGAACCAGTGATCTACACAGAAGGGTTATCTATACAGAAAATAATAAACCTTTGGGCAGTGATTTGCAGCGTTTTATTCGATTTTCGGATTCTACGTACCTTGAAACGTAAACCAAAAAATTTTGAGGCGGTGTTGAAATTTTGCTTCCGAGTCTACCAAGGTAGCGGAAGCTTTGTTTTCACTTTTCAAGGACGAAAAAAAAGTTCTCCAAAATCAAAATTTCCACTCGCGTTTTGCGTTATAGACCTTTCTGAACAATTTTGGTTCCGTGTCTGTCTGTCTGTGTGTCTGTCTGTCTGTCATGAATTCCTTGTAACGCGCATAACTATACGAAGTTATTGTCCGATTTCGATGAAATTTTCAGGGATTGTGCAGGTTGGTGTGTAGACGGTCCCCTATGAAAATCATCACCCCCGGACTGATAGAAGCGACTACGCATGCGCAAACGTGAATTCCTTGTAACGGCCTTAACTTATACATTTTCCATCCGATTTCAATGAAATTTTCAGGGATGTTACAGACTAGTATTTAGATGGTCCCCTATGAAAATCATCACCTTCGGACTGATAGTAGCCACTGCGCATGCGCAAACGTGAATTTCCTTGTAACGGCCATAACTTTCACATTTTCCACCCGATTTCGATGAAATTTTCAGGGATTATGTGGATTAGGTTGTAGATAGTCCCCTATGAATATCATCATCCCCGGACTGATAGAAGCGACTGCGCATGCGCAAACGTGAATTACTTGTAACAGCCGTAACTTCAACTGTCCCCCAGGGGTCGCGGGTTCGAATCCCAGCCGAGGCTAAGTATTTTTTTGATCCAATCACATACAATGTATGTGCTAGTATGTAGATGTCATCTACTCACTTACATTTTTCATCCGAATTTGATGAAATTTTCTAGGATTGTTCAGATTAGCGTGTAGATGGTCCCCTATGAGGGTAGTGGAAGGTACTTAGAGATTGGTGTTTTGAGATTAACAACTATGCATCTGATCATCTATATTATCGGGTTATGGATACGAGGAAGCTATGTGCCACACCCACTTGGCAGACGTTTTTTTTCTTCTTGGTCTAATCCAAAGGTTCCATATTGAAAATAATAAACCAAAAGGAAAAATTGACTTGTCAGAAACAACCTAGAGGGGGAGCTTTGTGGTAGGTAGTTCAATGGCGACTCAAAATTTGGGTTAAAATATTTTTTTCTCTTGGTCGATTCCAAATTTTTATTATTGAAAATAAACCAAAATGGGTTAAAGTCAAGCGAAATATTACCAGAAATTTGAGTGCTAGAGGTTTCAAATTATCAAATTTCACTGTGCGTTATGAAATCGCTCATTTAATGCAATAGTGTCATAACTCAAAAGTCAGTTGTATTTGGTGATC
This sequence comes from Apolygus lucorum, assembly GCA_009739505.2. Classification (NCBI taxonomy): domain Eukaryota; kingdom Metazoa; phylum Arthropoda; class Insecta; order Hemiptera; family Miridae; genus Apolygus; species Apolygus lucorum. The sequence goes on from CM019179.2 coordinate 62,797,342, forward strand.
AACTGAGATGTGACATTGTTTCCTAATGTTTTGTAGGTGGTGGAGAGGTACCACAGTCCACATAAGGCTATCTAGAGACTAGTTTTCCAAGCATCGAAGCGACCTTCATGCACTAGTTTCTAGTCCTCCGAGAGAATTTTTCTTCTTCAGAAACCCGAAGACTTTGAGATATGACACTATTGCACTATGAGCGAAATGTTGACGGTTGCGCGTGGTGAAATGCCGGCAGCGCGCAGCACGTGGGACGCCGGGTAGCTCGGTGGGGTGCCGCGACCGGTAACCGCGTATCGACCCGCTCTGACCGTTGAGGGGGTGTCTCATGAATGGGTGGTGGGGCGGCGATCGACGGCCGGGGATCGCGCTCTCGCGCATGCCGAGTCTGAAGGACTCCTCAGCTCCTCCTCTCAGGAGTCCAAGGGATTCAACTATTTTATAAAAAAAGCCTTTATTTGGTTTCACCTGTCCCGTTGTCTGTCAGTCTGTAGGTCTGTCAGTCTGTTTGTCTGTCATTAATCAAATCTTCCAAGTTGAATTTGATCCACTTGCCAGTATCCAATTGAGCTGAAATTTTGCATGCATGTGTAAATCGCATGACAATGCAAATTATTAACTTTCTGAGACCAGCTTCCAATCCATAGGGGACCATCCTCCATCCTACTACATAAAACCCCAACTGGAAAGGCGGGAGGGGGAGGAATCGGAGGCGGGAGGAGTCACAGGAGTCGGGGATGGGAAGAGTCAGAGTCCGTGTAATATAGCCCACTCCCTAGCTTTTGTTTTGACGTGATAACGTCTTATAAATTGGTTTACCGGGAGACACTTCAAGAAACTGCGTTACGCTCCGCTCACGGAAGGGGTGCAGCTCGGCGCTCCCTAAAGGCCCCCTCCCCCGGCGCTCACAAAAGCGGGAGCGCCCCGCCCCCCTTCCCTGGCACTCACTCCCCCCCCCACCCATGGGAAATACCTACTACCTACGGGAAATACCTACTCTGTGCAACTTGACAAAGAATTTTATTTTATCCTTCTTCCTACTATACGAATGAATATTAACATTAAAATTATTTTACCACTCAAAGTCGTTGTCACGTAAAACTTTCGCCCGTATACCGACTTTACAGGCAACAACACAGGGTTTTTTAGTCATAGATTAAAATTTTTTTTACTTAACTTTTTTAAAAACAAATCTTTTATTTTTGTTAATTAAATGAACTAAAAAGTTAAAAATAAATTACCTTTTATAAGAAATATAACAGTTTATAGAGATAACACTTTATCACAGTCCCAATGTTATTAATACAAGCGTGTTACATTTAGCATCTTCTTTTTCCTCTTGCTATCACAGTGTAACACGCTGTGATAGTGTTATCTCTATAAAGTGTTATATTTCTTATTAGAGGTAATTTATTTTTAAATTTTTAGTTCATTTAATTAACAAAAATTTTGTTTTAAAAAAAGGTAATTTTCTTGAATTTATTATTTCTCTACTACAACTGTGACAACCATTTTCAAGGAAATATTTCAACAGATTTTTGACTTTGATAAAAATGTCTTACTTCTGTTGGGAATTAAAATTGACTAACAGTGAAATATCATACTATCGGGAATGGGAGAAATGATTCGATTTGGCATTCACAAGATGAACTAAGAAAATACCTCCTTTTCTCTCACGTTGGAGCTCAGCCCGTAACCGTTCAACACATTACTTCGGGCTGAGTCCGGGGGCGGTTAATCAGTTCTGGGTGAGGGGGCGGACCAGATGCTCCCTCCTCTCTATTTCTCGTTCTAATAGTATCTTCCTTGTCAGGATGCTTTCTGTGTACTCTGCCACAGCAGTCCAGCTCTTTTCACCTTCCAGCATCCTGCTGACACTCCAGGTCTGCCATCAGCTGGTCTCTCTCAGGCGTCCATTTGGTGCATTTGAAGAAGGTGTGAAGCACATCATCTTCATCATTGTTCTGGCAGTGCAGACATGTTGGGGCAGATACCTTCCCAATTTTATGCAAATAGGCATAAAAAAGTCCATGTCCTGTAAAGAACTGTGTAAGGAAGAAGTTCACTTCTCCGTGTTTCCTTTCAATCCACGTCTGAATCTTCCTCTATGTTCTCCCGTCCATATAGGTATCTTGCCATTGTGCGCTCCCTTTCTTCCTTTGCTATGCAGGCCCTGTTTCCTTCATCCCTTCTCTCAAAGATTCTTTTCCTCTCTGTAGCCATTAGCTGAATGGGTATGACACTCGTGAGGACAAAGATAGCGGGTTCTGATACTATTCGGTAAGCACAGGCGATTCGTAGGGCTCCTCTACGCTGCACAGCTATTAATCTCTGTCGGAGATATGCCACACTCAATTTATCTGCCCATAACACCGCTCCATACAAGAGAATTGACTGCACAACTGTCATCATTAGGCGTCTCTTGCACGGTCTAGGGCCGTTTATGTTCTTCATGAGGTGACAAAGAGTTGCTGTTTTTTGTGCTGCTCTATCTGCAGTTCTTGTATGTTCACCAAAAGTGATGACCAAAAGAGTGACAGTCCTCAGGAATTTCCAATCGTAGGACACCATCATATGAAGCGTTCCACAGTTGAGGACCCAGCACTGATCCCTGAGCAGCTCCTGATGTGATCTCTTTCGTTGGTACCCCTTGATCAGTCTCATATGACAGTGTCATGATCTGCTCCAGCTTGACTTGGGCTGAATCCATTGTCCTTGCCAGTATTACTGCCGCCACATCATCAGCATATCCTACAAGAAAACAGTCCTCAGGCATTTCCAATCGTAGCACACCATCATATGAAGCGTTCCACAGTTAAGAAATGTACCATTAAGATACCAAAAACCTCAAAAAATTCTCCACTCATCTCGTAGGACCCATCCACTCAATCCCATCACAGTGTCCACTCGAATATTCTTAGTTTTTTAGATTTTGGGTACCAAGACTAGTATAGTTGATAGATAGATATTTATTTGACTCAGAGAAACAGTTTGAACAGTTCATAAGGGAAAATGCAAGAACAGAGGTGATGCGATTAGCGCAGATTTCCTTCCCGACATTTGGCTTGACCATGTTGTATTGTAGGGTCTAAAACAAGAATATTGATTAGTAATGCATTCATTCCAGGGAACGTCCCAATTCTTAAGGATTAGTTCCATTTAATAAAGTTGGTGAGCAATAAAACACGTTTTTTTATTTACCTTCCTACTGCACAAAACTGGTTCACTTTAAGTACGAGTAATTTAGTTAGTATTTTTAGTAAGAAATGGAGGACCCCCCTCCAAAGCGGTAATAGGTCATAACGTTGAACTTTTATCTGTTAGTTTTGGTAGGCAGTCCGTAGAAGTTCACATCCGTATTCAAGGTGAAACTCACAAAAACCCAAAAAACATGCGGTTTATGGTGTCTTGGTGTACATTGAGAATTTTTCCTTAATTTCAATACTTGGGTACAATTAGTGAGCTATAAAGGAACAGAAATGTTGAAAAATCGGATATTTTGTGAATAATTCTCCCCCTTCCCCATGCTAATTTTGTTACTCAGGTAAAATAATGTGCAATTCCCTCTTTCCCCCCTCAAAAGGCAAAATTCCGGCGATGTAGTGCTCAACTAGATAGATTTCCGCGTCGAACAAAAAAAAAAAAGAACCACGAAAATCGATTAAAAACTAAAGCCTGGGCAGAGTACACAAGATTTTGTCACACACACACAAACATACACCTATAGTTTTTTTGCTGATTCTGAAATGGATTAGTACATAGATATTTTCTTTTTTTCTGTTGGGTGTTGTCTTCCTTCACCCCAGATTAATAGCATAAGGACGCCCAAGTCTTACTGTGGTACGTCTTAAAAGCGCTCACTTTGGACTAAATTACAAGTAAATAACTCCTAAATTACAATATTATTACGAAAGTACTTTGTCATACTATACGAATCCAAGGTCACATAAAGTATCATATTTCACATAAATATCATAATATCATATTCATTTTATTTCACTATTTTATAAAGATTTTGTTTATCAGTCTGTCGTATTTAAAGCTTCCTTCAGTTATTAGTCAATCATACATTTAAGGAATGTATACCTTATTATAGGTATGAGTTCAAGGAAATTGTCAAGGATTTTCGAAATTCATTAGTGCATCTACCTATGGAATTGGAAGATGAAAGATAGTCGCAGGAATCATCAAAATCGATCAATAATTGCCAGAGAAAAGGGGGGAAATCCGTTTATTCGCTGACTGAGACCGATTTGAGCCTTGTTCCACACTCACAAGGCTGACTACACTGTCATGTTTTCAATCATAAACCTTTGGAATCGAGAAAGAAAAAAAACATTGTTACCCCCTTTCCCCTCAAAATTTGATGGTTTACGTTTCAACTTAAAATAAAATTGAGTTTTTAGAATCGAATGAGACCACACTGAGTTCTTTAGGTCAAATAGTTCGCTCCCTATGAGGTTGGACTTACCACACATCTGAAACACGAGTGTGAATCGCAAAATCTCCTTTGAAATTTTAGCTGACCAAAATGCGATTGCTGTTCGTTTCTTTGAGCTGTAGTACAGCTGCTGTACTCAGTTTTGCGTCCTCAGCTACCAGTAATCAAATTTCCTAATACAGGGATCCTATTTATTCGAATTGAGTGTGAAGCGTGTATTTCTTCCAAATAAACTTGATTGTGAAGCGAAAATAATATGGTTGCTAGATAGTGACAAAGGCAAATCTGTGTTCTTCGCAGGCGAGTGATCTTTACAGAGAAATAATAAACCATTGTGTTATAATTTGCAGCGCTTTTTTTTTTGGGACCTTCTGGTGTCTCTTCATATTGCATCTCGTGAAGAATCTTTCGGTGTTTCGGAGACGTGCATTGTTGACGTCGCTTCTTGAGAATCCTATGTTTAGGCTTCGTGCCTCCAAAAATAAATCAATAGTAGTGTGTTGTATAAGTACTCGTGGCTGGTCCCCAAAAAAACTAAGTTTCAGTATTTTTTGGAGAATTTTAATTTTTGGTGTTGTAACATAATCAAAAACTCCCTAAAAAAAAGTTTTCTGTCCCATTTTGCTTCCGACTTTACCTAGGAAAAGTCTTCGAAATTCAAAATTTCAAGTCTTTTTTTACGAATTAAACTTTCCTGAACAATTTCGGTTCCGTGCCTGTTCGTCAGTCGGTCTGTGTGCCCAAAATCCTTTTAACGGGCAAAACAAGATATAGTCCGATTTTCTGATTCTTCGGGTTGGTTTGGATGGTCCCCTAAAAAAATCATTGCCCCTGGATTGGCAGAAACCTCTGCTCCAAAAAACACCATTATTGAGTTCAGAGCCCTGCGTTGCAAGATTACTAATGAACGCCTGATGATGTGGTTGCTGACTCGGCCGCAAAGGCCAGGAGACGTGGCGCCACTTGCGATTCATAATTGATCTCTACGACGTTTGGGAAATCGATTGCAGTCGTAGTAGTCTTCAATGAACAGGACTTTGACTTTCCCTTTAATTTGAAGCTCGTAACACTCGTTCGGTGTCAAAGTTTCATACTGATAAATAGGGTGTGCGCCTAGGTAGGAAAAACTGTTTATTGTTATTTTTAATCGAAAGTAGACTACATCCTGAGAATTTTGGTACCAACCGCGACCTTCTAGCGTGTGTAAATCTTTTCCTATGAATTTTTAAAGTTTCGACCGTTAATGACGTCACAGTGGGCTGGGGGGTCCCGCCCAGGCGAGAGGGGCGCGTGACGTCATAAACGGTCGAAACTTTGAAAAATCATAGAAACAGATCTACTCACGCTAGAAGCTCGCGGTTGGTGCCAAAATTCTCAGCATGTAGTCTACTTTCGATTAAAAATCTAAAAAAAATCAAGGCGCACCCCCCATTCAGTGTATTACCTTCATAAGTATTTCAGAGGCGTTTTACCTCTACTGCTTCACCTCAGTTCTGTGAGTTCCTTCAGACCGCTCCTAGAAATTCTCTCTGAGGCCAATGACCGTTGAAGAGGTCTATGCCACTGTTCTTGCTTTCAAAAACACTAGTTCAGCTGATTATTTTGGTATAAATTCGTATGTTTAGTAGGCAGTAGCGTTATATTAACGAGCCTCTAAAACTGATAATTAATTTTTGCTCCGTGAAGGGCGAATTCCCTATAGGGAATATATTTATAAATGCCTCAAGAAATCAAATATTTCCCCAATTCCTACCTTCGTTAAAATCCTGGAGCAGCTGGTCTTGGTGAGGCTGAGCATCCAACTTATCTTCATCAGTTTTGTTTTCGTCAGGGAAGAAGCACTTCGATAGCTGCTTCATGTTTGATAGTGCAGGTTATTAGTGCCTTTGATCTGGTGTATCATGATCTCTTGCTGAAGAAATTTGAACTCTACGACATGCAATATATAACCATTTCCTTCTTCAATAACTTTCTTCTTGGTCGGACACAGGTTGTATCCTACAGTGGATCCATGTCTGATGAAGTTAACGTCTTCTGTGGAGTTAAGCAGGGGAGTGTTCTGGGACCGTGCTGTTTTATCATTTATGATAATTACTTAGCATATCAGTTACAGAAATAATTTATTTCTGTTTGCTGACGATATCACCTCTCTGGCTGTTGGTCATTCTACAGAAAAGTTGCCGCCCAGTGTTGAAACACTGGCCTATTGTGCAATTAAGAGAAGTCTCAGCTTCTTGAATTTATATTGAATCGCCAACTTCATAATTCTGTGAATTTCCTGGATTTGATTATCGATAATCTGGTCTCGTGGCTGTCGTATAATGACAACAGTAATCCCAAAACTGAACTCCAGTCTACTTATGATTCCTCGATTAGTGTTCGTCGTTTCATTGCTGGCTTACCATGCTTGTTTCGCTAGCAGAATGAAACTGACTTGTGAGCTGCTAGGAGTAATCATGTCATCCCTTATACCCAGCTGGATGCGGCGATGAGGGGGATCCTTTTCTAGTTGGTGTTCGACTGTTTAATGCTCTACCTTTGAGGATATGTGACCTTGGCAATGCAAAATTCCATAAAACCATCAAGAAGTTTCCAGAGTTTTATGATACGAATTTGTCGCCCTTTTTAGATCGATAATTTTTCATATTTTGCTTCCGAGTCTACCAAGGTAGCAGAAGCTTTGTTTACATTTTTCAAGGTTGAAAAAAAAAGTTCTCCAAAATCGAAATTTCCACTCGCGTTTTATGTTTAGACCTTCCTGGATGATTAGGTTCCGTATCTGTCTGTCATGAAATCCTTGTAACGCGCATAACTATACGAAGTTATAGCCTGATTTCGATGAAATTTTCAGGCATTGTGCGAATTGGCGTGTAGACAGTTCCCTATGAAAATCATCACCCCCAGACGAATAGTAGTCTCTGCGCATGTGTAATTTTGATGACTTTGGGATTAAGTTACTTTACGACTTGATTCTTGAATGACCAAGTTCCGATTTGAATTTTTCAATTATATAAAAAAAGGAATTAAAGTTTTCTAAGAGGTAATTAGGAATGAATTACTTACCAGAGCTTACTGTCATTAGTAGACTGCTGAGAGTGAAGATGGCTTTACTAATTCGGTAGGTTGCGTGTGACCATGGGTCTAAGGTTACTGATTTGCTACTATATGATATTATGCGAAATAAATGTTACTAACAAATTGATTACGGTTTATACGAGTTTTTCCTAACACCTTTGAAAATGAGTTGAAAACTATAATTGGATGAGGCTAGGGCCTTGAGGTAGAGGGTTATCTTGGGCTACGTGCTCAGAGGATAAAGAGATTCTACCTGAAAGACACCTAGGGTTGCTGCCACCACCTGGGTCGAGTATTGACCCCAGGAAATACCCAAAGTTCACTAAATGCAATATACCTGATGTCCGTTTGAGTTGGAAAGGAAATACCTTCTGAAATGAGGAACACAAGTTGAAAAACACGTAGGGTTTTTATTCACGAAATTTATAAGGTTCTTACCGTGAAGCGGATTTTAGGGGCTCAGAAGGAACCTCCTTAAATAAGAAAATGTACTTGATTGAAATTGATATGTCACACTTGACTCTAAGAAATGGTGCACAAAACTTGCAATAAATTGGCTTCTTAAGTACTTAAATTGACTTAGAACTTTTGACTGGAAAATTATGATTAATACAAATTATATTTACGATTTCGCTTCTCCTTCCTCTATTCGTATTGACGAATTTACTTATTTCACAAATTGCGTTATACTTAGTTTACTTTTACTTTACTCTTCGTTTCTAATACTAATACAATTTCTCTTTTCTTTACTCTTACAATTTCTCTTTACTTTACTGTTACAGGGCGTTATTGGTTACGGGGGGTTTGTTGCCAGATTTGAATGAGTGTAGCGCTTACGTGGTGTAGAGAGAATGGGCTCACCCTTGGCCGAGCTTGGATTCTGTAGCGAATCTCCGTAGCTGGTATCTTGCATCCAGACCTCTTCTTCGTAATGCTGTAGGGGGGGGGGTGCCTGGGATCGAAGCAAGTTTGCCCCGGTCCGGGTTCGTTCGGCGTACCGGTCGATTGGCGAAATGGAGAGTTGGCGGCAGAACTGTAAGACTCGCGCCTTGGCTACTCGAGATCTTACAAGGACTGACTGGCGGATTCGATGAACGGCTATTTCGGAAATGTCCCGCAGGTTTCACTTCACTTGCACAATTCTCAGTTCGTTCAACGACACTACGTTATGGGGGATGAGACATGAAGTTGGGTTCTAGTACTTAGAGACGCGTGGCTTCAGACTGAGGCGCGAGGGAGGGGGCAGCCCCTTTTATCCCCTCGGCCATCTTGCCCTTGGGTGTTGGTAGGTCCCGATGAGGGCGCTCTTGATGTCTCTAGTGGCTGATGGCGGACAATGCTGGGTTAGGTTGAGGTTTGGCGGACAGCGATGTGGAGTCAAGTGTTGCTGGTATGGATGTAGACTGAAGGAACAATTGTATAGGAATGGACGGAATTTTTGAGTCCATTACACCCCCCTCTCCTCTCTCGGCCGATGTCCTCATCGGCTACTTTTCTTGGGTAACCGATGGGATGGGTAGCTTGGTATCAGGAGCGGTCGTCAGCAGAGCCACTTCATAGCGCCATCTCCGACATCCGGGGCATTTTGGCGGCCGCGTCTCCTCGTGCTCCTTGCGAAGGCACGGTTGCGGGTATGATGGATGATCGGTGGCGTACTTGCTGCATGATGCGACTAGCCGGTTCCAGAAGCTTTTGCAGGAGGAGCACCGGAATTTCAAAAATTCCTTGGGAATGCGGTCGCATACCGGACATGGTGCTGGCTCCGGCGTGGTCTGCTCCGTGCGGACTGGGGTGATGGGTGAGAACATTGGTGAAGGTTCTTCTTTCTCGGCTCGCTTGGCCGACGGCTGCTTGGCACCCTTAGCTTGGGTCTCACTCTCGGAATCGGAGGATGAGGAGGACGCGGAAGAGGATCGACGAGGTCGACGTTTTGGCGTTGAGGAGGGGCCCTCTCCTGTCGCGGACTCCCACGCGTTCTCCAGGGATGCAGAAGACTGGTTCAGAGCATTGCTACTCTGAATCGCCATGACTCTTTGCTCCAGCCCACGCAATTCGCAACGCAGCTCCTCCACAGGATTGGGCGTCCCAGCTGAGGCGAGGTTTGCTGCGCCGGAGCGGACTGCCTTGCTCATATTGTGGGACAGGTTGGCAATGCATGTCATCACTTCCTTTCGCTGCTCCGGCATTCGGTTGAATGTTTCCAGCCAGGGTTTTAGCTGTGCGATACACCCCACGGTGCTCTCCACCCACTCGTCACTCCCTACCTCTACGCTGGCTGCTGGCTCCATTCGGGGTTTGGGGAACGCCATACTATCTGAAACAAAAGAGTTCAGCCTTCTTATTTACTACTCGGCTCGCCTCTTTCTCACTCCACCGTCCGCCTACCCGCACGCGTTTGTATACTTTTCCGCGATTTCCTAGGTGTTCAGGATATTACAGGTCTCATTTTCTTTCCCCTATTCTATTCTGGATGGATCAGTCGCTTCTACCCGTCGTTCGACGTTGGGACTCAGGTATTGGGCAAGTGAAGAAAAAAAAAAAAAAAGACGTTACGTAAGTATGAAATTTCGATTTGACATGTGACAATATTACAATATGAACAATGAATAATAACCCTTTGTATTTCTACATCAAAATTTTTTTTTTTTTTTTTTTTTTTTTTTTTTTTTTTTTTTTTTTTTTTTGTTTTTTTTTTTTTTTTTTTATAATAATAATAATAAATTCTTGAAATTTTTCTTTCAGGTTATCCAGCCTCCTCCTCAGGGCCGATGTCGACGACGGAGACTCTGCCGGTATGTAGGTGTTTGTAGTTGATGTCCTTGCGAGGTCGGAAGTTGTACGGAGCGGTCCTGGCACCAGCAGGAGTTGTGGGCAATGCGTTCTCCGTTGGGATGGGTTCCGGTGATGACGTACTCGGCTGCTGCAGTCGCTCGATATCCGGGGTCACACAAGGGGTCGTTATTAGTTCCGGCTCGTTTTCGTCGTCGGACTCCAGCCAGGAATCAAGGTCGGGTTGAGAGGGTCCGGGCGACGTAGCTGGTGCGGGGGCCTCGCGCAAGTGCGGCTCCTCCCGGGTTATGGCTTCGTCCGGTATCCTCTCAACGAAGGCCGGCTTCAGGCGACTAAGGTGATACCGTGTCGTTTTTCCCGTTACGTCTTCAACCTCGTAATTCACGTCGGTGAGTCGTCGCACGATCGTGAGGGGTCCCAGCCACGGACACCAAAACTTCCGCGCGGCTTCGGTCGGAGCGACCATCTGGCGGGCGTACACCGACTGTCCCACTTCGAACTCCCTCATATGGCGTCGGCTGTTGATTGCTTTTTCTCTCGCGTACCACGCTCTTCTTATTTGGCTTTCCGCAATCTTCCGGATTTTCTGGAAGCAGGGCTCGGACGGACCGCGTGCGGCGTTGTCTGCGACGGCCAGCTCGTTGGTATTAGGGAGCCGTACTTCCCGACCATAGGTCAACTGGTATGGGGAATAGCCAGTGCTGTGGTGGGGTAAATTCCGGTACGCCGCCAGGGCGAACGGCAGGGCCGCCTCCCATCCTCGCACACTCTCCTGCAGCTTAGCAACGATGTTGGCTAGCGTACGATGAAATCGTTCGCAGACACCGTTGCTTTGCGGATGGTAAGATGATGTCTGGATATGCCGGATGTTCCAGTTTTCGCAAAGCTCCTTGATTACGCTGGAGATGAATGCGGCTCCCCTGTCGGACACGAGGACTTCTGGCGCTCCATGTGCTGGGAGATATTTCGTAGTCAGCATCCGAGCCGTGGTCTCCGCAGTGCAATTCGGTGTCACATACACCTCGGCATATTTGGAGAAGTGGTCGACCACTGTCAGGAGGTATTTGGTGGCCTGGGTTCCCTTCAGGGGACCGACATAGTCGATACCGACAATTTGTCCTACCCGGGTGGGAAGTTCCGGACGTTGTATTGGCGGATTGAGATTGCTGGGGGTGTTACGCTTTTGGCATTGTGGACAACTTTGTACGAAGCTTTTGACGTCCTTAGCCATCTTCCGCCAGTATCCATAACGTCGCGCAATACTCTCCGTAACGTCGATACCCGGGTGGCCTGCCCAAAGTTGTTCATGGCAATTCGTCAGGAACCATCGTCTCAAAGTTTGCGGTATCAACGGCACCAATTCCTCTCGTCCGTCGACGAAGGCGGCGAACTTCCAGAATTCCCCGTCCTTTCTTATGCGTGGGTTAGCGTTGCCGGCTTCCAGAGTCCGAATCCAGGGGTCCAGTGCCTGTGCCGCGAGGAGCAATTCTCGTGGCATGCTCAAGCTAGTGATGGCTCCGATTGGGATTCTGCTAAGTCCATCAACATGACTCATTTTCGAGCCTGGTCTATACCTGGCTTCGTACTCATATTCGGTCAGTCGAAGAATCCATCTTCCAATGCGGGATGTCGGATCTCGAATATTCATGGCAGCGGTGAGTGCGGCGTGGTCGGTTTGAAGTATGAATCGGCGGCCCAGGAGAAACTCCTGAAAGTGGCGCACCGCCCAGACCACCGCGAGCAGTTCCCGCTCAGTGGTTGAATATCGAGTCTCAGCGTCATTTAGTACCCTGCTGGCATACGCTACTGGATGGCTTTCTCCGTCCTTCTCCTGAGATAAAATGGCACCGATGGCTTTTCCGGATGCGTCGGTAGACAATACGAAGGGCAGATCGAAATCCGGGTACGCAAGCACTGGCTTGGTCATCAGCGCGTTCTTTAAGGTATCAAAAGCCGACTGTTGCGCTTCGGTCCAGACGAAAGGCGCGTTCTTCCTTAATAACTGGTTCAGCGGGACCACGATTTCTGAGAAATTCTCAATGAAACGTCGGTAGAATCCGGCCAGACCGAGGAAAGAACGGACGTCGCGAACAGTGGCCGGCACTGGATGATCACGGATCGTGCTTATCTTTTCCGGGTCCATTTCGACTCCTTCGGTCGTCACCACATGCCCAAGGAAATTGACCCGGTCCTTCAAGAACTCGCACTTTCGCAGGTTCAATTTGAATCCCGTCTCCTCAAAACGTTTCAATACGGTCTGCAACAGTTCCAAGTGGGAGTCTACGTCCTCTGTGAAGATAATGACATCGTCTAGATATATCAGGCACCCGTTACCGATGATTCCGTCCAGGACGTCATTCATGGCGGCTTGAAAGGTTGCGGGGGCATTCTTCAGTCCGAAGGGCATGCGCGTATATTCGAAATGTCGGTTGAGGGCGGTGAAGGCGGTCTTCTCCTGCGATTCAGCCGCGACGGGTATCTGGTGGTAACCCATCGTTAGGTCAAGGGTGGTGAACCATTTGCTATTTCCCATCAGGGACAGAGTTTCCAGTAGTCTTGGTAGGGGGTATTTATTTCCCTTGGTGATCGCATTTAATTCCCGATAATCAGTGCAGAACCTCCAACGTTGGGGTTCTCCGGGCGGGGTCTTCTTTTTAGCGACCACGATTGGTGCATTCCACGGACTTCGTGATGGCTTGATGATTCCTTCCGCCAGCATATCGTGGATTTGTTCTTCCACGAACCCTCTCAGCGCGTGGGGGACCGGGTAGGGTTTCCGGCAGGTCGGTCCTGCCTCTCCCGTTTCGATTTCGTGTGACACATCCATGTTGCAGCCTTCTCTTCCAGGCTTATCGAAGAGATGAACATTCCGTAGAAGACAATCCTCTATCCTCTTACGGTCGCTGCCGACCAGGTGACTCAACTGTTGACGGATGTGTACCGAAGTATCTTCACGGGAGGGCTGGTCGTCCCACACCTCTGTAGGAAGTTCCTCCAGGCTCTGTAATTTTTCGGGCACCACGGCTCCCACGGCTGGGACGTTTACAGGGGTTGGTCGGGGTTTCTTTGTTGCCGGCTCACGTGGGTCATATAACTGGGGATTGGGGTTGGTTGATGGTCGTCTTTTTGCGGATGGACTCGCGGGACAAGGTGATCGTGCAGGTCCAATCTTCCTGGAGTTTTTCTTCAGATGGCGAAGATGTGCCAACATCTTGGTACTATCCCAGACGGCGCCAAGAATCATTTGTCCGCCGGTCTCGTTGTTGATCATCGTGACGTGCCCGGTGTCCGTACGTATTTCAATGGGAAATTTCCCTAGTAGATCTAGGCCCATCAGGTCCAGGTGTGAATCCGGCCTCTTGAAAACGTAGAACCGATGTGAAGTTCGCTTGTCGCCGATGCGTACGGGCAGTTCCTGCGTCCCTAACAGGGGTAGTCTCTGACCGTCAGCTCCCCAAAGTTCTGTGGACGTGGGTTTGACTGGAACTCCCGGTACGGGGTGTGACAACGCGGAGACGGCGGCGCCGGTATCCAAGATCACGTCGCGGTTATATTTACCTAGACCAATTTTCATCCTAATCATCGGGCGAGTAGTGCAGTTTATGGTAGCTTGGAAGGCTACTATTTCATCCCCACGAATTTCCTCCTCTGGAAGGTCCTCCGGTGGTAAGGTTACCACCGCGGCTGTGGGACTGGTGACACCTCCGCGAGGTTGTGACACCGGCAACATTTTCTTCTTCCGCAGGCACTCACTTTCCAGGTGCTCTCGAGCTCCGCAAAAATCGCAGAAAATAGCACTCTGTATGCCGTGCGGACAGTTCACAGGAAAATGGCCGTAGTCCCCGCAGTATAGACATGGATATCGAGGGTTCGGTGAGGGTTGCTTCCAACTAGGTCTGCTCTGCCCGGTATGAGGTGGTGTTGTCATTTGACTCCTATTGGGTCCCTGTGGTATTGCTTTCTGAGGGCATTTTCCGGCGAAATGTCCAACTTCTCCGCAGGTGTAACATTTCAGGGAATCCTTGTTCATTACTCCCGCTATGTCCCATTTGAAGTCGGTCGCTCTCTCGCTTTGGGTGGTGTCGTCGAGATCTTCTGCACGCTTTACCGCTTCTTCCAAGGTGTCCGGCAGGTTACTCTGGAGGAAAGGACTAATTTCCTTGTTGATTCCTCGGACGAAGGCCCGAAGGGTTTTCGTCTTCACCCACTCTTTTCGTTGTGCGGCGGTAAGGTCTATCTCGCTGCGGACCGCGGTCTTTGCGGTGGCGATGAGCTTTTCCGCGAATCGTCGTATGCTCTCTTCAGGTTGTCGTTTAGTGGTCCATAGGCGGATCATGGCTTTTTCAGGGTCTTCGCTTTCGTACCACTGTAGAATGGCGTCCCGGAGGTTATTGTAAGGTTGGGCTCCTAGTTCTTCTTGTAGGAATCGCTTCGCTCCTCCCCGGAGTCGAGTACGGAGAAATCTGATCCTCTGCTCCTGGTCCAGATCGTGAGTGGCTTGTTCTACTTCGGCGAAAAACGAAGCGGCCGAAATGGAATCGGGTTCGTCCGGATTCCATGGTTCTATTTCCAAGAACAAGGATCGTGGAAGGTCTCGCGGTTGTTGATTCAGACCTTGAGCTGGGGTTTGTGCGGTTCGGAAGAATTCTCCCATCCTTTGCATGGCCTCCGTCATGGCATCAGCCAATTCTATGGTTGCTCCTTTCTTGTCAGGGTCCATGATTTTTGTTGTAGGATTTGGTCACAGTAGAAAATTTTTAAGAAAAAGGCCCGGGCAAAACTAGAAAAATAATTCACTTCACTTTCCCGCAACACTGAGTCGGTAGTCGAGGGGTTCGGCGAATCTGATCCAATCCCTTTACCCAAAGAATTTTTCCAAAGATATTAAAAGATTAAAAAATAGTGAGACGTTGTTACTAAGGGAACTATTAAAAATTTAAATATTTAAAATTTACAGTTAAATTGTTCAAAATGTTGTTTGATTAGTTCCCACGTGGAGGTTCGGATCGAGACTAGGTTCGACCTACGTACTGAATTGAACTGAATTTGAATCGAACCGTGAGGCGGTTCGTTCTGTCTGCTGAACGAAAAGAAATCTAAGGGTTCGGGTTGCGAACCGGTAGGAACTTGGTTCGGTACGAACAATGACTCGGTTCGGAGTTGGGTCGGACTATGGTTTGGTCCGAACAAGGGTGTGGTTTTCAAACACGTGGTGGTTCGAACGGTTCGCGACACGATGGTTCTCAAACACGTGGTGGTTCGAACGGTTTGCGACACGATGGTTCTCAAACACGTGGTGGTTCGAACGGTTTGCGATACGGTGGTTCTCAAACACGTGGTGGTTCGAACGGTTTGCGATACGGTGGTTCTCAAACACGTGGTGGTTTGAACGGAATATTTGTACGAAACGAATAGGCGGATTGTGGAGTGGTATAAGTTGACAGCATGCACAATACAAATTAGTACGAATTGCGTACTGAATTGAACTCTCTGCGCTCCTCTCACTTTCCGGCTGAATCTTTTGTTTGTACAAAATATGTGTGGTGTACTGAAAGTGTGACAAGTATTTTAAAAATAGTATCAAATTCAAAATATATGCGAAATTACTGGTATTACTTATTTTAAAGTTCCAAATTTCAGTGGCTCAATCACCTTTCGAACTCAGGACTGGTATATGCTTTTCTTTGTGGGTTCTGAAAATCGTAATTTTCGTTGATCCTACCGCTGGTCACCAATTGTAATTTTGATGACTTTGGGATTAAGTTACTTTACGACTTGATTCTTGAATGACCAAGTTCCGATTTGAATTTTTCAATTATATAAAAAAAGGAATTAAAGTTTTCTAAGAGGTAATTAGGAATGAATTACTTACCAGAGCTTACTGTCATTAGTAGACTGCTGAGAGTGAAGATGGCTTTACTAATTCGGTAGGTTGCGTGTGACCATGGGTCTAAGGTTACTGATTTGCTACTATATGATATTATGCGAAATAAATGTTACTAACAAATTGATTACGGTTTATACGAGTTTTTCCTAACACCTTTGAAAATGAGTTGAAAACTATAATTGGATGAGGCTAGGGCCTTGAGGTAGAGGGTTATCTTGGGCTACGTGCTCAGAGGATAAAGAGATTCTACCTGAAAGACACCTAGGGTTGCTGCCACCACCTGGGTCGAGTATTGACCCCAGGAAATACCCAAAGTTCACTAAATGCAATATACCTGATGTCCGTTTGAGTTGGAAAGGAAATACCTTCTGAAATGAGGAACACAAGTTGAAAAACACGTAGGGTTTTTATTCACGAAATTTATAAGGTTCTTACCGTGAAGCGGATTTTAGGGGCTCAGAAGGAACCTCCTTAAATAAGAAAATGTACTTGATTGAAATTGATATGTCACACTTGACTCTAAGAAATGGTGCACAAAACTTGCAATAAATTGGCTTCTTAAGTACTTAAATTGACTTAGAACTTTTGACTGGAAAATTATGATTAATACAAATTATATTTACGATTTCGCTTCTCCTTCCTCTATTCGTATTGACGAATTTACTTATTTCACAAATTGCGTTATACTTAGTTTACTTTTACTTTACTCTTCGTTTCTAATACTAATACAATTTCTCTTTTCTTTACTCTTACAATTTCTCTTTACTTTACTGTTACAGGGCGTTATTGGTTACGGGGGGTTTGTTGCCAGATTTGAATGAGTGTAGCGCTTACGTGGTGTAGAGAGAATGGGCTCACCCTTGGCCGAGCTTGGATTCTGTAGCGAATCTCCGTAGCTGGTATCTTGCATCCAGACCTCTTCTTCGTAATGCTGTAGGGGGGGGGTGCCTGGGATCGAAGCAAGTTTGCCCCGGTCCGGGTTCGTTCGGCGTACCGGTCGATTGGCGAAATGGAGAGTTGGCGGCAGAACTGTAAGACTCGCGCCTTGGCTACTCGAGATCTTACAAGGACTGACTGGCGGATTCGATGAACGGCTATTTCGGAAATGTCCCGCAGGTTTCACTTCACTTGCACAATTCTCAGTTCGTTCAACGACACTACGTTATGGGGGATGAGACATGAAGTTGGGTTCTAGTACTTAGAGACGCGTGGCTTCAGACTGAGGCGCGAGGGAGGGGGCAGCCCCTTTTATCCCCTCGGCCATCTTGCCCTTGGGTGTTGGTAGGTCCCGATGAGGGCGCTCTTGATGTCTCTAGTGGCTGATGGCGGACAATGCTGGGTTAGGTTGAGGTTTGGCGGACAGCGATGTGGAGTCAAGTGTTGCTGGTATGGATGTAGACTGAAGGAACAATTGTATAGGAATGGACGGAATTTTTGAGTCCATTACACATGCGCAAACGTGAATTCCTTGTAACAGCCATAACTTCTACATTTCTCATCCGATTTCGATGAAATTTTCGGGGAATATGCGAATTTGTTTGTAGATGGTCCTCTATGAAAAGCATTGTCCCCAGACTGATGGTAGCCACTGCGTATGAGCCAACGTCAATTCCTTGTAACATACATAACTTCTACATTTTCCATCCGATTTCGACGAAATTTCTCAGGATTGTTCAGATTGGCGTGTAGATGGTCTCCTATGAGTGTAGTGGAAGGTACTTGGAGATTGATGTTTTGAGATTGACTAATATGCATCGGATCATCTATAAGACATTTTTATTTTATGCTTATTCAACTACCGGCTTCTTAAGCAGGTCATTTGTTATTATTTTAATAAGTTATCATTGGTGTTTGTACTGTCTGTTTAGTAGGCTGCTACAAATAAAAACATATTGGTTTGATTTTTAAATGACCACTGACATAAAACATGGTGGTCGTGAAGTGCTCCCGTTGGTGTCATTCGATTTCTTTAAACCTCCACTAACTGAGCTTATCTAAAAATAATACGATCCGGCCGACCTTCAATAGCCACTTTTTTTTCAATGGCCACTTTGTAACAATATCAATCAATGAACAATGACACCTATGTAGAGCACTATTTTTTGGAGGTGAATTGCTGGCCCTTCACATCTGTTTTGTTCCCCAACGACCAGTACCACTTGAAACTCTACATCAAAAATAGCGAGTGGTCCAAATTACACAATAGAAATCAAACATTGTCGCATCGAGTGAGCAAATAAGATAATAATTTTTCAACTTCGACAATGACGAACGAGTGTTGAACACGTGAAGCAATCTGACCTTGACTAATCAGTACGATTATTTTGTTGGATTAACCATTAGCCTGGTTAGGTATATTAATTTGATAATTTCCTATAACGCCCAGACTTGAAATCTTGAACAAAGAAAAACTGACTCGACTTGAGTCATCAATGAATATTACTCTCTTTCCATTGCTGGTTGGGAAGGAGATCCTTGAGTCTGACTAGTATTGACACAAATTAAACTATGCCAAAAGCCAAAATTCAATCTCCATAATATGGTAGTAATGAAAAAAAAACGTCTGCCAAGTGGGTGTGGCACATAGCTTCCTCGTATCCATAACCCGATTATATAGATGATCCGATGCATAGTAGTTAATCTGAAAACACCAATCTCTAAGTACCTTTCACTACCCTCATGGGGGACCATCTACACGCTAATCTGGACAATCCTAGAAAATTTCATCAAATTCGGACGAAAAATGTAAGTGCGGTAGTGATTGGATCAAAAAATATTTAGCTTGACTAGGATTCGAACCTGGGACTCCTGAGTGGGAATTCATAGCATTGCTGACTGACCTATCAAGGGGATGGTTGAATGGGGTTTGAGATCCTTACCTCACACGCCACTGTTACGGCTGTTACAAGGATTTTACGTTTGCGCATGCGCAGAGGCTACTGTAAATTTTAAGGCCTTGATTTTCATTGGGGACCATCTACAACCTAATCCGCGTAATCCCTGAAAATGTCATCGAAATCGGGTAGAAATTGTGGAAGTTATGGCTGTTACAAGCAATTCACGTTCGCGCATGCGCATCGGCTACTATCAATCCGGGGGTGATGATTTTCATAGGGGACCATCTAAACTCTAATTTGTAACATCCCTGAAAATTTCATTGAAATCGGATGGAAAATGTGGAAGTTACGGCCGTTACAAGGAATTCACGTTTGCGCATGCGCAGTCGCTTCTATCAGTCCGAGGATGATGATTCTCATAGGGGACCGTCTACACACCAACCCGCACAATCCCTGAAAATTTCATCGAAATCGGATGAAAAATGTATAAGTTATGGCCGTTACAAGGAATTCACGTTTGCGCATGCGCAGTCGCTTCTGTCAGTCCGAGGATGATGATTTTCATAGGGGACCGTCTACACACCAACCCGCACAATCTCTGAAAATTTCATCGAAATCGGACAATAACTTCGTATAGTTATGCGCGTTACAAGGAATTCATGACAGACACACAGACACACGGACACACAGACACGGAACCAAAATTGTTCAGAAAGGTCTAAAACGCAAAACGCGAGTGAAAATTTTGATTTTGGAGAACTTTTTTTTTCGTCCTTGAAAAGTGAAAACAAAGCTTCCGCTACCTTGGTAGACTCGGAAGCAAAAACATGAGCTGGAGGTTCACGTGGAAGTTACGATAAATGATATTTTACTATACTATTACTGCTATACTTACTCGAATGATATTTTACTAAAATATTTAGAGATATGTTAAGCTCTTTATCTCTTAAATGGTTTGGTTTCTTGGTTCTTACTTAGTAGTAATGATTCAAAAAACCGGTTCCCTTGTTGATGGGAGTTCATACTAGTACGTATTAAGTTCTGGCGCGGTCTGAAAGTTCCACAGATATCACGGACTCAAGTTCCGAATCGGTCCCAATTCTGGATGTATTATGTGGAACTGCAACTGGTTAA
This sequence comes from Apolygus lucorum, assembly GCA_009739505.2. Lineage (NCBI taxonomy): Eukaryota > Metazoa > Arthropoda > Insecta > Hemiptera > Miridae > Apolygus > Apolygus lucorum. Next base: position 62,817,497 of record CM019179.2, read on the forward strand.
TCTTCAATCTTCCTTTTCTCCTACCTCGGAACGGTTGTGGGGGATACAGATATTATACAGATACAGAGATAAGATATTTCTTATTTCCACGATTGAGGGTTGTAAGTCGAGGATGGAGGATTTTAATGAAGTCTGATTTCAGTTGATGACCTAGTTGGAACTGGAATCGGGAATTTGGATGTATTTCACAGTTCCAGCGTTATTTTACCTTCTACGTAACGAGTACAACTGGAACGACCCACAGCTACACCAATTTCTCTTGATCAAAAAGCTCGTTTTGCTCAAATTTGGAGAGAGGTTAGGGACAGAGACACAGAAGAATGCATACAGATTTCATCCGATCAGGAGCCGCAGTGAAAAAAGTGAAAATCAGTATCACCTTTTTTAGGACGTCCCACGGTAAGATTTGGGCGTCCTTGTGCGATTAATCTGGGGTAAAATTGGAAACCACACAACAGAAAAAATAACACGAATCCTTTTTAGTCCAATCTGAATCCAAATCCGCGAAAGAAAACCATAGGTGAATGTCTGAGTGAAAGCATCTTGTGTACTCTTCCCAGGCCTTAGTTTTTCACCGATTTTCGTGATTCTTTTTTTGTTCGACGCGGAAATCTATCTAGTTGTGCGTTACTTCGCCAGAATTTTGAATTTTGCCTTGAATGGGGGGGGTTAATGCTCAAAAAGACGTGTGTTTTCGGTCACGATCTTGTAAACTCTGCCCTGGCCTCAGTTGCCTTGGCCTAAAAAATCTTCCGAGTTGCACACTATTTTACCAGAGGATCAAAATAGGCGAGGGGAGGAGGCGAGTGGGGGATAATGTTCCGAAATATCCGATTTTTCAATATTTCGGTCCCTTTACAGCATACTAATTGTACCCAAACTATAAAATTGAGGGGAAATTCTCAATATATCTCTGGATTTTCACGAATTTTTCTTTGTGCCACCGTGAAACAAATCAGTGGTGCCATCATGGTGCCAGGACACCAGAAACCACGTATTTCGTGGGTTTTTGTGTTTGAATACGGATGTGAACTACTACGGACTGCCTAAGCACATCAAAGTTCACCGTTACAACGTATGACCACTTTGATGCCAGACTGGTACCATTTGGGGGGGGGGGGGGGGGCTCGAATTCGCATGTTGGGTATCGTAGATCATGGATTTTTAAATGCTAGAAATGTTATGGTGGCTTATGTTGAGGGGGGGGGGGGGTGCACTATTTCTTACTCAAAATACTAATTAAATTTCTTTGAGTGAAACAGTTGTGTGCAGGAGAAATGTAAATAAAAATTCGTGTTTTATTGGCTTAATTAGTGGTTTTACTGGTTTAAATTGGCCTAATGCTTATCTAATGGGACGTCCCCTAGAATGCATGCATTACTAAACTATATGTTTTCACCTGAAATTGCTTTTACTCTTTCATCTAGGTAGTTACATTTTGTTCTTCTTGAACAGCAGTTCTACCTGTTCATCTTGAGTCGACTTTCCTAATTCTTCTTTGAAACCTGGATGTAATATTGCAAGAGATCATAACTATCTATGTCGATTAATTCTGGACATGTCTGGCGCTTGCTGTAAGGCTCATAAAATACTGCCGTCAAGTACATCATCTACTTTTGCTCATTGTCGAACAGTGGTGCTCCTCCTGTTCTCAACAGCAAATAAACACTCGAGACACGATTAGTACCGAGAAATGAGACTAGTCTATCGAGCTGAAGCAGATAGTTGCCCCTGTGATCGTGAAGTGTCAACTCTCTGGTGCTCGTGAACGTCTCGCGATTGTGAACCGCGGATGAATTTTGTGAAATAGCTCTGCATTTTGGAGGCATATGGATAGTGAAAATGAAAGGTAAAACTTCTAAAACCAATCTTGGGTTATCAATTTAATTCAATTTTGATTCTTTAATATTGAGCAGAACAAAATCGTATCAATTTGAAAATTTCCCTCACTTTTGCGTTTGAGAGATTTCTGAACAATTTCAGTGTCTGTCTCTCGATCCGTCTCGAGACGTAGACACAAAATCAGTTTCTTGGTCAAAATCATGAGGAAATATCGATAGATAGATATTTCATACTGTTGGTACAACCTTTTTGGTCTCACATGATTCAATTCAGAATGCTTTCCATTATTGCCGCATAGTTTTATGGTTGTACACAACAATCACACAACTAGATAGTTTTCCGCGTCGAATAAAAAAAGAACCACGAAAATCGGTTGAAAACTAAGGCCTGTGCAGACGACACAAGATTTTGTCTCACACACACACACATACATACCAGACATACACATCCAGACATACACCTACATACACTGGTATATCCAGACATACACCTACGATTTTTTTTCGCGGATTAGGATTCAGAATGGTCTAAAATGGATTAGTGTGTGGTTATTTTTTTTCTGTTGAATGTTGTCCTACTTTACCCCAGATCGATCGCATAAGGACGCCCAAGTCTTACTGTGGGACGTCCTAAAAAGCTATGTACCACACCCACTGACAGACATTTTGCTTCCGAGTCTACCAAGGTAGCGGAAGCTTTGTTTTCACTTTTCAAGGACGAAAAAAAAAGTTCTCCAAAATCAAAATTTTCACTCGCGTTTTGCGTTTTAGACCTTTCTGAACAATTTTGGTTCCGTGTCTGTCTGTCTGTGTGTCTGTCATGAATTCCTTGTAACGCGCATAACTATACGAAGTTATTGTCCGATTTCGATGAAATTTTCAGGGATGTTACAGATTAGTGTGTAGACGGTCCCCTATGAAAATCATCATCCTCGGACTGATAGAAGCGACTGCGCATGCGCAAACGTGAATTTCTTTGTAACGGCCGTAACTTCCACATTTTCCATTCGATTCAATGAAATTTTCAGGGATGTTACAGATTAGTATTTAGATGGTTTCCTATGAAAATCATCACCCCCGGATTGATAGTAGCCGATGCGCATGCGCGAACGTGAATTGCTTGTAACAGCCATAACTTCCACAATTTCTACCCGATTTCGATGACATTTTCAGGGATTACGCGGATTAGGTTGTAGATGGTCCCCAATGGAAATCAAGGCCTTAAAATCTTACAGTAGCCTCTGCGCATGCGCAAACGTAAAATCCTTGTAACAGCCGTAACAGTCGTGTGTGACGTGAGGATCTCAAACCCTTTTCAACCAACCCCTTTATAGGACAGTGAGCAATGCTCTGGACTCCTACCCTGGAGTCCCAGGTTCAACTCCCACTCAAGGCCCCCAGAAATTGTTTGATCCAATCACTACCGCACTTACATTTTTCGTCCGAATTTGATGAAATTTTCTAGGATTGTCCAGATTAGTAATGGTCCCCTATGAGGGTAGTGAAAGGTACTTAGAGATTGGTGTTTTGAGATTAACTACTATGCATCGGATCATCTATATAATCGGGTTATGGATACGAGGAAGCTATGTGCCACACCCACTTGGCAGACGTTTTCGACTTGCTCTGCCAATACACTGATTCACTACCTTGGGTAGTGAGGAAGAACCAAAAATAAATAGGTAAATATAGTTTATATATATAATTTGTTAGGTATGTGGTTATTTGAAAATGGCTCCTTATCGTATCAGAACGTTCGGCCGAGAACTTGACTTTGAAAAGGGGTCGTAAAGTATCACAAAGCGTGTCTAACGGAATCGTCGACGTCGTGCGGGAAATAGGGGTGAGATCACGCGATCTCCCCACCTCTACACAAACACAACCATCTCTTTCTGTTTGATTACTGCATCCTAATTCTGTTTCGAATACACCTAACTGTCTAGAAATGACTGACAAATGTCCGAGCTAGGTAAGGGAGGATGAAGTTTTACCTGCATATTATTACCCCATCACTCATCTTCTCAGTGCTCTTTACAGTATAATTCGTCATGTGGTGATCACAAATTATAGGTAGCGTAGCTTAATAAGGTAATATTATAATTATAACGTAACATAATTCATATTGTAGAGTAACTACAGTACTTGGAAATATGTTTTGTTAGAATTTAATGAGTTGTTATATTGAAAAAGTGGTTGTTGTGTTTTTGATCTGAAACGAAAATTACACTCGCCCTATCTTTTGTGCCAATCAGTGGTTTTCTTCCACAATATTATCGTTTATCATACTTTCAGGTTATAGGGCATATGATAATTATCTAATATCAATTCTTTAAGATTAGGGCAAATTTTTATGGAAATCTGATTCATTTTTTTAAAATTCCACCAAACTCAGAAACCCCTTTAGGACTTCTAGCCAAAGTTCCCGTTGAAGAAACACCAACCTCCTCTTTTAACTATAAAACTACCTCAAATCTACCTGCTTTCTACCAAATACGATACCACCTGTTAAAAAGATCTCTGCCACACAAATTTTTTAGTTTACTTACTGATCTGTGCTGAAGTTCGAATTATACGAGTACCACCTCAGAAAAGTGTATGTTTTCACCATCTCTGATCATATCAACTGAATTTTAAGTTAATTCCTTATACATTTTTAAAAAGTCACTTATTATAACAAAGTGGCGAGAATGTAAGGAAAACTGATTGTAAACGTTGACACAATGGTAAATAATATAAAATGGAAAAATAATAAAATAAAAACCTTTTTAACAAAAAAATGGACCGACCTCAAAAATTATGTCCGTAAACACCAAAAAGGGAAAAATAATAACCTCAGCGAAAACGTACTTGATGTAGCAGGTTGTTGGACATAGATATCTAGTCAACAGATGGAATGGGATTCACACTTCTTGTCACACTCATATCCTCCATCATACAATAGCAGTGACGTAACTACTATCTAATAATGTTGGAACACTTATATCTACTCGTATTCATGTTTTGTATTGCACGATTGACGCATGTTGTAATACTCACCAGATCATGTGAGTAGTACTTAATAACGACAGGGTATCCAGATAGGTAGGTAGGTACGCATTGAAGTCGCCGCCGTGCCCATCAGTAGACACAAACTAACTAACCCTTATTCGATGATCTGGTTAGCATTACAAGAGTAAGTACCATTGAGTTAAACTGTGCTCCCCAAACTATCAGGTACCTAGTACGTCTCTGCTGCCATATGAGTATGATAGTAAGTGTGAACCTCCCTAGGAATGGTTGTGACGAGTTTTTTGAGACTTTATTATTATAAGAGACAGTTTATTATATTGGTGGACATATTATAATATAGCTACATACCCTCGGAAGCGTTGTTACCTAAGTAATAAACATTTAACACCTCCCACAATTTTAAACGAACAAATATTTACGTTCATACTCGGTGTGGAAACATGTTTGCAGTATTGGAGGTATGTATATTTGCGAAAAAGAATAATATGTTGGTGAGTAGAAGATCTTGAAGACGTTTGCGTCTACAGATGGGCACGGCGGCGACTTCAATGCGTACCTACCTACCTATCTGGATACCCTGTCGTTATTAAGTACTACTCACATGATCTGGTGAGTATTACAACATGCGTCAATCGTGCAATACAAAACATGAATACGAGTAGATATAAGTGTTCCAACATTATTAGATAGTAGTTACGTCACTGCTATTGTATGATGGAGGATATGAGTGTGACAAGAAGTGTGAATCACATTCCATCTGTTGACTAGATATCTATGTCCAACAACCTGCTACATCAAGTACGTTTTCGCTGAGGTTATTATTTTTCCATTTTTGGTGTTTACGGACATAATTTTTGAGGTCGGTCCATTTTTTTGTTAAAAAGGTTTTTATTTTATTATTTTTCCATTTTATATTATTTTTTATTTTTCTCTTTTTAGTGGTATTCAATTTGAATCTGAAATTAATTTACCCACAGTTTATCGATCTGTTAATGTAGATCCATTTCCATACTGTGAATCCAGAATGTACCAGAATGAAGAGATGCAAGGTGTTCAGACATACAAAAAAAAAAAAAAAATCGTCGTCCCACGACAACCCGAATTGAGTACCTCTTCTTTCGCGCGCCTTCGGCGCGTTGAAGTCGGTCAGCAATGTTAACAGCTTTTGAAGTAAAGTCGCATTTCGGTTGTCGTTTGAAACAAAAAGATTCATGGATATTGCTCCCAAGTCCACCGAAGTAGCGGAAGCATTGTTTTCACTTTTCAAGGTTAAAAGAAAGATCTCCGAAATCAAAATTTATACTCGCGTTTCTCGTTTTAGGCATATCTGACAATTTTGGTTCAGTGTCTGTATGTCTGTCTGTTTGTCATGAAGTTTTGAGTCCGGAAATTCATTGTAACGGTCATAGCAGGTACTAATTTCAATACAATTTTTCAGGAATTCTGCGAATCGGTCCTCTATAACTTAAAAGTATATACTTTAAAGTAGGTACTCAGAGATTGATGTTTTGAAATTAGCTAATAATTATGTATCGGCTCATCTATACAATCGGATTATGGATAGGAGTAAGCTATGAGCTACACCCGCTTGGCAGAAGTTCTCTCTTCATGTTTGTACGCGGACGTCATCAGATGGGAGGATCAAAATTAATAGTGGTTCTGAAGATTTCACCCTTGTGCACTTGTTGCCTCACCCCCTAAATAGGGGAGGGGTTTTTGTATGAACCTAATATTCTCGTATTAGCGATCTTATTATGAATACCCGTTACACTGCCTAGAAATTGTTGAATACATACTGAAATGTGTATAATAATATTTACGCTTGTTGAAATGATTTTAGAAAAAATTGAGCTCACGGAAGGAGTGTATAACGGTGCATTAAATCTTCTGTAAAGTAGGAAAAATTGAGATCATGTAGGTCAAGTTTTATACTGGTCTTTTAACTTCATCGAAAATTCAATAATTTTTCACCTGATATTTAGCTGTAGGCCTTCATCAAATTTGTAATTACCTTATATCCTGGTAATTCATTATAACCAAGTATATACCTAGCACATAGAGGCAGAGTGAGTCGAAATTATCTATTAAAGAATGATCTTGATATTTTAGTGTATCTAGGTACCAACGTGTTCTTTGTGTTCGCTATAATTAGTTTTGGTTAGTAAAGTAAATTCAAACATTGAACATCTTGTGGTTTTGTTTGAGTTTGTAACCTGTTCCCACTATTCAGATTCACATTATTATTTTCACCTACATGTCTTTAAAAGCTAACAGAAATGCTACACAATACAGCTCAGATACAGCTCACGTTTATAATGCATAAACGTGAGAGTCCTGGGAAATTTATGTGAGATACCTACTTCTGTAGACATAATTTAACAATAAATTATTTCTACATCAACGAGTTCCGGGTAAGGGTCCGGGTTATTAAGTGTGAGGGAACTGTATAAATTTTTGTAAAATTTGAAATCGTAAGTTATTTCAATGCGCTATGAACTAACAAAACGCTGCAAATTATTACACAATGGTTTATTATTTTTCTATATAGATTACTCGTCTGCAAAATCACCAACCATCCAATATGAAGAAAAAAAAGAAAAAAAAATCAAAATCACCAACTATTGATCGCATTTTGGTCAGCTCTAATTTGAACGGAGATTAGGCCTCTTTTGCGATTCACACTCGTGTTTTGATTTACATATATATATATTCCAATATAAACCCTTAAATTTTCGTAGGGAGCGAACGGTTTGTCCTACAGAGCTCCGCGTGGTCTCAAAAAATTCTAAAAATTCTATAGAATCTTAAATTGAACGAAAAACAATACCTTTATATCAAAATTTTTTGAGTTAAGGCGTTTTCAAAATTTCAAAATTGATTTTGGAACCCTTAGAAGTGACCTACATCAACCAAAAGCTTCGGGGCACAACTAGACCCCAAATGGAGCCTACATACCAAATTTCATCAAAATCGGTCAATGCTAAGTGGCAAAAGTGCCGCGTACGGCGGACGGCGGACGGACGACCAAATTTTTATTCGATTTTTGGATTCTACGTACCTTGAAATGTAAACCATCAAATTTTGAGGGGGTGTTAAAAAATTGTTTTTCTTGGTCGATTCCAAAGGTTCATTATTGAAAATAATAAACCAAAAACTAGTTATTACGACCTGGTACAGTCGAGCGTTGCGTAATCACGATACGAGTAAATTGCATTCTCCATATTGGTTGTGAACAACGATTTGGGGACTCGGTATTTTGTGAAAAATGGACGGTCTGAAACTTACTATGGACAATTTGCGAAATATTTTCCAGAAATGGGAATATTCGGAGAGCAAATTCAGAATCGACTTCGAAACGCCGCCGATGCCGTGGTGCCAGGAATGGTGCAAATGCAAGAATCGTTTAAGAGGCTATTTCCAACGACCAGAGAGAGATAAATGGTATTACCGGCTTACACCACAATCAAAATCGCTGAAAATATGAAATTTTAGAGGTTGAGCCGCCTAACTATCGAAGTCTAGTCTGTGTGGTCTTCGTCTAACCAGAGGTTCAGTGTGGCTATATTATGAATGTGTACTTGGTATGCTGTGACGTAAGGTTGGAACAATCGATATAGATTTACAACTATAATCCGTTATTCGATCGATAGTAACAATCGATTATTGCTCGTAGCACTAGCGAGAACGCTGATACATGATGATTGAGAAATTTTAGAAGTTATGGCTGTGGCAAGGATTTCACGTTTGCTCAATCGCAGCGCCTACTATCATTCTGGGTGTGATGATTTTCATAGAGAATCATCTACCTACACTCCAATCTGCACAATCCCTGAAATTTTCATCGAAATCGGATGAGAAATGTAGAAGTCATGGCTGAGGCAAGGATTTCACGTTTGCTCAATTGCAGCGCCTACTATTAGTCCGGGGGTGATGATTTTCATAGGGGACCATCCACACGCCAACCCGCACAATCCCCAAAATTTTTTATCTAAATCGGATGAGATATGTTGAAGTGTAAAAATGTGCAAAATTGTTCAGGAAGGTCTGAAATATAAAACGCGAGTGGGACTTTTGATTTTTTTCAACCTTGAAAAGCGAAAACAAAGCTTCCGCAACCTTGGAAGACTCGGAAGTAATAATTTGTAGGCGGGAAATTGAGCAAATCTCGTCTTCCTGTAAACATCATCTATTTTATCTATTATAACTTTCTAAAGGCAACAATCAAATACTTGAATTCGACTATGATGAGATAATAATCGATTTGGGAAATCTTGTTTCCAACCTTAATGTGAAAACACTCTATTGTCCAACCGATTTTTTATTTATTTTTTTTAATTTTTACATCGTAGGTCCTTATTGTACGATAAGGCGTTAAACATCAGGAATAATTTTAGAATGTTCCAAAATGAGCATAATGGGTGCAAAACTAAACTTATAATAACCTTGAAACCATATGTTGCTCGTTTTAATTCTAGATTTCCTTGAGGGGAAGTTGGGCTTGGTTTCAAATTATTCAAAGTTTAACTCGGCCGGAAGAACGACTATTTGAAGGGAAAAACAACCCCTACCTTAACCCTTGAAAATTATTTACTACTTACTTTTACCTACATGATGATTTTCTTCTACAGTTTTCGTACCTCCCTAGGTACATTCATAAATCACTACTTAGGTACCTGCTATTTTCAAAAAATTTAATAAGGAAATGAACCATGTAGGTAATTGAATTTGTATTTTGGTTGTTGTTGTACAAAAAAATTGACAGGGATGAAGATTTCACTTGGTTGGTGTTGGAAAAAAAATGACGAAGATGAAGACATCCTTACCTAGCTAATCATCGAGTAGGTATAGATGGTAAAATAAACCATGAAGCAGTAATGTGTCCATCATCCTGCGTTATCAATCGTAAATATAATTCCAAGTCGAAAATACCTTCTCGATGATGTTGAATTATGATTGAAAAGTTTAAACAACGTATAGATAATCGAATTTCATCCGTGAAATCCTTTCTTAACAATGATACAGTGATGATTAATTGTTGAAACAATGATTAATTTCAACCGTAGTACCTAATTCAAGTTTGATAAAAGGGTGAAATTGACCCTTACTCGTCAACTTCCAAAGATTTGAGGAATGAATTTATTGTCATTGTTTAGGGAGTGAGTGATTGGTAGCTCTCTCTTAGGTACTCGACAAACTCATCATTCCACTTATCATGACTCTAGTTATAACGGAATACTTCTGCGTGTTTTAGTGGTAACCAGCCTTTTCACATATCGGCGGGCGATGGAGGCGGTAGTGGAGGCGGTTGCTCTCCAGCAGGCAGCGTTCGCGCCAAGTCTGGATCTCTCAGCAAGAAGGGCAGCAAAGACACCAAACCACCTCAGGATTCGCTGATTATCAACATCAAGCGACCCTTCTCCTTCAACCATCTCCCTCAACGACCTCCCGTCTGCATTCAGTTCACTAAGCTGTCCTACTGCATATCCCAAGAATGCAACTCAGGTAAACTACGAGAAGTTTCTACGTATTAGTGTAAGCTCTTACTCCTACTCGGGAGAGTTTGAGTGTTGAATCTAGCAGTTCTCTCATATTTAAACTTCCTAGGTACCTGGTCATGTGGCTGACCAGTATAGCGTAGAATTAAGTTTGTTGAGAGCAGATACAACGCATAGACAACAAACCGGGGTAACTCCCCAGGCTAGGAAGCTTACAATGGCATTTATGGCGCTGAACTCGCATCGAGTGATAGTTGCTCCAAGTAACTTGTCTTACAAACAAGATAAAATAGGCGTTATAGCGTATTAAATTGTTGAAAACAAAGTATCTCAAACAAAAGAATACAAAGGTATTGGCCGATCGTTTTACAATAAGGAACGTTATACTAGCCTTTACAGTCAGAATGGCCCAGCTCACCTTGAGCAGTTTAGACTAGGGATGGTAAAAGTATCGATTCTTTTAAAAATCTATTCTTTTAGATTTTTTTCCTTGAAGAATCGATTCAAAAATTCGAGAATCTAGGTATACGATTCTTTTCATTAGCTGGTTGAAGGAAATAAATTTTCATCAATAACTATCACTACAACCAATAATAATCACAACCACAGTGGGGAAGGAAAAATTCATGAAGATCATTGAATGTCACAACCTAATGCTCGAAAAAACAGCAAATTATTCCACGAAGGTTTCTTCTTTAGTTTTAGCTTTGCGTCTACCTACCATAGTTACTACTTACCTACTTCACAAAAATTGTATTATTTGGAAGAAATATCAAACTTGATTCGAAGAAATAGGGAGTTGATATGAACAATTTGAATACTGGTTGCTAAGGACGCAAAACTCTGAATAGGGATGGCATATCGATTGAAATATATCGATATACAGATCGAATGATATATCGTCAATAAGATATCGATACCTTTGATACATCGGAGAAAATGAATCGATATTTCGATATATCGGAAGATTTACTTGGAAAAACTTGTCGAAGTAACTAGGTAGATGAATAAATTGAAACGTTACTAACATCATTTTGGAAGAAATATATCGATATAGGTGCTTGACATATCGGGAGATCTAGGAAAATCCGGTTGAAGTTACTGTTTAACCTACTCAAAAAGTTTTACTGGGTATGAACTATCGAAATTCATAGTTTGAAAACTGAAAATTTCGAAAATGTCATGGTTTCAGAGCACTATGTCAGTAACACAGGGTTTTCGGGGTTGCAAATTTTGGGGAAAAACTACCCTCAGGGGTGCTAACAACATAAATAAAATATCGTAAATACCCTCGCCATTGCAATGTTCGATTTATTAATTGAGAGGGGTATACTGTAGGCATGGTCCTTTAAAATTGGAAATAATTGTTTTGAAAACCTGCTTTACTTCGTGTAGTAGGCAGTTTTAATCTAGACGCGGATCCATTATTTTTGGCTCAAGTCAAATAATTGTGCCTTGAGCGACACTGTAGGTGTAAACCATTAATGTACCCATCATGTTTGAGCTACGGTCAACAACCTACCTACAAAATTTTGAATAAAATTATTTGATGTTTTACACAGGTACAGGCGTCCCTCCTCATCCATTCATTTTAATATTAATTTTCGCTCGTTGAAAATAAGTCACGATGTTATCGGTAAATACATCGATATTGACCGATAATATCGGTTCTCTATATCGATGTAAATATATCGATATATCAACCGTAAACTATCGATATATTTCATATATCGATATATCGTTGCCATCCCTAACTCTGAATACAACTCAAAGGAACGAACAACAATCGCATTTAGGTCAAAAAAAAATTAAACGGAAATTCACACTCTTGTTTCTGATTTATCGTAATTCTAACCCTTAACACCTTCAATGCAAGTCCCAAAGTCGTGCAACCCTGCCGTACTGAAAATTTTTCTAGCTTGAAATTCGATATTGGTGAATTTGAACGCAAAATTCGTATTAAAGTTCGGCATCAAAAACGAAACAATGTTTTAGACAATTGAACTCATACTGAAGACGAAAAAAAAGCAAAAAATGGAATATATCAAAAAGGGGAGGTACCAGGCCCCCTCCCCCAAAGAGAGTTGGAATGACCAGATGACCGGTCGTCCGTATGGCAGGTATGCAGGGATGACCGGTCGACCGGTCATCCGCACTGAAGGTGTTAAGAAAACGGTTAGTCCTACAGAGCCCCGGGTGGTCTCAATCATTTCTGAAAATTCAATACTACCTATTTCAAATTGGTGAATAAAATACCTACCTACTTCTATTTCGAGAATTACTTTGAAATGTAAAACATCAAATTTTGAAGGGGGGGGGGGTTAAAATATTGTTTTCTTGGTTGATTCCAATGGTTCATTATTGAAAATAATAAACCAAAACTATTCACTAACGAACTATTGAAATACAAAGTTCGTAGGTAGTATTGTAACTATTGAAATAGAAAATCTTCGTTCAAATTTCAGCTCATCTAATGCGGTCTTTGTTTTTTTCTTTGAATAGAGATTCATGTTCATAGGTGCTTTCTTAGCAACCAAGAACCAAATTTCGTATCATGAAGGCACCCACAATTCTCTGACAGCGATGTTATTGCTGGTACGTACTAGGTATTAACGGAAAACGGGTGAATATCTGAACTGAAAAATCATAAACCGTTGTGTAATGATTTGCAGCGATTTTAGTTGGTGAGGTTGTTGGATGAAAAACCTACCTTAGGATAGCATTCAATATAACTCGAGTACCTAAAAGACTGAGTTAAGAAGAACGTTGTCTATTTCCACGAAAATAATGAGTTACAGAGTCAATCGATTTCGACGGTTAGGTCATCATCAGTAAGAAGCATGAACTCTCTGTTACCTCTATGATGACCTAACCGTCGAAATCGATTCAACATTGTAACTCATTATTTTCGTAGAAATAGACAACGTTTTTCTTAACTCCGTCTTTTATTCATATGGGTTTCACAATCCTGTCGCGAGTATAAATTTGAGTACTTACTCAAATAATTAACGTATTGCTGAGTGGGCATCTTAGTTGAGGTCAGTGCCTATATTATTTATGTTCTTTGAGCAATGGAACTATCGGCAGATTTTGGTTTATTATTTTCCATAATGAACCTTTGGAATTGACCAAGAAAATTTTTTTTTAACACCGCCTCAAAATTAGTTGGTTTCAAGGTACGTAGAATTCAAAAATCGAATAAAAATTTGGCCATTCGACCGCCGTACGCGGCACTTTCCCCACTTAGCATTGATCGATGAAATTTGTAGGCTCCATTTGGGGTCTAGTTGTGCCCCGAAGATTTTGGTTGACGTAGGTCACTTCTAAGGGTTGAAAAAGAAGGTTTGAAATTTTGAAAACGCTCTAACTCAAAACATTTTCATATAAAGGTATTGTTTTTCCATCAATTTAAGATAGTATAGAATTTTTTGAGACCACGAGGAGCTCTGTAGGACAAACCGTTCGTTCCCTACGTAAATTTAAGGGTTGGACTTACGTTAAATCAGAACACGAGTGTGAATCGCAAAAGAGACCGAATCTCCGTTCAAATGTCAGCTAATCGAATTGCGATCGATGTTTTTCTTCATGTTGGTTGGTGTTAACAATGGCAAAGCCGTGTTCTTTGCAGACGAGTAATCTATATAGAAAAATAATAAACCTTTGTGTAATAATTTGCAGCGTTTTGCATCCGAGTCTACCAAGGTAGCGGAAATCTCGTCCTATTTCACTGAAATTTTCAGGGATTCTGTGGATTGGCGTGTAGATGGTCCCCATGAAAATCAATGCCTCCAGACTGATAGTAGCCACAGCGTATGCGCAAACTTCAAATCCTTGTAACAGCCATAACTTCTCCATTTTCCAACAATACTCAGAGATGTGCGGGTTGATTTGTAGATGGTCCCCTATGAGGGTAGTGCAAGGTACTTAGAGATTGGTGTTTTGAGATTAACTACTATGCATCGGATTATCTTATACAATCGGGTTATGGATACGAGGAAGCTATGTGCCACACCCACTTGCCAGACTTATAAATATGTATTTCTTCCGAGTCTACCAAGGTAGCGGAAGCTGTGTTTTCACTTTTCAAGGTTGAAAAAAAATTTCTCCAATATCGAAATTTCCACTCGGGTTTTACGTTTCAGACCTTTCTGAACAATTTAGGTTCCGTGTCTGTCTGTGTGTGCCATGAAATCCTTGCCACAGCCATAACTTCTACAATTATCATCCGATTTCAAAGAAATTTTCAGGGATTGTGCGGGTTGGCGTGTAGATGGTCCCCTTAGAACATCATCACCCTCGGATTGATAGAAGACGATGCGCATGTGCGAAAGTGAATTCCTTGTAACAGCCATAACTTCCACATTTTCCATCAGATTTCGACGAAATTTTCAGGGATTGTGCAGATTAGGTTGTAGATGGTTCCCAATGAAAATCAAGGCCTTAAAATTGACAGGTGCCTCTGTGCATGCGCAAACGTAAAATCCTTGTAACAGCCATAACACTTACGTTTTTCATCTGAATTTGATAAAATTTCTCAGGATTGTTCAGATTAGCGTGTAGATGGTCCCCTATGAGAGTAGTGGAAGGTACTTAGAGATTGATGTTTTGATATTAACTAATATGCATCGGATCATCTGTACAACCGGGTTATGGATACGAGGAAGCTATGTGCCACACGTTTTTTCTTTGTTTTGGAGCATAACAAATTTCCAAGTGTTTCGTTAGGAAAATCGAAATTTTAGGAAGGCAAAATACGAAATTTTGGATTATTTGGGTTTTACGTTTCTTGATTATGGATCCCCCCCCCCCCCCCCCCAGCTTCCGTTCATTGTTTGGCGTTTCGTTAATAGAAACATCGATGTTCTGCAGTAGGAATACAGTAAAATCCTTTCTATTAACTACAGAGTTAACGCAATAATCAAATTTTAAATCTCATAGGTAGGAAATGTATTCAGCCTTACATCACTTCAGACAACACATTTGTTTTACTATCACTCAATAAGGTATTACGTAGATATTATTCAATATTATTGGACTAGAAATCAGCCGACATTTTATAAGTACTGCTAAATGAAATAGGCCCCACTGGGAGACGGAAGTTACTATATAATTTGTTCTGACACCAGGGATTTGATGAATTTACATACATTTACATTTACATTTTGGACTTTGCTCCACTCCTAATAAGGAACCCTTTGAGTTATTGCACGAATTTTGTTTATGGCTTTGGCCACCTCAGTTTAGTAGGGACGGTCACGTGGTGTATCCTTGAGTGGAGCACATCAATTATCAGAGGTTGATAAGGACGGACACGTACGGAAATATGAGGACAAATAAATCTCGTCCCAATGGGGTATTTCAGTCAATTTTTTTTATATATATTTTTTTCAAAAGAGTAAGACTCAATAATAACGGTAATCAGGTCTGTTCGTCGAGAAAATGTTTTTAAAAAATCAGAGAAGCTAAGGAAAGTTGAAGATTTGAACAGTGTGACGTAGCTAGCCAATCGTGACGTAGCTAGCCAACTGTCTTTGAAAAAAGTATCCATGCACAGAAACCCTTGGAGGACCTCCTGGATACTACAAAATTCTACTCTAGTGTGTGTGCATTTATAGCAGCCCGCCTTTTTCAAACGTGTGATCTCTTTAATGAGGAATTTCACCATGTCGGAATTTCCTATTTTTGACCCCAAAATCGGATTCAGCACCTCGAAAAACCCCCTAAGGCAAACATTCAGCCCGAACTTCCTAATTTACGAATAAACAAAACAGCGTAGAAAATACGAATGTTTAAAAAAACCGGGAAAATGACGTCATGCTGGAATAGTTCATTTATGGCCGCTTGAAGCGCTGAGATTGAGAAATCCATAGTTCCCAGTTGCAAAATTTCATGAAACAGTAAAGTTCGAAATCGAAAAACTGAAGAAAAAAATAGAAAAAGCAAGATGGGGAAAATTAGGCTTCCCCTGTTTTTGTTTGATAACTTTCTTCTTAGAAAACACGATTTCGTCGTCCCAATGGGCAACACTGGGAGGAGACGGCGATCCGAACAGCCCAATCAGCGAGCGTTCCCGCTGCACGTCCGTTTTCCCGGTTAGTTTTGAAATTAAAAATTTTGACTGTCTCCCAAAAATAACAGGAGACTTATTTTCCGAAATCAGCCCGATTTTCATCTATCCCACACCATTAACTATTCAGGAAAAATGCAAACAGAAATCGGTGAAATTCCTCATTAGTTTTTCTACCACATGTTATAGTATCATTGGGCTTAAAGTTGTAGTACATAGGTTTTCAAGGGTGCTGAATCCGAATTTGAGGTCAAAAACCTGAATTTCCGACCCACCGAAATACCCCATTCAACCTATGATAATAAGTAACATAGAAAACTAATATGACCGCTTGCTTTGCTCGCTCATCTACCTAAATATTTTCCATGGTTTGGATTATTATCTTTCTCATTGGAGCGGTAATTGAGTTGCCTCTACAATAATGTAATTTTTTCACCAATCATTACTAACTTCAGGATTGTGGAAGTTAGTAAGTGGAATTTCTTAAATTGAAAATATCTCAATCTATGAACCAGAGAATCGTGAAAACCCTTCTATTATTAGTGATAACGTCACTCGGGAGAGAAACATATATGGAAGAGAACGAAAGAACGGCTAACATGATTTTTTCTCTTTTCAGGTCAAAAGTCTCTTTTGAAAAGCATCAGTGGGAAGTTCCAGAGCGGAGAGTTGACGGCCATCATGGGACCCTCGGGTGCTGGGAAAAGCACATTAATGAACGTTCTAGCGGGTTACAGGTGAGACGATTTAGCAATCCTGTCATTAATGTATAACATCAACAACCTACCCACGTTATTCCGGTATGAGGGCATACACCATTCTTATTGTGGTTCTTCTGGTTTGAACCAGAGACAAGAGACCTGCCATTTACCATTTACATTTTATTTTAAAAATGAGAGAAAATGTGCTCAAGTCGCAGAAATATGTCTTTTGTGTCTATAGCGCTACTTGGAATGCCAAGCCTCAGAGTCAATACCTTCCAAAGATAAGAATTATCTAGAGTTATATTTTGGTTTATTATTTCTAATAATAAGCCTATGTGATCGTATCGCAAAAAATTTTTATAACCCCCCCTCAAACTTTGTCACTTTACGTTTCAAGGTGCGTAGAATCCAAATTTGCAATGTCCGTCCGCCGTCCGCCGTCCCCCGTCCGCCGTCCGCCGTCCGTGGCACTTTTCTTAGCAACACTGGACCGATTTGGTTCAAATTTGGTATATGGGCTCCATTTGGGGTCTAGTTGTGCCGCGAAGCTTTTGGTTGATGTCAGTCACTTCTAAGGGGTGAAAATTAAGGGTTGAAATTTTCAAGAGTGCCCTAGCTCGAAAACTCTCGAAATTAAGGTATCGTTTTTTCACCAATTTTAAATAGTATTGAATTTTTTAAAATTTTTGAGACCACCCGGAGCTCTGTAGGACAAACCGTTCGGTCCCTACGAGTACTTGAAGGTTTTCCTTCGATAAAACAGAATCATGAGTGTGAATCGCAAAAGAGGTCTAATCTACATTCAAATTTTATCGGACTAAAATGCGATCGCTGTTCATTTCTTCGATTTGTATACAGTTTTGCCTTCTGCGTAACCAGTAATCAAATTTCCATATGAAGCTTTCTATTTTTCCAATCGAGTGTGAAGCGTTTAGTTCTTTCTAATAAACTTGATTGTGAAGGTGTGAAGCCAGTATGGTGTGGTAGGTAGTACCTAGCTGGTAGGTAAAAAAAAGTTGGTAGGTAAAAAAAATGTTGGTGGGTAAAAAACGCTGCAAATCATTGCTCAAAAGCTTCTTCATTCTTCAGATCACTGATCAGCTGAGTGAGCTCCGAAGCCATTTTCAATCCTATTGAATGAAAGTGCTCTTCCAGGCGTCTCCAGCATTCGAGGAGATCTTCTTCACTCCTCAGATCACTGATCAGCTGAGTGAGCTCCGAAGCCATTTTCAATCCTATTGAACGCAGGAAGCTGAAATTTGAGAGGGAAGGTCAAGGGAGAATACAGATGGTGGTAGGTGCTATTGATGGAGAACCAGTGATCTATACAGAAGGGTGACCTATACAGAAAATAATAAACCTTTGAGCAATGATTTGCAGCGTTTTTTCAAACATGAAATCAATCATATCCTGGACATAAGCTCTTCCAAAATAGGTAGGTACCTACTACTTACAAATTCTTAAAGATTTTCCCCCTTGAAATTTCCAAAATTGGCGAGAACCTTTTTGGAAATAGAAGTGATTTTCTGACAATTTGTACAAGTGTCGATTAGATACTGTGATTAGACAAAAATGCTGCAAATCATTACACAAAGGTTTATTATTTTTCTGTACAGATCACTCGCCTGCAAAGATCACAGCTTTGCATTGTCACAACCTACCAAACATATTTTTGCTTCAGAATCAAGGTTATTTTGAATAAATAAACGCTTCATACCCAATTCGGAGAAATGAAGAGTTGTGCATCCCTTGATTAGGACATTTAATTACTTACATTTAATTACAATTCACACTCATGTTTCTGATTGATTGTAAGACTAACCCTTAATCTCATAGGGAGTGAACAAAGCTCAGGTGGTCGCATTCGATTCTGAAAATTCGCTACTGTTTTAAATTGAAGAAAAAACAATACCTTAATATAACAATTTTTGAGCTAGGGCGTTTTGAAAATGTCGGCCCCTATTTTTCAACCCTTACAAGTAACCTACATCAACCAAAAGCTTCGGTGTACAATGAGGAATTTCACCGATTTCTGTTTGCATTTTTCCTGAATAGTTAATGGTGTGGGATAGATGAAAATCGGGCTGATCTCGGAAAATAAGTCTCCTGTTATTTTTGGGAGACAGTCAAAATTTTTAATTTCAAAACTAACCGGGAAAACAGACGTGCAGCGGGAACGCTCGCTGATTGGGCTGTTCGGATAGCCGTCTCCTCCCAGTGTTGCCCATTGGGGCGACGAAATCGTGTTTTCTAAAATAAAAGTTATCAAACAAAAACAGAGGAAACCTAATTTTCCCCATCTCGCTTTCTCTATTTTTTTCTTCACCTTTTCGATTTCGAACTTTACTGTTTTTTTACTTTGTTAAATTTTGCATCTGGGAACTATGGATTTCTCGATCTCAGCGCTTCAAGCGGCCATAAATGAACTATTCCAGCATGACGTCATTTTCCCGGTTTTTTTTTAAACATTCGTATTTTCTACACTGTTTTGTTTATTCGTAAATTAGGAAGTCTGGGCTGAAAGTTTGCTTTAGGAGGTTTTTCGAGGTGCTGAATCCGATTTTGGGGTCAAAAATAGGAAATTCCTCATTAGACCCCAAATTAAGGTAAGTACCTACCGCGTACGGCGGATAGCGGACGGACGGCCAAATTTTTATTCGAACTTTGGATTTTACGTACCTTGAAACGTAAACCAACAAATTTTGAGGGGGTGCTAAAAAAAAAAAAAAAAAATTTCTTGGTCGATTCCAAAGGTTCATTCAACCAACAGGTTTCGGCGATTTTAACGTTCAAACTAGACATTTCAAACAATCGGAGGTGAAAACAAGCTTTTGAAGTGGTCATTTCTCTCGAGTGAACCAACAAGTTTCGACGATTTCAACGTTCAAACTCGACTTTTTCAAACAATCAGAGGTGAAAACAAGCTTTTGAAGTCGTCATTCTCCCGAGTCAACCATCAAGTTTCGATGATTTCAAAGTTCGTTTTCGACTTTTCGAAAAATCGAAGGTGAGAACAAGTCTTTGAAGTGGTAGTTTCTCACGAGTAAACCAACAAGTTGAAAATGTGGAAGATGGGTGGAAATAGCTTCTTTGTATTTTCAAGGGGTATAGAGAAATATAAGATTTGTTTGCCTGCTAAATGCAGACTTTTCTACTAGTTGAAAATTATATAATAAAAAGTTATCAATTATAGGCTCGTTTTTGGAATGTTTTGCTGCTCGAAAGGAAAATAATGAAGCAAATTGCGCGGCCGATAGCTAGACACTTTGCCTTATCGAAAATAGTTTTGACGCAAAAATCCAAATTTTTATATTTAATTTTCGGTTTTTTTATGGTTTGGGTAGCAGGTTTATGCGTCTATTTTCACTTTTTTTTGTTCGATTGCTAGGACATCGGGCGTGACTGGTAGCATCCTCATCAACGGCAGAGACAGGAATTCGAGGAGATTCCGGAAGCTGTCCTGCTACATCATGCAAGACGACCAGCTTCTCCCTCATCTTACCGTCTGGGAGTCCATGAACGTCTCTGCCAACCTGAAGCTGGGTCGAAACATGGCCAAAAAGGAGAAGAGGATAGTCGTAAGTACATTATTGCATGACACAGTAATTACATATTGTTATCATGTCAATACTTTAATTAAACTACTAGTTGGAGATGTTGTCTGTGAATACGATTTGTAATATAAGTCGTTTCAAGAATTCGTGAGATTCTAGCAGATTCATAAGATACGTTTTCAGGACGTCCTAGAATTAGATTCGTCCTAATGCGATTAATCTGGGATAAAGTTGGACAACACTCAACAGATAAGAAAGAGAATAACCACACACTTATACATTTTAGACCATTCTGAATCCAAATCCGCGAAAAAAAATCATAGGTGTGGGTCATTTCGAAATTTGGGGTTATTTTGTCCTCGAACTTTTCCATAAATTATTGTTGAAGTTTTTATGTTTTTTCTCCCGTAAACGTCCTTTGTTTTGGCCACTGAGGCAGATCCTGAAGTGGGCGCACACTTTATCAAGTAGTTTCAAATTTATAGAATTTTGAATTTTTTCCATAATTTCGACTTTGTAGGGAGAGAGAAAACCAAGTGTGAGTTGAACTCATGAAACCTTTTTATTCCTTCAAAATACGAGAATCTTAGTTTAGGAGTCTCTTTTACTTATCGCAATCGCAGTCCGAAGCTATAATCTAGGTACATCAGAATTATCAGATTCTTCAAGTCTTTCAATCAGTCTAATCTTTCGTAAAATGTGGGTTAATGAAAAGTCAGAATTATATGACCCAGCGGTGTAAATAGTTCAGGTAACTCTTAAAAATGTAAACGGCTTTGAAAAAAAAAACTTCTCTCCCTGCAATTCCATCTCTCTTTCTACAAACCAGCCTCTTCCCAGAAGTTGTAGGTAGAGAGGTTGTAGGGAGAGAGATTTGTGAGGTTATCACTCTCTACTGGCCTAACCATTATTGATTCTGAACGTTAGAAAAAATACATAACACTATGGCATTCATAATTGTAATTTGAGTTTAATTAAACTTAGTTGAACACTTACCCTGATGAGTGAGGTGGTTGTAGGGAGAGAGAATGTATTTACCTACTCTCAAAGCTTCAACACTTCACAACATAACCCAAACAACTGGGAGCTTGGAAATTCAACAAACTTCAGTAGCTTCGGAAGCCATCTTGCAGCAGTGTTCACTTTTGTTTTTCATGACACAAAATAATCGTTTTCCAGGAGTGGGCAGGCATTTCAAAAAAATTGTAGGGAGAGAGAATAAAACATTGTGACAGCATCAAAACATAGCAAAAACCCTTCCAATTCATGGAATTTTCGTTCGTTTCTAATTTATTCCTGAAGAGGAGAGTATCCTGAACCAATAACGTTTTTTACTTAAATTAAAATATGAATACCTATAGAGTTCTCCAAAAATTTTCAAAGTTCCCAACCTACCCTTTGTGACAGGTGTAGGGAGAGAGAATTGGGATCATTAATGATTTTTAATTATCTGAGTTAATTGATTAGTGAAATTCATTCTATGTGATCTTTGTAGACACCAACCTGCTGTATCTCCCTGAAAAAATTCTGAATTTCCAAGACAAATAGAGTGTTCACAAAAGCTGCGTGACAAGAAATAACCCCAAATTTTGAAATGACCCGTGTATGTCTGTTTTGTGAGTGTGTGCCAAATCTTGTGTATTCTGCCCAGGCCTTAGTTTTCAACCGATTTTCGTGGTTCTTTTTTAGTTCGACGCGGAAATCTATCTAGTTCTACACTAAGTCGCCGAAATTTCGAATTTTGCCTTATAAGGGGGAAAAGGGGGGTTAATGCTTTTAAAAAAACATGCGTTTTCGGGCATAATCTTCTGTACTATGCCCAGGCCCTTATTTCCAAACGATTTTCGTGGTTCTTTTTTTGTTCGACTCAGAAATCTTTCGAATTGCACACTATTTCACCAGAATATCAAAACTAGCATGAGGAGGAGGCGGGTGGGGAGATAATATTCACTAAATATACGATTTTTCAATATTTCGGTTTCCTTATAGCTTACTAATCGTAACCGAGCTTTGAAATTGAGGGAAAATTCTCATTATACCCCCGGATTTTCATGAATTATTCTCTGTATCACCACGGAACTAGTAGTGGTTTGTGAATATTATTACGTGGTTTTGTTTGTGTTTCACAAACTAATAGATGAAAGTTCAACGTTACGACGTATTACAGCTGTGGTGCCAAACTGGGTCGGGTATCGTAGATCATGGATTTTAAAATGTCCAGATTCGAGGCTCGCATCGCGCTACAAATTTTGGCTGATAAGGGTGAGGGGGGGGGGGGGGGAGTCAACTATATCAACTCTTTGTGTGAAACAATTCTGTGTAGGAGGAAGGTCAATAAAAATACGTGTTTTATCGCTTACCTATTGGTTTATTCAATGGAATACCCTGGAATGCGTGCATTATATATATTTTCTGTACATTCTATTTCTGTACAAATATTCTCTAATGTTTCTTCTATTTCTGTACAAAAATTATTTTTTGTACATTCTATTTCGCAAGCGTGTCGAAATTTGCAAGGGAGCCAATTACAAATTAATATAAGTACCTACTCGATTTTCAATATAGTTTACAAGTTAACTGATGCTAATTTGAATATTTTTTTAAAAACTTCAAAAACTTAGTAAAGCACTGTTACTTTAAAACCCTTGTTTCATGGTTTATTGACCTGGCTCTTGGCATTAAGTATTTCTCGCACATTCTTCGGACCAGCACTTAATACCTCTTGTCCCTGTTACTCCATGCACAAAACGCAGTCACAACTCCATGTGGAATTTTAAAACCCAAGCAGTTTACTCGATATTTTTGGAACTCCTTGTTGCTTTTCTTCAAAAGTGCTTCACTTTTTCCGCAGATCGAGGAAATTCTGGAGACCTTGGGCCTAATGGACTGTAGCAACACGAGAACTTCCAACCTGTCCGGTGGTCAACGGAAAAGGCTGTCCATTGCTTTAGAATTAGTCAACAATCCTCCCGTCATGTTTTTCGACGAACCTACAAGGTAAATAACCCAATCATTTAGCGTAGACTTGGAATTTCAGTCTGAATCGACGGTTTCCCAAACACATGGGAGCAATAAATATATTTTTTTTCGACTACTGGATATTAAATGTCAGTCACATTTAATTCGACCAGCTGATCATGGAGGAGCTCAATATCTTATTCGAGCTCTGCAGTCTAGGGATGGCATATCGAATGAAGTATATCGATATATCGATCAAACGATATATCGTCAATGAGATATCGATACCTTCGATATATCGGAGAAAATATATCGATATTTCGATATATCGGAGAAAATATATCGATTTTTCGACGTATCGGAAGATCTACTTTAAAATGTCACATGTGAAGTAGGTACCTAGGTGAATTTAATAGTTTTAAAACAATATGAAAATAATTTAGGATGACATTTATGGAGATATCGGAGTATCTACTAGGAAAAACTTGAAGAAGTAAGTAGGTAGGTGAATAGAAAAGTTACTAACATCATTTTGGAGGAAATTATATCGATATACTCGACATATCGGAAGATCTATTTGGAAAAACCGTGTGAAATACGTATTAACCTACTTTCAAAAGTTACTGGGTATGAATGATCAAAATTCATTGTTTAAAAACTGGAAAAAAGTGCGAAAATGTCATTGCAATGTTAAATTAATTTATAAATTGACAGGGGTATAGGTACTGTGGACGATCATGATCCCTCAAAATTGAAAATAATTGTTGTGAAAACCTGCATCACTTCGTATAGTAGGTAGTTTTAAGCTGGACGAGCCTCCATTAATTTTGGCTTAAGTCAAGTATTTGAGCCTTGAGAGCCACTGTAGGTGAATACTATGTACACAATCAGGTCTGAGCTGAAGTCAACAGTCTGAAATCAACCCATCAGTAGGTACCTACAAAATTTGGAATAAAATTACTTGATGTTTTTACAAGTACAGGCGTCCCTTCTCGTCCATTCATTTCAATATTTAATTTTAACTAAAAAAAAAGAAAAGAAATTTCAGCTTCATTGGATACCAGGAACTAATTAAGCTCACTGAGCTGCTCAGAGGTACTACTACACCCTTATGTGCTCGTAGGGACCGAACGGTTTGTCCTACAGAGCTCCGGGTGGTCTCTAAAATTTTTAAAAATTCAATAATATTTCAAGTTGGTGAAAAAACAATTCCTTTATTTCGAGAGTTTTCAAACTAGAGCACTCTTGAAAATGTCAACCCTTAATATTCACCCCTTGGAGGTGGGTGACATCAACCAAAAGCTTCGCGGCACAACTAGACCCCAAATGGAGCCCGTATAGGTACCAAATTTCAACCAAATCTTGGTTGCTAAGAAAAGTGCCGCGGACGGACGGTAAATTTTTAGGTATTCGGTTTTCGGATTCTACGTCCTTCTATTGCCTGTCATGACTAGTCCTGTCTACAGCCTGTCTATTTGCGGAATTTTAGTTCTCTCAGCTGATATCACGAAGGTTTTTAACTTTTCATTTGTGGTCAGCAGTCAGAGTTCTTCTCTGACATCCCTATCTACCGCTTGGTTTAGTTATGATTGGTGTCGAATGTCGCAAATATCAAAATTTGGGATCATTTAATGATCCCTTGCTCCACGTTAATACCATTCCAAGTCCGATTTTCGCTAAAAATGTCATTCCTTCGTGCCTTTTGACCGCAGCGCGCGGACGACAAAGTTCTCTTCTGATTTTTCCACCAAGTGTTTTCCAAAACGATTACTAACTATAAAAGCACTTTTACTTTATACAGCACTCTTATTAATACTATATAGTAGTAACCAATCCACTCTGTAAACCACCATTAGGGGAGAAAAAGTTCGATTCTAATTTGCTACATTTCTGGTTAATAACTCCGAATTGCTCATCAGTTGTTTGGTTTCCAAAACTCCAACACATTATGCTAAAATGAAACATTTTTATTATTTAGTATTTCAGGTAGGTAGGGGCATCATCTACTCTATCCACGCTGTACTGCTGTACTGTAGAAAAAACTGTAGTCACTCGGATGGTAGTGAATACTGAGGGAGAGAACCTTCTTATAGTGTGGTTCTTGGTGTGATTAGATTTTGAGTGTAATTTTATATGTAAAATTCATGTTATTTTATACATTTCTAACCAGATTCCCCTGCAAAGGTTTCACCATGCTAATGATCGTTTCATTTGAAGGGTCACGGGGAAAAAGGATCAGACTCCTCTTTTCCTAATTCCGAGAAAATCGAAAAACAAAGTTTAAAGTCGTCCCAGACAGACGCTATGCATAAAAAAAATGAACTGTTTGGGCCACCTGACCGGGAATTTAATTATGTTCAAGTGACAAGAAAGAAAATTAAGTAGGTCGAAGATAATTTCTAGAAATAATTTAAAATGTCAAACAAGGTAAGGACTTTGATCTTTTTTCCCCACAAATATCCGCGTTTTGGTCACCATAATACCTAAAATTATATTGTTTATTTAAAATTATATTGTTAATATTTAAAATTATGCATTTATATTGTTTATTCAAATCTCGTAATTCACTTCAGTAAATTTACTAGAGTTTGTAGGTATACCTTACTGTCATTTCCAGAAAATGTTGGGCAAAAAGTGGCTTTATTTTCCAAATTAGGTATAGTTTTGTACAAAACATTAATTCAAAAAGGCAAAAAATCAATAAATGAATCATTCATCTAAAGAATCGTCGCAATATGAAATGGCATCATCTCCTACATTCCCCAACCTGATGGACAGTGACTTAGAAAATGTTAACACTGGGGTTGACGAGAAACTGACAAGTGTTTTAAATCCTTTGATTTTGCTGGTTTTGATGGGTATGGGGTCGTTGTGAAGGTTTCCCAATGCTGCTTTTGGTACTGAAGTCTTCTTCTTCGAGATAGAAGGGGTTGCAAAAGCTGTCTGGTATCCTCAGAAGTAGGAGCTTTTGTGCTTAATGACTATTTGGTGTGATGCCGTACAACTCATGCAAAGGCGAGGGAAGGGGTCTTTAAATCGGAAACTGATCTTTCTTCCCTGCGGGCACACGGAATCTGATCCTTTTCCCCGGAGCCCCGTATTCGTTTTAGCTTTAAAAAGAATGAATGCGATCTTTCTTCCACAAAGTGAAACAACCCTTCGGTTCTACTCCTCCCAAGCTACACGATGGCGTGCCTATCTCAATTCGGCCAAAAAATGGAGTTTGATCCTTTTTCCCCGTGACCCTTCATTTGGTTTCTCCTCCATGAATCCTTTTAGCCCTTACCCTGAATCCTGCGACAGCCCACATTTAGCTTCTGGCTCACAATTCTTAAAACAGGGTCCCTAACAAACTAGTCCAGCAATTGTCGTCACGGCCATCTGCCGTACGAATTAATATCATAAATACATAATATTTCATGTAATCGATGTATGTTTTGCCACATATATGTAAATGGTATAAATAGGTATCATATGTATTGCTTGATAAATTCAATGGTATAAGTTCAAAATATAAATGAGGAATTACCTTAGACTTCGAAGGACCACAGCGCGATGCACTGAATTAAGTAAGTAATATAATATGGTGAAAAGGCGATTTGAATTGAAATACACTGCAAGTTTTGTACTGCAAAAAAAATATAATTTGACGAATTTTGATTGGGAATTTGATGAACCTACCTACTGGCCAGAGAAAAGATTTGTGTACAGTTCTATTACAAACCCCCTTGACGAAACGTGGTCTGTCGTGAAGGCGTCCTCTTGCGTCCTGCGGCAGGTTTGTGACGATAAAGCCTTCCAAGGATCCTTTTCTTTGTATTCCGAGGCTGTGAGGAATCCTCGCCAGGAGATGATGAGAAGCCGCAGTATTTTAACAGCTTGAACGTGCGACTTAATGTTGGTTGGTAGGTACCTACGTAAAGTCCTCAAAATTCGAACGGCACGTGCAGAAGTAGAAAATTAAGCGAAAAAGTGGGACGATCGAAACTGCTCGAATAAAGGTTTGCAAGATACTGCCCGTACGAGATGGATGAGGTGAGGGGGCTGGAACGCCGCGTTGCGTCTTATCGTCGTCGTTGTGCGATGGAGCAGAGGACAAAGGCTCGCAGGACCCGTCAGAAGGCAGTCGACAAACATCGCAAACAATAACAATCCTTAACAATACACAACTTTTAACAATGATAGATAACAAGACGTAAATTTAAAAATCTCAAACATACACCCCCCAATTTACGACTTGGGCTGAATACAAAAAAAGTGTACTCAAAAGGCAATGACTACACCAACAGCGGAATAAGTTTCACAGAAGGTCTCCTATAGATGCCCTTCGATGTCTTCAAGGTCACAACACGAACCATGTTGTCTGTGCCAGGGTGCGTGCGCAGGACTCGGGCGATAGGCCATTGTGTTGGAGAAGTGCGAGAGTCATTGACAAGAACAAGGTCACCGACCTTGAGGCTTGGAGTTTCCTTTGACCACTTGTCCCGAACCTGAAGACTACGCATATACTCTTCCTTCCAGCGTTTCCAAAAATATTGCACTCTCTCACGGATCAATTCCCATCTGGAGAGTCGGTTGACTGGAATATCATCGAAGCAAGGCTCTGGAATGGCGTTCAAAGGATGTCCAACTAGAAAGTGGCCGGGTGTCAGAGCCTCCATGTCATCAGGGCTATCAGAGGTTGGAAGAAGTGGGCGGGAGTTGAGGATGCATTCCATTTTGGTGAACATCGTAGAAAGTTCCCAACTTGTGTAAGACTGGTTACCCAATGTCTTCTGCAACAAAGCCTTAGTTGATTTTACGGCCGCCTCCCAACTTCCTCCAAAGTGCGGTGAAAGAGGAGGATTGAATTTCCATTCTATGGATAGGTGAGATGTGCGATTCATGATTGAGGCTTTAATGTTTTCCTGCTCAAACCATGAGTATATCTCCTGCAGATATGCTGCGGCTCCTACAAAATTAGTACCACAATCGGATTGCATGATTGATGGTATGCCACGTCGTGAGATGAAGCGCTCAAAAGTATCCAAAAAATTCTCAACTGATAGCCCTATCGCCAATTCGAGGTGTACAGCTCGTGTGGATAAGCAAATGTATACACAGAGGTATGATTTTTCAACTGATGATCTGCGAAGTCGTGAGGTTCGGCAAAGAAACGGTCCTGCAAAATCAACGCCTGTATTCATAAATGGTCTTACAGAATTAAATCGAGAAGCAGGTAAGTTACCCATCAGAGGTGCGATTGTGTGACGAGAAAAACGTATACACACTACGCATTTTCTTCTGATCAACTTCACAAGGCTACGAGCTGCAGGAATCCAATACAATTGGCGAACTGTTGCGAGGAGGGCTGAAGGTCCGATGTGATGATTTTTGCGATGATAGTAATCTACTATAAGATTGGTATAATGCGACCGTGATGGCAAGAGTATGGGATGCTTTTGTGAGACAGGAAGTGGAGCATTCAACAGTCTACCACCGATTCTCAACAATCCATCATGATCCACGAAGGTATTGAGGCGCCGAAGCTCAAGAGGTAACGAATTGAAGTTTATGTTGGTGAAGGCCTCAGGGTAATAAAAATGTTGTATAATTTTTATACAATGGTGATTTGCCTCTGTGAATTCAACTGAGGTAAGTGGACCTTTGGTTCGATAAATCCTGAACTTAGCAGGTATTTTGCTGTTGCGAATAAAACGCTTCACATAAGCTAACACTCGGATCAAACGTACAAAGGAAGAATGTCGCTCAGTATACTGAAGGAATTCCGTATTGCGCTGTACTGAAACTAGCGAGAGGATTTTAGGTTTGAGTTCCGGTACCTCAACATCA
This sequence comes from Apolygus lucorum, assembly GCA_009739505.2. Taxonomy (NCBI): domain Eukaryota; kingdom Metazoa; phylum Arthropoda; class Insecta; order Hemiptera; family Miridae; genus Apolygus; species Apolygus lucorum. Next base: position 62,846,957 of record CM019179.2, read on the forward strand.
GGTGTATCGGTCGATATAGGCCACTCCTTGATTGGTAAGTGACTCCAATGTGGCCCATACCACCACAATGATAAGTGTTCAAGAGCAGAAGGTGATACCCCACGTGATCCAATATCAGCAGGGTTTTCAATACCCTTGATGTGATACCATGACTCTAGACTAGTGATATCCAAAATCTGTCTCACCCTATTAGCCACGAATGTCTGTAGCAGATAAGTAGGTGTTCTCAGCCAGCTCAAAACGATGGTCGAATCAGTGAAACAGTAAAGCTGTGTGATGTTCAGCGTGGTTTGAAGATGACTAAGTGATTGAATGAGCTGTGACAGTAAGAGTGCTCCGCAGAGTTCGAGTCGTGGAACTGTGAGGGTCTTTAGTGGTGCGAGTCTGGTCTTCGCCTTCAGTAGAGTCATGGTGACAGCATCTCCTTGGGTCGCTCTGAGATAGGCAGCACCACAATATCCCTTCTCTGAGGCGTCTGAAAAGCATATTAGTTGATAAGCTGTGTCAGATTTTGGCAGCAGTCTGGGAATGGAGATAGATGATAAAGTAGGCAACTCAGTTGTAAATTGATTCCATATCGTTAATAGACCTTCAGGGACTTGATCATCCCAATCCAGTTTCGATTTCCAAGTTTCTTGGAGTATCCGTTTTGCAAAAAATATTACAGGGGCAAGGTATCCCAAAGGATCAAAAAGCCTTGCTATAGCAGATAAAATCTCACGTTTGGTGCAGCCGTTAGGTGGGCTGACGACTTGATAAGCAAATGAATCGGTAGATGGGTTCCACTCCATACCTAGAATTTTAGTAGTAATGGAATCCTCAACTTGAATGGATACAGGTTGCTGAGAAAGGAATTGGTCGGCGAAAAGAGGAGGGTAGTTGGTACTCCACTTATCTAATTCAAAACCGCCCTTAGATAGTAAATTGATCAATTGATTCTTTAGATCGATAAGTTGCTCAGGAGAATCACATCCATAAGCCACATCATCTACGTAGGTATGATGTAGCAGCGCCTGCGCAGCATCTGGAAACTGTTGTCCTTCATCATGGGCTAGTTGATGAAGCACTCGTTGAGCAAGGAATGGCGAGCAACGGAGACCATAAGTTACAGTATCCAAAGAAAAATACTGTACAGGATCGGTAGGTTTATCACGCCAGACTATTTGCTGATAAGGTCGGTCCTCCAGCGCAACGAGGATTTGCCTAAACATTTTGACTATATCGCAAGTCAAGACGTACGGAAAACGACGAAAGTGTAGAACTATATCAGCAATGTCAGCTTGCAGTTTCGGTCCTGGAAAAAGGTGATCGTTGAGAGATCCAGTACTGGTGCGAAAACTCGCGTCAAATACCACTCTAAGTTTGCTTTTATTTTCTGAGACCGTTTTGTAGACTGGATGGTGAGGTATTAGGTAGATTGGTGGTGCGGTAGCCACAGACATATGCCCAAGGTTAACATAGTCGTTCATAAAGGTATGATAGTCCTCAGAAAGTTTCTCATTTTTAGATAATTTAGTCTCAAGAGAGTGAAGACGAGAAATTACTTTATTTGTGTTGATTTGAAGTTTCGGAGTAGGATTCTTAAAGGGAAGAGAAACTATATAGCGCCCTTCATCATTCCTACGATGTGTATCTACGAAATGCTGTTCACATCGTTCCTCATCAGGTGATAGAGTGTTATGAGAGGACGAGGATTCCTCTATCTCCCAAAATCTCTCAATAAGAGGTGCGATGTCGGACATAGAAAAAAGTGACACACCTGTTACATCAGATGTATCGGAAATGAATTTTCCCAGCACAGTGTAACCAAACAGTGTTGCAATCAACCTAGGTCCCTTATCATGAAGTACCACAGGTGACCCTGTGACTACATTGGGGTACAAATCGGCTCCTATCAAAAACGAAATAGGGCCCGGATTGGTAAAGTCGGGATCACTCAAAGGATATGATCTATAGTCCGACCACATATCCGAATCCAGGAACGTCTGTGGTAGTGGTGGTGTGATGTTTGGTACTACCACAGCTTCAGTTTCTAATGATGAGGACTCCCTATGCGATTCAAAGGTAATGTCAATCATGCCCAAAACGTTTTTCAGAGGTGAATTATTCACACCAGAAATATTGCGCTCAAATGGTTTAAGGGTGTGACCCAGAACTTTGGCACATTTCTCAGTGACGAAGGAATGCATTGAACCTGCGTCTAACACTCCCCGAAACTTGTGAGGTCGCCCATGAGGGTCCTTGATACACGCTACAACGGTACCCAACATCACAGTGTGTCGCTGAGACATGCTGGCTCCCACAAATCCATTGTCAGACGTACTGGGTGACTGTAGATTAGAACTAGAGACTGACCTGTTACCTTGACTCGGTTTTTCAGTGATAGGGAGATGTAGTAAGGTGTTATGTCTGCCTTTACATTCCCGGCATACATACTTCGACGTGCATTGCTTGGTGCGATGGAAAGGGTGGAGGCAATTCCGGCAGCCAGACCAGCTTCTTAACAGCTCGAGACGATGAGATGGATCCGCTGATTTGAAGACTTCGCAGTCGAGAATCGCATGTGATTTCTGGCAAACGAAACAGGAAATTTTGTCATTAGAATTTGATTTTGGTGAACTGGATTTATTGGCTCCTTCATGAGAAAAATCTTTAGACGAATGCACGTGTAAAGCAGAATGCATCGAATTTGAGTGCTGTTGCGGTGAAAATTTATTCGGACTTCTGATACTGGTTTTGATATTGGTAGGTACTGGTCTAGGTTTTGAAAACTCACCACTTTGATTGGTGTTACCTATGTCCAAAGCAGCAGTGATACTAAGAACTTGACATCTATTCCTAATGAATTCTTGCAACGAGGTGAAAGTTGGAAAATCATTATCAACGTTTTTCAATTCGAAAGCCTCTCTAGTTGTAGGGTCAAGACCTCTCAGAGCAAGTTCACACAATAAATAATCGGTAAAGTGAGGAATGTTTAAATTCTTTAGAGAAGTGATACTTTCTGCCACTGTAGAGATATACAATTGCAGCGAATTGTAAGTAGGTTTACCAGCACTAGGTTTAAAATTCAAAAAATTGTTCAAATATGATACCGCCAACTTACGTTTGTCATCGTAAACAGCTAACAAAGCTTGCCATGCCTGATCGAAATTGGTTTCCAAAACTGGAATATGTTTGATTAAATCATGCGCTGGACCTTCCAGATAACTACTTAGGTAGTGAAACTTCTCAGCTCTTGTGAGATTGGGATCATCCTTGATGAGTGCAGAGTACATTTGCTTGAAAGCAGGCCACTCCGACAAAACACCACGAAAGTGCTTAATATGAATCTTCGGAAGAATAGCACGAGTTGTAGGTATACTGCTAACGGATGAATCGAGGAGCGATTGCCTAGGAGAAGGGGAAACTGAAGTACGATTACGCACTAGCTCATTATAATAACCTTTCGTTTCATAATAAGCATTCTTTACCTCTGTAACCAGTATGTTGTCTTCAACTGATGGAAAAGCTGGTGTGATTCCTTTTTCCTCGGAGTAGTCCGCAGCTTGCTCATGAAGTATCATAAAATCCCCGAAGAGCTTCTCCAGACTGAGATACATCCCAGTGAAAATGTTCTGATCGCTGCCAGAGATGGTTGCAGTGGCACCTTTATTACGGATTAATTTGATTTCATCACCAACAGATTTAAATTTTCTCACAATTTTAGATAAGCCGCGAGTGGTAACGGTAGGGTCATTGCCTGCTGAAGTACTCATTATATGATTTTACTTTATGAAGCCAAAGCCCGAAAATGATAGTGAAAATACTGAAGTTATGAGCCCCCAGATAAATACTACCTATATATGAAAGTTTGAGCTCAAAATTCTCAAAAATATTGAAATTGTAAAATATATTGCTCAAATACAAGATAGATTGAAAATATATAATATTATGGACGTATCAATGCAAAAGAAAAATATAATTATTCAAGCAGTCCTTGTATATAGGTACCTACAAGAATGTTAATAAGTAGGTAAGTATAAGATGATCAGATAAATTTCCAATAAATGAAGGTGAGTTATCACACCACATAAAACAGTGAAATGATAGAGATATGCAGTACAAATTGCTAATAAATAGATGAATTTGCAGTACAACAATGCAAATAAGGTAGATACATATGCAGTACAAAATTGCTAGTGAAAAGATCGCTGGTACTAGCCAAAATCCGACTCGAACAGGCCAAAATGCTTGATAAATTCAATGGTATAAGTTCAAAATATAAATGAGGAATTACCTTAGACTTCGAAGGACCACAGCGCGATGCACTGAATTAAGTAAGTAATATAATATGGTGAAAAGGCGATTTGAATTGAAATACACTGCAAGTTTTGTACTGCAAAAAAAATATAATTTGACGAATTTTGATTGGGAATTTGATGAGCCTACCTACTGGCCAGAGAAAAGATTTGTGTACAGTTCTATTACAAACCCCCTTGACGAAACGTGGTCTGTCGTGAAGGCGTCCTCTTGCGTCCTGCGGCAGGTTTGTGACGATAAAGCCTTCCAAGGATCCTTTTCTTTGTATTCCGAGGCTGTGAGGAATCCTCGCCAGGAGATGATGAGAAGCCGCAGTATTTTAACGTGCGACTTAATGTTGGTTGGTAGGTACCTACGTAAAGTTCTCAAAATTCGAACGGCACGTGCAGAAGTAGAATTAAGCGAAAAAGTGGGACGATCGAAACTGCTCGAATAAAGGTTTGCAAGATACTGCCCGTACGAGATGGATGAGGTGAGGGGGCTGGAACGCCGCGTTGCGTCTTATCGTCGTCGTTGTGCGACGGAGCAGAGGACAAAGGCTCGCAGGACCCGTCAGAAGGCAGTCGACAAACATCGCAAACAATAACAATCCTTAACAATACACAACTTTTAACAATGATAGATAACAAGACGTAAATTTAAAAATCTCAAACATGTATTGTAAATGTCAACATAGATCCAAGCTCTCCCCTTTTGGGCTTTTTGTGTATGACGGACTCCCCAACGACCCCTTATCCGTCCCCTGACCTCTGTATAAGTATGTATAGGTATATAAGGCGCCCAGTATAGTATGTGTATTGTATAAACCACACCGCAGTGTGGTTCAGATGTATAGCTGCCCATAACCAGCTGTATAGTATGCCGACCGCCATGGTCATATTATGGGAAATATAAGTTGTACGCCTCTTGCACAACAGTGTACTAGGTATAGTATAAACCACACCGCAGTGTGGTTTAGATGTATAGCTGCCCATAACCAGCTGTATAGTATGCCGACCGCCATGGTCATATTATGGGTAGTATAAGCCACACGCAGTGGCAGTATGTATAATTATGTCTAGGTGTCTGCCACACACCCAGACATACAGTTTGTATTGTATATGTGTATTGTATGAGTGTATACCTGGTATATGTATAGTATATGTGTATTTTATATTGCCACAGTGTAAAGCCATAGTGTGTTACAGGCTTCTGTATAAGCTGTAACATGTCTTATAAGGTATTGTGTGTTTGGTATAGAGTATAAGACAAGGGGAGAGCTTGTTGACACAGAAGGTATAGGTATAATCGATCGATCGAATAAGTATAACGTGTAGTTACTCACAGATACCTTCCCTGGTTGCCTCCAAGAGCACAACAAAGGGCGTCGGTTCGCCTGCCTTGCTTCCCTCAGTGTGTCTTCCCCCACCACTCTACCTTCTAGGAAGCCCCTCCTTCTCCTGGGTTTGTCCTCCCTTACAAACTACTGTATTTTATATTATATTATATTGTACATTATACTCTCGCTGTAGCGACAGCAATATTATTGAAACTGTATTAACCCTCGAGCAGTCGCGTGTTTTAAAAACACATAACTGAGCGCGTGGCGGCAAACTGGCCGCACTTCGTAACTTAGTCGAAATTCAGTTGTGTAACGCGTATGCGCATATATTCTTTATGTAAATGATACGCAGGGTGCACATAAGAAACCAATTTTCAATTAAACGATAAATTTATTACTCAACAAATTCCACAAAGTCAACTAGAATAACATCAAAATTTAGAAAGTTCTTCTTTCATACCTATGGTACATATTGTATGAAACAGCCAATATTTCCTGCCAATATTTGCCTCTTGATTTTCTCTCGTATTTCAGATGCATTATAAACAAAAATGACTTGTTTTTTACTAGAAAATGGTGCACATACCACAACACTTTTCCCAAAAGAAAATATTAGGAACGTGGCCAGTTGATGGACGACTTCAACTTTGGTACTGAACTGAGGTACCCTACGCGCTTCTTGAAGTCCGAGCCTAGTGCAGTCTAGCTTCTTGAACAGCAACTTGAAGGTACACATCGGCTATTGCGCGGTATAGTATGAATATAGAAAAACCAGTCTATTTTTTTCATAAATGCGGCCAAATAGCCGCACACGCGACTGCTTGAGGGTTAAATGTGGGCTTCTCGGTATTCTGCATTCAGTGATTCAAGTACGTAGAAATTATTTCTGATGTTAAACTCTTTTGACTAAACCAGACTTCCCTCGTTTCAGTGGTCTGGACAGCTCAAGCTGTTTCCAGTGCCTTTCTCTGCTGAAGTGCCTGGCGCGCGGGGGGCGAACTATCATCTGCACGATCCATCAGCCAAGTGCACGACTCTTCGAGATGTTTGACCACCTGTACATGCTGGCTGATGGGCAGTGCATCTATCAGGGTGACATCTCCGGCCTTGTTCCCTACCTGGCCAACCTCAGTCTGGAGTGCCCCAGTTACCACAACCCCGCTGACTACGGTAAGCTTCTTGCATCATAATTATTGAGTTGACAGATCTCAGTTCTATTGGGGTAGGAGGAAAAGTACCTATTGAGCTACTAGCCTGAAGGCAATGGGGTAAAACGCATGCGCAGACGCCACTATCATGGGACAATGATTTTCATAGGGGACCATCTACAAGCCAACCAGTCAATTTTAATTTAATTGAAATCGGAAGATAACTTCTTATAGTTATGCCTGTTTCAAGAATTTGCGGACACAAAACCAAAATAGTTGAGGAAGGTCCAAAACATAACGCTAGAGTAAGATGATCAGTAAGAAGACAACCAGTACAAAAACAGCCCACTATAGCAACTAGCAGTTCAAAAGGCGCAGTGTTGTTCCACTGAAGTCATTACCGTAGTGGAGAACTTGTTATCCTCAACTTTATCAGAAGTGCCAGCCTGCCATAGCAATAAGCCCAAGAACTCTTTCATTATTCTCGATATCTTCACCTTCAAGACCGTCATCACCTCCATAACCTTCACCAATAACAACATTCAAGATTACCATTCTTCCAAGAAATTTCTATGTCCGGCATGGCTACGGCAGAAGATGTAGGCTGGAAAGTAGAAGAAGAAGAACTCCGCCATCAATCCGTATCATTTGAGTCATGTCACCCATTCTGCTTGTGTTGTCTCTTACCTCCCTGTTTGTTAATGTTTAATTAAACACTATTTTTACCTGAGTGACCTATTAATAGTTCCACCACAACAGCTAAATGTGCCCAGTTAAAGTGAAAATTCGCGATACGAAAGTAAACAAACCGACTTCGATGCGAATTTCTCGACTGCGAATCTAATTTTCCCGAATAATCTGCCACAATGAGTAAGGTAACAAAATTTGTTTGTATTAATTACAAGTAAAACTCAAGTATAAGTGGAACATCTAGTAGGTAGGGTCAATAGCTGGAAATCGCTATGAAAGCGATTTTAGGTTCTCGACAACTTTGGGAGACGTTGAATCCGGAGTAGGTAGGTAGGTTGACGTAAAAAAATACACCAAACCTTTTTCAAAAATCATTTTGGATGTCGATAGCGACCAGCTTGATGGGGTGGCTACTCCCAGTTCTTGAAACTGCCAAGTTCACAACTTTCTGAATTCTCGTTGATGAAAGTAAATTGTTTAACGAACTTCCAAATGATATGTACTAGAATGATTTCTAGTACGGTGGCTACAACTTGCTACTACTGAGCTTGGTTTGCTTTTCTGCGGTTTATAGAGCAGAAATTTGGGGAAAGTAAAATAACAAGATTAGTTTTACACACATACACATGATGTTGAATTTCTCGTTTTCCGAATACACTCAGTTTTCTCCAAAGGTGCTACACATGCTTCACTTCAGTACGTTTTAATTTAATTTGAAATAGATAAAATTACACAGCCTTTATTTCGTTGAATTCGTTTGCCTACAGTGATGGAAGTCGCGTGCGGCGAACATGGTGACGTTCATGACAAGCTGGTTCTTGCGGTGACGAACGGCAAGACAGCTTTGTTCAACTCCCATGAGAAGTCCACTAAGGAGATCGTGGCGAACGGTGATGCAAATTGTAAGTATTTTGGTAACATTGGTAAATACCATACTTAGCCACCCATAAAAAGTCCAGTGTTGTCATGTGTTCAAAATTCCCAGGAAAGTTTTGGGGGAGTTTCTGTTTTCTTCGATTCCTTATGTTTTGTGGGGGGTTGAATCCCAATCTGAGGTTTGCCACAAAAATTTCGTGACGGAACGTTGAAGAAAAAAGCAAAACATATTGTTAAGTAATGCATGTATTCCTGGGGACGTCCCATTGGATAAACACTAGGTTTAATTAATCTCAGTTGTTAAGCGATAAAACTGTTTCACTCGATGTAATTTATTTAGTATTTTAGGCAAGAAATAGTGGTATCCCCCCCCCCCTCATTCGTATCCACCATAACATTTTTGGCGGGATGGGAGCCTCGAATTAGAGAGAATTTTAAAATCCATGATCTACGACACCCAACGTTACGAGTTCACCCCCCCCCTCCCCCTCGGCGCGACCAATGGTGCCAGTCTGGCACCAAAGCGGAAATACGTCGTAACGTTGAACTTTCATCTGTTAGTTTTGATAGACAGTCCGATTAGTTCACATCCGTATTCAAGGTGAAACACACACAAAAAAAATGTTGGGTTGCCTGTAAAGTCGGTATACGGGCGAAAGTTTTATTACGTGACAACGACTTTGAGTGGTAAAATAATTTTAATGTTAATATTCATTCGTATAGTAGGAAGAAGGATAAAATAATAGTAACAATTTAAAACATGAATTTATACAAATAATCTCGCACTGAATTTCATATTAGCAAAATTTTATTTGAGCTCGAAGAGAGAAATTCAAAATTTAAACAAATTATTATTGGTTGAGAAACGAAATAAACGTCATTTATTTCATCATGTTATATTATCAGTCTGAAATTATTTACCTTTGCTGTTTGAATTGTTGCGATGGACGAAACTACCTTCACATTATCACTACACAATCGTTTTACAATTAACTGGCAACGTGTAAAATTGTATGCAGGCGCCTAAATAGAAGCGCAAGACATGAACCGGTGTGTATGCCTATCTCTCTCGCTCTCGCTATCTCTGTCTCTCTCGCTCTTAGGCGGAAGAGAGAAAGAGCGAGAGAAGTGGAAGGGACGCGTGCCTCTCACTCGCTCTCATTGTGAGCTCATAACGTGAGCGGAGCGTAACGCAGTTTCTTGAAGTGTCACCCGGCAAACCAATTTATAAGACGTTGTCACGTCAAAAAACACGAAATATTGCACGATTATGGTGCCTTGGTACCATGGTGGCACCACTATTAGTTCCATGGCGGTACAGAGAATAAATTCATGAAAATCAGGAGGTATAATGAGAATTCTTCCTCAATATAAAAGCTTGGGTAAAATTAGTAAACTAAAGGAACCGAAATATTGAAAAATCTGATATTTTATGAATATTATCCCTCCACTCACCCCCTCACCTTGCGAATTTTGATACTCTCGTGAAATAGTGAGCAATTTGGATGATTTCTGAGTCGAACAAAAAACTGAAATACGCAAATCAGTTGTAAATTGAGGACAGAATTTTTAAAATCATGCCTGCAAACGCACGTTTTTTAAGCATTAACCCCCCCTTTCCCCCACTTAAAAGGCAAAATTCAAAATTCCAGCGACGTAGTGCACAACTAGATAGGTTTCCGCGTCGAATAAAAAAAGAACCACGAAAATCGGTTGAGAACTAAGGCCTGACCGGACTACACAAGATTTTGTCTCACACTCACAGACATACACCTATGGTTTTTTTTTCGCGGATTTGGATTCAGAATGGGTTAAAACGGTTTAGTGTGTGTTTATTTTTACTATTAATTTTATTACTAAAAGCTTTTATTTAGTTTCACTTGTCCCGTTGTCTGTCAGTCTGTCATTAATCAAATCTTGCAAGTTGAATTTGATCCACTTCTCGGTATCTGATTGAGCTGAAATTTTGCATGCATGTGTAAATCGCAATATTATTAACTTTCTGAGACCAGCTTCCAATCCATAGGGGACCATCCTCCATCCTACTGCATAAAACCCCAACTGGAGGGGCGGGAGGGAGAGGAATCGGTAGCGGGAGGAGTCACAGGAGTCGTGGATGGGAAGAGTCAGAGTCCGTGTAATATAGCCCACTCCCTAGCTTTTGTTTTTAGTCATAGAATAAAAATTAAAGAAAAAAAAACTTTTTTTTAAAAACAAGCTTTTTCTATTATTTGTTAATTAAATGAACCAAAAAGTTAAAAATAAATTACCTTTAATAAGAAACATAACAGTTTATAGAGATAACACTATATCACAGCGTGTTACACTGTGATAGCACGAGGAAAAAGAAGATGCTAAATGTAACACGCTTGTATTAATAACATTGGGACTGTGATAAAGTGTTATCTCTATAAACTGTTTTATTTCTTATCAGAGGTAATAATTTATTTTTAACTTTTTATTTTAGTTCATTTGATTAACAAAAAATAAATGCTTGTTTTTAAAAAAGTTTTTTTTAAATTTTTTTTCTTGTCTGTTGAGTGTCCAACTTTACCCCAGATCAATCGCATAAGGAAGCCCAAGTCTTACTGCGGGACGACCTAAAAAGGGAGAAAATGAGTGGTGAACGATTTTTGTGGGGTGGAAAATGAGGAAGTTAGTTCCTGCGTTCAACAGGAGAGGAAATGGCCGTAGAACTCACTCAGCTGATCAGTGATCATCAACTTTGATGATGTATAGAAGTATGTATCGATTGACCCTGCCTCTCAAATTTCAGCTTCCTGCGTTCAACAGCATCAGAAAAAAAGCGTTTTTTCTGGTGGGGATCAAAAGTGATTTATTGCTGGTGTTTTGCCTATAACTCAGAAACGATCAACTTTTTGCAAAAAACTGTTATATGCAAAGTAAAAACACATTAAATTTGCTATAAATTTAATTTCGTACGTTTTTTGTTAGATGAACCGTTTAGGCCCCCGCCCTGGTTAAAAATATGCGTCTTTTCTTTTTCACCGAGAAAATCTTTTTCCCACTCAAAAACTGTAATAAGTACGTAACTAGTTATAATAAATGAAAGGTTGGATTTTGCGGTTTTGTATTAATCCGCAAAAGATACATCTTTCCTATCTAGGTAGCCAAATTCTAAAAAAAAGGTACCTACAAATACGTGATTGTTGTTAATTTATAGATATATTATTGCCTCTTAAATGTTTACTTATAAAATGAACATATGTTTTTTTAGACAATAATAAGAATGCAGTCAGTTGCACATCTGCACTGCTGCACTCAGACGAGAGCCTGAGCACGCTGGGAGCGGGTGCTGGATTCCCCACCTCAAGTTTCAAACAGTTCGTCGTCCTCATCAACCGCACATTCCTCTCCATCATCAGGGACCAGGTACGCCTCCATGTACAGTCTTCGGCGAGTAAATAGATTATAAAATACCTTGGTACTATAGTATCCCTGGGGAACATCCATGTCCTCCCAAGTTGGATAATCGAGGTAAGATGATGTAGAATCTACGGTGCAACAATCTTCTAAGTTCCCACCAGCTCAGACACGACCATCTACTGTGTACCTGTACATGATATTTATAATTCGGGTTCGGGAATAAGTTTTTTTTAAACCATTTAATACATGAGATAAGGAAAAGAAGCCGTATTCGAGTATCTACTATAAAATACTTCATACCTACTCGGAACCTTGAATTGTGTACCTTGAGTGTCATGAACTCCTTTTTTCGTTGTTTCCAAGAGTAATCTACCAATCTACTCCCAAAGTGTAATTATAGCGGGGGCTTCATATGCCTTTGATGCTGGTTGTTTGTGATCGCGGCAAATAAACTGAACGCGACAACTTAAAAGAAAACGATTTTAATGAAATGAAATAAAACACTTGCGCTGTGCACCCTTGAATGATGGGAGAAAAAAAATTGTTTAGTAATGCATGCATTCCAGGGGACGTCCCATTGTATAAGCATTAGGTCAATTAATACCAGTTGGTAAGCGAAAAAAACTGTTTCACTCGATGTAATTTATTATGAAAGCATTTCCCCCCTCCCCCCTCACCCTTATCCACCATAACATTTCTAGCGGCAATAAACCAAAATTAGGTTTGTCATTGATTTCATCAGGAAGAATCATGGACATCTGGTTTAAATTTGCATATTCTCTCATGAATGTGGAGTAATGTTCCTCGAGGGAAGGATTTCGTTGAAATCTTCTTTCCAGGGAAAAGAATGATTGTTTAGCATTGGTTAGGGAATCACCTAGGTTTGAGGGATTTTCTTTAAATGGTAAGGCTACCACAAATTTCCCTTCTTCATTGCGACTTACCTACAGTGTTTTGAAAATGGGTTTCACAAAAATGTAAATCATTCGATGGAATTTTATCCTCATCAATGACGTGGTCGAGGGGGGCCCACGAGGATTGAACCTGACACTATCCATCCCATTTCAGACGCAGAAATACAACAGTCCATGTTTGAAAAATTGTTGATCACAATTATGTAACACTTCAAAAAACGACTGTGTGCCCAAAAGTCCATCCAAAGAGTCGGAACAGTTGAACATAGGGTCAGCAAATGAATCACAAATTTCTGATGGAACGGAGTTCAAATCCAGATCAAATGATTTTGAGGGAAAACTTGTAGTGGTAATGTTTGTTGTTATTTTTGGGAGACAATGGGGGGTGCGCCTTGATTTTTTTTAGATTTTTATTCGAAAGTAGACTACATTCTGAGATTTTTGGCACCAACCGCGACCTTCTAGCGTGTGTAGATCTGTTTCTATGATTTTTCTAAGTTTCGACCGTTTATGACGTCACGCGCCCCTCTCGCCTGGGAGGGACCCCCCAGCCCACTATGACGTCATAAACGGTCGAAACTTTGAAAATTCATAGGAAAAGATGTACACACGCTATAAGGTCGCGGTTGGTCCCAAAATTCTCAGAATGAGGTCTCTCTTAGATTAAAAATAACAATAAACAGTTTTTCCTACCCAGGCGCACACCCTATTGAAATTTATGATTTCAAAAAATAACCGGGAAAATGGACCTCTTCAACGTGAAGCGGAAACGCTCGCTGATTGGCTGTTTGGATCGCCGTCTCCTCCCAGTGTTGCCTGATGGTACGACGAAATCGTGTTATCTAAGAGGAAAGTTATCAAACAAAAACAGGGGAAACCTAATTTTCCCCATCTCGCTTTTTCTATTTTTTTCTTCAGTTTTTCGATTTCGAACTTTACTGGTTTTGTGAAATGTTGCATCTGAAGACTATAGATTTCACGATCTCAGCACTTCAAGCGGCCGTACATGAACTATTCCAGGATGACGTCATCCTCCCTGTTTTTTTAAACGTTCATATTTTCTACACTGTTTTGCTCATTCGTAAATTAGGAAGTACGGGCTGAAAGGTTGTCGTAGGGGGTTTTCCGAGGTGCTGAATCCGATTTTGGGGTAAAAAATAGGAAATTCCGACATGGTGAAATTCCTCATTGAGCCTTTGACCAATAACCCCCCTCAAAATTTGTTGTTCGAAAATCGAATAAAATTTTACCGTCCGCGGCACTTTCCTTAGTTACCATGGACCGATTTTGATGAAATTTGGTACATGGGCTCCATTTGAAGTCTAGTTGTGGCCCGAAGCTTTTGGTTGATGTCAATAACTTCTAAGGTTTGAAAAATAAGGGCTGAAATTTTTAAAACGCCCTAGCTCAAAAACTCTTGATATAAGGTATTGTTTTTTATCAATTTAAAATAGTAATGAATTTTTAGAATCGAATGAGACCACCCAGAGCTCTGTAGGACCAACCGTTCACTCCCCATGAAAACTTGAGGGTTGGTCTTAACTCGAGTGAGAATCGCAAAAGAGGCCTAATCTCCGTTCAAATTTTAGCTGACCAAAATGCGATCGTTGTTCGTTTCTTTGAGTTGCACTCAGTTTTGCGTCCTTAGCAACCAGTGATCGAATTTCCGAATGAACAAACCCACAACTCTTTACTTCTTCGAATTGAGTGTGAAGCGTTTATTTCTTCAAAATAAACTTGATTGTGAAGCGAAAATATCGTTTGTAGGGAGTGTCAATGGCGATACTATTATTAGAAAAATAATAAACCGTAGTGTAGTAATTTGCAGCGTTTTTTCAGCTCATACTGATAGAAATTCCATGTAATTCATGAGTATTTTGACGCTTATTTCCAGCAAGACTTTCAAACTTAGATACAGTCTGATCGAATTTATGATTTCTAAGGTACCCTCCACATAAAATCGTCATGAAATTTGGACTAACTGATTTGATCATTTCTGCACTCTCTGTTTTAACATTGTCCATGCAGTGACTGGAATCTCGCGTGGTACTTGAATAAGTACGTAATTTGTTTTCTTTTAATGTTTAGATGCTCACAAGGATGCGTTTGGTTTCACACCTGTGCATCGGCCTGCTCATCGGCCTCATCTACTACGACATCGGGGACGAAGCCTCAAAGGCCATGAATAACGCTGGCTGCATATTCTTCACGGTTCTATTCCTGATGTTCACTGCCATGATGCCCACCGTGCTCACTTGTAAGGAGAAATCCACTTTAAACAATAGACAATTAGTGACCTAGCCTACCTATTTGACGGGTTCTCGTGGGAGCTTTGAAAACTTAATTTTAATTATTCATTTATTTATTATTCAATTCGGGCAAGACCAATACACACGTTCGTAAATGAAAAAGAATAATAATTCGTTAATAATAGTTAATTATAATAGTTGGTAAAGAAAAAATAATTAGGATATCCGCTCTACAACAAAACAATTCCAAGTGGGTGTGGCACATTATCTTCTTCGTATCCATAACCCGATTGTACAGATGATCCGATGCATAGTAGCTAATCTCAAAACATCAATCTCAAAGAAGGTACATTGCGCAACCCTAATAGGGGACCATCAACACCCCAATCCGTACAATCCTTGGAAATTTCATCGAATTCGGAACGAAAATGAAGAAATTTGTTACAAGGGTTTTACGTTTGAGCATGCGCAGTGGCTACTATCAATCCAAGGCGAATGATTTTCACAGGGGACCATCTACACGCCGACCCCCACAATCCCTGAAAATTTCATCGAAATCTGACAATAACTTGGTATAGTTTTGCTCATTACAAGGATTTGATTTAGACTAACAGTCGGCAAATAAATAAATAATAATGATAATAATAATAAAAATCATCATTTTTTGCCTAACATTATAATGTAAAATGTTAGGCAGATACGGAACCAAAATTGTTCTGGAAAGCTTAAAACGTAAAAAGCGAGTGGAAATTTTGGTTTACGAATACCTACATTTTCTTCATCCTTGAAAAGTGAAAACAACCGATAACTCGGTAGACTGGGAAGCAATATCTCTAAAAACCAACGGAAGAAGTGATCAGTTATGATTCAATTACCTAACGATGCTCAAAAGCTGACTGGGAAGCTTTTTTTTTAAATTAAATAAACAAACTCTTAATCTAAAAGGTTTATTTTTATACAACACAAACAATGAGTGTTTATTACCACTAAAATTAGTATCAATTTGGGAAAAAAACGCAAATCGGTATGATTTTGTCACCTACACACATCAATCGATTTTTTTTGCAGATTTGGATTCAGTGGTCTGAATCTGATTTGTATGAGGTTTGCTTCCGAGTCTACCAAGGTAGCGAAAACATTGTTTTCACTTTTCAAGGTTTAAAAAAACATTCTACCGAGTGGGTGTGGCACTTAGCTTCCTCGTATCCTTAACACGATTGTATAGATGATCAGATGTAGCTTAGATGTGTTTAGATGTAGCTTATCTAAACACCAACCAAGTATCTTGCACTACCCTAATAGGGTACCGTCAACCTGGGTGATATGAATCAGCCGGGGTGATATGGATACTTTGGAGGCAGCAACGCTTTTAGCGATTGCAGCGCTACCTGGTGACGTTTGGATGTGATCTGGTACCAGAATATTGAACTAGGCATTTTGCTTCACCACCTTCATCCATGATTCAGTCGATTTAAGGATGTTAGAAGGTCATCCATGAAGATTATCAGATCCATAGAAACGCCGCACTTTTGTGTTGTTTGTTTACGTTCATCTGTGTAGCCAACCTATGACCAGAAAACTTGATCTGCGTATTTTTCATCATATCAACAACTTCTCATGAAGAGAGATCGTTTTTGTGTTTTGTTTCAACTTAAAACCCCCCTTGTCAGTGATTGATTTTGTGAATTTCGGAGTTTTTGAGGGGTGAAGTGAATCGGGAGAAAATGCCTCGACATTACCAGGTCATTGGGCATCTCAAAAGAGCACGAGCACTTATTACTTGGGACACTGTCAATGATTATTTTACTGAACTGAAGAACAGTCAAAAAAGAAAATGAAAGGTTAAAAAAAAAGAAAAGGGCTTTGAAATGAGGAAATTGACGGTGCATTCAGGCTTCGATGGAGTGAAGCCTGAAAGCACCGTCAATTTCCTCATTTCAAAGCCTTTTTCTTTTTTTAACTTCATTTATTCGATCTTCTATTTTTAAAAATAATTTTAGTGATTCATTTCACCTCGTTACTGGATTGGAGTGAATTTTACATCGGTTTTTGGCTTTGATCGACTAACGGGGTGATATGGATTATGTTTCATTAAAAAAATAAAAGTGAAAAAAGGTGCAAATCACAAAAATTGACATGGTACCGTCTTCTTGACATCTCAGAGAATCTATATTCGGAAAGCCAGCTCGCTCTAAAAACAGTGGGGTCTAATTTTTCAGTATAAACTGCAAAAAATGATCGATATCACCCCGGTTGACGGTACCATCTACACGTCAACTTGCACAATCTCTGAAGATTTCTCCGAATTCGGGGAGAAAATATAGAAAATGTGACTGTTACAAGGAAATCCAAGTTTGCGCCTGCGCACTGTCTATTATCGTGTCCGGGGGCGATGATCTTCATAGAGGACCATACACTCGCCAACCCGCACAATCCCTGAAAATGTCTTTGAAATCGGACAATTACTTCGTAAAGTTAAGCCCGTTACAAGGATTTCATGATAGACAGACAGACAACTAACCGAAATTGTTCAGGAAGGTCTAAAACGCGAGTGAAAATTTTGATTCTGGAAAACGTTTTTTTCAACCTTGAAAAGTGAAAACAATGTACCTTGGTAGACTCGGAAACAAAATGTTCTCCGAAATCGAAATTTCCAGTCACATTTAGACTTTCCACACGTTTTAGACCTTCCTGAATAATTTTCTTCCACGTCTGTGTGTCATGAAATCCTTGTATCGGGCAAAACTATACGAAATTATAGTCCGATTTCGACTAATTTTTCTGGTACCTACTGTTCAGATTGGCGTGTAGATGCTTCCCTATGAAAATCATCGCCCCAGGACAGATAATAGCCAGTGGGCAGGCGCAAACTTGGATTTCCTTCTGGCAGCTTGGACATGGAGCAGACTTGGCGGGCCAAGATAAGGAAATATGACATAAATGATTTACGGCAAGCAGTGTCGGAGCTAAAAGGAGTGGCACCCAACAACATCAGGGTGATGGCTGCAACCTTGTCGTGGCGCGGTGTGTGGTGCGGGAAAAGTGCCACGGAGTTGCGCGAGTTGGGCATCTCGGTAGGCGTACTCCGTGGTATCACCACCCGCGTCCTGCTCGGCTCATATTTGAACTGGTGGTCGTTTTATAGAGTCACTTCCCTACATCCCTCTCTCCCACCCCCACCTTCCTCAACATCCCTCATCCCTAGGGCCGGCGTCGGGTGAGTCCTGGGCGTCCTCCCCATTATATTTGATTTATTTATTTGTTTATTTTTATTTATGGCGTGCCCCCTCCGTCAAAAAAGACATTTTGTCTTTGAGGGGAGATAAAAAAAAAAAAACAGTCACATTTTCTATAGTTTTGTTGTTCCGGAATTTCGTTGTAACAGCCACAACGTCTACATTTTCCATCCGATTTCGATGCAATTTTCAGGGATTGTACGGATTGACGTGTAGATGGTCCCCTATGAAAGTACGTAGTGCAAGTTACTTTCAGATAGATGTTTTGAGATTAGCAATATTGCATCGATTCATCTGCACAAACGGGTTAAGGATACGAGGAAGCTATGTGCCACACCCACTTGGTAGATTTTTTTTCTTCGTTGAAAAGTTGTCGTTTTATTAATCGTATTAGGACGCCTACTGTCCTACTGTGGGACTTCCTAAAAACCTACCCACGTTTCTATGTTAGTAAATATTCATCTTCACTCCGAGGACTTGAAAAGTTAGTTCCAGTTTGGTATCTTCAAAAATGAGATGTTTTGGAGTTTACTTATGTAAAAAAATTAACTTCGTAAATTTGCAAAATTGTAACTTGAATCTTTTGTTTTTCAGTTCCGTTGGAGATGTCCGTGTTTTTGAGGGAACATCTAAATTACTGGTATTCCTTGAAGTCCTTCTATCTCGCCAAGACTATGGCGGATTTACCATTCCAGGTACGTTGGCGTAATCTAACCAGAACACCAGAGCGAATGTTAGTTGGTAGGTGAGAGCGAGGGCGGTTTGATCACAATTTCCCAAAATTCAAGTTACGAGTAGGCGCATAAATCCAGGATTTTTTCTTGTAGTGATACTATAAAATCTAATCTACAAGAATATTATTATGTCAGGGATTATTTATTATATTCAACTAATAGCCTACATAATTAACATTTCGTCCCTATACCTGGTAAACCATGTAAGTCGAGTTTATCAAATTTTGCAGGGGACACTAAAAACTGAATAATTCAGTTTCCATTCCATATGCAATAAGTTTTTTCGTTCCATTCCTTAAAACTGGTGGTAACAGTAGTACTTCAAAGAGCCTGAGACTAATTTCATCAAAATTTACTTCAGCGAAAGAAAAAATGGACTTACATGCTTTTACCCAGCCTTTGACACCCGACTTAAGTACATGGTTTTCAATTTGATTTTTATGAAAATATACCCAGCTTGGGTTATTCAATTATTAGGAATATTATTCAATTTTGTTCTCCAGGTTTCAAGGTTACACCAAATAGGTACCCAAATCGATGCAAAAGGAAAATATTAAAATGACAATTCATAGGCGTTGACTAATACGCAGTCCAAATTTAAGGCTCCTTGAGTCAAAACGACAGTCTTCACTCTCAATATTACTAGAGTTGAGCAATAAATTATTCAATATACTGCCAATTCCTCAATTAGGTACCATTTGTTAAATTACAACCATTACTTTTAGGAACACTTTACCTATCACAACCGTAACTAGGTAGGTATGCATTGAATTTAAGTGTTAGGCAACTAGGTACTTTTGTTTCACTAAAACAAGTGATGAGTTAGGTATGGGTTAGGGATATGTTGGGGATGAGCTAGGGATGGGTTAGGGGTTGGAGATAGGTCAGGGCTGGGTTGGGTTAGAGATGGACTAGGGATGGGTTAGGAATGGGATAGGGGTTAGGAATAGGTTGGGGATGGGTTAGGGGTTGGGATAGGTCAAGGCTGGGTTAGGGATGAGCTGGGGATGGGTTATACTCGTAGATGGACTAGGGATGGATTGAGGATAGGTTAGGTATGATTTAGGTTAGAGATGGGCTAGGGACGGGTTAAGGGTTGGGATAGGTCAGGGCTGGGTTGGGGATGGGTAATGGATGGGCTAGGGATGAGTTAGGGACAGGTTGGGTTAGGGGTTATAGATAGGTCAGGGCTGGGTAGGGTATGAGCTGAGGATGGGCTAGGGATGGATTAGGGATAAGTTAGGTATGGGTTATGGATTGGTTAGGTGTGGGTAAGGGGTTAAGGATAGGTCAGAGCTGGATTTCAGCAACATCAGCATTACAGCTACGTCAAACAGCCAACAAATCAATTAACTCATCTGAAATTATCCTCCTAAATAATGCAAAAATAATTTAGAAACATTGCGGAAAAACACGTAGGTAGGTCGTGATCTTAAGGTTGGCCACAGAATGGAAAATCACGTGTCTGCAGAACACAAGGAGTGGAATTTATTGCTGAAATTGAGATTTATAAAAAGGTTTCTATTGATGATCACTTTCTCCGAACTCCATTTATGAATTTTGTAAACTTTTACATGAAAAAAAACTAACTATCCTTGATGGAAACTTGCCACCAGCGTGACCTGCTCATTTTATGAAGGCATACACAGGACTTACATGGTTTTCCGGCGAAAAAAGAGGTTACCGACTTACAGGTTTTTTCTATTCCTTCTGGATGAAAAACTACCTATTCATCAGATTGGAAAACGGCTTCACTAAATGAATCAAGCGACCCTAATTTACCTGAAAAGCTCAAAACCTTATTTTCGAAAAAATACCGACTTACATGGTTTACCAGGTATAGGGACGATTTGTTTGGACAGGTAAAATGAAAGTTTGAAATCATGTGGTTTTTTGACAAGGATTTGTCTTTTGGCTGGGGGTCAAGGAAATTTCCGCGACACTTTTCTTTTGCCACAAGAAATGCAACGCGATACCAGTAAACAAAATCATAGCTACATATCGGTAGCTATAAAGCTTCTTTAGAATATATATTATATTACGTGCAATCGGAAAGTTTTTTTTTTTTTTTTTTTTTTTCAAAGAAAAAAGCTGTTTGTTTGTAGAAAAAGTAAATAGGTAGGTTTTGCACGTAGTATTACATTTTGATTGCAGCATATCTTATCTGTGCTGATAATGAATTAAAAAGTTTTATTTTGTGGATTCAAGCAATCATTTCATATCAAAATCACTAGAGGAGTACATCAGTATCAGGAGCATCTAAAGCCCAATCGAACTTTGAACTTGTAGGGTTTAGACTGAGACGCTCAAAACGCCCCACACCACCACTTTCTGTAGTAATCAACCAGCATTAATATTGAGAAGGGCGCTAAACTTCAGGATTCTTTTTGAAATATTCCCCAACAGATTTCCAAGAAGAACGTTTTCGAATTTTTTTGAAATGATTTAATATTGATTAACAGGAGATTTTCATTATTTTTCTTCACGACTTAAGAAAGCGTTACCATCTTCATTTAAACATTTGTCGCGAATAAACATTTTTAAAAACTTTTTGGTGGAAAAAATGGCGTGAAATTAATCATTAAAAATGAAAATCATTGATCATTAAAATTAAAAATGATCTGACTGTAGAACCGAAAGTCTACCGTCCGTAGTGTTTACATACCAAAATCTTTTAGGACAGCTCAATTTGAAATTCGATCAAATGGGAACAATCTTCAATGTTTAAACGAAGAAAATTCGTCCTGGAGTCGACTCCTGATTTCCTTTTGGCATCACATGATAGTGGACAAACTTCATTGGATAAAAATCCATTTATTCCCCTTTTATTGCCTTAAAATACTAGGTTTCCGCGTTCCTACTAAGACCAGAACTTTATATTTCTGTTGAACTGAAGGTCCTAAAACTTTGGAAATCGGTAGAATCAGAGATTTTCCAGTTTTAATTTATGATGAATTTACCTACTTCACATTGGTATCTAATGTTTACGTAGTTAGTTGTGTTGTGCAACCTTCTTCCTCAATGAATATTTACGGTGAATTTATTTATACAGATAATCATCTTTCGCATTTCATTTATATCATACGATGGGAATTTATTAGCTTTCAAATTATCGTTTGACGGAAATTACCTTCACTTATGCAAAAGTATCCTTATCGGTTCGGTTAATAACAATCCGACCTTGCACTGACGGTAGACAATCCGCCTGGGATTCTCATTCTGGGACAACTTTGAATTACACAAGTCAGGTAGATCCCCATCCACGACATGATTTATGGGAGTTAGGTACAAACGAAAAATATGATTTTTAATTTTTTTTCATTATTAAATTAGATTTGTTAACGAACATTTTGAGACCACATCCATGACTGTATGACGATTTAACTGGTCAATAAAATTTTCAAAGCGCCAAAATGAATTCGAATGTTCAAAATGCTCTAAATTTTTAAAGTGAAAGTCTGATTTTGTCTTCAATTTATAACTGTTTGGTACCAAAGACGGGGATTCAAATGAAATGATTGAAACCCAATTGTCCAGGGTACAAACTAATTTATTGTTAAGTTGAATTTTAAGAGAAAAAAAAAAAGATTACATGAATAAGGAGCTCCTTCCTAAGGTATTAAAATTAAATAATCGTTTCTTAAAGATAAAATGCTTGGAAATTAAAATTATTCCTCGGAAATTGTTATTAGGACGTCCCACAGTAAGACTTGGGCGTCCTTATGCGATCGATCTGGGGTGAAGGAGGACAACACTCAACAGAAAAAAAAAATAACCACACAGTAATCCGTTTTAGACCATTCTGAATCCAAATCCACGAAAAAAACCATAGGTGCACGTCTGTGTATGTGTGACAAAATCTTGTGTCGTCTGCACAGGCCATAGTTCTCAACCGATTTTCCTGGTTCTTTTTTTGTTCGACGCGGACAACTATCTAGTTGTGCACTACGGCGCCGGAATTTTGAATTTTGCTTTTTAAGGGGGGAAAGGGGGGTTAATGCTTAAAAAACGTGCGTTTGCGTGGGTAATCTTGTAAAATCTGCCCAGGCCTCAATTTCCAACCGATTTGCGTGTTTCTTATTTTGTTTGACTCAAATAACTTCCGAGTTGTACATAATTTTACCAGAGTACCAAAATTCGCAAGGGGAGGGGATAATATTAATAAAATATCTGATTTTTTAAAATTTCGGTTCCTTTACTGCTTATTAATTGTACCCAAGCTTTGAAATTGAGGAAAAATTCTCATTATACCTCCGGATTTTCATGAATTATTCTCTGTACCACCATGGAACTATTAGTGGTGCCACCATGGTGCCAGGACACCATAAACCGCATATTTCGTGGGTTTCTTTTTGTGTTTCACCTTGAATACGGACGTGAACCTCGACGGACTGCCTTAACATGTTCAGACTGCCTTCACGAACTTGTTAAAACTAATAGATGAAACTTCAATGTTAAGACGTATTTCCGCTTTGGTGCTAGACTGGCACCATTGGTGGTGGTGGTGATGGGGGGGACTGGAATTCGCATGTTGGGTATCGTAGATCATGGATTTTAAAATGCTCTTCAGATTCGAGGCTCCCACGCCGCTAGAAATGTGTTTAGGAGCTTCAATCGGTTTGGAAGAGTTGAGATAGGAATAAAGGAAATCTCTGACCGTGTCGACAGGATGCCGGTAAGCACGCAAAGAGAAGCGTCAATGTGCTGAGGAATGTGCTGCTGCTGCATACAAGGGCGAAAATGACGAGTTGACAAAATGAGGAGATGTCGAGATGAACTGCGAGATGTTGAAATGGTGCTTACAAGGGAATCCTTGGATCTGGAATGAATTTAATGAAGTTTGATGAATACGGAGAGCATAATATGATTTATGGTATCAAATCGTTGACTAGCTGAGAGGCGCTACTCACGTCGATATGGTATGTTGAGGTGTGAGAGAGAGAAGAGAAACCGATGCAGATACTGATGACTGGCTGTACGGTGTAGAGAAAAATACTCCTTTTTTCTGGATGCTGATGACCATTAATAATTAGGGAGCTTTAACGACGAAGAGCGTTGGTGAACTGATTCGGGGGTTGAGACGAGGTGTCGACTTCACAGTGAGGAGTAGGGGAAGAGAAGAGTCGACGAGAGCGAGAGAGACAGAGATAAAGGGAAAAGGACACAACGAGAGCAAAACAAAACAGGAGCCTGGCGTTAACAATAATAGTATTCAAGTTTTAAAATCGAATGAGATACGTTGGTGTTACAGAGCTCTGAGAGACCAACGTTTCGTTTAAAGTTAATCCGTAATAAGAAAGAAAAATAAATAAATTAACCCTCCAGTGGTAGACCTCTTCTCTTGCCGCAAATGGTAGACCAAGGAGTGCGGCGCTCTTTCAGTACTTCCTCCCGAATAAATCAATATTTATCATATTTTTAAATAGTTTTCGGTCTGAATGTGATATTTAACTCATTTCTTGGTGTATCTACAGGTATTCAATGAAAAACATATTGGTAAAAACAGTTTTATACTAAACTCCATTTATGTTTATTTTTGCCATTATGTTTTTTAACAGTTGTTTTACCCTTGTATGTACTCCCGCTGTGCCTATCGAATACTAAACGTTTTTATATCCCAGAGTTGCATTTACCATTGGTAATGAAGGTTTTTTTTTTCCATGATATTTTTATTTATTAAATATCAATAACATAACTGAGCACATAAGGAGCCCATCTAGTTAATTTACTATCACAATTTCACTAAACAGTTTGTAGAGTCAACAGCCCAGTGGTAACGTGGTGATGGTAAAGTACAGGTAACAACATTGTGTCTCAATTTATCACTAGGTCCAAGGGTTCTATCAAGGCGCCGAACGACGTTGGAGTTGTCTAGGAGACAGAGGACTTCGGGATTTATATGTCCTTGAAGCCGATGTTCGTGTTTAATCGCATGTAGCTTGATCACTAAACTGACAGTTTCCATTTTTATGTCATTTTTAGGGATCATCATTTCGGACGTACCAGGGAGCGTTAAAAATGCTCCTAAGTACCTCATTTTGGAAGGTTTGGATATTCTTGACGTTCGATTTCTTCGTACAGCCCCAGAGCTGAATACCATATGTCCAGACAGGTGTCAATACTTGCTGGTATATTAGAAGTTTGTTGTGTAAGAAGAGCTCAGAATGTCAACCGAGCAACCAGGACAATTTTCTAAATTTTATGTTCCTCCTTTTTAGGACGTCCCACAGTAAGACTTGGGCGTCCTTATGCGATCGATGGGGTAAAGTTGGACAACACTCAACAGAAAAAAAAATAACCACACAGTAATCCGTTTTAGACCATTCTGAATCCAAATCCTCGAAAAAACCCATAGGTGTATGTCTGTGTGTGTGTGTGTGTGTGTGTGTGTGTGTGTGTGTATGTCTGTGTGTTTTGTTGTGTGTGTGTATGTGTGTAACAAAATCTTGTGTACTCTGCACAGGCCTTAGTTCTCAATCGATTTTCCTTGTTCTTTTTTTGTTCGTCGCGGAAAACTATATAGTTGTGCACTACGTCGCCGGAATTTCGGATTTTGCCTTTTAAGGGGGGGGTTAATGATCGAAAAATGTGCGTTTTTGGGCATAATCTTGTGTACTCTGCCCAGGCCTTAGTTCTCTAACGATTTTCGTGGTTCTTTTTTCGTTTGACGCGGAATACTATCTACCTAGTTGTGCACTATGGCGCCGGAATTTCGGATTTTGCTTTTTAAGAGGGGGAAAGGGGGGGTTAATGCTTAAAAAACGTGCGTTTGCGTGGGTAATCTTGTAAACTCTGCCCAGGCCTCAATTTCCAACCGATTTGCGTGTTTCTTTTTTTGTTTGACTCAAATAACTTCCGAGTTGTACATGATTTTACCAGAGTACCAAAATTCGCAAGGGGAGGGGGTGAGTGGGGGAATAATATTCACAAAATATCCGATTTTTCAATATTTCAGTTCCTTTACTGCTTACTAATTGTACCCAAGCTTTGATATTGAGGAAAAATTCTCATTATACCTCCGGATTTTCATGAATTATTCTCTGTACCGCCATGGAACTAATAGTGGTGCCACCATGGTGCCAGGACATGGTGCCATGATGCCATAAACCGCTTATTTCGTGTTTTTTTTTTTTTTTGTGTTTCACCTTGAATACGGATGTGAACTTCAACGGACTGCCTACCTAAACTAACTGATGAAAGTTCAATGTTACGGCGTATTTCCGCTTTGGTGCCAGACTGGCACCATTGTTTGCGTTGGTGAGGTGGGGGGGGGAGGCGCCGAGGGGGAGGGGGGTGAACTCGAATTCGCATGTTGGGTATCGTAGATCATGGATTTTAAAATGCTCTTCAGATTCGAGGCTCCCATGCCGCTAGAAATGTTAAGGTGGATAATGGTAAGGGGGGGGGGGGGGGGAGGATCACTATTTCTTGCCTAAAGTAATAAATAAATTACATCGAGTGAAACAGTTTTATCACTTAACAACTGGTTAAACTGATCAAATGCTTATCCAATGGGACGTCCCCTGGAATGCATGCATTACTAAACAATATGTTTCTTTTTTATTATGCTCTTTCCACTTTAATTTTGTGTCAGGAGTCATTCCCAAATATTTCGCAGTGTTCGCTATTGGAATTGCTTGTCCATTAAGCAATATTGGCAAGCTGTTAATTCTTTTGTGTGTGAAGTTGATGTGGGTAGATTTTAACTCGTTCAGCTTTAGTCGCCATTTTTTGGTCCACTCACTGACATCGTTAATAGAATGCTGTAGCTTTGACGTTGCTTCTTCAATGGTCCCACCCACTGCTAGCAGGGCAGTGTCGTCTGCAAATGTTGCAATAGTAGAGTCCTCGTTGCTTGGGACATCATTTGTGTAGAGCAGATACACATCTCCTTGGGAACCCCTGCTTTGATTCCCTTTAAACTGGAATATGCTCCTTCATGGCTGACTCTAAAACGTCTTTCTGCAAGGTACGACTTCAGCAGGAGGTAGAGTTGAGTTGGTATGTCTCTTTTGAGTTTATATAGTAGTCCTTCATGCCAGACCTCGTCAAAGGCCTGCGAGACGTCTTCTTGTTTCTTCTCGAGACTATTTTCTATTACTTCAGTGATGCGATGTACTTGATCAATAGTGGAATATTTTTCTCGAAATACGAACTGATGATGGGGTATGAGTTCCTTCTCTGGGGTATGACATTTTTGAGCCTTTTTATAAGCAATTTTTCAAATAGCTTGGAAATTACAGGTAACAATGAGATATGTCTGTATGACTTCTGCCACCTTCCAGCAGTGAGGTATATATTTTAACCGTATCGCTGCATTTATGAAACAATGTAGTATTCGTTTCCCTTTCTCAGGAGGTTGTTTGATCACGTTGCCAGTCATAAGATCATATCCCGGTGCCTTATGGGTTTTGAGCTTGCGTATTATTTGCTCCTTGAGTTCATTATGTGTTAGGGATATAATGAATTGTAAATCCGTTGTTAGTAGAATTGGCAAGTCATCATTCTCAGATTCTCCAGAGAGCGACACAAAAGTGTTTTCAATGTGCTCTGCAAACAGCTCGGCTTTTTCTTGTGGGCCCATTCTCCATCTTCTTTTTTGATCGGTGGTTCTCTTTTGGTTGCTTAAGTGATTTAGTTATTTTCCATAGAGAGTAATCCGTATCCCTTTCTGGAGTCAGCCCCATGAGTAGCCTGGTTTGGGTTTCTTGCATGATTGTTCTGGAGAGTGAATCAAGCCTATTTTTAAGTTTATTCATTTTTGATTTGTCACATGGCGCTCTAGTTAGTTGCCTGATATTCCTCGCTTTCCTCTTCTTTTTGAGTAACTCTGCAAGTTCAAGAGGGTATGAAGCGTGATGCCTTGTACTTAAATCGCACTTTAGAGGGATGCTGCTCGTTGAATACACTTGACGAAGTTCTCAGCTTCATTTTCAAGTTGATCCAGTGTTTTTATTGGGACTGATAAATTAATATTGGCAGAGATGTTTTCTTGAAAAGCCTGCCGATCACTTTGTTTCGTGACTAACGTAGGCATATCATCTTTCATTATGATATAGTCACTTACTGTAAGCACAATTACAGAGTGATCAGATAATAAACTTCCGTAATCCTCAACATAAGTGAAGTTTGTCGAAACGCCTTTGATTATGAAAAAATCGATGAGATCTGGGATCTTAGTTCGGTCTGTTGGCCAGTAAGTAGGCTTTCCTATGGAATAAAAATCGCTATGGGTTTTTTCCCCAGCAGAGTATAACTCTCAGCCTTTCGTTATCGTTATCCGTGGGCCCCAATAGATATTTTTGGCATTAAAATCACCACCAATGACAAAATTAGCACCTAAGCTTGTTATTAGTGACAAGTAATCTTCTTCTTTCAGGGCATAGCGTGGCGGGCAATAAATGGCACATATGTTACAGTTTTTGTTGTTCACTGTAATGTTAACTGTGGTAACTTGCATTTTCTCTTCTAGGATGGAGTTTGCACATAGTGGTCGATGGTTTTCTTTATAAAGATTGCCGAACCCCCCCCCCCCCCCCCCCGTGCTCTTCTCGATGGATGATCTGCACGATAACACTAGTACCCTTTAATTTTAATATATGATGATAACGTTGAATGTGTTTCGGAAATCAGACAAATTCTATCTTTCCTGATTTAGAAAAAGCTCAAGTTCCGAGACATGTTGTCCAAGTCCATTTGCGTTCCAGGCTGCTGTTCTAATGGTGTTTTGCATTTTCATGATTTTTTAGAAGTGGAATTAGTTTGCATACTCTTCTCGAGTACGTTAATTCTCTCCATCAGAATTTTTATGGGTAAGCTCGTTGAACATTTCGTACATTAAAGTTAACATTCTATCAGCTGAGTTTCCACTCGCAGCGCTTGCATAAAACCTTTGTGTTGTGGTTTGTGGTTTTGAAATTTTTTGAGTAACAGCTAATGTTTGTTGTTCATTGGTTTTGCCATGATTAATTTGTTTCTTAGCCTTCTCTTTGATTTTTTGTACCTCTTTTGCTACGTCACACCCTCGATAGTTCGCTGGGTGAGCATCTCCGCAGGTTATTTAACGGATGAGAGAGGTTTCTGCTGAGAAAGGCTTCTGCAGGAAGGTTATCATTCCATTCACCACGGAGGTTGCACATGTGAACACACTTTCCTTCCTTCCATCTTTCCGTATTTGTTCCGCCCCATATGGATCCAGCTTTAAGTCAGTGTTGAAGCACCAATATTGGCTAAGTTTAAACTGTCCCAGCTTTCGCTCGCCTACTTACTGTAGTATCAGGTTCAAGTTATATCAAGTCGTTCAATGTTCACGAGACTTCAAGGTCGAGATTGTCAGTTGAATAAAAACATTTAAACGAATCGCAGTGAGCTTAATTAATCAAATAATATCCTAATAATACAAGACCTCAAGGTCGAGATTGTCAGTTGAATAAAAACATTTAAACGAATCGCAGTGAGCTTAATTAATCAAATAGTATCCTAATAATACATGGTGCCAGGTGTGGGGTTCGAACCCACGCTCCCTATCGGGAACCAGAGCTTACGATCTACGATCTGAAGTCGTTGAAAAAGCAAGAGCTTACAATGTAAAATTCAACAAGAGTAAACTTCAATACAAACTGACCAAAGTTCGCTATATGGGTCTGATTTTTTCAAGAGAAGGTGTTACTCCAGATCCTGTTAAAGTAAGAGCAATTACAGAAATGGAAGAACCTACCTGTGTAAAAGACATACAACGATTTTTGGGCGCCATAAATTTCATCAACAAATTTATTCCAGCATATTCACGCGTTACTGCTCCTCTACGAGAACTGCTTCAAAAGAAGAAAACTTGGGAATGGAAAGAGAAACATAAAAAATCGTTTGAAGACTTGAAAAAATTAGTCACCATGGCTCCGACTCTCAAGATTTTTGATCATCAGGAAGAAATCATAATTCAATGTGATGCAAGCAAGGACGGTTTAGGTTGCTGCTTGTTGCAGAAAGGACAACCTGTTGCATTTGCATCAAGAGGCGTCGCCTTAATCAGGCTCCAAGTCAACTACTGATGGGAAGACTACTTCGCACTAAAGCTCCAGTCACCACTGAATTGCTGATTCCAAAATTTATTAATGAAGAAATAGGGCAGAGAATGGAGGACATCAAGTCTAGGCAAAAGAGTCATTATGACTTAACCGCAAAAGCGAGGAACTCATTTATCAAAGATCAACCTGTTTATCTTAAATTTAAAGATGAATGGAGAGAAGCCAAAATCAAAGATTTGTTGCGAGAGCCAAGATCCTACTCTGTTGAAGACAAAGATGGGAGGACATTAAGGAGGAACTCATTCTTTTTACGTTCACGAAAGGAACACCCTGAGAATATACCCATAATTCAACCTCTCACTATTAAGACTCCTTCGCCTAGAAAATCGCTAGGAAAAGAGACATTACAATCGGGCGATCAGACAGTACCTGCCTCAAGGAAGTCAACTGAAGTGAGACAAAGCACTTCACCTCCTCGAAGCAGTATCAACCGAAAGTCGTTCTCCACAGAAGATCATAGATCGAGTTCTTCAACATCGTCTGCTTCAGTGACTCGTTCTGGAAGAATTGTGAAGGCACCAGAGAGGCTGAATATGTGAAATCAATTACTAAATTGAATTAGGAGAGAAAATGTTCATTTGCGGAAAACTGTGAACCTTTAGATTTTTTACGCAATTTAAAGAAATTGTGGTTGCAAAGAAATTGATCAGTAACAATTCATTTTAATTTTCTTTCGATACTTAAGTTTTAGATTTGAACGTTAGTGAAGACATTTATTTTAAATTGATTCTGCTCTTGAAGAGGAAGATGTAGTATCAGGTTCAAGTTATATCAAGTCGTTCAATGTTCACGAGACCTCAAGGTCGAGATTGTCAGTTGAATAAAAACATTTAAACGAATCGCAGTGAGCTTAATTAATCAAATAATATCCTAATAATACACTTACCAAACGCATAAGCCGAGTATTTTGATAATTATAAATTACTCGGTAAATAAAAGTAATTAGATGCAGGTTTCTAAGGTATTCTGTTCCTTTTTCAGATTGTCTTCTCGACAGTTTACGTGGTGATCGTGTACTTCATGACGAAGCAGCCAATGGAGCCCGAGAGGTTCTTCATGGTGCTTCTCATGTGCGTCTTGGTGTCTCTCGTGGCGCAAAGTTTGGGGCTCCTCATCGGCGCAGGCATGGAAATCGAGGTACCTGCGATTGTGAACATTCAATTTTCAACTACCAATACCTTTTCCAAAACAATGTACCGAGACGCTGAGTTTCCAAGCCGTCCATTTCCTTAAATATTAGCCAGGTAATAGACATTTCGTGAGGTAACTTTGTGAGAAATCTTGGGTAGGCAATCTTCTCTCTCAGCTTTGTAAAACTAGAAAAATGCGTTAATTTCCGTTATTTCAAAACCTAGTGCTGTAGAACTATTGTTAACTAATTCTAATGTTTATTGTTCTTATTTTTCGAAAATGTTCAATAACGTGTTTTTCCCTCTCTCTCTCTCTATCGAACTACTGAGTGACTGATGGCTTTGGTCTTCAGTTTTACGCTATTACAAAAATTTACGATTAGTTATTCCCCTCGCAGCATGAAAATTTCGGTTATGAACAGTACCTACCTCTGATAGGCAACTCAGTTTATGAGCTCAAATTTTCATGTGGGCTCGAACATTTTGGCCCCAATTTCGATTTTTCAATGAGAAATACACAAACACACACATAATTAATAATACCTAATAGTAAAGCAAACAACCATCTCAGGTTGAATTTTCATTCCTGGTCATCAGCTGTCTTCCACAGAGAAGATCGGAATTGGTTCTGATGATTTCGCTCATGTCTACTTATTGTCTCACCAAAAAGTGTTGAACTTCAGAGAACTTTCAAAACTAATTTCCATAAAGAAATTGTTCAACATTTTCCATCCTAAAAATGTTGAGGCCAATGCAATATCTTCTTTTTTCAAAATTCGCTAATAGTAAACCGATAAGTAAAAACCCTAAACATCATTCACTACTGATTGGTTCATTGATGCAATAATAGCTAAGTTTTCCCCTCTTCAAAATGTTCGCACTTTGACTGTCCAGAATGACATCCGTGGATCTCCCTGTCTCTTTCTGATCCGAATAAATGAAGTTTATTGCCACATTTTTGCACGCATTTTCATCAACAATTAATATTTAAAACAATTTATGATCTTACTAATAAGTTATAAATAAAATAAATAATAATAAAACTCGGCCCTTCGGGCCTCGCTAGGGGGCAAGCCCATGGACCCTCGGATGGTTACTGCTTAGGCGGGCCCCACACGATCAAACATGCTTGACAAGCATGGTTTGACAAGCCGCGCTTGTCAAGCATGTTTGACGTTTGACGCCGCACCCACACGTTCAAACCAACTGTTTCAACCGCATCCACCAAGCAAACTGTGATTCACGCGATGGAGACTAGGGATGCAACATTGACGACATAATATCGATAATCGATTTAGATTACAATTTTTTAGAACAGCTTTTCTTAGTAAAAAATAATCAAAATCAGAGATTTTACCCCAATAAGGGGATCTTCAGAGATGAGAACGATAATTTGGTTAATAACGGAGTATAAATATGAGTATAAATATCGGAGTAGTCCATATCGATAAAAAAGCATCGATAACACTAGATTACAAAATTTAGGGGTGGTCTGGCTGCCTCGTTCTTTCACCACTTTTCTTATGGTATTTGGTGCGCTGAATCCGAATCTGACGTCAGTTTTTTTTTGTTTACGTCGGATTTTCAAGATATAGCTAGTTTTAAGATTTTTATAGTTCTCACTTTTCTTCACTTTTTAGTGAAAACTCATCTTGCTCAAATCTCCTCAAAAAGTACTCAGACTTATAGGAAATTTCATGTAGAATCCGAATATGTACTTAGTTTTTGAGTAAAACTGTGTTAAACCCCCTATTTTTCACAAAACGTATCGAAAAACACCGGTTCTCAACGTTTTTTCTTCGGGTTTTCCCTTACATTTTGCCACTTGAAAAAAAAATTAAGGCTAAAAAAAATTTTCTCGGGCCTTTACTTTGTAGGGGAGACACCCCAGAGGAGAATGAGACCAATCGCAGCCTCCTAAACCCATTAATATCGAAGGAATGAGCTTTTTCATGGCACTGAGTTGAAAATTCACAAAAACCGTTAATTAGTTTTTCGAGATAAGTATGTGCGTTCCTAAATCTGTTTTCCTCAGATGGATTTTCCTTTCTTCTATATTTTTAATGCTTGTCACCTATTAAGAGTAAGATCGAAAATAGATACTCAAAGGGGGAGTAAATCATAATTGGGAAACTCTTGTTTTGTTAGGTGATTTTAATTCAGTTTTACAAACGAAACACAATAAACTGCAGAAAAGTTGACGGTGTAAATCTGTTTCATGAAGGCTCAGATGAATCAATAGTTGGTACAATGTTTGGTTATTCCTCCACCTCAGAGGTTCCACCAAGATATAAAACCATGGAAGAACGGTACAAAGGGTATTGGGAAGTTCACATGATGGCGGACTATTGTTGGACCTTAAAAAGAGATTTACCTCAGGCGGCAAAGTTTTCTCTACATAGATGCCGGCGATGAAACCTCTGAGGTGGAGGAATAACCAAACATTGTACCAACTATTGATTCATCTGAGCCTACATGAAACAGATTCTCACCGTCAACTTTTCTGCAGTTTATTGTGTTTCGTTTGTAAAACTGAATTAAAATCACTTAACAAGACAAGAGCTTCCCAATTATGATTTACTCCCCCTTTGAGTACCTATTTTCGATCTTACTCTTAATAGGTGACAAGCATAAAAAATGTAGAAGAAAGGAAAATCCATTTGAGGAAAACAGATTTAGGAACGCACATACTTATCTCGAAAAACTAATTAACGAGTTTTGTGAATTTTCATCTCAGTGCCATGAAAAAGCTCATTCCTTCGATATTAATGGGTTTAGGAGGCTGCGATTGGTCTCATTCTCCTCTGGGGTGTCCCCCCTACAAAGTAAAGGCCCGAGAAAATTTTTTTTAGCCTTAATTTTTTTTTCAAGTGGCAAAATGTAAGGGAAAACCCGAAGAAAAAACGTTGAGAACCGGTGTTTTTCGATACGTTTTGTGAAAAATAGGGGGTTTAACACAGTTTTACTCAAAAACTAAGTACATATTCGGATTCTACATGAAATTTCCTATAAGTCTGAGTACTTTTTGAGGAGATTTGAGCAAGATGAGTTTTCACTAAAAAATGAAGAAAAGTGAGAACTATAAAAATCTTAAAACTAGCTATATCTTGAAAATCCGACGTAAACAAAAAAAATTGACGTCAGATTCGGATTCAGCGCACCAAATACCATAAGAAAAGTGGTGAAAGAACGAGGCAGCCAGACCACCCCTAAATTTTGTAATCTAGTGTAATCGGAGGCAGAATATCGATATTATCGATAATTGTTTTGCATCCCTAATGGAGACTGTGATTCACAGACGCCAACTCGGTGATTCACGGAAACTAACTCTGTGATTTACAGTAAAATTACCCCCTACCACCCTTTTTTCTTGATGGTTTGAAGGTTTGATGGTTTGACGCTCACCCACACGATCAAACTTGGTTGTCAAACCTCATGTTTGACAGCAAATTTTCTGACAGTGACTGAAAACCGTCAAGCGTGCTGTCAAACCTTCATACCTTCAAATATGACCCCCCACACGATCAAATCTGCTTGACAAGCGAGGTTGGCAAACCATGCTTGTCAAGCATGTTTGATCTTGATCGTGTGGGGCCAGCGTTAGAGCCTTCGGCTATAGTTCAAGAAACATGGAACATGCTTTAGCCGTGTTTTGTTTGTTTGCAGTCTCAATCACAACAAAGGTATTCTTACTATTAAGAAATCGAAAACTTCTAGAGCGTCGAAGAACACATCACAACTAGAAGCCCTCGTTCATAACAAAGTCTCGCCAGGTTTCAAGATCCTTTGATTTCATTTGTAGAATCCAAGCCAACCAACAACATCAATATAATCCAGATAGATATTGGTTTTTACCACGAATGCTGTCCAGAATGACATCCGTGGATCTCCCTGTCTCTTTCTGATCCGAACGAATGTAGTAGTTTATTGCCACATTTTTCTTCTTTTCTTCCTGTTCTTTTAAATCAGAGGTATATCTCAGCTTCATCCATTTTTACAGCTGTTTTGGTAGTACATGATTTACGCATAAATTGAGGGCTTTTGAACGAGTGGCGAACGATTTTCGTGGGATGAAAACTAACGGCGATAGATTTCCCTAGAAACGGGTCGGTTGTAAGTGAAAATCATAACAAAATCCCGCGCTACTTTCGTTCCACGTTTTTTTTCAGTTAGTTGATGGCTAAAGCATGTTCCATGCTAAAAGATTATTTATTGCGGACTATACCGCGTACCACCAACTAGCTAGTGTGCCGTCCGTTCTTGGTACGGAAAGCAAATTCCAAATTAAGTATATTGTTGTATAATATACAACATATTATGGTTTAGTATGATATAAACCGTATTATGGTTTAGTATGATTTTATCAGATTTGAGTGGAACATGTTTTCCTTCACATTTGAGAAGTGGCGGTCAATGTTTCTCTAGATATAAGTTTTATAGTGAGTTTAGCTTCATGTTGACTTTGATCAAAATTGAAGAAGTTATTAATCACAACTTTGTTCTGTCAAATGGTGCTGACATAGTAAATGTCGATTTTATTTATTGAATATCAATAACAAAGCAAGTATTGTGTGACGCCTTATTTTTCAATTTTGCAGTAGGCAGGCTCCTTAGTAGATTTCTGACTACTCTTTTAATTTGCAGACGGGAACATTCCTGGGGCCAGTGACGTCCATCCCAGTACTGCTGTTCTCTGGTTTCTTCGTAAACTTCTCGACGATCCCCTGGTACCTCCAGTGGGTGACTTACGTCTCCTACATCCGCTACGGATTCGAAGGCTGCATGATAGCCATCTATGGTGGAAACCGTCCAAAGCTCCACTGTTCAGAGGCATATTGCCACTACAGGTGGGTTCCTTTTCGTTTTGACCTCTCGATTGCTCGGAGTTGTCAAGCAACTCGCAAGCAGATCAATCCTGGATACTTGCGTCTCGCCGTCGAAGGACGAGCAGCCGATGCTGCGGTCTAGCGGAATTTGTGAAAAGTAGGATGCACCTCGTTTTTGCCGCTCATTCCAACACTACTTCCTTGCCTTATAAATTGTAAGGAGAAGAAAACTGTTATTGAATTTCTGTGGTGACGAATCAAGCAAGATACGTTAATAAACTGAAAAATACTGTCTACAGAATTTTGAATTTTAGAAAATTTCGCCCAGAACGGTTGTAATTTTTTGATTCGCAGGTCACATCTTGGATCTTTTACTGTATAGGTTTTTTGTATTTGTATTTTTTTTGTATTTGTATAGGTTTTAATTTGTAGGTAAATTTTTAAGGTAAATTTTTACTGTATAGGTACACAAAAAACAACCCAGAAACAGCCTGGAATCATTCATCATTAGGAATCATTCATTCTCGTGAAAACCCAATGTTCAGGAACATTGTTTGTCCATCAAAAAAGTTTGCATTAACATCAGAGAGACGGGAAATTTAATGCTCTTTTCAACGGCATCCTCAAATTTGAATTTCTTTATCAATTATGATAGTAGTCACTGCAGTCGTTTCTTGAATCAAAGATTTGAAACAGTTGAGTGAAAAAATATGTTACTGTTGCTAATTAGTTGTCACTAAATTATCCGATACACCCCGTATAATAATCAAATAAAATCTGTTTTCAATTAATGAAAGCAACACCAATACAATTTATGCCAGATGGAAGTTATTAAAGAACTTAATGTTGGTACTGGAATTAAGACAATAAAACAGTGATCAAATTTCCTGGATTTTATTTTAAGTTTTTGACAAGGTTCACGGAAAATCTGTTTCTTCTCACTATTCGACGGAGCTTAGTTTAGTTTTCTCATTTTACGTTACTTCCCAAAAGGCTATTTACTAAAAGAGCCAAATTAACTAAAAAGAAGGGCAGACAGAGAAACAATCAGTGGACAAGTTGGATCAGTTGAGAAGAAAAAGTCGGAAAACACAGTTGGGAAATGTGGAACAGTTATCCACCTTGCACTTGCACCTTCTACCCACAACACAGCGTGAAAAAAAGTGGGATACTACCTAGAAACGTACTTAAACTACCTACTTATCGAATTTTGATTCATTTTTTTTACTTTTTGGATTCCAAAGGTTCATGAAAATGTACATACTTATAATGGAATCGTGGAGGTTTGAAATTTGTGTGAATTGAATAACGGCCGTTTAGGGCGAAATTTTGCTAGCAATTCGTTAGTAAAAATTCTGCAGACTATAATAATGCATCTTGCTTAATTCGTCACCATAAAAATTCAATAACAGTTTTCTTCTCCTTATAATTAATGAGGCAGGCAATGAGGAATTTCACCATGTCGGAATTTCCTATTTTTGACCCCAAAATCGGATTCAGCACCTCTAAAAACCCCCTAAGGCAAACTTTCAGCCCGAACTTCCTAATTTACGAATAAACAAAACAGTGTAGAAAATACGAATGTTTAAAAAACCGGGAAAATGACGTCATGCTGGAATAGTTCATTTATGGCCGCTTGAAGCGCTGAGATCGAGAAATCCATAGTCCCCAGATGCAAAATTTCATGAAAAAGTAAAGTTCGAAATCGAAAAACTGAAGAAAAAAATAGAAAAAGCGAGATGGGGGAAAATTAGGTTTCCTCTGTTTTTAGGACGTCCCACAGTAAGACTTGGGCGTCCTTATGCGATCGATCTGGGGTGAAGGAAGACAACACTCAACAGAAAAAAAAAATAACCACACAGTAATCCGTTTTAGACCATTCTGAATCCAAATCCGCGAAAAAAACCATAGGTGTATGTCTGTGTGTGTGTATGTGTGTATGTGTGTGTGTGTGTAACAAAATCTAGTGTACTCTGCACAGGCCTTAGTTCTCAACCGATTTTCCTGGTTCTTTTTTTGTTCGTCGCGGAAAACTATCTAGTTGTGCACTACGTCGCCGGAATTTCGAATTTTGCCTTTTAAGGGGGGGTTAATGCTCGAAAAACGTGCGTTTTTGGGCATAATCTTGTGTACTCTGCCCAGGCCTTAGTTCTCAAACGATTTTCGTGGTTCTTTTTTCGTTTGACGCGTAATACTATCTAGTTGTGCACTACGGCGCCGGAATTTTGGATTTTGCTTTTTAAGAGGGGGAAAGGGGGGGTTAATGCTTAAAAAACGTGCGTTTGCATGCATAATCTTGTAAACTCTGCCCAGGCCTCAATTTCCAACCGATTTGCGTGTTTCTTTTTTTGTTTGACTCAAATAACTTCCGAGTTGTACATGGTTTTACCAGAGTACCAAAATTCGCAAGGGGAGGGGGTGAGTGGGGGGATAATATTCACAAAATATCCGATTTTTCAATATTTGGTTCCTTTACTACTTACTAATTGTACCCAAGCTTTGAAATCAGGAAAAATTCTCATTATACCTCCGAATTTTCATGAATTATTCTCTGTACCACCATGGAACTAATAGTGGTGCCACCATGGTGCCATGATGCCATAAACCGCTTATTTCGTGGTTTTTT
The DNA here is from genome assembly GCA_009739505.2 of Apolygus lucorum. Lineage (NCBI taxonomy): Eukaryota > Metazoa > Arthropoda > Insecta > Hemiptera > Miridae > Apolygus > Apolygus lucorum. The sequence goes on from CM019179.2 coordinate 62,885,477, forward strand.
TTTTGTGTTTCACCTTGAATACGGATGTGAACTTCGACGGACTGCCTACCAAAACTAACAGATGAAAGTTCAATGTTACGACGTATTTCCGCTTTGGTGCCAGACTGGCACCATTGTTGGCGTTGGGGAGGTGGGGGGGGGGGGGGGGGTAACTCGAATTCGCATGTTGGGTATCGTAGATCATGGATTTTAAAATGCTCTTCAGATTCGAGGCTCCCATGCCGCTAGAAATGTTAAGGTGGATAATTGTGGGGGGTAGGTATTTCTTGCCTAAAGTAATGAATAAATTACATCGAGTGAAACAGTTTTATCGCTTACCAACTGGTTTAACTGATCTAATGCTTATCCAATGGGACGTCCCCTGGAATGCATGCATTACTAAACAATATGTTTGTTTGATAACTTTTTCCTTAGAAAACACGATTTCGTCGTCCCAATGGGCAACACTGGGAGGAGACGGCGATCCGAACAGCCCAATCAGCGAGCGTTCCCGCTGCACGTCTGTTTTCCCGGTTAGTTTTGAAATTAAAAATTTTGATTGTCTCCCAAAAATAACAGGAGACTCATTTTCTGAAATCAGCCCGATTTTCATCTATCCCACACCATTAACTATTCAGGAAAAATGCAAACAGAAATCGGTGAAATTCCTCATTGTAGAACCGTAAAATGTTGGAATGGGCGGTAAAAACGAGGTGCAGTCTACTTTTCACAAATGCCGCTAGATCGCAGCATCGGCTGCTCGTCCTTCGACGGCGAGACGCAAGTATCCAGGATAGGTCTTTTTATGACGGTATTTCTCATTGCCTATTTCTTGGAAGTTGAGTGTAGGTTAGAACACCTAGGAATAAGTCTAAGTGTAGTCATTGGTTTTTGGAATGAAATGGAGTCAGGAAGTTGCATGGCAGTGACATTAATTACGTCACATATCAGTTGATGCTGAGAACGGATATTGGAACGGGTAGCCTATGAATGTTGTACATATTTTCCAAAAACATGTATGAAAGCGCCAGCAGTATTGCACAGGATGACTTCGTTTTTGACTTTTTTCAGATCCCCCTCCAAGTTCCTGGAGGCGATGGACATGAAAGGAGCAGTCTTCTGGATTGACGTGGTCGCTCTAGTCGGATTCTTCGTCCTCCTCAGGGTTTGCGCGTATTTCGCTCTCAAACTCAAATTGAAACTCAACACGTGAACTCAAACACACTCCTGCCCAACAAACCTTGAGAAAACTCGTGTAAATACAACCACCGCCCCCCTTTTTATTGTAAAGTACTGTACATAAAAAAATACCAACCTATTCAATTTCTAGAATAGAACTTTGTAATTTAGGTATGTAATCTATGCGATTTTAGGTTCAAATCAGTCATGTACCTATATTGAAGGAGCATAGCCTAATCAGATGACCTATTTTAATTTCTAAGTAGGTACGACATTACGTAGGTATTATTGTTTTTTTTTACCGGTAAGCTTAGTAGTGTTGTTTGGAATGAGCATATCCAATTTATTTAAGCGGTGATTCATTGAGAAGACTGGAGTCTTTAGGATCTTGATGATTTAATTATTATTTGGTTGAATCAAAACCCAAGAGCTGCCATTTTTATGAGCTTTTAAATTTATTCGTGAACTGGGGGAGAAGAAAAATTTGGTTCGAACGACCTGCTGAATCAATTTCATCAGCGCGATCGTCTTCGCGGAAGAAATGTGTGATTTCAGGAGCTCATAAGATCGAAATCACTATCCGATCATGTTCCACACTCAGCATGAACTGACCGATTGAGAACAGTGGAACGAAAGTTGATTTGCACACAGTCGGTTCAGCTAAGAAACTTAGCTGTCTTACTTGGTTTCTTCACATTTTGATTCTTCGATTGACAAATATGTATTTGAAAGATGATAGATATAGAAATAGGTCATTGCCCAGAAAATACAGGGTGTTCCATATTAAGGACCGGAAAATTTCGGGAGTCGATTCTACAACTAATTTAAGTAGAAAATGCATCCTAGCAATTTAGTTTTAACCCTTTGTTTTTTCAAGTTTTTTTCAATTTAAAGTTTTTTCCCGTTTTCGACCTTATGTCACTAAAATCACCATAACTACCTTAATTTACCATAAAAATGTAAAAATAAGGGCACCTTTGGGAAGGGCGTTAAATTTTCAATCTTTATGGTGCTCACAAAAAACTATTTGTGGAATCCTGGGGAGTGAAAAATCAACTCGTAAAATAATTTTTGTCATATTGACAAAATTTCCAATTTTTTATTTTTTAAGGTTTACTTTCGCATGGTTTACACGTACCTCAGCAGTTATCTCAGCCTTTCAACGGTATGATCAACAAATATTTTGCAATCTTATTTAGTGTAGAAATTTGTGTTTAAACGAGGAAAACCGTGAATTTTTTCAACGAGATCAGCACTCCGGCTGACGGTCTCCCCCGTCGATCGTCCAACCCCTCAAATCATCATAGCGAGCGCTGATGTTGAAAAAATTCACGGTTTAACATATTTCACATATTTTACAATCTTATTTAAAGGAGAAATTTGTGTTAAACCGTGAATTTTTTCAACATCAGCGCTCGCTATGATCTCAAATTTTGAGATCTTTGAGGTACGTGTAAAACCATGAGGAGTGTGAAACCTTAACAACCAATAGAAAAAAAGGAATTTTCGCGAATTTTACAAACATTTATTTACTAGTTGATGTTTCACCCATCAGGACCCCACAAATAGTTTATTGAAGGCACTAGAAAGATGAAAAATGTAACGCCTACTGTGCCCTTATTTTTACATTTCTGCGGTAAATTAAGATAGTTGAAGTAATTTTAGTGACATAAGGTCGAAAACGTGAGAAAAATCTTAAAATTGAAAAAAAACTTGGAAAAACGAGGATTTAAAACTAAATTGCTCGGAGGCATTTTCTTACTTAAATTAGTTGTAGAATCGAATCTCGAAGTTTTCCGGTCCTTGACATGGAACATCTTGTTTCCATACTGATAAAAGACGTTACCTTGAGTAAAGTTTTTCAATGTGAAATTTCCTAACGTTGGTGTGCGTCAGTAGTGATGTACCGTAGCTCGACGAGAAACTAACATCCATCGGGACAATAAATAAATAGACCTACCAACAATGTGATAAGTCTTACTATCACCCTCCGGACTCAAACAACCATTGGGGCAGCTGAAATTGACGTAAACAATACAAAAGGTAACATGTTTGCCAAAATTTTGACAATTTTCTTCTTTTTTTGGGTTAATAGCTTGGTACCTACTTACTACACCAGTCATCGAGGGATAAATTACACACAATCCACACTGTAGCTCTTCGACTGGATCTTGAATCGCTTCTAAGTTTTACGTTTTAGTGCCAAAATATGTTGTTCAAACTCACAGACAGTTCAATTTACAACTGCCTCACGTATTAGGGGCTTAGGTGCCTGCCTACCCACATTTATTACACTAGTGATACATTAGGCATAGGAATTGAACGGTACGGTTGAATGCTTGGGGTTGAAAGTCCCAGTCTTGAAGAACGGCCCAGCATAGGAGTCAAGCGGTTCATCCTGGGGGTTTGGTTCCTAACTGAGAAACTATATTTTCCTGGGAGTGGGTTCTAAAGTATTGCTGGATTGGCCTGTTGCAAAAATATTGAATAGAATTGGAATGCGGAAAGTTTAACCCTATAAAACCAATATTCATTTCTAACAAAGAATGATGAATGATGATGGTCATATTATGATGGATGATGATGGTCATATTATGATGGAATGATGGATGATGATGGTCATATAATGGTGGAATGATGGATGATGATGGTCATATTATGATGGATGATGATGGTCATATTATGATGGATGATGATGGTCATATTATGATGGATGATGATGGTCATATTATGATGGAATGATGGATGATGATGGTCATATTACGATGGAATGATAGATGATGATGGTCATATAATGGTGGAATGATGATGGAATGATGAATGATGATGGTCATATTATGATGGATGATGATGGTCATATTATGATGGAATGATGGATGATGATGGTCATATTACGATGGAATGATAGATGATGATGGTCATATAATGATGGATGATGATGGTCATATAATGATGGATGATGATGGTCATATAATGGTGGAATGATGATGGTCATATTATGATGGAATTATGGATTATGATGGTCATATTATGATGGAATGGTGGATTATGATGGTCATATTATGATGGAATGGTGGATGATGATGGAATGATGGATGATGTTGGTCATATTATGATGGAATGATGGATGATGATGGTCATATTATTAGACCCTCTTATTTTCCACAAGCCTTGATTTTTCAAGTGTCTCCCATGAGTGCTCATTTTCATCTAGTCTTGAGCGATTCTGTTGACATTTTGAGTTAAACTAATGCAAACAAAGCAAGTCGTTCAAGTTACGTAATTATTCTTTATCCCAACTGTGCAGCATAATGTTCTAGAATTTCAATATTGCCAGTATCTATCTAATGTAAAGGCCAATGACATGAACGGATGATTCTCATTCTTGCAAATTAATGTGACAATAATCCTACAGATACGAAGGTGCATAACGTAGGTTCCTACCCAATTTCCAAACTAAATTATAATTGTTAACCATTACCCAATTGAAAAGTCTATTTGCGCTTCAATTTTGTACGGAATTGTTCCATGAATACAATTATTATCTTTAACGAACCTCATTGCTCTATGAATGTTTCTTCATAACAATGGTTTTCCTAAACCAGTAGTCATCACGCTAGCTACTAAGTTAACGGGCCAAGAACTTTGTCCAAAGCAAAACTCTAGGATTCTAATATCTTCGATCAAATTAAGGTTGATTCCAAGAGTATCTAAACCTGATTTTCCTTTTTTTTAATTATGTTTTTCCTATTCACGGGACAGGCCCTTATAGTCACTTAGTCCTACTTTGATTGTGACAAAATTCCCTAATTCTATTAACGACTCGCTCTAAAATTTCCTTCACAAAGTGAAGGAGTATTTCTTCCAGGGAATGGATACCTTTACCGAAATTTAAGAATCTGCTAGATGCTACACCAGGGCACTCACAGACTACGTGTTCTGCTGCCTCAACTCCTTCACACCAGAATCTTCATTGACTGTCCTGGTCGTTAAGATTTTGTATCCCCCTTTTGCTCTTCTCTTGGAAATTGTGATTTGCTTTGCTTGCCTCCCTTGTTGTCCCCTCATTTCTGAACCTGTAGAGTAATAAAATCTTAGTAACCCCATGTAGGGGTTCAGGGCCAAAACATTGGGACCCCAATCTCTGCTTGCCTTTGCGATCGGCTTTTTTGTGCCCACCAACGCCCTAATGGCCTGGAACCCAGAGCAAATTCAAAGCCCTAAGGGAGCCTATACAATCTCAGACTAGCCCTGATATTGAGAGGCTGCAACGGCCTTTTGGACTGCCTGGTATCAGACATCATGTAAATTCTCGCATCTTCGAGTCGTTTCAGGCGATCTCTTGTGCACATATTTCTATGGCAGCCTGATAAATAGTCGCTGTTGTTCTTATGGGTTTAGTTAGGCTCAAATTTGGGCCTTTGAACCAAAGGCCAGCTTTACTGATCACCACAGACCCATCTGTGCACCAGAGAAGTGAACTTGGTTCATAACGAGGCTTGTCTCTTTTCCAGCGTTCACTATTATTAATGATTACTCTAAAGGGTTGGTCAAAGTTCATTCTTTCCAACTTGAATTCGGGAACTGACTTTGCCACTGGAACGATGTGGACTTGGTCCAGTATTTCCAGGCGACTCCTTATTTCAGGGGAGTTTGTATCTAACTCCTGATACAGGGCACTGCAGAGATCTTGATGCAACTGGGAAGCCACTCCTGAGAATAAGGTTACAGCTGGATAATAATAACTTTATAAATGCATAACTTGAAACTAAGCTTTGCATTCAAACACCAGTTTCTAAAAGGACCTTCAAATCGTAATCGAAATCCCCGGATTTTATATTTGTGTAATTAAAAACTGGCAGCAATCAAATCCCTCATTTACGGCCTAGTTCCGCGTGTATTAGAGAGGTTGCACACCAATGGGCGACATCAGCTCAAGGAGCCCGGGAATGTCACCTAGAGCGCACAATCACGTTGCTGACAGCCCCCATCGAGTCAACTGGAAAAGAGGTTGGTCCTTCACCTCCCAAGTGATGCGAAGTGCTAGAGCTCAGCATTGTTTTGGTTGTTTGCTTGATGAAAAAATTTGTCATTTAATGACAGTTGACAATCGAAAAACGTACTTTTTTTTCATTTTTTTCTTGGCATTCATGAGACGAGCATCCCACGTACTGGAGATGAAATGGAAAAAGCCGTTTTCAAAAGAGGTTGGGTGGATGAAAACCAAAATCCAATTCGCCATAATTAGAGCGGTGTCCCTTCGGATACGAGGTGCCCGAAATGAGTGAGGCCACTCGAATTGGAGGATGGTGCGGCCGTTCCATTGTTGGAAGACTATTAATGGACCCCCCAAGAAAAATTCCCTTTCTCTTTGATAGATACAGTACCTATTGTTACGTGTAAAATAAATACAAAAGGTAGAAAAAAAAAATCGAAAAACATACTGTCATAAATTGGAAGGTTGGTCACGTGCCAGCCATTCTAAGGGTAAGTACAGTACGCCGCACCATCACTGTTCACCATCGATGATCGCACCCTCCCGGTAACCGCGATGTAAAACAAATACGTGTAGTGTTGTGGGAGCATTCCTAGTGACGCACCATCACTGCGATGCCATCATCCGACCTCCGAGGTCGACCCTCGCTGTTTTTTGAAAATCAAATTCATTTGATTTTCAGGAGGGCAGCGAGGATTGACCGCGATGTGGACTCGAACGTGATTGGCTGAGAGGCCGCCCCTCCGGCTGTCCTGTGTGATTTCACAGCTTTTACTTCCCGTTCAGTGTGAGTTAAGTTCTGTTCTGTCGCTGATTGAGTGCTATCGCTCGCAATGAAAGAAGAGTTGATCGATTTGATTTTCACAGCCACCCCTATTTGGGATAAGAGGCATAATAATCACCACAATAGGTACGTCCTGGCCAAGGAATGGGGGAAAATCGCCACAAAACTCGGAGTGGATGGTGAGTGGTCTTTAATTGCGGTGCCCATTTCCAATTCATCATCACTATCACTCAACATCATGCTGATGCTTATCATGCAAGAGCTCGTGTGAAACTGAAGTGAAAAGGCGGGAAAACATCGAAGGTGACCCCCTCAGAAAGTGAACCACTATGAACACCCCCCATCTATGTGAAATTCAGGAGGTTGACCATCGCGTTTACCCTCGAGGGTGCGGGCATTGATGGTGAACAGTGATGGTGCGGCGTACTGTACTTACCCTAAGGATTTAAAACTGATTGTCAACGTATACATACTGCGTGGACACTGCACAACGTGGATACTGCGCTCTGCGAAAAGGTTCCACAGGCACGTTATTGGCCTGCAAAAAACTCTATTAACCTTTTCACAGAGCTCAGTATCCACCAAACCTGTGATCTTGATGAAACGTTAACACTTGGTGACGATCCAGCCGCCAACTGTGGCTGAGTTCGTTTACAATCCCTAAACAGCGCCTGGCACGTGACTAGGACCATCTAGAACGAGGCCCGCAGGGGTTGCGCGCGCTTCCTAGCGACACCGCAACGAATTTTTTTTCGTGTTATCGACTTGATTAAACTAAAATGACCTTCCTTAAATCACACGCCAATTCATTCTTATTGTACCGTTAAAAAAAGCGTTAAATTTCAAATTTTCATTATTTTCATTTTCATTATTTCATTTCATTATTAGTACGTCTTTGTTTTTCATTTTCTTTGCTCCAATTATCGGTAACATTGGTCATCCCAATTATCCTGCGCTCCTCGTGGGGCCAGAGAGAACTAACTCCAGTATCACACCTACGTCTAGTCATCTGAGAGCATTATTTAGATGATTGAGAGATTCGCTGTAGTGTCGCTAGGAAGCGCATGCAGCACCTGCGGGCCGCGTTCCAGATGCTCCTCACATGACTAACCTTTCGATTTATAACAGTAAAGTGTTCGATTGTCAACTGACATGAGGTTTGTTCCAGCGCAAAAAGTTCATGAACTCAAGTTCATGAACCCGCTGGGTGTGAGAACCCGAAAAAGTTGAAGAGTTCATGAACTTTTTAGGTTCAGGAACCTGTGCGCTGGAACGTTTTTAGTAGTTAACATGAAATTCGGCAGGGAGCGCGCAACTCGGCTTTCAACAAACCTTGAATAACCTCCTCTCATCTCATTCTTTAGCGGGATTTTTTAAGTTTGAGATTGAACGATTCTTCGCAATTTTTAACAAACAATGTCTCCTAGCTATTTTGTTTCAACCCCTTGTTTTTTCAAGTTTTCTCAATTTAAAGATTTTTTTTCGTGTTTACTGACTTATTACATTAAAACTGTTGTAACTCCTGATATTTACCGAGTAAACTCAAATTTGAGGATATTGTTGAAAAGAGCGTTACATTTCCAAGCTAACAAGTGCGAAACCAAAATATTTTAGCAATAAAACATGTTTGAAAAAATCAAGTCAAAAAGCAAACTACAAGTTTTTACTCTGAATCCCAGCCTATTTAGATGGGCGCTCTCCGAAAAAACATGCTCAAATTGTCAGTTTTCCAATGGTCTATCAATTTTTCTTTTTAAAATTCATATTGGAAGAGTAGGTACCTAAATCAAGTTTTAGTGCCAAAAAAACGTGCGTTTTACTAAAAAATCGAGTGTTATACGTGGTTTATCATGGTCACCCTCGATCTCAAGATGAATTGACAAGTTTTTGGTATCATTAATTTCCTATGCATAGGAATTACATGTAATTTCATGCTGAATCCAATGGTGATACTTCTTGACTGCAAAATAGTGGTTATTTCGATGAAATCCTTCATTTTTCGTTCAAAAAATACGCATTATTCGTAGATAAGGTACTGAGCATGAAGTAACACCTTTCTACTCAATAGCAACATCATCTTATTTGTGTTACGTTAAAATTCAATCTTATGGGACTCAAACAACATTGTTTCAATAGAAAAAACATTGCTGAGTTCATACCTGGAGTTCGGAGGTTCATTTCATTGATCAGCTTCCACTATTTCTTCAAAGATTCACTTTCTAGCAGTCAGAATTATTCGGAAGTATCGCCATTGAGTTCAGCGTGAAAAACTATTGAAGAAATGATACCAACCAAAATCGTGAAGTCATATTGAGATCGACAGGTGACCGGACTCTGCGTAAAACATTCAATTTTCTTGTAAAAAGCTTCAATTTTCTCGAAAAAGCTTTCAATTCAAACGCAGCAACCCACTATTGTAGTCAACAAATCAACTTTTGCCCATGTCACATGAGTAATCAATCACCCCATTTTACGGTAAATAGTTTGCAGAAGAGAGGGATGATGTGAACTTCCTTGACACACTCTTCGAATAAATAGACAAAGCTCACTGTAGTGATAATGGAATAATCGTGTATTTGTGAAAAAAGAAAGAGTTGATCGAAAATGGCTTCTGTTAGAACATAAGTAATTTCCAAAAATTTACACTTCATTCGAAAAATACTTCATTCCTAGAGACTACTTGTTAGAACATAAGTAATTTCCAAAAATTTGCACTTCATTCGAAAAACACTTCATTCCTAAAGACGACTCGCTCTTCGAGAAAGAGGGGCTCAGCACAACGAAAATAAAGTTTGAGAATGGAGCCAAGTGATTAGCGTGAAAACTGGTCAACAAATGAAAAATTTAGTAGGTTTCACGTGAACGGCACAGGTTACCCTTCAGTTCGAGTTCACAACCCTGCCTTCGATGAGTGCAGAAAGTTCATGAACTAAGGTGTAAAAAGTTCATGAACTGGAAGCGCTGGAACGCGGTTTATGTTTGCAAGTTCTCGAACTCGGCGCCGCTGGAACGCATCAGTTCATGAACTCAACATGCGCGCGGGTTGTGCGCAGGTTAGGTGTGAGAAAGTTCATGAACTGAGAGGCGCTGGAACAAACCTATCATTTGTCTCCCGTCACCTAGCAAACAAAGCCAAAAACAAAGCCTAGATCTTTTCCAGCTGGGTTGCCCGCCATTGTGGGGGGGGATTAGCTAACGTCGCTAGTTGGCAGCAAAAACTCTCTATTTACTGGGAAAAAACTTCCTTCCCACAAAGATCTAGACCAGTTGACGTCAGTACTAGCACCCGAAATAATTACTTTGTCGGAGACTTTGTCGTACTTTGTAATCATTATCATTTGTGTAATTTTCGTTCTGTATTTTGATTATGAAATGACAAGTAGGTAGGTCTGTACTTCGATATTCAAGTAGCGACAGGGTTTGTTACCTATTAGTAACTATTACCTACTAAGCACACACACACGAGGTTAAGAACTTTGATCCACCGAGGCGCGTAATGGAAAATTGTCCAAGAAACCAGTCCAGTGGATTCATTGATTAACGAAAGCAATAGTTTCTTCACGTGTTCATCTGAAAGTTTATTTACGGCTAGTGTACGTGGTCTTACAATCTGGATGAATGTATTTTATTTTCCATTGTAATATCTGTATGTTTTGAATAATTCAGCAGACATTTTAGTTTTTGTCATAGACAGACATTGTATTGGTTAGATTGAGTAGACCTTTTGATTATTCTAGCTTGTTAGTTGAAAAAGAATTATTGCGTTAATGTTACTTAATAGGTTTTCTATACAACTTGACTTTCCTGTTAGCAACCAAGATTTTGTTGTTGAAAGCTCAACCTATTTAGAGATAAGTTATTGAGATTGTTTTTTGAAAATAGTTCATTACCTAGTTTAGTCGGTATTTAGTTTAGTTCGTACCTAATGATTGGAACTTTCTCATTTCAATCTGGAGGGACAATATGAGAATATTGTGATAGTCTGGTCTCGAAGGTTATAACTGCTGTGATGTAACTCTTGCGATACAGAACGATCGTGAGGCGAAGAAGAAGTACCTAGATATTTATTCAAGGATGTATTTAGACTGAGATGTATGTACTCTACTATCAACTTCGTTCATATACTCGAATAACACATAAATATTATGTAAAGATCGTTTGGAAACGACCACAAAAAACGTACCACTTTAGACTGAGATGTATGTACTCTATCAACTTCGTTCATATACTCGAATAACACATAAATATTATCGTTTGGGAACGACCACAAAAAACGTACCACAAACAAGACAAACAACACACTTCCGTGCATAAAACCGCCGTACTGTCGTAAAATGGGCAATTATCGCTGTAGGTACGTGAAATTGTGACAAGAATAGAGTTGAGTTGTAGCACCTACCAGAATTTCAAATAAAATTGAGAATAATTTGTTTTTCCAGGGATTTATAAGGAATTGTGGGTACTTGAGTATTAAACGGAGGCCACCATTATGAAACGCGCCGCGGCACTTATAGAAGGTTAAATTGTTATAGATGTTGTAGTAGAACTATTCTAGTATTGTTGTGAGTCGAGCGTTATCAGATGAGTCATGTGTTTACTCGCAGAATCCCCTCCAAGTAGGCTAAGGTCAGGGTCGTTGACCGCAGTGCGCGCCATTACCTGTCATCGCCTGTCACTGTGTCTGGTCAGGCTTTCAACTCCATCCTGACCGACATTGCTGCGTTCTGGGTTGCACAACGTCAGAACCAGGCGTCGGATTAATTCTAAACTTCACCTGTAAATCTATTAAAGTGTGTTCTTTCCAATTATGTAGTTATTTTTGGTATCCGATACGAAATATTTCTATAGGTTAGGTGGCCTCCGTTTAATACTCAAGTACCGAATTGTGGCTACATGGAAACATTTGCTGGTGCAGTGGCGTCTGCAGTTTAGGAGAGTCTTTCAGCTACTTGAAACCCTGAATATATCACCTATTCAGATCTAGTAGAACACTTGCAGAAGTGGAACGAAGGAATCTGTACTGATTTTTATTTGATTTTCTGATTCTACGTCCCTTGAAACGCACGACAAATATCTATTCTTTTTTCTATTTTTGTTTGGGGAGAGGCGATTTATTCAGGATTACGCTAGCCACGCTGCCTGCAAGCAGATGGAAGAACCTGTCAGTGCTCAAATGGGATCTGGAGGGAGTGGAAGGAGCTCACCAGCCCATGGGGGGTACCTGTTAGCAATCCAACTCAGGCGAGGCCGAACTTTCTAGCTAAAGTTTTGCCAACCTGACAGGTTGGTGGGACTCACCCAAGGTATCGTCTCATATTGGTAGCCCGGGGCTCCCCTTATTACTGGTAGTTGGGATGAGGAATAAGCCATTTCCTGGTATTCATGCTTTCCCCTGACATCTGAGTAGATAGTGGGCCCAGAAGCATCAAACACCTATCTATAATGAAAAACAAAAAAAGTACCTGTATTTTGAGTTTTTGAGCTAGGCTTTGAAAACGTTTTCCCCCACTTTTTACCCCTTAGAAGTGACTGACAATAGCCAAATGTTTCGGAGCACTACTAGACTCAATTGGAACTGAAATGACAAATTTCATCAAAATCGGTCAATGGGAACTGGAGTAAGTGCCGCGTAGAAGGTGAATTTTTAGTTTGAATTGTACATACTTTGAGACGTAAACCATCAAATTTTGAGGGGGGTTACAATTTTTCCTTGTTCGATTCCAAAATCATAATCGAATTGACATTTTTTTTTACTGTTCTCATTGACAGATTTTGATGAGATTTGGTAAATCGGCTCAATTTGTAGTCTCGTTGTTCACCGATGCTATAAAAATATCAGCTATTGCCAGTCAACTCGAGGGTTAAAGAGTGAGGAAAACATTTTTAAAACGCCCTAGCTTGAAAGGTTTTCGCTATTTGCGAAACCAGAGCTCCGTAAGCCCAGCAATTACCTTAAAGAGAATAATTAATTACTTGATTAATGATTGCTCCATGACATTTTTTATAAACATCGATTTTTCAACCATTTCAAACATCAATCATCGGTTGATAACATTTCGTTGTCATTTTATCCTCAGTTTTAAAGGAAACAAGTGAGAATGACAAAATGATGGCCCTACTCGTAATTTGTTGAACATTTTGATCGAATTTAAGAAAATTAAAGCAGTTGAAAGTTTTTGGCAAAAGAATAACATCAACGTATTGAGGTTTTGAAAACATTATACAACCAACCAACGAAGGCACAAAAACATCGGCAAAGATTCTTCAATGGAAATTCCAGCTCGATTCCAAAGGTTATCATTGAAAATAATGAACCAAAAAATCGATGAAGTGGTATTTTGTAGAAACAAGTTGTGTTTGCATGTCATCGAGTGAAGGAGATGACCTTCTTGATGCGGCGTTTGTGTTTTCTTTAACCCCTACTCAACGAAGAGAGAAAAGTCCCTGTCCTAACTTGCAGTACTTTCGCATCGGCGGCTTATTAGTCAGACTGGCATGCGGAGTACTGGGAAGTCTAGGCTAGCCCGTCAGCCCCGGCGTTTCATAGAAACCTACTGACGGGATGCGGGAGATTTACCTATTGAGTCTAATACTTCAAGGAGAAGTTCAAGAGCGAAATGAACAAGACGAAAGACTGGACTAGAAGGCATACTGGAGCATCCCTGAGTGAGCTTATATACTCGTGAGATTAGTTGAGGGAGAGAGAGGTGGAAGGGTGACGTCATGTGACATGTTCTCCCCATACCTCGTCCCTCCCTTGCGGGTGGTGTCTTACTCAGGGATCCTCTTGTGCTTCTTTATTTAAGAACTAATTCGTAATTATGAATGTGGGTCATAACACATGTTTCCAAAAATAGTTGGCCCAAAAAACATACTAATTATTGAAAATATGTAACCATTTCAGTATACCTCAAATTTGCGATAATTGCCCATCTTACTGAGTTACTTACTCAATACTTCACTCATGCTAGTAATGGCATTAAATTGGAACTAGATCACTGAATGACGAGTTGATACATGTCCCTTTATTCAACATTGTAATTTAGGTTAATAAATTATATCAATATTGTTCATTGATATTTTTATGATTGCTCATTGATAAGATAGTCTGCAAGCTTTTACGTTATTTATATTAAATTGATTCTATTAAGAATGATTTGCTCCCTAATTTAAAATAAATGGGTTTATAAGTGGAATTTCAGAAATAAATTGATACTCCAAGTAGACATTGTAGGCTACCAACCTACTATTTTTGTAATGCAACTCTAGGGTAGGGATGCAATTTCAATGCACTGTTGAAGAAAAAATCGCTTGACGAAAATCTCTCTAAAATGTTGATTTTAATTTTTCCCATCAACAATTCATTTCGTAGACATTTTTTCCTACTTACCATCTAAGCTGCATATCTTACATAACATAACTGAATATCAGTCGCCAAGCTAAACCATTTTTAAAAGTTTTTATTGACTACCTGTGGTTTCAAGTAGTGTAGGTAAGTACTTCAAAATATAATTTTGTACGAACACAAGGAATATAATTTTTTAAATATAACTATGCGTTATTTCTTTGATAACCTCATCTTTTCCTATTTTGATGGCCGAATATTACTATACAGGGTGTATTCCATTGAGATGGACCAAACTTCATGGATCGATTACCTACTAATACCAGAAAGTGTTGGTACGTAAAATGAAGAACACTTATTACCTGAGTAAAAAGTCAATTGTTGAGAAAAAGGAAGTATGATTTTGAATGAAAATCCTAATTTTTCTGGTTCAAAACGGCATTTTACGAAGTTTATTAAAATTCAAGGAAAAACTGATTAATAGCGTTTGGTGTACCTCTGGTATTGGAATTGCAAAATATGTTTAGAACTTTTAAATATAAAGTTACTATTTTTTGATCAGAAGAGCGTTGTGAACTGGTTTACTAATATAATCTAATACTTTTGTTGTGACCAACAACTAATTCATCATAACAATAATAAAAATGACTTGAGGTGTTTCCACTATACCGCTTCTTATTAAGGGCAAACAATAAACCGAAAAAAATTTGCCAAGTGGGTGTGGCACGTGGCTTCCTCGTATCCATAACCCGATTGTATAGATGATCCGATACATAGTAGTTCATTTCAAAACACCAATCTCTAAGTACCTTCCACTACCCTCATCTACACACTAATCTGAACAATCCTGAGAAATTTCGTCGAAATCGGATGGAAAATGTACGTCGTAACTTTGAACTTTCATCTATTCGTTTTGGTTGGCAGTCCGTCAAAGTTCACATCCGTATTCAAGGTGAAACACTCAACAATCCACGAAATACGTGATTTTTGGTGTCCTGGCACCATGGTGGCACCAATGATTTGTTTCACGGTGGCCCAAAGAATAATATTCATGAAAATCCAAAGGTATAATGAGAATTTTTCCTCAATTTCAAAGCTTGGGTACAATTGGTAGGCTATAAAGGAACCGAAATATAGAAAAATCTGATATTTTGTTAATATTATCAGTTGATATTATGAGACTCGCCGGATTTTGATACTCTGGTGAAATAATGAGCGACTTGGAAGATTTCTGAGTCACAAACTTTCTAGTTGAGCTCTACGTCGCTGAAATCACGACTTTTGCCTTTTAAGGAGAGGGGGGAGGGGGGGTTCATGCTCAAAAAATGTTCGTTTGTGGGCATAATCTTGTTAACTCTGCCCAGGCCTCAATTTTTTTTTGTGTTTCGTCTTGAATATGGAAATGAACTTTGACGGACCGACTTCCAGAAGTAATAGACGAAAGTTCAACGTTACGAAGTATTACCGCTTTGGTGCCAGGCTGGTGGTGGTGGGGGGGTGAACTCGAATTCGCATGTTGGGTGTCGTAGATCATGGATTTTGAAATGATCTTCAGATTCGAGGCTCCCATGCCGCTAGAAAGGTTGTGGTGGATAAGGGTGAGGGGGGGGGGGTCACTATTTCTTGCCTAAAATATTAAATAAATTACATCGAGGGTAACAGTTTATTCGCTCACCAACTGGTATTAATTGACCCAATGCTTATACAATGGGACGTCCCCTGGAATGCATGCATTACTAAACAATATATTCTTCTATTGTCCTCCTTCGTCCAGGATTGGTCGCGTAAGGACGCCCAAGTCTCAATGTGGGAAGTCCTAAAAAGAACCTAAATATTAAACTGCAAAGTGGAGATAGGTGTTTTGTGCATACGAACGAAATTATTTGAGGAGAATTGGAGCTGATAGAACGGAGAGGGGAGAACATGGGAAACAGACGGAGGGAAGATGTAAACAGCTAGGGGCTAATATAGCCCAGACATTCGAGCAAGGGCCGCATGTGCTCTGCTCAATGTAAATAATATTATATGCATTCACCTAACGGGGGAGCCTTCTCTCTCCTCTACCTTCCCGGCTGGTTCTTCACGTGTTTTGAATCCGTGTAATACAACCACCACTTCTATTTCAGTAACAGAGCATAACAACTTTCCACCTTTCTTATCCCTGCATAAGTGAATTGAAAATTTGTCCTATCGAAAGATCTCAACTACGGCTTGTACAATCATGTCAGACGAATGTAACGGATTAAATTTGTTTTTATTGCCATTATGCGTTTTGTACATAACCATCGTCGACAACATTTACTCGTACAATTATGTACAACAAATGAACAAAACTATAACTTCAACAAAAAAATTATTAAACAAACCTGATAGGCCGAACTGACGTCGGATACGAAAAAGTTATGTGTCACACTCACTTGTCAGACTTTTCTCTTCTATTTTTCGAATGGGAGTTTCTTGTTCCCAGGATTCCAAGTAGAGCTCCTCAGCAATTTCGTTGTGAAGGAACCCCCGACTCTCGATAGCAACGATAGTACCGGATGAGACCACTGAGAGCTAAAATAAGGATAATTAATAATAATGATCATTAGCTGAATTTCGCTTCCGAGTTTACCAAGGTAGCAGAAGCTTTGTTTTCACTTTTCAATGTTGAAAAAAATGTTCTCCAAAACCAAAATTTCCACTCGCATTTTACGTTTCAGGCCTTCTTGAACAATTTTGGTTTCGTGTCTGTCATGAAATCCTTGTAATGGGCAAAACTATTCCATATTATTGTCAGATTTCGATGAAATTTTCAGAGATTGTGTGGGTTGTCGTGCAGATGGTCCCCTATGAAAACCATTGCTCCCAGACTGATAGTAGCCATAGCGTATGAGCAAACATGAATTCCTTCCAACAGCCATAACGTCTACTTTTCCCATCTGATCTCGATGAAATATTCAAGGGTTGTGTGGATTGGGGTGCAGATGGAGCCCCACGAAAATCATCGCCCTGTACCTACTGATAGTTGTCAGTGAGCATGCGCAAATGTGAATGAGGAATTTCACCATGTCGGAATTTCCTATTTTTGACCCCAAAATCGGATTCAGCACCTCTAAAAACCCCCTATGGCAAACTTTCAGCCCGAACTTCCTAATTTAAGAATAAAGAAAACAGTGTAAAAAATACGAATGTTTAAAAAAACCGGGAAAATGACGTCATGCTGGAATAGTTCATTTATAGCCACTTGAAGCGCTGAGATCGAGAAATCCATAGTCCCCAGATGCAAAATTTCATGAAACAGTAAAGTTCGAAATCGAAAAACTGAAGAAAAAAATAGAAAAAGCAAGATGGGGAAAATTAGGTTTCCTCTGTTTTTGTTTGATAACTTTTCTCTTAGAAAACACGATTTCGTCGTCCCAATGGGCAACACTGGGAGGAGACGGCTATCCGAACAGCCCAATCAGCGAGCGTTCCCGCAGCACATCTGTTTTCCCGGTTGGTTTTGAAATTTAAAATTTTGACTGTCTCCCAAAAATAACAGGAGACTTATTTTCCGAAATCAGCCCGATTTTCATCTATCCCACACCATTAACTATTCAGGAAAAATGCAAACAGAATTCGGTGAAATTCCTCATTCCTTGCAACAGTCGTACCTACTTCCACATTTTCCATCCGATTTCGAAGAAATACTCAGAGATTGTGCAGGTTGACGCGTAGACGGTCCCCTATGAGGGTAGTGCAAGATTCATAGTGATTGATGTTTTCATGAAGCTACGTGCTACACCCATCTTGGCAGACGTTTTTATTGAAGTTTTGCCCGAGGGAATGAATTCGATGTTTTACTGTTTTAAGGACGTCCATTAGTAAAATTTGGGTGTCCATTTAAGCGATAATATCTGAAGTGAAGGAAGAAATCACTAAGCGAAGAAAAGCAAACACAAATCCGTTTTAGACAATCATGAATACAGATCCGCGAAAAACCATAGGTGTATGTCTGCGTGACAAAATCTTGTGTACCAACTCAGCCCAGGCCTTATTCTCCAACTGACTTGCGTTGTTTTTCTTTTGTTCGACGCACATATCTATCTAATTGAGCACTACATCGTCGGAATTTTAAAATTTATCCAAGGGGAAGAAAGGAGTTATTTACAGAAAATAAGGCGCATTATGCCAACACATCTAGCCTAGCATCCTCAATATATTCAGAGAAAACCGATTTTTCATGATGCTTTAGGCTTACTATACTAATGGAGTCCAGCTTTGAAATTTAGGGAACACAATCAATTTACCTGTGGATTTCAATGAACTGTTCTTTGGCTACTTTGGACTAAATCAGTGGTGCCAGGACACCTGAAACCCCTGAAATTTTCGACCATCTACTCGACAATCCGCGATATCTATGAAATCGGACGATAACTTTGTATAGTTTTGCCCGTTACAAGGATTTCATCATTTCAACCAGAATAGTTCAAGAAGGCCGGAAATGTAAAAGGCGAGTAGAAATTTTGATTTTAGAGAACATTTTTTTCAACCTTGAAAAGTTAGAACAACGCTTCCATTACCTTTTTATACAAAAAATGTAAATGTTAAAAATACATGTTATACCAAAAAATACGGGGTGTCCAAGAAATAATGATCCAAATTACAGGTAAGCAACAAACAACTTTCGTGCTATAGGTACAATCTTTTCCAACTCGACTTTTTTTGAGATGGATGTTTTTTTCGCAGGGGGTCAGGTCAAGGAATTTTTCACGACACTTTTCTTTTTGCCACAAAAAATGCAACGCGGATGCCAGCAAACGGATAGTAGAATACTGCAATATACTTGATTACGTACGGCGATCAAAGTTTTTTTTTTTAGAAAAAAAAATTCGTTTATTCATAGAAAAAGTATACCTAATTATAAAGTAAGTATTATTAATTTCAATAAGTTTCAAATAAAGTATTATTTCGACATTATTTCTTCAAAATTCTATTTCTTATGGCGATGTTCATCCTTGCTCTTCCTTCCATGCGGCTCAGCCTTTTAATCCGTTCCTCAAGGGCTAAAATTATTCATAAAATATCTTGTGTATATTTCATCATTTTAATTTTCAAACTACGCCTACAACAATGGACATTTCCATGATCTATTGTTCTCCCAGGAGCATTATCTGCCACAAAAGCCACGTGGATACCAGTAAACGGATAGCTCCATATCGGTAGCTACGAAGCAAGATTCTCCAGATGCTACGTTGTTGATCACAAAAATTGAAATAAAGTACCTAGCAACCTACTTCTTGCTAATAAATTATTCATAAAATATCTTGAGTGTATTTTAATTCATCACGGTATGTTGAAAATAAATTTTTCTGCGTAATTCTCTGACAAAAAGTTAAACACTATTTTCTCAGAGAAAATAGAAGCGTAATTTGCTGAAAAAAAGTGATGTTGCAAAGTTGAATATGACATAATTTTCTCTTTGGCGTAGTTTTTTATACTTACTCAGCAAGCGTGAAAAATTTGATTGCGTAATGAGCAGACAGGTAATTTAGTGCTCTTTCTACTGGTATCCTCAAATTTGAATCTACGGGGTCCATCTACACGACAACCCGCCGAGAATTTCATCGAATTCGGATGAAAGGTTGTGGCTGATACAAGGTTGCAAGGTATCCGGGGGCGTCGATTTTCATCGGGGACCATCTATACTCCATCCCTGAAAATGTCACCGAATTCGGATAGAAAACATGTAGAAGTTATGGCTGTTAAATTGTAGACACAGACCTGAGTTAAGCCAAAATTGCCCAAAACGTAAAACGCAAGTGGACACTCTGATTTTGGAGAACATTTTTTTAACCTTGGAAATGAAAAACAATGCTGCTTCCTCTTCCTTGGTAGAAACCGGAAGCAAAATCATCTAGCCAAAAATGCGTGAATGATCGAATTTGTGTAATTTTGGAATGAAGGAAATTCCAAATTCACGGTTCATCTGGTTACCAAAAATACCCTTTTCAATATTAATTATTTGTACGAGTATTATACTTTATTATGATGAAGCAATGTGATAATCGGTTTTTGGTACTATTTTCAATTGGTTTACACCAATTGTGATTATATGATTTTTGTATGATTTAAGTTTTGGAATTGAATGAAGTTAATTTTTGCTTCATAGAAATTTTAAATAGGTAGGTTATAGGAGGTTGCTGAAGGCAGGTAAGAGCGGTAAGTACTGGTTAATGAATTTACTGTTAAGTTTAAAATGAAGTTAAATTGTAATAAATAAATGATTTTACTATTATTAAATGTGTTCTAGTTTTATTTCTCCTATGCCTATTTACGCTTCTAGTTATAAGTTACGTTAAGCTGTGTATTGACCTAGGCATTACTGCAGGTAGAAAAGGGCCTCGAACTGAAGGTTCTTGAGGTCGTTGATCGAACCTGGTTGAAATTCCTAGGTGGTCGCTGCCACCACCCTGGGTCGGTAAATGACCCTGGGAAATACCAAAATCCTAATTGCGAGTTACCTGAACCTTTTGTAGAGTTGAAAAGAGTAGAAAGCTGAAATGAGCAACAACAGTTAAACACGTAGGGTTTTTATTGAAGAAAATTATAAGGTATTGACCGTGAAGCGGAATTTTGTTTTACACACTCTGAAGGAGTCAAAAATAAATACCTACTTCACTAGTACTTCGATTTGTGAAATATGAAAAGTCTTGTTAGGAACATAAAAAGATATCAAACAATAAAATAATGACTCTACTTGAATAGTAATTCTTGACTTAGTATTCCTTCTTCTTTCTTATATTCTACTTCGTTTACGTTAACTTTATACAAGGTTATTTTACAATGTTGGTTCAAATTCTCTACTACTTTTTGTATGGCGGGACTAAAGACAAGAGGGGGATTGTGCCAGATTTTGAATAAGATGTGAGCGCTTACAGATGGGGTTTGAGGGAATGGGCTCACCGTTGTGCCGAGCTTGGACCTTCTTAAGATCTCCGTAGCTGATGAGTTGACCAGGGCCTCTCCTTCTGAAGGCTTGTTGATGGGGGAGCCTGGAACGGGGCAGTTCTGCCTCGGTTCGGGGGTCGTCCGGGGTTCGGTACGATCTTGTTCGGCGTAATGGAGAAGGCGGCAACGTCCTGGGTTCCGGGCCTTGGCTTGACGGATACACAGGAACGAAGACTGGCGGGTTGAAGTGAAGACTTCTATGGTTCGGAAACACTCACTCTTCTCAGTTCGTTCACTCCACGTTACAATTAGAGGGGATGAGTCTACAAGGTTTAGGTTCGTACGGACCACTTGACGAGACGCGTTACTTGCTTGGACTGAGGGCACGAGGGAGGGGGCAGCCCCTTATAAGCCCTCGGCCATCTTGGCCGCTGGGTGGAAAAGGCCGCGATGGTGGCGCGCTTGCTGTCCTTGGCTGGCTGGTGGCGGACATCGGTCATCGTTGCTCGCATGGAAGTACATGAAGGTGGAATTGAAGAGTGTTGTTGAGTAAAGTTGAATTTTGCCTGAGGGGCGCGGCTGCTGATTCTGGCGTATTACAGCAACATTTATCATTATTATTTACCTATTATTATTTACCTATGCTGTTCACCCGACATGAAACTGTCATGGCCGATGGTTCGTCAGACAGATTCCTCACTGGGAAGATCACCCAGAATCGTTACGCGATAAGGAACTGTTTTTGTTGGGTACCAGACGATTTAAAGGAGAATGGTCAACCAAAATTCAACAATAATGAATCAAATCGTGCATCAATTTATTCAGTAGTAGACTACGTCCATCATTTGGGATGTCAAAGGAGCGAAACTCCAAAACTTGTGAAGATGACAGTTGCAGCTTAAAGGTAGGTAGATAATAGTTCGAAACTCACCAAATGTAGAAGCTGAGTGTAAATTTCAGAGAACATCCAAAATCCGTACTCCTGATATTATTGGGGCTCTTTTATTACACATGTTTTAGTGGTACCACTGAAAGAGAACCAACGACATAATTAATTTGTTATTTCTTAGTAGGAACCTTGTGATAAAATTTATCTTAAATTATCTAACTTACAAATAAATGTTCATGAATTCTACAACAACTAGGTATACCTAAAACCTAGTAGCAGTCCTGACAGTTGTAGTAGTGGTCCAATAGTTCAACTAATGTACCTACCGAAGGACTTGAGGCCTGTAAAAAAATAACCCCAGTTGTTTTCAGACAAATACCTACTAGGTATATTATGGTAAAGGGTTTAGTATGACTATGATCAGAAATATGCCGTGCTCTCATTTGTGATCAACTGGGCTAGAGAACTATGTACCTATCTACCAGGGTGAATGCCTCGGCTCTAGTAAGAGTGGGTACCGGTAAGCCGCAACTGTAGTATTAGTAACTGTAGTATATTTTGTATCGATACTGTATCGTATCTGCCGAGCGCGTGTGTGAGTACTATTTTGTAGTATCCAAGAGGTCTTTCAAGGGTTTCCGTGCATGGATACTTTTTTCAAAGACAGTTGGCTAGCTACGTCACGATTGGCTAGCTATGTCACACCATTCAAATCTTCAACTTTCCTTAGCTTTTCTGATTTTTTAAAAACATTTTCTCGACGAACAGACCCGATTACCGTTATTCCTGAGCCATACCCTTTTGAAAAAAAAAAATAAAAAAAATTGACTGAAATACCCCATTCTGCAACCAGGACAATGTGACGTAACTTCTTGCAGGGGGAGGTTTGTGTGATTGAGGACGAGTTATACCTACCAAAAAATACTCAGGTACTCTGATGGAGTCATCAGGTAAGTACCTACCTCAATTAGAGTTGATTCGACTTCTCAGCCAACACATCAGCCTCTTCGATTGCTGTTCAAGTACCAGTCGGACGTAAACCTGACAAAATTCAATTTGTTTGTCACGATAGTATTTTGCAGAACCTAGTATGTTTTGAAGAGGTTATGAATGGACCAAGGGCCAATAGGTACTCACTTTCATCAACCAGCAGATAAAATAGTGTTCTACTAGCTTAGCTCAGGGTAAGGAACGAAGTAGGTAGGTAGTTGTAGCGATAGACCAAGTCACTCACCTTGTAAGGTAAATCCGAGAAGAACTTTTCAACAGAAGCTGCGCTCCAGATATCAATATTACCGATTGGTTTACAGGATTCACGAGATTCAAAGGAAGCCGTCGCCTTTCTTCAATAACTCAGAAGATTCTCATATTTTTTCTTCGTTTTCAAATGTAGTCCAACAGCACGCAGAAATGACAAATCTAATTAAAATGCTCCTCCATGCTCCATTCGCTCTTCGCTGACGTCACAACCATGGAATATAATTATGGAGGGCAACATTAATTGACTCCTTGCATGGAGTCGATCGGCGATTTTATTGATGGTTCTACGCTCGTATTCAAACTAAAATTAATTTAATTACTACTAAAATAATAATTATTTTTAAAAATCGAATTACCTATTATTCAAGGACCAGAAGAGATCTTTAATGTTTAAAAGCAGCCCCTAAAACACCCTGTGCGACATCTAGCGAGCTTAGTTGCTGCAGGTAACCATGCACTCACATCAATTGTTTTGTTTCGGTCTTTAATCTCTGCTCAATGTAATGTAAACAGAAGAAACTGATTTTTCTCGAAAAATTCAACGTACCTAGGAGTTTCATTTTATTTCATTCCCTCGCGCGTCGTGTTGTGCTAATACTCTGTAGTTATTTAGGTGTTGTCATTTAGGGGCGGTTTATCAATGCTCAGGTAAAGCCTGGGTAGCTGTCTGCCTCGGATAACCTCTCGGGCAAACCAAACAGGTCGTTTATCAACGCACTTTTAACCCCCAGGTAGCGCTTTCTGCAGGATAACTTTGCCTGGAGATCCGAGGTTCCGGTAAAGGCATTATTCCTTGGGTAACTTCCATTTTGTCGTGATTTGGAATCCATATTGGCATTGATTCGTATACATAATTATTTGTGATTCTTTCGCACTTCATAATGTTCCACAACATACTTAGATTATTGATAGTTTCGGATTTTTCAGATGAGGAAATAGTTTAATTTCTCGAGTATGGTCATATTAATACGTTTCGACCTCGTCCTGACTATTTCAACATGCTGGATGTCAAATTTCATACCCATTTTCATGAAATTTTCAAATTTCATACCGACTCTCCTAGGAAACCGTCTTCTATAGTGTTGTAGTCGATAGATGAGAAAATTGAAATTCACAATTACAGAAATCACTCCATATCGATACTTCTCTTCATACTCAAATTCTATGGCCTTGGTGAGTAGATTCCAATAATACCAATGGAACGACAATACGGAGTGTGGAACAGAAGGGTCCCATAATTAATCGGAATTATTATTGGAATACGACTGAAACTTTCGACGACGACCATGTTTATTTTGGTGACAGCAGTACTCCGCTTTGCACAGGGACAACCTACCTCATACGGATCCAGAAATAAGCATACTTTTCGAAGAAAATACTAACTAATGATGTTTTCATACCTGATGAACATCTTGAAGACTACACCAGTGCAGCTAGGGATCGTCTCCTTCATGAGTATTTTGCAACAATGGTGTGAGAGAATTTAGGAAAATGTACTGAGAGGTTTGACGGGTAGAAATATAAAAATATGCTGAGCATATATTTCAAGTTTATTACAATATTCATAGCATGTAATAACAATAATTTTAATTGATATGTTTTATAATACTTTCAGTAATTACAAGAAAAAAGTAATAAATTCATTCTTTTTTACTTATTTTTCATTCTTCAGTCTCCCTCACCTGCACAGAAAAAGAACATCATGTTAGTTAACACGTATCTGAAAAATATTGATACAAATAACTCGTATTGTTCTATTATCAAATAAATAATTTATTAATAAATAAATACAAGTGAAAGAAGGTGCTAGGTATGTCCCAAAAATAAATTACGAGAAAATTGATTACAAGTTTAGACCAGTCAATTTATACCAAAAATGCCAAACATCGGGGGGGTATCTACGATTTTTCCGTATGTTGTTAGGACCCCATAATGCACTAAAAACTGTGACATTTTTTCTTCAGTTTTTCAACTTCAACTTCTAATCTATGATAATATTAATCATTTATGCGCAGTAACTTTCCAAAGTACATTAACCCATTGGTGACAGTTAAGGTCAACCTGAGCTCCATAGGTTGGATAATAACGGAGATTCAGCAATTTAAAAATGGGTAATTTTATCCAAACAGTGAAATTTTTGTTTAAAGGCAGTGTATTGAGCCTCTCATTCGCAAAACTACTGATTTTAGATAGAAGTAAAGAGAGAAATGTGAATAGATTGTAATCAGCTTCATTTAACACCTGAATCATACCTGTAGCTATCATGCATTTATTATTAAAAAATGATAAAATCAGTAGAAAAATAGTAGGTATATCAAAAATAGAAGGTACTTACCATCAGAAGTTTCAGACGTTTTCCGCGAACAAAAATGAGAAAACTCGGATTTTAAACAAAATAGACTTCGCAGGGGTTGTCTAACCTCTCCTATTTTACTGAAAAACCTACAAAAAAGGATGAAAAACCCAGTGTTGAAATGCTGAAATGTGGGGGAATCAGCGTTGTTGTGATGGTACCACTTTTTCCCTCAGACCAAGTTATCTGGGGAATACCTACCCGAGGAAGAGCTACCTGAGGGATAAATGTTGATTGATAAACGACCCCACAAAGTTGACCGTTTGGCATAGGTAAAGTCGAGGTAACTATCTGAGGCTTACCTAGGGTATACCTTTTCAATTGATAAACGGGCCCAATTGATAATGGGTTATTTCGGTTATTTTGATCTCTGTAGGTTTTACTTTGGTTGAGTTTAGTACCTACTAGTTTTCTGTGATTGTTTACACCCGAGTTCCGGGTTTTGCATTCCTCTTTGCCCCTAGGTTAGGGTTTAGGGTTTAGTTGATGGATTTGTGAGTACATTCAGTGCCGTACGAACGAGTGCCGTAACTACCACCCCTATTTCGGGCCTAAAACGAGCTGGCATTGCGGTTAAATTGTCATTTCGCCTACGATACGCGAGTTTAGTGTGTGTGAGTGAATAGTGCTCGGAAACAGGCGGATGCGGTCAGCTTGGAGCGGTTTACGTGCAGTGGAAGTGGGTCACAACGATCACAGCTCATTCACCTACCAATATCCCTGAGGTTGGGTGAGTTCCTACAGTGTTACGATTGAAAGAAAGCGACTGGCTTGGTCCTACCTAGGTCTTGTACCTAGTACCTACCTAGGTAGAAATATACAGGGTGTCTACAAAACAGGTCTCATTCCTTCAAGGGGTCGATTTTACAGCTAATTTGCAACAAAAATCGTCCCTTAGCAATTAATAAAGGCTTCTTTTTCGAGTTATTTTAATTTTTAAGTTAATTTTGTTGACTGAAAACATTTTATTTTTATTAACGGTCTTTCCAACGGTATCCTCAAGTGGGGGGTGGGCCTCGATTTTTTTTTAGATTTTTAATCGAAAGTAGACTACATTCTGAGAATGGGGTAGTTGCATGATATTTTTTTGTATTTTTTCTGTGTAGAGAATCTCTATTGAAGTACGTATCTGCAAATAAAACTCCCGGAAACGCTTCCTAAAAATTTAGAGATTTTTTCGAAAAACGGGATTTCGGATTCAGGCGGGAAAACCTACACACGGCTAGGACATTGCGGGGTGGGGGCTACGTCACGGGTGTGAAGGGGGCCAAGAGACCCCTACACCACTGTTACCCTGACGCAAGGTTTGGGGTACCTACTGTGCCGAGGGGGTCCTTTGATGGCAACCCTCTGCTTGTTTACATTCGTTTGTGGCATTAAAATTGGAGAATCACTCACACTTTGTGGTGCTTTCATACTGAATTTTGCTAGCTGCGCAATCGAAACATGTTGCATCAAAGATTTTGTTTCCTACTGGCATTCCCTCCACTGTAACCTCATATGGTTGTGAAGAAATGCGGTGTTCTGGTGTTACTCGAGCCACAACCTCGCATATTTGCTAGATTCTTCTAAGTTGGACATAACCAACATCGTTTTATTTAACAATTTACTAACACTCATTGGTACTACGTTGTACAGGATAATGACACTACAATGAAACTTCCAATAAATGAGCAACCATTTGGATGAAGAAGTACTACACACAAGAAATCACAATTACAACTGACCTTTTACTATAAAAGTGTCAACTTACCTCACATTATTGGCTTCTTTTATTTCGGCGCTGACGAACTTGTTGTTATTGACGTAAAAATCGTACAACATGCCAACATTTATGTACGGAATATTTTCCAGGGAAGCTACCTCGAAACTAGTCGATGGCTCTCCTTTTTGGCATATTGACATTTGACATTTTTTTGGCACATAAACGAAAAAAAAGTTACGGTTGTTTTTCTGATGATTTCTACTTACAGCCAAGTTGTTCCTATCGAACTTTATCTTCGTCATTCGCGTTCGTAGAAAAATCGTTCACCATTCGTTGGAAAGCCCTACATTTACGCATAAATGATACCTATACTGCCAAAACCGTTGTACCGTTGTGGAAGAAAATGAGTATACCCCTGAGTTAAAAGAACTATCAACAACATTCGAAAGCAGATTGGGTAGGTAGCGGGAAAAAGTGAAGACATGTGTTGCAGACTCGTATGCAAGCATTTATTAAAAGCTTCTTGAAACTTTACAGTGAACATTATCTTTTCCAAACCAATCAACTAATAAATTATGGTAAATACTGGTGTAAACTATAACAACTAACAACTGTAACAACTCGGACCGCACTACGAGAAAGGGCCACCCGAAAAACTGATAACGTGATAACGGGGTTGCTATCGAAGTACCCCGCGCCGATGTACCCCCCTTTTGGGCATCGGCAAAACAGCCAAAATTATGCTTCAAAATTTTCAATTTAAACGATTAATTCAAACATAAAAAACCTGAAAAATATATTTCAAAGTTTTTTTAATCATCACCATCATTTTGCAAGTATATTTCAATGTTTCTGACTCGAATTGTCCTCAATTGCAGTGATCTCAACGCACTCTATCGTGAGATTCTCGTTTAGGGATGACGTAAGAGGAGTGGCCCGCCAACACTAAAAAGGATGGTACTTCTTTTTTGAAATACGGCTAAACTAAATGGAATTTCGAACTGAAAACTGGTCCATATACGTTTTTAAGTGCTCTAAATTCGAATCTGAAGTCAAAAACACGAAATTCCGACCCATGCAACTACCCCATTTTGGCACCTACCGTGACCATCTAGCGTGAGTAGGTAGATCTGTTTCTATAATTTTTCAAAGTTTTGACCGTTTATGATGTCACGCGCCCCCGTGACGGACCCCCCTGCCCACTGTGACGTCATAAACGGTCGAAACTTTAAAAATTCATAGGAAAAGATTTACACAGGCTAGAAGGTCGCGGTTGGTACCAAAATTCTCAGAATGAGGTCTACCTTAGATTAAAAATAACAATAAACAGTTTTTCCATCCCAGGCGCACACCCTATTGTAATGGGGGGTGCGCCTGTTTGTTTTTTTTAATTTTTATTCGAAAGTAGACCTCATTCTGAAAATTTTGACACCCGCCGTTCTCCTTTTGGATGAGTAGCTCTTTTTCTATGATTTTTATAAGTTTCGAATGTTTATGACGTCACGCGCCCCTCCCGCCTGGGCGCGACCCCCCCCCCCCCCCCCGCCCACTGTGACCTAATAAACATTCGAAATTTTGAAAAATCATAGAAAAAGGTCTTCTCACTCTAGAAGGTCGCGGTTGGTGTCAAAATTCTCAGAATGGGGTCTAGTTTGGATTAAAAATAATAAAAAACAGTTTTTCCGACCCATGCGCACACCCCATTATCACAGAAAATTAAAGGTGTTAGGTATTACCAATTTGATGACATGAGGTCAAAATCACGAAAAGAAAAAAAAAATTGAAATTGAATTCGACTTATAATTGAAATAACTCGGAATAAAAGCCTTTGAAAAATTGCTGCTAAGAAATGCTTTGTTGCAAATTAGTTGTAGAATCGACCCCTTGAAGGAATGAGACCTGTTTTTGTAGACACCCTGTATAATTTATGCAATTTATATGTTGAGGAGGAGAAATTTTGCCACGACATCATGCAGGCACTTGAATTAGATTGTAATAATAATATTACAAAATTAGATGAATGAAAATATAGAAGATAGGATGCGGATAGAAGACCCCATAAGCCGACCCCCATTCTGCTTTTTGGTTTATTATTTTCAATAATCCCCTCCCCCCCTCTAGATGTGATGGTTCACGTTTCGAAGTAGGTACATTCATCAAATTCAAGCCCAAGCTTGAAAACTCGCAATATTAAAGTGTGGTTTTTCCAACGATTCACAATGTAATAATTGAATTGAGAACACCCAGAGCTCTGTAACAAACTGTTTGCTGTCTGTGACGACTTGAGGGTTGGACTTACAATAAATCAGGATCACGAGTGTGAATCGTAAAAAAAATTTCTCTGACGGAAATGGGCCTAATATCCGCTCAAATTTCAGGTATAAATTCTATTTTAGAAATTAGAAGTTGTTAAAGAAATGTATTAATAAATGATACAACAACAAAAACCAATTTATAGAATAAACTTTCATTCATGCAGCATTAGTAATGAGCGAATTTCCAACAAACCTTCTGGGCTATGGTTATGAAAATTGAATTATATAAGAGAGTAGTAAAAAAAAAAAAACTATATGAGAGAGTAGTCAGTCTTGTGGGTCGAGAGCATTGGACGAATCTTTAAAATTATACTAGGTATCAACCTCTTGGTTAAAAATGTTTGAAAAAACCTCATTAATTACTCTCGTTACCCCGAATTCATAGAAAACCTACCTACTCACATAAATATATTAGTTTTTTCGATTTCCATTATACCGACCAACATACTGGCATGTTTAAAACGTCCATAAGTATTCATGCTCTCCTCGACACTTCAAATTCATACCACCACGTATTGTTTCATCTCTCACTTTTGAGTACCTAATCTACACCAACATACTGTATGCATAGGGTATTTGAAGATTTTGAACATGTTTGAAATCCATATTCATGTCATACTTGTGAGCTGCCGCTCAGCAGCTCAATGTTCCCCCTATCAGGCCACAGAGGCCAGTAAGACCAGAACACCCTCGAGAGCAAACCCCCCAGGCCACAGAGGCCTGTAAGACCTGAAGATCCCCGGACGAGAACCCAGGCCGTAGAGGCCAGTAAGCCCTGAAAGAAAGCAGCAGAGGAAAACCCCAACAGACCACACATCAATGGGGCGTGGTCCCTTCAAAGTGCCCTCCCACCATCTTGGGCACAAAATCAACACTAACTGTCAAGCCAGGAGGAGGAGCCCTGATCAGGAAAAGCAGCTAGATCAACCGTTTTTGATGTCGTCAAGTTGTCCAGACTGAGGAGGGGAAGAGTAAAATAGAGAGGAAGTGACCTGACCAGCTCAGTCCCTGTAGCGCGCCTAGCCAGCAATAGTCTTTGAAACCATCTCCCCAGTCTTTGAAGCTCTCTCCCCTGTATCGTATCGACCTGTATCGTGCGAACCATAACGTCCTCCTGCCTCCAATCAGTCTTGCAGTTAGGTTGTAACCCAGTGAGTGGTGCCTTCTCCAAGTGCTTGATACTGTCCTGCCTCCCCCTGGAACCGTTCCAAAGAGTCGCGACACGATCCAGTCCGATCCCGGCTACTCCCCTCATCAAGATCTTCTCCTCGCCGCTCAGAGTGCACGGACTCGCTACGGTAACCCGTCACGTGAGTGTAAAACTAAGAAATCTATCTACATTGGCCAATTAGGTAGAAGGTGATAGTGAAACTCAGTAACAATTAAGGAAACAGTTTATTTCGTAAGCAGTATCGAGAACTGGAACAATAGAGTCAATCATACCTGTACCGTATCTAGTTACGTAACATTAAGTCGAATTGTAACGACTAGTCAGTATTCAAGTCATATAGTAGTACAATCACAATTGCCTTTACTAGTGCCCTTCTGGCAGTGTCGGGTCGTGGACCCCGTAACGATTCGAGTCATTCTTAATAAAACTACATTTTTTTCAACATTACCTTTCTTTCAGCGTTTACCCTGATTCTGGTTCTTCTTGTTTCAAGTAACGGGTATCGATACTAGGTAGTTAAAATCACTTGCAACAACACAGTAACGTCATTTCAAAATCTTTATTAAAATCGATACACCAATTTTGAGTAACAACAGGTAAATTCATAGAGGTAAATCAATAGGAACATCAAGTGTATCGCAGGCCTCATCTCCCAGCCGTATCGAGCCGAGCTACCTACAACCGCCGAACAGCTAAGTATTTTCTTATTATTAGACTTAAGAGTACCTATTGCTATTCACAACTAACCTAGGAACACCGTTACACTTCCCATTTAAATAGAATCATTTTAGTAAAACCCCATTCCCGATCGAGTCGACACCCCGCCCAAAGGCTTACATACTTACATACATACTCCACGAACTCTCCGAGTATTCACTCGGCTGTTGCATTTTTGGGTACAACAAATGTACGCAGGATTTACCTAAATTGTTTGTATTGTTATTTACAATTTTTCACAATTTTCGTCTCTGAAATCATTCTTATATCAGAGATTTTGTGTGGAATCGAAATAGGTATACAAAAAAAAAACAAAAGGTAACAAAAAAAAACAATAGGTATACAATAGGTATACAAAAAAAACAAAAAAAAACAAAAAACAATAAAAAAAAACAAAATAGGTATACAAAAAAAGGTAACAGAAAAAAACAATAGGTATACAATAGGTATACAAAAAAAAACTAAAAGTTTTTCTGGCCCATTTTTAGGACGTCCCACAGTAAGACTTGGGTGTCCTTATGCGATCGATCTGGGGGGAAGGAGGACAACCCTCAACAGAAAAAAAAGAAAAAAACCACACAGTAATCCGTTTTAGGCCATTCTGAATCCAAATCCGCGAAAAAAACAATAGGTGAATGTCTGTGTGTGTGTGTGACAAAATCGTGTGTCGTCTGCACAGGCCTTAGTTCTCAACCGATTTTCCTGGTTCTTTTTTTTTTCGTCGCGGAAAACTATCTAGTTGTGCACTACGTCGCCGTAATTTCGAATTTTGCCTTTTAAGGAGGGGGGAAGGGGGGTTAATGCTCAAAAAACGTGCGTTTTTGGGCATAATCTTGTGTACTCTGCCCAGGCCTCAATTTCCAACCGATTTTCGTGGTTCTTGTTTTGTTCGACGTGGAAACCTATCTAGTTGTGCACTACATCGCCGGAATTTCGAATTTGGCCTTTTAAGGGGGGAAGGGGGGGTTAATGCTCAAAAAACGTGCGTTTGCGGGCATAATCTTGTAAAATCTGCCCAGGCCTCAATTTCCAACCGATTTGAGTGTTTCTTCTTTTGTTCGACTCAGAAATCTTCCAAATTGCACACTATTCCACCAGAGTATCAAAATTAGCACTTGGAGGGGGCGAGTGGAGGGATAATATTGAGAAAATATCTGGTTTTTCAATATTTCGGTTCCTTTATAGCTTACTAATTATACCCAATCTTTGAAACTCGAGTTCGCATGTGAGTGTCGTAGATCATGGATTTCAAAATGCTCTTCAAATTCGAGGCCTTCCTGCTGCTAGAAATATTGAGGTTGATAATTGGGGGGGGGGGGGGGGTGTTGTGGTGCCTAAAATACCTAATAAATTACATCGAATGAAAAAGTTTTTTCGCTTACCAACTGGTATTAATTGACCTAATGCTTATCCAATGGGACGTCCATTGGAATGCATGCATTACTAAACAATATATTTTCGTTTGAAAAATTCTGTCACGTAAGAACGTTCCTTAGGGATGAGAATAATTTATTCTCTTCTGAAAGACTAGAATGACTACGAGGCTTCGCCATTCTACACCGCCCCCGTCCGACAAGAATGATCAACCAAATTAGATTCCAAGGCAGAAATAAAAATTCAAAATAAATGTTACCTAGTTACCTATTGAAAAAAAATTATCCAATGGAGTGACAAAAAAGTTTAGCTGGGCGAGATAGATTCTCTCCTGGTGATTCCGAGAAGTTGAAATTCTACCAGACTGCCAAGATTTCCAAAAATCTTCCAGTTCCAAAATGGATTTTAGTGAAACATTTTTTCGAAAAGTCCATTCTAAAAATGTTGAGGCCAATGCAAATAGCTTCATTTTCCTTGAAAATTCGCTAAAACACATTCTGCGTTCCATTGGTTAGATCCATGATCATAACAATAATTGTCCATGATCGTAACAATAATCGTAATTATTACGATCGGAGGATCTGGGGATGCCCAAATATAATTCCACAAAATGTACCATCTTGAACAAATACCACTGGGGGCTAGACACCCCCCCCCCCACCCCCACGAAAATGTGTGTTTTTTTTCAACTGTCTGACAAACTTTACACTCCCCAGCTTTCAATCTAGACTCATTTTCAGGATTTCGTTTTAAAAATTTTCATTAGAGTCGAGGAGTATGGTACAACATGAAAGGAGAAGAGTGATAATGAAGAAAAAGTTTCTCAGTGGAGTAAAGATTCCCCTCCACTCGAGCCTCATGTGTTCCCCTCATCAAAAGAGCAACAACCAAAGCCAGAAGCCCTTCCCCCTTCATCTCTCCTTTGCCCCTCTTTCGCATCATTCTCGGCCCTTCACCCTTTCGTCGCTGAGTCAGTCCACCGCGGGTTCGAGAGGGCTCAAAATCGAAAATAGTGCGGGAGTTCAGTGCGCAAAAATTCCACAATAATTGGTTGATTAATAAGTACCCATTTAGTACTGAAAGGGAATGGTGTATTCAGGGTGTCTCGATAACAGCTCTACAGAAAGCAAACAGTTCTATGAAGAATTTCTAATTGATTGTCTCTTGTTACAATTTTAGTTTTTAAGCTCCAGGTTTTATTTGTTTCGACTTGGTTCATTAATGTATTTAGAGAAGTTTTATTATTATGGCAGCTGGTCAACAAATTTTGGGTCCTCCACAATCAATCATTTATCTAGCATTTTGCGTTTCATCGCAAGAACAAAATAATTTTTCCACTTTTTGCGCGCCTCGTAGAAAAATGTAACGACTCCAAAATCCTAAGTTTTGGGAAATCGCAAAGAAATGTAGGACATTTTACTTCCTACTACATTCTTGGACTATTGCCTTCCCCAATTACCTTTCGTCCGACCAAACAACGAAGATCCGAGATTTTGTCATTCTAGTCCGAAAATTTTCAAAATTGGTCCAGATAGGTAGTGTCAGCCATTTTGCCCCCCCCCCCCCCCCCACCACCACCAATGGACTACGGCCTCATCGGCTCCTTTCAGAAACGCCCTTCAGAAGATGAGATTCAAATACCAAACTCATAACGCTGCAAATTATTACACAATGGTTTATTATTTTTCTATGTAGATCACTCGTCTGCAAAGAACACGGCTTTGCCATTGTTACCAACATGAAAAACATCGATCGCAAGCTCGTACGAATTGAGCTCGGAACTCTATGAACTACTGAGCCAGCGGGCCCCGTTTGAAGAGACAGATTCTCCCTCACATTCTCGTAGGGAGCGAACGGTTTGTCCTACAGGACTCCGCGTGGTCTCAAAAAATTCTATACTATCTTAAATTGATGGAAAAACAATACTTTTATATACAAATTTTTGAGTTAAGGCGTTTTAAAAATGTTAACCCTTATTTTTCAACCCTTAAAAGTGACCTACATCAACCAAAATCTCCGGGGTACAACTAGACCCCAAGTGGAGCCTAACTACCAAATTTCATCAAAATCGGTCAATGCTAAATGAGGAAAGTGCCGCGTATAGCATTCGGCGGACGGACGGAAAATTGTTTATTCGATTTTCGGATTCTACTTACCTTGAAACGTTAACCAACAAATGTTGAAGGGGGTTAAACAATCTTTTTCTTGGACGATTCCAAAGGTTCATTATTGAAAATAATATATTATTATTGATATATTAATATTAATGATATATTATTATTGAAAATAATAAACCAAAAGGCCAAAAATTTACAAGTTACTGTCTTTTACGATGGGTGAGATTTGCATTGTCTCCTTGTTCCGGGCAAAGCTATTCGAAATCACTGCACGATTTTGATGAACCTTTCTGGAATGATGAGGTTTAGAAGAGACGGTCCCCAATGAATTAAATCCGTATCTTACTAATAGCAGCTCAAGGGATCGACTGGTGATATTCTCTGATAAGAGATGGTTCTTCCCCAGCTTCCACCAAATCTACTTTCAGTTGGAAACCGGGGATGTACTTAGAATGAGTAAATGAAGGCCCACATAATTGAGTTTTAACGACGTATTAATTTTTTTCATCATGAAATCTCGGTGCTACTACTGATGAACAAATTTCTTTGTTTGTTTGTCTGTCGGCTAGGAACCGATTGCAGCCAAACGGCTGGACCGCTATTCTCCAAATGAGGAATTCCACCGATTTCTGTTTGCATTTTTCCTGAATAGTTAATGGTGTGGGATAGATGAAAATCGGGCTGATTTTGAAAAATAAGTCTCCTGTTATTTTTGGGAGAGAGTCAAAATTTTTAATTTCAAAACTAACCGGGAAAACAGACGTCCAGTGGGAACGCTCGCTGATTGGGCTGTTCGGATAGCCGTCTCCTCCCAGTGTTGCCCATTGGGACGACGAAATCGTGTTTTCTAAGAGAAAAGTTATCAAACAAAAACAGAGAAAACCTAATTTTCCCCATCTCGCTTTTTCTATTTTTTTCTTCAGTTTTTCGATTTCGAACTTTACTGTTTCATGAAATTTTGCATCTGGGGACTATGGATTTCTCGATCTCAGCGCTTCAAGCGGCCATAAATGAACTATTTCAGCATGACGTCATTTTCCCGGTTTTTTTAAACATTCGTATTTTCTACACTGTTTTGTTTATTCGTAAATTAGGAAGTTTGGGCTGAAAGTTTGCCATAGGGGGTTTTTGGAGGTGCTAAATCCGATTTTGGGGTCAAAAATAGGAAATTCCGACATGGTGAAATTCCTCATTATACTCTTATATACAGTATTTTCACAGTATAATATACTGTATCGTGTGCAGTTCCGCACAATATGTTGGAGCATACGGCACAGTGCGCAATTATTATGCACAACTTTCAACTTGCTCGACCAATTTTGATTGGAATATTTGCATCGTGCTCATTAGCATCTCAAATAAAGGATTTCAAAGTCAGTACCGACTTTTATCCCGTGCGTTCGTGGGCAATTGTTTGTTTATATTCGCGAACCGATTAGTGCCAATCTGCTCAATCAATCATCAATAACATTGGTGCAAGTATGCAGAATGATCTCTGAAAGGAAGTAAGCTTGTCAGGCGGCAAAAAATTCGATACGAAAATAGCAACGTGAAAATTTGGAACAGAAATTGCTAAAAAAAAAAAAAAAAATAACTATTTTAGACTTCTTTCAGAGCTGTTTCTTTGGCACTCTGATTTGCCATCTTCAATAAATTTTGGGAAATGTTTTTCTTCGCTACCAATTTGACAGATAGAGTGGTTCGTTGTTCCCTACAAATTTAGGAGCCTGGTAACCATGGAATTGAAAATAATGTAAGTTGGGCATTTTGAACATCTACAATTTCTTAATTGGTTTTCTTTTAGATTATCGTCTTATTCATAATTGAATTTCTACATTTTGCCATTTTCCTCATTGAAGGGCTTTTTCATGTGAAAATGTCTTTCTACTCTAATGCGCGGGTCTCCACGTACTATTTACCACTCACTAAGGGTCCTACGTACAACAACATACTAGATAGCAGATAGTATGGTTTGGTTGTATGTAGATCAGAACAAACTTTTTCTTCGAAGGGATTCAGCAAAACATCCATGCTTCTTTTACCGAGCTTTCGGTCGATGTACCGCCTTCAGGAGGGGTCAAAAGCACTTCGATCCCAAATTTATTAGTCGCTCCAATCGAATCTACGTCGGCTAACGAATTAGTGTAAATAAATCATAATTGGTAGGTAGTAGTAAGGCACTTCAGTATGAAAGTAATACTTCAATGTGAAAGCCAGCTAAGTACCTAGTTAAGTAGGAACAATTATAGGAAAATTGTTTGATTTAGTTGTATATTATGATTGGTGAACTTACAATGGGGAATTTGCCTCACATTTTTTTTTCGAATGAGGGTTTATTTTTATGGAATAAAACCATAGTGAGCTGCTCGAAAACGCATCCAAAAAATTTAGAGAATTTAAGGAAGATGGAAATTTTAAATGTGGTGGCAATGTGTAAGAGGCAGCCATGTTTGAAACGTAACGGATATTCTACCAATCTGACTTCAAAGGAGGTTCTGTGGCGCTTACCACAGAAGCGGAACATACACGAACTTTTAGCTTACAAGTAGTGCGCACAAGAGTGCGCTGCGAACTGGCAGGAAGAACCCAGACACAAAAGTGACCAAAAGAAACAATATTACTCACTTTTTTACAATACGATTCTACCTACTAGTTTATCAAGCATTATTAGTCTTCATCTTCTCTTATTTAGTTTCAAGATTTGAATCACATTATTCGAGTAGCCATTTCACTGGATCGTTTTGTGTGGCGGTGCTAGAACTCTGTCTGTTGTCGGAGTTGTTTTCGCGTCGTATTTTTTTCGTATGACGTCAACAATATTCCTCGATTTTCGCGGTGTTTTGTAACAGAGGCTTCACTTGTTTAGGCATTTTCTCCTACGGTAATTTTTTCCCCTTGGTTATTCCTAGTGTTAAACGTTATTCTAGGGTCCAATTATAGGATTTGACTTGAAATTCCAGAATCTAAAATTGAGGCTAATTCCCCATTTGGAGTGGAGAAATTCAAAGATGTTCTGATAATGACAATTTCAGAACATCTTTGAACTTCTCCACTCGAAATTGTAAGTTCACTACTAATCATAATATACATGTAAACCAAAAAGTTTTCCTATAATTTGTTCCTACTTAACTAATCAGCCGGCTTTCATATTTTCATACTATCTTCAATTTAGTAGCAGATTGATGATCTTTTATCCTTGTTGTAGATTTCCTTGGTAAAAATGAAATAAATCATCGAAACGTCGGAATGCAATTAGCCGCTCATTTAACCCGGACCGAGCCTCGATAAAAAGAAGACAATTAATCTTCAATATCAACGTATGCATGTATATGTGTGACAAAATCTCGTGTACTCCGCCAGGCCTTACTTTTCAGCCGATTTTCGTTGCTCTTTTTTCGTTCGACGCGGAAACCTATCCAGTTGTGCACTACGTCGCCGGAATTTTGAATTTTATCTTTAAAGGGATAGGAAGGGGGAGGGTATTAATGCTTAGAAAACAAACATTTCGGGCATAATCTTGTGTGCTCTGCCTAGGCCCCGTTTTCCAACCGATTTGCGTGTTTTTTTTTTGTTCGACTCAGATAACTTTTGAGTTGCACACTATTTCACATTATCAAAATTAGTATGGTGGAGTATCAAAATTACCATGGCGGGTGGGAGGATAATAATCACAAAATATCAGGTTTTTCAAGATTTCAGTTTCTTTACAGCTTACCCAAGCTTTGAAAAAAAGCTTACCCAAGCTTTGAAATTGAGCAAAAATTCTCAATGTACCTCTGGATTTTCAAGAATTATTCTCTGTACCACCATGGAACTTATTAGTGGTGCCAGGACGCCATAAACCGGGTTTTCGTTGGTTTTTGTATGTTTCTGCCTGCCAAAACTAACAGACGTTAAGACAAATTACCGCTTTGGTGCCAGACTGGCACCATGGTCCGAGGAGGGGGGGTGAATTCGAATTCGCATGTTGGGCATCGTAGATCATGGGTTTTAAAATACTCTACTAATTCGAGGATCCCAAGCCGCTTGAAATGTTTGGTGGATTATGATTAGGGGGGGGGGGGGGGGGGAGTTTGTTCATAAAAACGAATCTTTTTTAAATAAAAAAACCTGTATGTAGGAACTTGAAAACTAATTTAAATGGTACCTACCAAGATTGTACACCTAACGTCTAGTAAAATTGAGTTTCGATGATCAAATCAACATCATACCTGGTATCTCAGCTGATGAGATACCAGTACAAATAGCATGGTGTAGTACCTTGTTATTCTCCTCTTGTCGTATTCAAATTTGAAAGTTTCTTTTCCGTAATTTTATCATCTAAAGTTTAGAAACTCTCCTAGTAGAAACTCAATCTCATAATATGATTTATAAAAAAAAAATTATTATACTTAATAATAACAATTATCATACTTCAGCCTTTTGTTTTCGAAATCAGAAAATTAACAATTTCATCATGATATTGAATTCTTATTCCTGAACCGACGACTCTGCAGTACAACCCTATTTCCTCCCTTTCATGGAATAACTAGCTGAAAAGCCTATTAAAAGCAGGCAAAAGCGATTCCTCCGACTCCTTCCGCCCCCAACTCCTCTAACTCCTCCCGCCGTCGATTCCTCCGACTCCTCTAACCTCGCGATACATACGTACATGCATACGATTGGGGTTTTATGTATTAGCATTAGAAATCTTACTGTTGCCTCTGTGTCCTGAAGCGCCTCAACTACTAGGGTAAGGTGACGAGTAACTGACAATCACAAGTTAGGACCGAAATAATGAGCCTTTTTGGAGGATAACTGATGTTTGTTGCACGATGCAGTCATCTAGTGTCATCAGATCACGATGGCAGTGGTGTAAGATTATGAAAACCACCATGAGATCTGTACAGTAGTTATTGTTTGATGCTGCAGACAGCTGGATAGGAGGGGACAATTATCAACCATCTTTTCCATTGTAGAATGTCGACATGAGGGCATTTGTAGAGGTATATTTGTTAGATTTTGTCTTTTTATCCTGTCTGTTACTATTAGCCTGTCTGGGATCGTCAAATTTTTTGGTGTTCTTTTGTGGGGGGGGGGGGGGGGTCGAAGCTCTTTTCATACTTGATTGAGTGATTGAATATAAAATCAACTACTCAAGAGGATACAGAAGCAGTACAACGTTAGAAGTAATGTCGTTGCATGAGAGAAAAATAGTTCATAAACTCTCAATATTAAAAGGCTCAGAAGATGGAGATCACTTGAAAGTGATGTCTTGAGCATTTATGTGACTGGTGACGTTACCCTAATCTAAAAATGGTTTAGCATCAGCAAGAACGGTGATGGAAATTAATCGAGTAACACTAGTAATTCAAAATTTACTCGGAGAATTATCACTTCACTACTATCTATTGAAATTACAGGAACATTACAGTAGGAATGGTTATTATTAGGAAAAAAGAAGCTGTGCTGTAATACGGAGTCTTTTGTCTTGTTCTGGGGAGAGATTCCATTGAAGATTAT
Source organism: Apolygus lucorum (assembly GCA_009739505.2). NCBI lineage: Eukaryota > Metazoa > Arthropoda > Insecta > Hemiptera > Miridae > Apolygus > Apolygus lucorum. Next base: position 62,926,075 of record CM019179.2, read on the forward strand.
GAGGACTATCAGTCAGTGTACTTTTGCCCCGCTCTTTTGTTGAAAACGCATTGTCTTGCACACAAGGTCTCCTCCAAGAGGCATCTGGTGAGCGCAGCCGCCAACAAACACCCCCATGTTGTCACCCAATTCCCAACGCTTCTTTTCAACTCTTTGAATGTCTCACCGCTCAAAAGACGAAGATGGAAATTAGAGCTTTGCACTTCTCTGGCAGATCCTTTGCTTGCTATTGTTCTTGACACAACGTAAACTTCTCGGTGAAACAACATCCTTCATGGAGGGGGCTGTGATGTCAAGACAATCAGTAGTCTTTTAGTTATTCCACGGAAATGATTTTGTAAGAGACAGTAACAAAAAAACTACAACAAGTTCTCTTGAGTGTGGAAGAGGAAATAGAAGGTAGGCTTTGGCGTGAGCTCACAGACAATATCCATGTGAGGCAAACCTGTATCGCAACAGCCGAGGCTGAATCATTGTTGGATAGAACGAGATTGAAAGTATAAGACTACTTAATATGGCATCATGTATTCATGTTGTCCCAGCTACTATGAAGCTTGTAATCCACTTTAAAATTTGCTTTAAAAAAAGTTGAATTGTAACCCCTTGTGATTTTTGGACCCGAATGTGACATTTTCGGCATGACAAACTTAAAGCATGAGCGAAACACACGCCAATTTCATTTTTAGAATTTTCAATGAGACCCCTCATCTCATATTGCACATTCAGATTCCAAGTCAACATTTATTTTTTTTAAACACCCTCACTCTTTTTAAAGCAACCAGTTCAACGAGTGAGTGAATTTTCAATCGGCTTCAATGGTGAGTTTTGGAGAAATTTTACAATGACCCTACAACCCAAATGTTGTACATAACACTATTTTTTGAATCTGATCCGACTGATGATATCGGCTTTTCGATTAGCTCTCCTTCAAGTACATCAAGTACCAAAAGTATCTACTCGAAGAATTACGAAGCAACGACGATTTGATGATGAACAAAATCAATATGATACTATTTTCATCAATTTAATTTAATTCACCTCTCATTTATCCACCTGAAAGTGCAGTAAATGTTAGAATTTCACAGAGTAAGAAAGTTGATACTAAGTAATGAAAATAATAAATGTACCTAATGAGGACTAATCGAAAAACGGACCTCACCGCTTGATTTAGAGTAGTTGAAATATATTGTTAAGTATGTCATGATACTTGGGCCCCACGGTCAGTGAATTTTGCCAAAAATGTCTACTGTTCGCAAAAAATTACTCACGCATTGAAAGGGTGGTGAAAGTGGTCGACAAAATCAAGCAGGAGACGATTTTTTTACAAAATCCGACGTAGAATCAAAATCTGAAATGATAACAGAGGTTTCCATTTTTTGATCCAAAAATTCTTGGATTTGCGCATAAAATTTACGGGGGGAAAAATCAACCCTTTTCATTGAAGCTGAATTGAAAGTGGATTACATGCTAGGTTCATATTAGCTGGGACACCCTATATAGCTGAATGATGGTTCTACTTTCGGAATCGCTTACATAAATGGTTACTGATTAATTCTTTCATCGTACACCATCATAATAGGAATCTTTCACTATAGGTACACGTCTTCATCGTACAAATTAGACGAGTTTAACCATAAAACAGAACTTGTCCAAAGTATTCATTGACAAAATACAAGCCATAATAATTAAGAACCGATTTGCTTTATACTCATAATAGATATACTATACTCATATATATACTCTATATATACTCTATATATACTATACTCTATACTATACTATACTACTATACTATACTCTACATATACTCATACTTAGATGAAAGATCAATTGGAAAAAAATTGATTGTTTTAAAACAACTTTTATGCACAATAAATTGTAGGTATTATTTCTCAACATGTCAATCCGACTCCCTCTTCAACTTACAAGTGTTGTTGTTGTCAAGTCTTACAAACAGGAATAGGTTTCACAAACAAATAAGTAAAGCTTTTTTCGTATTCACATGCGCAGAGGCATCTATCAATCTAAATTGCAACTTGATTGCAGACTGCGACTATGCAATTATTTTCAATCATAACAAAATTTGGTTCTTGGTTGCTCAAGAAGCTATGAAACTCTTTCCGAAGAAACACAGAGAGATATCACATTTTTTTGTTCAGCTGAAATTTGGCTCACTTCCGTCTGTGAACGTTCATTGGATTCACGCTCGGATTTTTGTCCAACATTTTGTCCTTATAGGAACAGACAGTTCTACGGGTGGTCTCATTTGATTGCCAGAAAATCAATTACAGTTTAAATTACTGAAAAAAATTATACCTAACTATATCTTAAAAGTATTTGATCTTGGGCGTTTAGAAAATGTTAACCCCGCTTTCTCAACTCTTAGTAGTTACTGACTATAACCAAGAGCTTCGGGGCAAAACTACAACAAACACGAAATTTCATCAAAATTGGTGTTTGGTAATTTTGAAAAGTGCTGCATACGGAAATTTAGATTTGTACGTAGGTATCGATTTTCTGCTTTCAGTATCTTGGAACGTCAACCATTAAATTTTGAGGGGGAGTTAATTATATTCTTGTTCGAATCCAAAGGTTCTTCATTGCAGATAATAAACCAAAATCGGAAGGAAATTTCAGGTGTCATGTGAGTTACAAGGATTTCATTTTCGGAACCTTCCTGATCTCCACAAACCACAATGATAACGCATGACAGACACTGTCAGAGAGATGCGGAACCAAAATTGTTCCGGAAGTCTACAAGTGAGGACATCTTGATTTTGATTTATTATTTTCAATAATGAACCTTTGGAATCCACCAAAAAAATTTTTTTAACCTCCCTCTTTTTTCTCATCTGCCAAAACTGAAAAAAAATGTTTCCGCCTTCTTAAAAGCAATAAAATTATTCAAAAACAATAAAAACGATCAAATTTTAATAATTTCTCTGTTGGAGTCAACAAAGGCTTAGTGATGGAAGTCGAGAGGACCTATCAATTTCCTACCTGAGGGAGTAATAAAATAACGACTGGACCTACCTCATCCAAGGGTTCTAGTACCTACGAGTAGGAATAGGAACTTCTCACAACAGTCTCCCAGCTTATCTGCATCAGTACCGCCTCAGTTCTTTTCAAGTGTAGGTAAGCTCATTCTTAAAGTTGTTTTGCCCTCATTTTATGCAATGAAATACATAATCGGTATTTCAGTTGTTAACCCTTAATATCCTGAGGTATCTTTTTGGAAGTTCGATTTTTACCAGCAACAATTTGTCTACTTTTAAGCCAAAACTGACAGCCGTTGGCTATCTTGATACTCCAAGTATCGATTGTGTAAGAAAACGTAGTAGTAAAAACAAAATAATTTGAAAAACAAAATTCTCGCGTCGACAGTCTTAAGGCCTTTGAGGTACCTTCTACCCTCATTTCTCACCTTGTAGGCTGCTTGTTGGGTATCCTCGTCAATGCGCCACTTTCTAAAGTACCTAGCACAGATCCCAACATCCCACCTAGGATTTTTCCAAGTTTCTTCCTTCTACTCCAGCAAAATTGAGTTTATAGACAGGTACTGCTGCTGCGCTAGTGTGGCCCGTGGGGAGATCATTCTTGAGCTGTCAGACTGTAATAGGGCCTTTGAGGAACCTTCTACTGAAATATTCTACAGATTTGTCGAAATACATCTAACTTTAATTTTTTTAAATGCGAAAAAACAAATAGTTTGAACTAGTGGGAAATTAAGGGTTAATGAAATCGAGATTGACAAGTTCTACTCCCTTTTCCTACTCTGAGAGAAACACCCCGGAGGAAGAAGTCTAGCGGAGCTTCTTGAAACCGGGAAGTTCGAACAACTTATTACAGAATGCAGCAGAGTGAGGAAATGATTCGGCCTTCTCTTCTCCACTTATCTCACTACCACGAAACTAGGAATGGAGGTTAAAGTTTATTTTAGCCCTAAAGTGCACCATTCAGTACTTTAATACCGAAATTTAGTTGTGGAGGGAGGTATTTAGGATTTGAACGGTGCTACGTAAACCCTTTGTGTTTGGTGTCCAACCCTTCATAATTTTAGACGTAGAATCCATAATAATATTATGTTTCTGAAAACAAAGAACCATCTGTTGTGCCTCCAAGGAATGTCGTATTTCACAAATAAAACGAACGGTCTTTTTCTCTTGGAATTCACACCAACGAACAAACACTCCAACGGACAACTAACCTTCCCCCCGGGAGGAAATGCAATCCAGAGAGTGGGGGTACCTACAGTATAATATACCCGATTCCCGAGGAAAACAGGCATACCAACAAGCGTCTTGCTTAAACTCAAACCTCAAAAATAACCATAGTATAACAATAGTACCAAACCTAAGCAGTAAGCCGGTTTCGTGCAGACCGGGGCTACACAGCAATTTCATACCTATATTAAAGTAAATTCACTAAGGTAATCCAGTTTCCTTGCAAACCAGAAGCCTTTCCCCTAAATAATTTGGTATGCCGGGTTTTCAAAGATCGGGGGCCAGATTATTCAACAATTCCCATTCAAATTATTACGGCATATCATCCATCGAAATTTTGAGTAATAATTTCCCGTATTTCAATTTCGAGTCAGAAAAGTTTCACAGTCAAAATTAGCAAAATATAACACCATCCATGGTCAATTTATGGTCAACTAACTGAGTGCTACAGATGCAATATTGCACTAGAAGAACTGAAAAGTGAAAAAATTGTGATCCTTTCTCATCCTATTACTAAAAATCTTATGATTGATTATTTATTTATTTATGGTGATTTTTAGCATAATTACCTAACTGAACTGAGAGTAAGTATTTCATTTATCACATCCCATTTCTTGTTCTGAAAACACATGACAGCAGTGTAACGTCTACTCCTATGAATAACATTATAGTAGAACACATTTCATCAATCAGTAGTTTAACAGTGCAAGCTAATCATATCGAATTGAAATAATCGAAAAAAAACTGAAGTAACCTTCAAAATCAAAATTGTTTCTCGCATTTGCAGAACTTCAGAGTTTTCTGGACATATTTATGGACGGTCTGTACCTTCCTATTTCACATTCTATTAGACCAATTTTGCTCATATTTTGACGGTAGTTTGGGGCTTCCTCTAGGATGGTTGTTTGTTGATACAAGAGATGGTTGTTTATAGATACTAGGTATACAAGAGATAAAAATATCAAGTGAAGAAAGTTTAAGATACAAGTACAAGTGGTATAAGGCACAAGTGATACCTAAAATCACGGCTCTTTGAGTAGTTCTAAAATACCTATGAAGGCACCCATCACTTTATTTTCTCCTTTATTTCCTCCTCGATTCTAAAGTGAAAATATGGTTGGTTGGTAGTGGCAACGGCAAATCTGTATTCTTTGCAGGCGGATGATCTATACAGAAAAATAATAAATCATTGAGTAATAATTTGCAGCGTTTTTTATTTGACTCCGACAACTTCTCTGTGGCACATTATTTCATTAGATTATCAAACTTATTATGAAGAGGAGCCCAGTGGAGGGATAATATCCATAGAAATACGTGATTTTTCATTATTTCTGTTTCTATTGAGTCTTAATAATGGAACCCAAGCATTGAAATTCAGCTATCTTAATGAATATATGTCTGAATTTTCATGAACTATTCTTTTCTGCCACCATAGAACAAATCAGTGGTGTCACCATGGTGCCAGTTGGTACAACAAAAACGGTGGGCTTTTTGGTGAAAAAGCATGCGTTACGACGTAACACTGGTGTCGGTTGGTGATGGGGGGTGTGGACTCGAATTCGCATTTTGGGTCTCGATATATCGTGGATTTCAAAATTCTGTTCAAATTTGAGGCTCGCATGACGCTAGAAATGTTATGGTGGCTAATGTTGAGGGGAATGGGGGATGCGCCTTGATTTTTTTAAGATTTTTAATCGAAAGTAGACTACATCCTGAGAATTTTGGCACCAACCGCGACCTTCTAGCGTGAGTAGATCTGTTTCTATGATTTTTCAAAGTTTCGACCGGTTATGACGTCACGCGCCCCTCTCGCCTGGGCGGGACCCCCCAGCCCACTGTGACGTCATAAACGGTCGAAACTTTAAAAATTCATAGGAAAAGATTTACACACGCTAGAAGGTCGCGGTTGGTACCAAAATTCTCAGAATGAGGTCTACCTTAGATTAAAAATAGCAATAAACAGTTTTTCCTACCCAGGCGCACACCCTATTCATCGGACCATAACTTCGTATAGTTTTGCCCTTTACAAGGATTTCATGGCAGACGCTCGGACATACAGACAGACACGTAACCGAAAATTTTCAGGAAAGTCCAAAACATAAAACGTAAATTTTTATTTTGGAGATTTGTTTATTAACCTTGAAATGTGAAAACAATGCTTCCGTTACCTTGGCAGACTCAGAAGCAATATTAAAATTAAAAGAGTATTCTCTCCATCTTGTCTCGCCGTTTTAATTTCATCTTCCATTTTAGAAGCTGAAGTTATACCTTCCTCTAATAAAAGCAGGGGAAAACTCACCTAAGAGCAAGAGAAGGGGAAATGTCATGACTCGAAGATCTGCTGGGAATATCAAAAACGATTGATGAATACTTCCACTCGTGGAATTTATGTGGTGTTGTGAAACTCATAACATGCAAATCAGGGACTTCAGGCTCGAAAGCAGAAGGGGCGGAGTACTTTTCAAGATGTGTTTTGAATATTTCATCCGAAGGAAGGAGTTACGGTGAGATCGCTATGACAGTATATCATCAACCGTTAGGAAAGGAAATGTGAGCGTTCATTACGTTTGAGAGAAAAAATCGCTTCCGTTCTGAATGTGGAAAAAACGGTTTATTGTTTTTAAGTGCAGATCACCAACCTACAGCCAACACGACTTTTCCAATAGTCATCGCTGTCGTTATAGTAAACTATTCGATAATAACTGACACCTATCGATGGTAGTTTCTCGATTGTTTTAAGGTAATTTTCAAAGGAAAACTAAAAAAAAAAAAAAAAATGTCACACGAGACCGAAAAGAGGATCTACGGGGGCTTTGAATTCGGTCAATGATGGCGATGTCTTTAAAATGTTTATATGGAAGATATTGAAAATTGTCTTTATTGAAATGCGTTTTGGAACATTTCAAGATAATTCCAGGAGTGTAACACTTTTGCTTCCGAGTCTGCCAAAATGCAGTACACACATGCTCAAACGTAAAATCCTTAATAAGCATAATGTTTACAGTTTGACGTACCAACGATTTTGAAGTAATTTTGATTGCGGTCGGGTAGGGCTACTGGTATTTTAGAACTACTCAAAGAGGTGTGATATTAGGTATCACTTGTACATTATACCACTTTATTTACCTACCTTTATACCTCTTAAATTATGTCACTTAGATGTTCACATACTTATATTCATTAGTTTACAAACTTAAATAAGAGGATACCTTTGGAAAAAGTGTTAAATTGTCTGTAAATTTTGCTCCATAAACTTTTTACTCAAGTAGCGCCAATCATCCTTGAATTATTGTTAACTACTAGCTTCTTTAAAAATGTCAATGGTGTTTTGTTCCCGTATCATCTCCTGAGAAATAGATGAGCTCCACGGTAAAACACCTTCGTTCTATCAGCTTCCCATCGGTCTATTACACTTTTATTGTAAAGAGTTTATTGACTTAGAAATTTGAATCCAAAGGTTCGTTATCAAAAACAATAAACCAAAAAGCATGTTTAACGTGACTTAGGTGAAAAGTTTATCAAAAACATATTGTTTAGTAATGCATGCATTCCAGGGGACGTCCCATTGGATAAGTATTGGATCAGTTTAACCAGTTGTTAAGCGATAAGACTGTAAGATAAGAACCATAACACTTCTAGCGGCATGGGAGCCTCGAATCTGAAGAGCATTTTAAAATCCATGATCTACGACACCCAACATGCGAATTCGAGTTCACCCCCCCCCACCTACACCAATGGTGCCAGTCTGGCACCAAAGCGGAAATACGTCGTAACATTGAACTTTCATCTATTAGGTTTAGTAGGCAGTCCGACGAATGTCACATCCGTATTCAAGGTGAAACACCAAAAAACCCAGGAAATATGAGGTTTATGGTGCCCTGGCACCATGGTGGCACCACTTTTGTTTCCATGGTGGTACAGGAAGTAATTCATGCAAATCCTAAGGTATAATGAGAATTTTTCCTCAATTTCAAAGCTTGGATACAATTAGTAAGCAGTAAAGGAACCGAAATATTGAAAAATTGGATATTTTGTGAATATTATCCCCCCACCCGGCCCCTCCTCTTGCAAATTGGTACTCTGGTGAAATCATGTACAACTCGGAAGTTATTTTAGTCAAACAAAAAAAGAAACACACAAATCGGTTGGAAATTGAGGCCTGGGCAGAGTTTATAAGATTATGCCCGCAAACGTACGTTTTTTAAGCATTAACCCCCCCTCTCCCCCCCTTAAAAGGCGAAATTCGAAATTCCGGCGCCGTAGTGCGCAACTAGATAGTTTTCCGCGTCGAAGAAAAAAAGAACCACGAAAATCGGTTGAGAACTAAGGCCTGGGCAGAGTCCACAAGATTATGCCCAAAAACACACGTTTTTTGAGCATTAACCCCCCCTTCCCCTCCTTAAAAGGCAAAATTCGAAATTCCGGCGACGTAGTGCACAACTAGATAGTTTTCCGCGTCGAACAAAAAAAGAACCAGGAAAATCGGTTGAGAACTAAGGCCTGGGCAGAGTACACAAGATTTTGTTACACACACACATACACACATACACACACACACACACACACACAGACATACACCTATGGTTTTTTTCGCGGATTTGGATTCAGAATGGTCTAAAACGGATTACTGTGTGGTTATTTTTTTTTTCTGTTGAGTGTTGTCCAACTTCACCCCAGATCGATCGCATAAGGACGCCCAAGTCTTACTGTGGGACGTCCTAAAAAGAAAGGCATTCTATCCAACAGTACCTTCATTATTTAGGTTATCTTATTCTTGTAAATTGAGGGACTTATGATTTCATTCATGATAAGGTCAAAAATACGATGAAACTCTTAAAGTGTAAGAACGTTGGATTTGTGGTGGAGTAAAAAAAGTAAAGGTCAAAAGTCGTTGCAAATTAGCTGCAGAGTTATTGATCTCTGAAGTTTCGTTGTTCTTGTACCGATCGACCTTCACAATTGTGTTTCGGATACCATGTGCCACTCTGACTTGATAGACTTTTGCTTCCGGCAACGGAAACTTTGTTTTAACTTTTGAAGGTTGAAGGAAAAAAGTTATCCAAAATTGAAATTTCGACTCGCGTTTTACGTTTTGGACCTTCCTGAACGATTTTGGTTCCGTGTCTGTCTGTCTGTGTTTCTGTCATGAAATCCTTGTAACCGGCATAACTATACCTACGAAGTTATTGTCCGATTTCGATGAAATTTTCAGGGAATATGCGAATTTGGTTGTTGATGGTCCCCTGTGAAAATCATTGTCCCCAGACTGATGGTAGCCAATGAGCAAACTTCAATTCTTTGTAACATCCATAACTTTATATTTTCCATCCGATTTTGGCGAAGTTTCTCAGGATTGTTCAAATTGGCGTGTAGATGGTCCCCTATGGGGTAGTGGAAGGTACTTGGAGATTGATGTTTTGAGATTAACTACTATGCATCCGATCATCTATAAAATCTGGTTATAATTTACAAATATGAGAAAAAAAAGCAAAGTAAAGTAAACAACCATTTTAGGTTGCATTTTCGTCCGACTGCCATTCCTGGGGTGCGGACGTCATCAGCTGTCTTCCTAAGGGAAGGTCAGAATTCGTTCTGATGATTTCGCTCATGGCTTCCCATTGGCCTCACCGCCCTGGGTTAGACGAGGGGGAACTGCGACCGACTTGCCCGAAAATATGCTCCCGAGGCGAGTCCCGAACTCACGGCCCCTGCAACCGGTCCGAGTCTCGTCTCCAGAGACACATGCCGTAGCTCGCTCGGTCACAGCGCCGCCCCCATATGAGGAAACTATGTGCCACACCTACTTGGCAGACTTTTTTATTGAAGTGTTAGCGCTATTAGTTTACTCCTAATTTTCTGCTTTTACCGATTTTTTGTCCCGTTTAATCTAGGGCAGTCGAAGTTTGGATGATGTACAGTTCTCGTGGTAAAAAATGTTACATCCACATTAACCACAGCATCCATCAAAACGCGATTTCTCCGAATACATTAATATTATTATTGGTATCAAAAACCAACGAATGAGCTTGGAGTTGCTTTCTTCATTTCCTTCAGAATCACGATAAATACAATTTCGGGGAGGACATTAGGGGATCTGGGTAAACAATAAAACTAAGTGCCTCACCTTCTCAAGGCATCTGGCGAAAATAAATTGCGGAAACGAAGGCGGGGTTGGACAAATTGAGGGTGGGGAAAAATGGTGGTTAGTGAAAGAAGAAAATAAATTATCGCGATGCAAGTCCTGGCTTAGCGATCTCCCGGCCGTTAGTTTGGGATTGTCTCCCCTCCCTTCCTCTCCTATCAGATTTCTTCGGCCTATTTAGTCCCGTTTCCTTTTCCGAAGTTTCTGTTTAATGTTGTTTACTTCACTTTTTGCCATGGATCCTCCCCTCCACTCATGATTTGTCCCTTGAAACTCCCGGAGCTGGGATCTTTTTGTAGTTATTCTATCTCAAAATTCCATCGATGAAATTTAGTATGTGGATGCTATTGGATGCATGGATTTGCGCAGGTGCGAAATGTACCAGTTACGATCTCTCTCTCATAAGAATCATTAAAACCTGAACTACTTTCCAAGGCTGAAATCGAGTAATTAGGTAGGCAATGAGAAAATCATTTTGGGAAGTCTTATTTATTGACCATGTAGAAAAGCTACCCTCTATTAGAAAATTTCCTTTAAAATCCATTGAGAACCAGCTAGAGCTGACCTGCACAAGCCCTGAAAAATACACGAACTACGGATGAGGACTTTTTCTGTAAGTTACTGTAGAAATTATGTTTCAGAAGGTATTTCTCGTTTGCGAGTGCAGTAAATTATGCAGTTCATAGTGATAGCTAAAAACTTCAGACCAAAACCACCAGACCAACTTCCGCCAAATTTGGGCTAAATTAAATTTATGAAGTTCAAGAGAAACCAAACGAGAATTTATGACCGTTCGAGAGTCCAAACCAAACATTATTTGAAATTTTTATCAAAATTAGACCATTGTCAGCATTTTTTAGCGGCAGATCCTCAACGTTCTTTGGCAAGTTGACCTACACAACACGAAGGTAATTTTCCCTGAAAAGGTGTCGCCAGATGATTCCGGATGGTTTCAGCGAGTGAAGGGTTATTCTCTTGCAGAAGTTTCGAGCTCCAAACGGCTTAAGTATCCATGAAAATAAAATGATTCGGGTTTTTTCTAATTAAAATGAAAAAAAAAATGCAATTTTTTATGTTTTTCTCACTGAAATCCGATTTTGAACATTCTATGACAATTCCTGAAGTTCTTCCAAAAATCGTTTATATTTATGAAGGGTGAAAAGCACCGTCTAAAGACCATATCAGCAGCTCAAACAAAGACGAATGTGAAAAAATTAAATTTCTTAAAATGTTTAAAAGTAGGTTTTTCTTTTGAATAAATTCTGGAAACTTGCAAATATCTTGAAAATTTCTTCGTTTAATAATCTTTCAAACGACATGGTCAACTTTGCGATTGTCTCATCTCTTTGATGAAAAACTCAAGCTTGAGTACAAGAAAACGTTAGACTATTTCAGGTTGTTTTGTCATCAAGGAGTCGAATTTGTGTTTTAGTTATTCTTGGTCATAACACTGTTAAAAATTTGGAGCTCTTATAGAGCTAGAAATGTTATGGTGATAGGCGGAGGGGGGTGGGGGTCCAATATACGAGTAGGGTACCTATCTATCGACATTTTTACGATTTCAAAAATACTATCTAATTTCGGTCTCTCATGATGGATCGGTAAAATGGTATGGTACCTACTACTTCTAACATAACAACTGAATTACATGGGGAGAAACTGTTGTATGCAGTTGAAAGGTAAATAGAATCCTTCACTGGGTGGATTTGAACGTTCTACTCCTCATCCGATGGTACGTCTCCTGGAATCCTTGCATTACTGATCAATAATATGTTTTTGGGAAAAAAGCGACTGACAGACATAGAACTGAAGTCGTCAGACACCGAGCAATAATCCTGATGTTGAAGGACCCCAAATTTGTCATATCTTCTACAAGAAAACAAAGCTTCCCCACCACCGGCAGAGTGTACTTGATCAATAGCGTTTAGCTCGAGCGAATTCAATCCGATCCAATAAGCTTGTCAGTGGTTTTCACCTTCCCCGTTGCCCATCTCATCGTCACCTTTTGCGGCTGCCTACAAAGTCTTGACGTCAAGAAAGGGAAAATCTCTTTAGCAGCGGAGGAATTGGATCCCCTCCAAAATATCATTATCCTCCCGCTGCTTATAAATGGAGTCGCTGGAGGCTTTTAGCGTTCGTTAGCTCATGCCATATCATGATAATATTAGGCCCCTTTTAATCCAACCGCACAATAAGGTATACAATTAATTCTTGTACTTTTATTTATCAACCCTCGAGGTTAGAATCGCTCAATTCGAACTAATGTCTCAAAATGCATCCAAAACTTCATAATTTAGATTTATCACCACCCACAATTTTTGGGTCATTTTGGTTTATTGTTTTCAGTACCTAAGTAATGAAACTTTGGAATCGAACAAAAAAAACGTCTGCCAAGTTGGGTGGGCAGTATAGCTTCCTCACTCATTGTAACATGGACGTATAGAATCAGTTGGCGAAAAAATTATGATTCAAAGAGTTATTGAATACCAAAATATTAGCGGTCCACCGTCTAGGACCTAACCCACACAATCCCTGAAAATTTCATCGAAATCGGTTGAATAGTTGCGGAGTTTTGGTTGTAACAATAAATTTAAAGTTCGCGCATGCGCAGCGGCTATTGCTTGACCAATTTGATTGAAACTTATAGGGTGTCTCTTAGAAGTTAGTCCCTAACTAACCTTCAAATTTGAGCAAAATCGGTTCATTAGAAACCGAGAAACCGAGGTCCCAGGAAATTCACGTTTGCGCATGCGCACTCGCTCCTATTGGTCCGAAGGTGCTGAAATTTATAGGGGACCGTCTAGGACCTAACCCGCACAATCCCTGAAAATTTCATCGAAATCGGACCACAGGTTAGTATAGTTTTGCCCGGGACAAGGATTGACCACAGACAGACCGACAGACCGACAGACAGACAGACAGACACGGAACCAAAATTGTTCGGGAAGCTCTAAAACGCAAAAAGCAAGTGGAAATTTTGATTTTGGAGGACATTTTTTTTTTTTCACTTCTTTCACGAATACAAAGCTTCCCTACCTTCGGTAGTGAGGAAGCAAAAAAGTAACTTCCCCTCGAAATTTGATGGTTTACAATTGAAAGTACGTGAAAAAAAGGTACGTAAAAAAAAAGAATCGTCCAAAAATTTTAGTTATCATGAACCGGTTTTTATGAAATTTGGTTCGAGTATATCGGCTCTATTTGAGGTCTAGTTGTGCCCCGAAGCTTTTGTTTAGTGTCACAGGTTAGTTCTGAGGTGTGAAAAATTATAGGGTGTGCAAATTATTACACAATGGTTAATTATTTTTATATATAGATCACTCGTCTGCAAAGAACACGGCTTTGCCATTGTTACCCCACGATGAAAAACATCGATCGCAAGTAGATATAAAAATAATAAACCAATAGTCGATGTGATTGGATCAAAATATGATAATATATGATAGTAGGTATGATTGGAACCCGGAACTCAAGGGCAGGAGTTTGACGCGCAACCATTGAGCCAGCGAGTCGCAAGCAGCACGTGACGCAAGGTACAGAGAATAGAGGGTACAGATTCTTCTTTAAATTCTCTTAAGGAGCGAACAGTTTGTCCTACAGGGCTCCGCGTGGTCCCTAAAAATTCTAAAAATTCAATACTATCTTAAATTGATGGAAAAACAATACCTTTACATATAAATTTTTCGAGCTAGGGCGTTTTCAAAATTTCAACCCCTATTTTTCACCCCTTAGAAGTGACCTACATCAACCAAAAGCTTGGTCACAACGAGACCCCAAATAGAGCCTATACACCAAATTTCATCAAAATCGGTCCATGGTAACTAAGGAAAATGCCGAGTACGGCGGACGGAAGGAAAATTTTGACATTTTCATGTCTTTGCTTTGGCACATAAACTGAAAAATCGGCACGAAAACTTGCTCACGCGATCAATAAATCAAATAGACTCACTGTGTTGCGTAGAGAACAATCAACTGTTTTGATGCTTGGATACATCAACTAACAACCTTACTTCACTACCTTGTTGTGTAGTGGTTGACAATAAGAAAACACACATGAAAATGTCCCAATGTGTTGCAGACTCGTATGCAAGCATTTCTAATTTCAATTCTCATCAATTACTTTTTTGTCTTTATGGGTAGGGATGGCAACGATGTATCGATCGATTATTGTTATCGTTACCATAACTTATACATATAGTTATTGTTTGTTACTGATGGTGACCTAACCGTCGAAATCGATTTAACTTGTAACTCATTATTTTCGTGGAAATAGACAATGTTCTACTCAACTCCGTTTTTATTAAAATGGTTTTCCACAATCTCATCGCGAGTGATTTTATTCGTATCTCTGTAGGTACCTTTAAACGTGAGTAAAACATTAAATTTTTAGGGGGGGTTAAAAAATTTTTTTCTTCCGAAGGTTCATTATTGAAAGTAACAAACGAAAATAGGGGTTGTAATTCTCGAAAACTTTCGAGATTAAGGTATTGTTTTTTCACCGATTTAAAATTGAATCCAATTTTTGGAATCGAATGAGACCACCCAAAGCTCTCTTGGACAAACCGTACGCTCCCCTTGAGGACTTAAATAGGAGGACAGGTACTTACAATTATTGTACTTACAATTACTTGTAATTACAGGTACTTACAATTACTCCTATCATAGGAGGACGGGTTGGACTTACCATAAGTCAGAAACACGAGTGTGAATCTCAAAAGACTGTTCACTGGAGGAATAGGGGGTAATATCCATTCAAATTTCAGATGACGATTTCATTTTTTCAAGATGAAATTTCAAATGATAAAGTTCTTTGGAAGGATTCGTTTGTTCGAATAGATTTTCATGTCACTTTTTTGGGCTTCCTCAATATCCAAGAACCAAATTTCGTAATGAAGGCAGTCACAGCTCTCGGATAGCGATGTTGTTGCTTGTAGGTGGAGAAAATCTGAGTTCTATGTAGACTGGCAATCTTTACAGTAAAATAATTAACCATTGTGTAATAATTAATATTTGCAGCGGTTGTTTTTTACTTTTTGCTCGCTTGGTCTTCACCTTGGATTTTATTGTATTGTCCGTGTTGAGAATTAAATAATTGAATTGTTATTTTCGATTACGAATCCTTGGAATTGAGCAAGAAGCATATTTGGAGCCTCAGTTTGTCTTTTGATTATGTGATTCAAGGTACTTGGTTCATGTATACCTCTGTATAATATAAAATCCATTCCATTAAATCCGCCCAGCTCGTTAATACCGGCCGTTTGATCAGTTCATCTAACTAAATATCTCTTCAGAACTTGCCCGATTTCAATGAGGGAAGTCTTAATGTGATCAGCAAGTTCCTGGTTCTGCCTCCAAGTTGAGTTTACAGAGTTACAGCTTTTTTCACTTTTAATGGGCGAATAAAGTCCTCGGAAATCAAAATTTCCACTAACGTTTTATGTTTTAGACCTTGCTGGACAATTTTCGTTTCGTGTCTGTCAGTCTGTGTCCTCAAATGCTTATAGCGGTCAAAAATGTTTGGAGATTTTTCCGGTTTTGATAAAATATTCTGGGATTGTGGTGTTCGGAGTGTAGATGGTCCACTATGAAGCTAATTGTGATCGGATCTTTGATTGCCACTGCGCAACCGCAAATGTGAAATCCTTGTATATTATCTTCGACCTTTTCCTTCCGAATTTGATGCAATTTTCAGAGATTGTGTGGCTGAGATTCTATTTAGTCCTCTATAAAAGCCACGTGATCATACAATTTCGAGGGTAGTGATACTTGGAGATCGAAATTTTATTATCTACTATGCATATGATCTGTACTATCATCTACAAGCTATGTAGAATAGGAATCCTTCAGAATGGACGAGACATACGGAATCACCTCCAAACTCACTCAAAAGGGAAATCTTAAAACTAGAAACTCGATAAAACAAGAACATTTCATACCAAAGAGGGGAATGGAAGTCTTAGTTGGTTTCAGCCCCTTAGTCGAAATTTCCCACTCTCCGTACGGAATTGAACACTTTATGGAAATTGCAGATTGTCACCGCACAAGTTTAATGACTTAAGCTTAAATCAAGTACAATAAAACCATACAGAGAGACCTCCCCTTCCAGACTTGACATTTCGAGGTGTTTTCCACGAGACGAGTTTTCGTTTCCCAACTCCAATCTCCTCCCTCGGATCTTTCCCCGCTGCAGGGAATACTATGCAACTCGGGTTTCCCCTTTATGGAGATAATCCGGCATCGACTCCATTTCCTAACAACCCCCCTCTACTGCACAACCACTGCGAGGATCTACTCTCACTATTGGCTTCGTTCAACATTTACAATTGCCAGATAGTAGCACATGTGAATACTGCTAAATACTCAGGCAAGAAGCTTGGAATCCAAGCTGGAAGAGACATGTTGAGAAAAAACATCAAAAAAACGTCTGCCAAGTGGGTGTGGCACATAGCTTCCTCGTATCCATAACCCGATTGTATAGATGATCCGATGCATAGTAGTTAATCTCAAAACACCAATCTCTAAGTACCTTTCACTATCCTCATAGGGGACCATCTACACGCTAATCTGGACAATCCTAGAAAATTTCATCAAATTCGGATGAAAAATTAAGTGAGTAGGTGTATGTGATTGGATCAAAAAAACATAGCCTCGGCTGGGTTTCGAACCCGCGACCTCAGTAGCTCTAATCAAGACTCTATCCTCTGAGCTAACGTTGACTTGCAATTTATGGGATTAAATCCCATAAATTTCAAATTTTCAAATTTTCAAATTCATAATTTTCAAATTTTGAAATTCTTACCGGAGAACATCCCTCTATGAATGAATCCCTCTATGAAAAACAATTCTCTGTGATTTTCATAGGGGACCATCTAAATACTAATCTGTAACATCCCTGAAAATTTCTTCGAAATCGGATGGAAAATGTAGAAGTTATGGCCGTTACAAGGAATTCACGTTTGCGCATGCGCAGTCGCTTGTATCAGTCCGGGGATGATGATTTTCATAGGGGACCGTCTACACACCAACCCGCACAATCTCTGAAAGCTTCATAGAAATCGGACAATAACTTCGTATAGTTATGCGCGTTACAAGGAAATCATGACAGACGGACAGACACACAGACAGACAGACACACAGACACGGAACCAAAATTGTTCAGAAAGGTCTAAAACGCAAAACGCGAGTGGAAATTTTGATTTTGGAGAACTTTTTTTTTTCGTCCTTGAAAAGTGAAAACAAAGCTTCCGCTACCTTGGTAGACCCGGAAGCAATAAACTTAAACTTGAGAAGTTATAATATAATATTATTGGCTCATTGGAAGAAATTCACAGATGCCCGGATACATAATAAAGTGCTTCTATACGAGCAAGTGATTGAACCTACGAATATTTTGACTTATGGCTGTCCCCATGAAAATAATACGAACAGCACAGATACTTAAGATACTTCGGAGAATAGTAAGTGCTTCCGACTAACAATAACCGTCACCACATCAAAGTCCAGATGGTAGATAAAGTTGTTAGAAGTCAAACAACGGACCACTCGAGACATTGAATACTAAGAAGGACCAAACCTCTTGACCTAGTTACAGTTCACAAAAGTGGTGTGAATAGTGGGAGTAGGTAGGTATCTATGATCCACAAAATGTTCCTAATTGTTAATGAAATCTTGTCATGCTTGATGGTTCTGAGTGGTATTTCCACCTCAGACAGATTAAAGTCATGGGAGATATAGATGAAAGTCACCACGACATTGCCAGAGGTCAGAAGGTGAGGAAGAGGTCAGAGACACTTCCATAACCAAATTAAAACTGGTTTGAGATACCAATGACTCGTCGCTGCTCGAGTTCCGCAGCATCTCCTATCAATAATTGATACAATTGTTGTATGTTGTATTCTACGCATCAAGTCATAACCTTTCATTGTCTTGTTCAGCAAAGGAACGCTAGGTATGTACATTACGCTGTGTTCCCCAGCGACTATTTCACTTTTAGGTAGAGTTTACACCCAAGTCAATATACAGGGTGTTTCACGAAAAGGTTACACCCCCCTTCATTTCCGCAAAATACAGCGTAAAAAATTCCAACCAACGCAATTCTTCATGATTTTTTGTGAGGATCTCAGGAAAAATACTTTTCCGCAAAAAAGTTGCGCGCAATCGTGCGCAATTGACACTAACTTCATTTTTTCAAATGGAACCCCCCCTTTTTTATTACAGATTCGGATTCTACGTCAAATTTCATGAAAAATTCATACCTGAATCGATTTGTTTTATTGCGCGCAACCTGACTTTTTGAACGCTCTAAGTCGCGCAACTCCACAATTGCGCAAAAATTAGGTTTTGGAGAACCCTAAGTGTGGCACATGTTTTTTCATCATTTTTTAACGCTAAATCACATGGTGTCATCCGTTTTGAGGAAGACCAAGATTTCAAGAGGAAAAATTAACATTTCTTTCACGAAAACATCAGTTTTGTGGTCGAAATCATGTTTATTTTTTATTTTCTCACCTCCTTTTGAACCACGGGCTTGGGGCCGTCTACGGTGGAGTTGAAAATAAAAACTGGCAGCACAATCATGCTTGAACTGAACAAAATTGCCTAAAAACTCATAACGATTTAAAAAGAGCGATTTTGTCACTAAAAACAACCGACTTTTTGGCCGCCATTTAGAAAAATTCCAGTCAAATTGAAAAACGGATGCCACCGTGTGATTTTGCGTTAAAAAATGATGAAAAAACATGTGCCACACTTAGGGTTCTTCAAAACCTAATTTTTGTGCAATTGTGGAGTTGCGCAACTTAGAGCGTTCAAAAAGCCAGGTTGCGCGCGATAAAACAAATCGATTCGGGTATGAATTTTTCATGAAATTTGATGTAGAATCCGAATCTGTAATAAAAAAGGGGGGTTCCATTTGAAAAAATGAAGTTAGTGTCAATTGCGCACGATTGCGCGCATCTTTGTTGCGCAAAGGTATTTTTCCTGAGATCCTCACAAAAAATCATGAAGAACTGCGTTGATCGGAATTTTTTACGCTGTACTTTGCGGAAATGAAGGGGGGTGTAACCTTTTCGTGAAACACCCTGTATATCTATTCATCGAATAATACGCAAGTATCGACAATTTTTGGTTTATTATTTTCAATAACCTTTGAAATCGAACCAGAAAAAAAGTCTGCCAAGTAGGTGTGGCACATAGCTTCATCTTATCCATGATCTATTGAATAAACGATCAGTTGAATTGTAGATCATCTCTGAACTTCATTCTCCTAGTAGGCACCTACAACTAATACTACTCTCCAAATTTAAAGAATCACAGTCATGTCGATGAAATTTATACGGGAAGGGAGTCGACCACACAACCCCGAAAATCCCATTAACATCCCATTTAGTAGAAGTTAGGCTTAACAAGGATTTATTAGAAGTCAGCAACACTGGCAGACTGGACTGGAGAAAAAGTTAGTTTCGGTTCGGTTCCGCTCAGTGATTCATGGAAAATACCTACACCTATTTCTTTGAACCTGATGCACATTGGTACCTACGTATTGAAAGTCGTTCGGATTAGCGGTCATCCTAATTATGGTCCAAATCTTAATTAGGTTATCTCGGCTCCCAAGATTCGTTTAGTTTTTATAACAACAGGTGTGTTTCAAAGTATTAGTGTTATAAGTGTTCAGGTGCAAAAAAACCTCAAAAGGAGAGAACCAATCTCGAATGTATCTGATAACAGACTGTATAATCTCGGTTCGGCTCAGAATAAATCTCCGAAGGTAATGCAGTATCAATATATAAATTATATTATGGAAGAAATAATCGGAATTTAATGGTGAGACTGACAGTGACTGTTGGGG
Organism: Apolygus lucorum; assembly: GCA_009739505.2. Taxonomy (NCBI): domain Eukaryota; kingdom Metazoa; phylum Arthropoda; class Insecta; order Hemiptera; family Miridae; genus Apolygus; species Apolygus lucorum. The sequence continues at coordinate 62,946,284 of CM019179.2, forward strand.
ATGGGGGAGGTCACAGGAATCCAATTCTCATATTTAGGACCCGAGAACAATTAAGTATCTTATTTATACAGGTATATTTTACCAAATTCAGAAAGACGAGCATCGGTGAGTAATTCCGTAATGAAATTCCGTAAACGAGAACTAGGAGTTACACCGACCACCACAGATCGGTCTTCCGTGTGTTCAAGTTGAACTATCGCCGGTTGATTGATAGAAGAAAAAAAAAATTATTGACAATCGAACAAAAAATTAAAAATTACACTTCTGGTAAATCTTATTTATCAAAAACCTCAGATCATAGGTTGATTAATGATAGAATTCCACATTCATAGATTGATGGGTTGATGTTGGTATTTTTTCAAAACAAGGTTACAGTAATTATTTACTTCATCTACCGTTCCGAACAACCATTTTCATTTCTCAAAAGAGGGGGCGCTTTGGACACGGATAACCTTTTTGATATGGTTCATCGATTGTCTAAAGGAACTACCACTCAATCATACTCTCCTTTTAAGTAATATTGCCTGAAAATGTTTTCAGGGTTGCACTTCACCTCCCTTCTTTCAAAGCTGGAGCCCTCAACTTTGAGAAACTTGAAAAAACTCTTGGGTTCCCTTCCTTAAAAAACTGCTATGCACGATCACCATTAATGTCGTAGGGGGCCATCTATACGCCAACCGGCAATATCCCTTAAAATGTCATCAAAATGGGACAATTAGTATATTTTTGCCCTCTACAAGGATTTTTGGACATATTTTTGAAATTGTCCATGGAGGTCTAAAACGTGAAAAGAGAGTTGAAATTTTGATTTGGAGGACTTTTTTTATCCTCGAAAAGTTGACAAAGTGCTTTTACTACCTTGGTAGACTCGGAAGCTAAGTAAAAACAGTAACAGAAACTTTTTGTTGCAAATTAGTTGTAGATTCAATTGAACCTTTGAAGGTTGGACCTTGTTTTGACATTGTAGTATATTCGATTACCAATATTACTTTTTTAAACATACAAATGTGCTAAGTAACTGTACGGTTGTATGGGTTACACAAAATTCGAAAAAAAATCTTACAATTTATGAGTTGCTTCATGTGAATATTCGCCCAAGGAGATTTTGAGATTTTTGGGTAAAATGTTATCTTGGTGATATGTCATAATATAGTTGTCAAATGGTAGCAGAAATTTACAGTAAATAATAAGCAATTCACATTCAATAATGATCAAAAGGTTTCATGATCTCCAATAAAATCTACTTACCTATTTCATTTCTTTCCCTTTTTTTCGTTTCAGGCGAAAACAGCAAAAGAGTCGATGGTCCCTAGCGAATGACGAACGTGACCATTCGGACGAAGATTCTTTCGCGATTTACTCGAAGCCCATAAGTCCAAGGCCGAGGAGAGTAGAATGGGTCAACCCCAGGCTGATATCACAGGTCGGTTAAGATTTCGAAATTCTATTTTCATATTCTTTCCAGATGGAGTTACTGCATCTAGAATGTGAAAAAAACGTGACCTATTTCAAGGGGCGTACCTACTTTTTCACTATTTTCAAGTGAATAGCGAATTTTTCACGTATATCGAAATATCATGGCAAATGGCTCAGGGGTATTAATTGAGAAATCTCAAGTGGAAAGTGGCAAAACATGCGACCCTAAGCAAACTGTCCTTGGAGCAGGTCAAGTTTTTTCACATTCTGGACCCGATAACTACATCAAATTTGTAAATAATCGCAAAATTGGGAGCCTCATTGGAAATTTGATTAAATTTGACAACTTGCAGGATCTCCAGTCTTCCAGCAAATATAGCTAATGACGATTACGAAAATGCGGTCTATAGATGAGAAAAGTTGTTTGAAGGAAAAGAAATTTGGGTTTTTATGCGGAAAATATGGTTAAAATATATAAAAATCGTATCTCGGCAACGGATTGAGTTTGAACGGTGCGGTTGGTGACATTCTACTTCATTTCATAACCATGCCTATTTTTAGTTTTTTATTTTTAACAATGAACTTTGGAATCGACCAAAAAAAATTACCCCCCCCCCTCCCTCAAAATATGTTGGTTTACGTTTGTAGGTACCTACGTAAAATCCAAAAATCGAATAAAAGTTTGGGCGTCCGTCTGTCGTCCGCCGTACGCAACACTTTCCTTAGTTCCCGTGGACCGATCTTGAAGAAATTTGGTATATGGGCTCCCTTTGGGGTCTAGTTGTGCCCCGAAGCTTTTGGTTGATGTAGGTCACCTGTGAGGGTTAAAATTTTCAAAACGCCCTAGCTCAAAAAATTTCGACATTAAGGTATTGTTTTTCCTTCAATTTAAAATAGTAGTGAATTTTTAGCATCGAATGAGGCCACCCAGAGCTCTGTAGGACCAACCGTTTCCTCCGTATGAAAACTTAATGGTTGGCCTTGATACCAATCTCCTCTCAACAATCTTGTTGACAAAAGTTGTCGATCGGTGCCTATTAATCGCAGAAAATTATCTCGATTCGGTTCGATTGGGACGCTTTCATGTTCAATGCTTCAGCCGCTTCAACGCCAGCAGGTATAATGAGTTGTTTTGTTTAATTCGACTTCTGAATATTTGACTTTTCGCAGTCTGAGCCGAATCTTTTGAATTGTTGATTAGACGGCCATTAATCCTTATCCCGGCATCACAGTTTACCAATGCTTCTTGGAAGATAGGCTCCAAGTAGAAGTCAAACCTTAATTATTGGTACCCTTGAAAATGGGTAACCCTCAGTCAGGACGGTCGCACAGTGCTCACTGAATATGTTTCGAACGATGCAAAAATCCTTCGAGTCCAAACCAAGACGTTCCACTCCATGCTTAACTCTGCTAACCCAGGATGATAGAAATTTGGAACTTGGAATGGTTACTGCAGCGATTCTAACACCGAGTAACTAATAAATGTGGGGCTTTGCAACGCACGGGTATAAGAATTAAATTACTAGCGTCTCCTTTCAACACAAGGTTACCAATAATCATTTAGAGGTAGGTCTAGGTCATAAATTCTTGCAAACCATCTCAATCATCCCTTGGCACGTGCTCTCTTGTGAGGGTTACCACGGAAAAATGTCGTCCAGCCCTCGCAAGACCGTCGTCACTCTACCGAGACCGTCTCTGCTCATCAGCCACAGTTGACATTTACCGACCTCATCCCCTCCACTCTACTCCTTAGCCCTCAGAATTGTTCCCGCAGAGATCTAATCAACTCCTGAGTCAAGCAATGAAAGGTCCTTCATAACCGCACGTCCCTCAGGATTGTTAATTTTCTCAGTCTACGTTTTATTACCCAATCCAGTGCTCAAATACCAGTACATTATTCACAGTGCAGCAGTGAGAAAAATATCTGCAGTGTTACGTTCGGCATGAAGTGTTTAATCCAATGGATGAGTAGTTTTGATGTCCTTTTCAACATTTTATGTCTTTACTTTGGCACATGGACTCGAAAAGCGTTACAGCATTTTTTTAAATGATTTTTACGTACAACCAATCTGTTTCTGGGGAAATTAAACTTCTTTAGTTTTAAATGGACAGAAATTGTTTACCATTCGTTGGAAAGCTCTCGATTTATCAAGCGTTTCTTTCGCACTTCTTCTTTGTAATTTTACATTTGATGTTAATAATGGATGTAGTAAACGCTTGTTGCATTGTTGCTAGACATGAAATGTCTCAATATGTTGCAGACTAGTATGCAAGCGTTATAAAATCTTTGACCAAGATTTTGACCAATCATTTGAGTTTACTGACAATTTTCGTAAATTCATTTCAAATTGGATGTTTAAATAAAAATGTATGTTAGATCCTATTTTATTTAAGATGATTATAGTTTGGTAACTTTTGTTTCGTGTCCTCAATAATTTTGTGTTCATCATTGTCAATGTTGAACCATTTGGAATTGACCAAGAAAAAAATCGTAACCCCCTCAAAATTTGATGGTTTATGTTTCAAAGTAGTTACTAGAATCCGAAAATCCAATCAGATTTTGTCCGTCCGGCTTCCGCCGAACTTTCCTTAGTTACAATGGACAGATTTCGATGAAATTTGGTATATGGGCTCCATTTGTGGTCTAATTGTGCCCCGAAGCTTATGGTTGATTTCAGCCACTTCTAAGGGTTGAAATTTTCAAAACGCCCTTTCTCTAAAAATTTTGATATAACGTATTGTTTTTGATCAATTTAAAATAGTATTCACTTTTTAGAACCTAATTAGACCACCCAAAGCTCTGTTAGACCGATCGTTTGCTCCCTATGAGATCTTATGGGTTGGTCTTGATATGAATCAGAAATACGAGTGTGAATAGCACAAGAGGCCTGATCTCCGTTCAAATTTCAGCTGATCAAAATGCGATCGTTGTTCGTTTCTCTGAGTTGTACTTCCTAGCAACCAATAATCAAATGTCCTAACCCGAAACTCCCTATTTCATGAATTGAGTGTGGAGAGTTTATTTTTCAAATGATTGTGAAGCGAAAATATGGAGGGTAGGTAGTGGCAATGACAAAGCTGTGTCTTTGCAGGCGAGTGATATACACTGACAAATAATAAACCTTTGTGTAATAATTTGCAGCGGTTTATGTTAGACCCTATTTTTTGTATTTTTTATCTTAGATTTTATTGTAGTTTGGTAACGTTTGAACTTCGTGGTTATTGTGCTTGTTGTGAAGTTGGAGTTGTATCATGATTTCTAGAATTATAGTTTTAAAGTTCTATCTATTGGGTGGACAAAAATAAGGCGAACCAGAGTTGTCAGAAAGTTCTTTTCATGGAGTTCATTCAAACGTCAATTCATCAAGTTGAAACCTAGGCTAGTATTTCCACTTCAAAACCACTCCTAGAATCTCAAAACTAGTACAACACTTATTATGTTGAAACTGTGTTGACTAATTTCATTCAGCCACTGGATTCTTTTCTGTAAGAAGCTGTAGTGGTGAGACTCACTGCTGGTACGTTTGATGGAGTAATCAGGCCAGAACACCTCTGTCTGGATGATCTCTGGGGGCTCTGGAGGAAGAGCTAGGATGTTAGACTTACACGAGAAGCTAGTACGAATCTTATGGCACGCTTCCTGACTGTGCTCTGAAGTAAAGAGCCATGCTTGGTTTAACTGATCCCATGCAGGAGCTATACTTGAGTTGAAATCAAATAAGCAATTGAATCAAACTCCAGTGGTGAAAACCCTGTAAGTGCTCTCACTGTTCGTAATGTCGAGCTATCTCATTCATGATTCATAAGTTGTCTATAAATGACCAAGAAGTTTCATTTCTACTTGATACTGGAGCATCGGTAAATTTAGTAAACCTTGATTTAGCGAGGAAACGTAAGTGGGTATTTGAAGATAGAGTAAAGTTCTCCCGAGGGTTTGATGGTTAGGTGGAACAAATTAATTAAACTTTGATATCTCCATAAGGTCTAAAAGGGCCGAAGTCATGGAAAATTTGGGCAATGAGGCTATCATTGGGCTTTCTACACTGCAACTATTAGGATATTCATGAATTTATTCAGATTGTTAAGACTAGGCGTTCCCGATTTCTGTAAGATTTTTGAAGGCATCATTTTCGAGGGGAAAGTTAGATGCTTCTCATTTGAAAATAGTCTTATTCAGAAAGAATTCCTTCGCCATTAATCGCACAAAGACGCCCAAGTCTTACAAGTGTAGTTGTCTCAAACGCCAATTATCACAACTTCTGAAAATTGCATCGAATTCGGATGGAAGTGTAGAAGTTATGACTGTTACAAGGATTTTACGTTTCTGCAGACACAGATGCTAATATCGATCCATCTACGCGACAAGACACTTCATGTTTCATCAAGGATTTGCGGGCACAAATACAAACAGACACAAACCCAAAATTGTTCAGGAAGACCAAACCGTAAAACTTGAGTGGAAATTTTTGATGTTGGACGACATTTTGATTTCAATCTTAAAAAGTGAAAACTAAGTTTCTGTTACCTCGATAGACTCGCAAGCAATAAAAACCTCCAACGTAATTGTGAACTTAGCTTTATTGGAGTGGAACCGACCATTGTAGAGTCTTGCCAGTTTAATTTTAAGTATCCTACCTTGCACAAGTGATTTACTGGATTGTAGTTTTGTGGAAAATATAAATCGAAGAAACTTTTCAACTCCTTTATATCTAGGCATTCAAACAAAATCCCAAGAAAATAGTTCGTGAAATCTTCGCAGTTTCCACATTCTAGGTTAGTGCACCTTAATCCTGTAATGAGTTGAAAATCCGGAGTCATTCAGGCTCTCCGGAAATGGATGACATTCACTGACTCGGATTAACATAGATATTGTAGTTCTCCAGAGCAGTGCACATATCGGAGAGGCCTTGTCGAAGGAGAAGTTAGATTGTGCGTACCTACAGTAACGAAGGTAATTCCTGTTCCTCGCCCTCGCCTTCCAACCCTCCGTTGAATGCTCAATCAGCGAGTAGGATCACGACGAGATTGGAGGGCCAGGGCATCCCCAAAGCCAGGCTTCTGTGTCCTCAGCCTGGAGCCGACTATCTCTCCTACAGATCGCCACCTCTTGGCTAACGCCGTCTTATTCAAGTTCTTATCAGAGGGTCTATCTGCAACTTCACTCCGTCGTCATGAGGGGCAGTTTTCCTAACGTAAGGTTTTTTTTTCAAACATTTTTAGTGAAATTGGATGTGCACTGGCTATTTTCAAAATATACTCATTACGACCAAACTATAATATGGATACGAGTATGTCTTATGGGTTCTCTATCCACCGAGTTTTGTTTGGTTAAACCGTAAGAAAGTCGTAGAAACATGTTCGTTTTTGGGCAAAAGGCTACATTTTCATTGTGTAGATAGCAACATTTGGAACCGTTTATACGTGAGAAGCTGCTAGGGCGAGCAAAGAGTGGATGCTAACTTTCCGACGTGAGTCTCACATCAATCCAGTGAGGCTCACGTGATTGACGTTGCTTCAGATTTTTCAACACTCCATAGGTCACGTCAACTCTACCCGCGGTTTTTTGTTTTCGTTGAACCGATAAATGAAAACAGGAAGGAAAATATAAGGAAATCAATGAAGTACGCTCGTTTATTACCCAAAATAATCGTAAAAGTAGAAATAAATAAATTCAAAATTAATATGAGTACCTAATCGTGCATTTCAGTCCATCCCCTTGTCTGAGGAGTAGATGACAGACAACCGAATTCAACGAGATTGGTAGTTGATGATCGACCTCGGACTAATCAATATTCCAATATTACCTTTTCGTAGTAAAATAAATACGAACTCGGTCAAAAAGGCAGAGGAAACTTGCCTTCAACGGGGAAGAAATTGAGATCGATCTTCCAACTGATGTCATCGAGATCGAACATCCACCACAGCATTACACTGATTGATGAATATAAATCGTCACTGTCATTTTTGGCTGCTGATGCTGGAAAGAGCGCTTCCACAACTCAGTTCCATAGCGTTAGATGTGCTTGGTACAGCATTAGTTATCAGTTTTGTGGATGGTGGTCGTGCCAATGAAGTTATCCCTAATCAGATGCTGGTTGATGACTTCATAATATTTTCTGTTCTATTCTGTTGATATAAAAAATGCGAGGATGTGGTTTATTTTCTCCTCTCCACACTTTCCTGCGACTTTAATTTTTCAAAAAGATTTCTACAGGGTTCGGCAGGGAGGTATGGATGATTTGAAATAATAGCTACACACTCATTTTCAAATGAAACTAAAATTTTATTATTTCAGTGTGTACCTTGGATGATGCAATTATGAAAATTAAAGAGGAAAAAAATAAAACATTGATTATGTACGAAAAATAACATCTGATAAGTGGTGTCCGTTTTTGTCCTCACACTCCTGTAGACGTTGTGAGAAGTTGTCCATGCTCTTCTGTAGCATTGCTCGAATTTCTTGAGTTATTGCTTCATTCAGGGCTTCAAGTGTACGTGGTTTGTGTATGTATACACATGATTTGAGGTAGCCCCATAAAAAATAGTCACAAGGTGTCAGGTCTGGTGACCGAGGAGGCCACTCCACATCTCCACGCAACGAAATGAGGCGCCCAGGAAACGTAAATAATCAATATTTTATTATTTTCCTCTTTAATTTTCATAATGGCATCATCCAAGGTACACACTGAAATAATACAATTTTAGTTTCATTTGAAAATGTGTGTGTAGCTATTATTTCAAATCATCCATACCTCCCTGCCGAACCCTGTATTAGAATTGAAAGTTTCATAGAAAAAAAAGTCGCGGCTAGTCGCTGCAAATTCCAACGGGATTGAGTCAAGGGATAGTTCCAGAAAACATTCATTAAATGCTCTAATTCCTCATTTCTCCTCTTTTTGAGAAATTCACTATTTAATGTTAAGGTTTAAGAAGAAAAATTTGGAATTATTATTGTGATTGGGATAATTGTGACGATTTTACCGAGTGCTTAGGGGAAATTCATACTTCAAAAATTATTAAAAACCGTGAATTAAGCACATACTTATGCCGTGACTCGTCATGAAGAGCAATAAGACCCAACTTGTTGATATGACGGTATCCACACCCATAATGAGCAGGTAGTTCATGTTAGCGTTTTGGGTGAAATGAGTTATTAACATAAATGATCGCGGAACTTGCCCTCTGGTGATCCGTAAGAGACTTGTGAGGTCAGGAAACCTATTTAAACGTGCTCAAAGACTATCTGGGAATAGGTTCTTGCACTCCTTTCCGATACTAATGAACGTTCGTTTTTTTCGATTTTTTACACATACTCACAGTACTGTGTATCGCCAGAATTTCGAATTTTGCCTTTTAAGGGGAGTAAAGGGGGTTTAATGCTCAAAAAATGTGCGTTCGCGGGTATAATCTTGTAAACTCTGCCCAGGCCTCAATTTCCAACCGATTTGCTTTTTTCTTTTTTGTTTGACTCAAATAACTCCCGAGTTGTACATGATTTCACCAGAGTATTACAATTCGCGCAAGGGGAGGGGGCGAGTGGGGGATAATATTCACAAAATATCCGAATTTTCAATATTTTGGTTCCTTTACTGCTTACTAACTGTCCCCAAGCTTTGAAATTGAGAAAAAATTCTCACTATACCTCCGGATTTTCATGAATTATTCTCTGTACCACCATGGAACTAATAGTGGTGCCACCATGGTGCCAGGACACCAGAAACCGCATATCGTGGGTTTTTTTTGTGTTTCACTAGAATACGGATGTGAACCTCGACGGACTGCCTAATAAAACTAATAGATGGAAGTCCAGTGTTACAACGTACTTCCGCTTTGGTGCCAGACTGGCACCATTGGTGGCGGTGGAAAGGGGGGGGGGGTGAACTTAGGTACCAACTGGTTAAACTGATCTAATGCTTATCCAATGGGACGTCCCCTGGAATGCATGCATTACTATACAATGTGTTTTAAAGAGAATTTTCGAGTAAATTGAAGCTATTAATACAGGGGTTCCAAAAACTCGTCGCGTCATCATAAGAATTGTTATTTTGTGAATGTTCTAAGTAGGTATGATACGGGTAGAGTTCCATCTAAGGCAAAACGCAATGCGTGTCTCGATCGTTAATGGAACGCAGTAATGTGAGGGAGTGGGTTTATTACTCGTGTTACGGTAATTATTACCCGGGAGTGCTTTCATATTTCATACTTAGCACCCTCATGGTAAATAGGCTGCAGCCGAAAGAGCAGCGGTCGAGTACATCCACCTTGCAGCTCGTTTACCCTGTGAACATTAAGAACTGAATAATCGACAGCAATCGGCCGACTGGGGGGCGATGGAGAGGGGAAGGTTGAAGGGAGCGTTTGAGCGATTTGATCCATTAGCAGAAAACGGCGGGATACAGCGTTGAAATAAAGTTTCCAACCTTCACCCCTCCTTCGACACCCCTCTGCCTCACTTCTGATTTGGTTACATGGAAATCGGATTTTCTTCCTACACTGTTTCCATTTGACACTCTTCTCCGTGAGGTCGTTAGGGTCTTATTTTGAAAGGTTTGCTCCAACGAGATTTCGAAATTCTTATAGTTAGGATATTCAAGTAGATACATCGGTTTCAATAGAGAACTTTCCCCGATCATATTCTTTTTTAGGACGTCCCGCAGTAAGACTTGGGCGTCCTTATGCGATTGAACTGGGGTAAAGTTGGACAACAGAATATTTGAAAGAAAAGTTATGAGAAGAATTTATGGGGCAGTATACGAAAGGGGACGCAGGCGAATCCGAAACAATATGGAAATCGAGGCGATTCTCGAAAATAAAGATATTGTACGTTTCATTAAAGCCAGTCGGATTCAGTGGCTTGGACATCTGGAAAGAATGCCAAATGAAAGACCCCCTAAGATGATTTGGAAATCAAGGCTTGAAAAAAGAAGGAGGCAGGGGAGACCAAGAACACGATGGATGGATGACGTGGAAAGGGATCTGCTAAAGATGAATGTACGAAACTGGAAGAGTAAAGCCTGCGATCGAAATGAGTGGAAGAAGGTTGTTAGGGAGGCCAAGGGACACATCGTCCTGTAGCGCCTGGGAGTTAGTTAGTTAGTTAGTTAAAGTTGGACAACACTCAACAGAAAAAAAACCACATACTAATAAAATAAACCACATACTAATCCGTTTTAGAAAATTCGAAATCCAAATCCGCGAGAAAAAAACTATAGGTGAATGTCTGTGTGTGTGTGTGTGTGTGTGTGAGAGAGAGACAAACTCTTGTGTACTCTGGCCAGGCCTGAGTTTTCAACCGGTTTCCTGGTTCTTTTTTTGTTCGACGCAGAAAACTATGTAGTTGTGCACTACGTCGCCGGAATTTCGAATTTTGCCTTTTAAGAGAGGAGGGGGGGGGGGGGTTAATGCTTGAGAAACGTGAGTTTCCGGGCATAATCTTGTAAACTCTGCCCAGACCCCAATTTCAAACCGATTTGCGTGTTTCTTTTTTGTTCGACTCAGAAATCTTCCAAATTGCACACTATTTCACCAGAGTATCAAAACTGGCATGGTTAGGGGGCGAGTAGGGGGATAATATTCACAAAATATCCAATACACCCGGATTCTCATGAATTATTCTCTTTACCACCATGGAACTAATAGTGGTGCCACTACAGTGCCAGGGCAACTTAAAAACCACGTATTAAGTGGTTTTGCTTCCGAGCCTACCAAGGTTGCGGAAGCTTTGTTTTCACTTTTCAAGGTTGAAAACAAAAGTTCTCCAAAATCGAAATTTCAACACGCTTTTTACGTTTCAGACCTTTCTGAACAATTTTGGTTCCGTGTCTGTCAGTCACGGACATATCTGTCAGTCTTGTAACCGGCATAACTATACGAAGTTATTGTCCGATTTCGATAGAATTTTCAGGGATTGTTCGGGTTGACATGTAGACAGTCCCCTATAAAAATCATCACTCCGGACTGATAGTAGCCGCTGCGCATGCGCGAACCCCGAATTCCTTGTTACCGCCATAACTTTCACATTTTGATGTTTTGAGATTAACAAGTATGCATCGGACCATCTATACAATCGGTTATGGATACGAGGAAGCTATGTGCCACACTCACTTGGCAGATGCCTACCAAAACTAATAGATGAAAGTTCAACGTTACGACCTATTACCGCTTTGATGCCGGACTGGCTCCATTTTCGGAGTGGTAAGGATGAACTCGAATTAGCATGTTGGGTATCGTAGATCATGGATTTCAAAATGCTCTTCAAATACGATGCCACTAAAATGCCCATGCCACTAAAAATGTTATGGTATATAAGGGTGAGGGGGGGGGGGCAATATTTTTTGCCTAAAATACTAAATAAATTATATCGATTGAAACAGTTTTATCGCTTAGGTACTGGTTTCACTTGATCTAATGCTTATCCAATGGGACGTCCCCTAGAATGCATGCATTACTAAACAATATGTTTGGGAAGAATCGTGATTATAACGAGGATACTGTAGTAGAAACGCCACTAATGACTAAGCAACGGTTTATTATTTTTCAGTATTGCTCTGAGGTTTCATTTGAGTCTAAATCCCATGATCTACGATACCCAACACGTGAATTCAAGTTCACCCACCTCTCCCTCCACTGGTGCCAGACTGACATTACAGCGGTGATATCTACGTGGTAACATTTGACTTTTATTTGTATCTTGAATATTTCATTTAATACCTGAACCGTGAATATTTTGGTTTATTATTTTCAATAATGAGCCTTCTGAATCGAGCAAAAAATAAAAAATCGTCCCTTTCTCGAAATTTGATGATTTACGCTTCAAGGTGCGTAGAACTGTAGAATCCGAAAATCGAATTTTGAAAAATCCGCCCGTAAGTTGTATGCGGTACTTTCCTTGGTTACTGTGAACCGATGTAGATGAAATTCGTTGTATTGGCTCATTTTGGGGGTCTAGTTGTACCCCGAAGCTTATGTCATAGCTGATGTCAGCCAACAACCTTTGTGAAATAATTTGCAGTGTTTTTGGTTCATTATTTCGAAAATGAACCTTCGGAATCGTCCAAAAAAAATTTGGTTCAACTCAAAATTTGGGTTTGATCCAAAAATCGAATAAATCGCTGCAAATTATCACATAAAGGTTTATTATTTCTCTATATTGATCACTCGTCTACAAAGAACACGGCTTTGCCATTATTACCACCAACCAACATGAAGAAAAACATCGATCGCATTTCGATCAGCTAAAATTAGAACGGAGATTAGGCCTCTTTTGCGATTCACACTTGTGTTTCTGATTTATCTTAAGTTACGTATTATTAAGTTAAGTATTTACCTTAAGTTCTCGTAGGGAGCGAACGGTGTCGCAAAAGTGGTGAATCTCAAAAGAGGCCTAATCTCCGTTCAAATGTTAGCTGACCAAAATGCGATATAATATAGGATGGAGAAAAAATACCCTGGGAAGGCTCATATTTTCGGGGAACTAACGATGAATGTTTCTCAAGCAGGAAAAAATCGGTTACAAGCTGTCTTAAGACTATATTAAAAGGCCGCTTAATACAGCCATCTGAAGAGTGTTTAGACGGCGTTATGAAAATGGAAAAGGAATGCGGGAAATTTCACGACTGTAGTATACGTGGGATCAACGGTTTTTGAAACCTTGGAGAAACGCATTAAAGAGGTATATAGAAATAAATCTCTAAGAAATTTAAAGGAGAAAAACGAAACACTGAAGCAGAAAGGAAAAGTACTGACAAGATGAAAAAAAATAGTCAATTAGTTCACCATTATTTGATTTGGTTTCACACTTCATTTCGTCATATTTCACTTTTCCACGATACGTCCAATTTTGTATTCTAGTCCAATAAAAATTTCAATATTCATGTAAATTATTATGTGTAAAATCCTAATACATGAAACCTCAACCGTACGTAAAATTCCAAAGTGTGTGAAAAACTAACTCAGTGTTATATCCCTCTCCTACTACAGGATTCATTTGCCCTTCTGGTTTACCCTTCATTCGACTTTAAAATTTGAAAAAAGCACCAACCTCTACTGAAAGCGTGATTTTATTTTTCTCACCTTTGATAAGTCATTCAAGTGTAAGGAAACTTTATTATTTTTATTCTGTGTTCTGTATTAGTTTTGTTTTGTTTTTTCGATGGCTTCTTTACATAAAAAAGGGAAGAACATCCACAGTGAAGCTAGGAACATTATAGCGAAAGTGATTGAAGGAACTCACGAACCCACTCAAGAATGCGAATGATCGCGTAGCTGAATATTGTGGTGTTTCAGATAGAACAGTCACAAAAATTCGCTAAGAGATGAAAGAAAGTGCCGACGGTTTTCTTGAAACTCCTGGGAAGAGTCGTCCTCGTTCGTCTCCATCGTTCACGGATTCACTCGATTCATTTGATCGGCAAGTGATTAGGAACACTGTCATCTGGTTTTATGATCAAGAGAAAATTGTGCCCACCATATCAAAGTTGCTGCCCGTCCTCAGGAGCAAAATAGATTTTCCTTTCGGTCCAGATTTGTTAAAAAAGTGTTGAAAGAAATGGGGTTCAAGTGGAAAAAACTGTACAAAAGAGAAAATTACTGATTGAAACACCAGATATCATCAACTGGAGACATAAATATTTAAGAGCTATAAAAGCCCACAGAAACGAAGGGAGACCTGTATTTTATTTGGATGAAACCTGGGTTGACTCCAATTTAACCTTCAAGAAGTGTTACTGTAAGAAGTGAAGTAGTAACTCCAACTGTTGGAGTCTCCGTGACGTCACGCCTCAGACGCCCCTGTCCAGTGACCTGTGCCGTCTTCTCATAGAGCTTACTTAGAGATCTTATTAGAGATATTCTTTCCGTCACAAACACAAAAACGTCTGCCAAGTGGGTGTGGCACATAGCTTCCTCGTATCCATAACCCGATTATATAGATGATCCGATGCATAGTAGATAATCTGAAAACACCAATCTCTAAGTACCTTGCACTACCCTCATAGGGGACTATCTACACGCAAATCTGGACAATCCTAGAAAATGTCATCAAATTCGGATGGAAAATTGAGTGAGTAGGTGTATGTGATTGGATAAAAAAAATACTTAGCCTCGGCTGGGATTCGAACCCGCGACCCCTGGGAGACAGTTGAAGTTACGGCTGTTACAAGTAATTCACGTTTGCGCATGCGCAGTCGCTTCTATCAGTCCGGGGATGATGATTTTCATAGGGGACTATCTTCAACCTAATCCACATAATCCTTGAAAATTTCATCGAAATCGGGTGGAAAATGTGGAAGTTATGAACGTTACAAGGAAATTCACGTTTGCGCATGCGCAGTGGCTACTATAAGTCCGGGGGTGATGATTTTCATAGGGGACCATCTAAATACTAGTCTGTAACATCCCTGAAAATTTCATTGAAATCGGATCGAAAATGTAGAAGTTATGGCCGTTACAAGGAATTCACGTTTGCGCATGCGCAGTCGCTTCTATCAGTCCGGGGATGATGATTTTCATAGGGAACCGTCTACACACCGACCCGCACAATCCCTGAAAATTTGGTAGAAATCGGACAATAACTTCGTATAGTTATGCGCGTTACAAGGAATTCATGACAGACACACAGACACGGAACCAAAATTGTTCAGAAAGGTCTAAAACGCAAAACGCGAGTGGAAATTTTGATTTTGGAGAACTTTTTTTTTCGTCCTTGAGAAGTGAAAACAAAGCTTCCGCTACCTTGGTAGACTCGGAAGCAATAATCACCCTTGAGATGTGGCGCATTATCAGTGACTTGTGACTAGCTACTTTTGGCAGAACTTGATCACGTTATTCCACTCTCCGATTCGAATTTTGATTCGACCAACTCAATGAACAGACCCAGCGGCGAAAGGCCTGAAGGAGCTGCGGCGCAAAGAGGAAAATTCTGAAGGGGCATTTGACGCGGGAAAGGGGACGCGAATTATTGTGATTCCCCAAGAGCCTGAAGGAAAGTGACAGATCCTGGGGTAGACTGGAGGGGTTCCCTTTGAAAGGGAAGGCGACGACGAGGTGGAGAAATGAAGCAGGGAGAGGGATATTCCTCCTCACTACCAACCAACACCAACTACTTGGGTTCTGAAGCAACGGAGAAAATCAATAAAGGTGACAACCATAAAGACATAAAACCTTTGGGGCCACAATTTCATTAAGAAGGCCTCCTCATCACTTTACTCGGCACTCCCTCTCTCGGCGTCTTTTCCCCTGAACTTTAATAATACTTATATTCTGGCCAAGGAAGGCTACGTTATTATATGGTCGTAATGCCTGAAAAGCGACCCGGTATCGTCACTTTGTTCATCATCTTATTTATTTTTGCAGTTTTGCAAACCTTTCAAACATTTTGCTAACATCATCTTTTGTTTTAGTTACAAACGTTGGAATCGAGCATGAAAAAAATCATCCTCCTCCCAAAATTTTATGGTTTAAGTTACGAAGAACATTAAATTCAAATAAACCAAAATCGAATAAAAAAGGTGGCAGATAGTTTCCTCGTATCCGATTGCATAGAAAATCTCTAAACTTGGAACACCATGTGCAACTACCACCCTTAAAATTTGATCACAGGTAACATGATGATGAGATTTGTAGAGACCACACAACCTCTGAATCTCATAAAATCGAATGGTCTTAGAATTCACTCGCCTCCACAAATCCACTAATTAACAAGATGATCGTTGTTACAAGATGTTCAAGTTTTCGAACAACGAAAAATCCACTTGCATTTCAGATTCCATTGAATATATATTGCACGAAAAACAATTCACATTTTATCTTTCTTTTCATACCGGCACTCTCACATTCCAATAGGTTATGGGCCCAGCACGCTTCCACTATACGTAGACGATTTGGTGATAGCATCTGCAAACAAAAAGGAAATTAACAAACTCAAACAAGATCTCACTAAAACGTTCGAGATGAGAGACATCGGCAAACTGAATTACTGTCTCGTAATTGAATTCTCGAGAGATACAAACGGTGGAGTCATGATGAGCCAAGAAAAATATGTTAACAAACTATTGGAAAATTTCAGGATGCAAAAACCATGAAAACTCCAATGGAAGTGAACCTGAAGCTTGAAAACCCACTTGACGGAGAATGTCCTGACGTACCATACCAAAGTTTGATGATCATTGGGCCGCAGCAAAACGTGTTTTGCGGTACCTCAAAGGAACACGTACCCATGCACTGCATTTCAGCAAAACTGGAATTCAAGAAATGGCAGGCATGGCAGATGCGAATTGGGGGAGCTGTATTGACGGGCGCTCATACACTGGTTATTGCTTCAACTTCAATGGCACAGTTATCAGTTGGAAAGCCAGAAAACAACGAACTGTTGCACAGTCAACGGCTGAAAGTGAATATATGGCCCTAACTGAAGCAGCCAAAGAAGCCCTACACCTAAAATGCCTGATCAATCAAATCAAAATTAAACAAACCACCATCAAAATTCGAGCTGACAACCAAGCAGCTATAAGTTGGGCGACGGATCCGATTGTAAATGCCAAGTCGAAGCGCATAGCCCTGAAAGAGCACTTTATCAGAGAAGCCATCTAGCGGAATGACGTGAAGTTGGATTACTGCCCTACGCAAGATATGATGGCTGATGTATTCACAAAAGCACTCGCTGGACCGAAATTCTTCATCTTCCGAAGAAGACTAGGACTGAACGCAGCTGCTCGTGAGGGGGAGTCTTGTAACTCACTCGCCTTCACAAATCCACTAATTAACAAGAAGATCGTTGTTACAAGATGTTCAAGTTTTCCACGTAACAACGAAATATCCACTTGCATTCCAGATTCCATTGAATATAATATATTATATTATATTATTATATTGCACGAAAAATAATTCACATTTTATCTTTCTTTTCATACCGGCACTCTCACATTCCAATAAATGGAAACACTGTGATAAATTAGTTAGAAGGCTAAATAGTATAGTGTTTCTGCTCCGCAGGCTCTCTGATGGGCTCCCAGATGCTGCGGTGTTGACGTCTTTTCATGCAGTTTTTCAAAGCAGTGCGTCTTCGTCTATTTTTGGTCGTCAGCGTCGTGCTGTCAGAGTTTTCTGGCTTGGGCTGTAGGGATGACTGCAAACATATTTTTGTGTCAAAAAAGATTTTTACAATCCCAGCCATTTTTATCCGAGTGTTTGAACTTCGCCAAAAAAACCCTGCAAAACCTCGAAAGAGTTGGGTCACACTCGTATAACACGCGTAATGCGAATGACCTTCCATTGCCTTTCCGTAGGGTTCTCGCATCGAGAAATTCGGAAAATTGGTGGGCGTTTCGTTTTTAGGACGTCCCACAGTAAGACTTGGGCGTCCTTATGCGATCGATCTGGGGTGAAGTTGGACAACACTCCACAGAAAAAAAATAACCACACAGTAATCCGTTTTAGACCATTCTGAATCCAAATCCGCGAAAAAAAACCATAGGTGAATGTCTGTGTGTGTGTAACAAAATCTTGTGTCATCTGCCCAGGCCTTAGTTCTCAACCGTTTTTCGTGGTTCTTTTTTTCTTCGAGGCGGAAAACTATCTAGTTGTGCACTACGGCGTCGGAATTTCGAATTTCGCCTTTTAAGGGGGGGGGGGGGGAGGGGTTAATGCTTAAAAAACGTGCGTTTGTTGGCATAATCTTATAAACTCTGCCCAGGCCTCAATTTCCAACCGATTTGCGTGTTTCTTTTTTTGTTTGACTAAAATAACTTCCGAGTTGTACATGATTTCACCAGAGTACCAAAATTCGCAAAAGGAGGGGATGGGTGGGGGGATAATATTCACAAAATATCCAATTTTTCAATATTTCGATTCCTTTACTGCTTACTAATTGTATCCAAGCTTTGAAATTGAGGAAAAATTCTCATTATACCTTAGGATTTGCATGAATTACTTTCTGTACCACCATGGAACTAAAAGTGGTGCCACCATGGTGCCAGGGCACCATAAACCTCATATTTCTTGGGTTTTTTGGTGTTTCACCTTGAATACGGATGTGACATTCGACGGACTGCCTACTAAACCTAATAGATGAAAGTTCAATGTTACGACGTATTTCCGCTTTGGTGCCAGACCGGCACCATTGGTGGTGGTGGTGGTGGTGGTGGTGGTGGTGGGAAGGGGGGGCGGGGGGCTCGAATTCGCATGTTGGGTGTCGTAGATCATGGATTGTAAAATGCTCTTCAGATTCGAGGCTCCCATGCCGCTGGAAGTGTTATGGTTTATAATAGTGGGGGGGGGGGGGTCACTATTTCTCCCCTAAAGTAATAAATAAATTACATCGAGAGAAACAGTCTTATCGCTTAACAACTGGTTAAACTGATCCAATACTCATCCAATGGGACGTCCCCTGGAATGCAAGCATTACTAAACAATATGTTTTTAATTCAATACCGCATAGTGTTCGCACTCTTCCTGAAAAGGATTTTAATAAATTTGTTACTAGATTTTTACAAGAGTTTTTTGAAAGATTTTTACTAGATTTTTTACTGGATTTTTAATTTGATTTTTACAACATATCATGTTGTTTGAAGTTTAGATCAACTAGGTATTTTGGACGAAATCTGATATCCAGACTTGGAGAGTTATCTTTTCTGTACCTATGTTTTTTATTTTTTCAATCTAATCCACTTTGTTAATTATATAGTTTTTATTATTTAGTAGGTATACAATTTTATGACCATTGTTATACACTTTCGTGTGACGGCAAATAAAACGTTCTCTCCCCCCCCCCTCTCTATATTTCTCTCTTAGAAGTAACTCAAGACGTTCGGGGCCGTCTTTTGTTATTAAGATTTCTATTTTATTGAAATTTTCAGGGATTGGGTGGGTTTGCGTGTGGTTGGTCTTCTACGAAAATCGTCATCCTGGGCTGATAGTAGCTAGTACGCATGCGCAAATTCTTTGTAACTTGACTTCTTTATAACAGCCGTAACTTCTACGTTCCCGACTGATTTCGAAGACATTTTTAGGGATTATGATGCAGATGGCCCGCTATGAAAATCATCACCCTGGATTGATAGTAGCCACTCCGGAAGCGCAAACGGGAATTTCTTGTAACAGCCATAACTTCTACATTTTCCGTCTGATTTTGGAGAAATTTGAGGGCTTATGCGGATAAAGATGTAGATAGGCCCCTATAAAAATCATCACCCTGGATTGATAGTAGCCACTCCGGAAGCGCAAACGGGAATTTCCTTGTAACAGCCATAACTTCTACATTTTCCGTCCGATTTCGATGACATTTTCAGGATTTGAATGGATTGTCGTGTAGGTGGTCCCCTTTTACGGTGGTACACGGTACTTGGAGATTGATGTTTTGAGATTTGCTACAATTTATCGTCTTATCTATACAATCGGGTTATGGATACGAGGAAGCTATGAGCCACACCCACTTGGCAGACTTATTTGTTGTCTGCTTAGAAGGTCGAGAGAAAGGACCTCATGAAATTTCTGAAGTGCCCAAGTCGATTGTCGGAGAATGAGGGAAAATCCTTAGAGGAGCACCCGAACCGTGAATAATGACTCCCTGGAACATTCATCCATTAAGGTGAAAACGGCGTGGATGAGTTTTCGTGACATTTCCTCTTGGAAGGGGGAAGAATACTTTTTCTTCATAGGACACCCGAATGAACTCAATCTGAAGGTATCGGCCGGTCATAACTCACAGGTTGTTAAATAAAAATCGTCAGGGAAAGAACGAGGCATCCCGGCGTTTCAAAACTCGGCAGTTTCATCACGGGTTTATGGCGAGGAATGAAATCAGTTACACCCTTCTTGCCTTTCAGGAGCTTTTGCTCTTTACGTCTTCTGCTCGGTTTTCTGCGAGAATACCTCGGGGTTTTGGATTTATTGCTTCGAGGCCCGCTTTGGGAGACGGTGGCTTATACCTCTGTTAATTTATGCCCGGGAAACTTGGCTTAGCTCACTTTCTTCATCCAAGTTGAAGGTCTACGCCTAATGTGGTCCGGGGAAGTACGATGGAACTTCAATTAAAGGATTGTTGCTTATTCAAGGAAGATTGGATTCGATTCTTTTTCCAGCTCTTTAATTCTCGTTCATCCTGCATATTTTCCCAAAGAAGTTGGGGAATTTGTTGAAGGTGGAATCTTGGAAGTAGTATTGCACTTCCGTTGAACGGTAATTTCTCGAACTAATACTCGATAATAATAAATAATATATAATAATAATAAATGGGCCTCCCTCTGTGCACTCTCACTTCGAAGATACGAATTAGAGAGACCAACACATCTTGTCATCCCTTCCTCCATGCAACGCAGCAGATTCTACGGTGCTTAATTTAACCCTAGAAGGATATCGTGTTTTTCACACGCTTAAGGATACTGTTGAGTAAAAGTTTCGCATTCGTCCACAACTGGATTTATCCTCATTAATTTCTATTTTGAAAGAATGAAATGTAACCAGATACGTTTTCTATCATGGATTATTGCTACATTGAACGCAAATTCTGTCGAATTAGGAGTGTATACAATAGTATTTATGCAATCTGACTTCTAATCCACACTAAAACTGTTAGACTATCGAATTTGAAAAGTATGGTATTTAATGAGCATAAATAGATCTTTTCCCTAAGTTAGAAATACTTCAGTGAATTATAATGCTAGTGAACATGAAGACACTTTCTGATTATGACACTTGAGCAGTACTTTCTTTGGTGTTCCCCACACACTGGTCTTTCAGGGTCTATGTTTCGAAGAAGGGGACATGGAATAGTATGCTAGAGTATCAGCAGCATGAGGGTTTTGAAGAGAAAGTGCATCAGAGCCTAGATTGTATAATATCATTTCTCGTAGACCTATGCTGATGTTGGTTTATTATTTTCAATAATGAACCTTTGGAATCGACCAAGAAACACAATTTTTTAAACTCCCCTCAAAATTTGTTGCTTTACGTTTCAAAGTACGTAGAATCCAAAAATCTAATAAAAACGCTGCAAATTATTACACAAAGGTTTATTATTTTTCTTTATATATCACTCTGCAAAGAACACGGCTTTGCCATTGTTACCACCAACCAACTTGAAGAAAAACACCGATCGCATTTCGGTCAGCTAACATTTGAACGGAGATAAGGCCTCTCTTGCGATTCACACTCGTGTTTCTGATTTATCATAAGTCCAACCCTTAAATTCTCGTAGGGAACGAACGGTTTGTCCTACAATGCTCCGCGTGGTCTCAAAAAAAGTCTAAACTATCTTAAATTGATGGAAAAATAATACCTTTATATGAAGAGTTTTGAAGTGTTGTACGTGCCTATTACCGGGTTTCGTTAATTCCGCTTGGAACCTATTACCAAGATAACCTTATTATTAAATAACGTTACAGGGAAAAAGAGCGTTTTCGAAAAAGAGTGAAAATACGCTAACACGTAATGATCTGCAACTTCAACTTCCCCACTACGGTAATGAGGTCACTGGAACAACGCTTTTCCCACTGCTAGCTTGTTCTGCTTACTACTCTTTGCTCTAGCCACTACTGCTTTACTTTGCTTACTTTACTACTCTCCTTCTGATCCATTTCATTGAATCCAGTGTGATACTATGTGATATCCTTGCAGAATCTTAAGCCACCTGTAGAAAATAAGTTAGTCTTCAGTTTTACAGAATTGACCTTAGATATGAAAGAAGAACTTACAAGTTACAAATAGTTCGATACATATATTTGCGAAGGAACTGCACAAGTTCAATACAAGATTAGGTAGCTTAATTTTACGAGCTTAACATACTTGACAGACATCATGGCGTCGAAGAGGTTAAATTCGGAGGGGTGGAACTGACAATATGTTCAAAGGACGATTTATGGTGGAAAAGAGGCAGTTTTGCAGTCTTTGAACCCAACTGAGTTTCTATAGGGGAGAATAAGAAACGATGGATAACTCACATGAATCTAGGTCTGACCTTTGGTTAGCGTGCAATAAACTCTACTGGGATAAGCGAATTAATACAGACTAGAACGAGTTTAACCTATTGATAGAACGATGTGAAAGTATCACCTGGAAAGACCCAAAATTAATCAATTTTTATTAATTTCCAAGAAGATCACAACTATTTGGGTAGTATAATATTACACAACCACAACAAAGTGGATCCAATATATCTATAGTGGACAATAAAGATTATTGATACGTAATGGAATACCTACTGTTCTCTCTCTACTCCATCTCTCCTTATTATTATAATTAATGATACATTTACAATGGAAAGACTAAGAATTTAAATGATGCATAGAGACTGAAACAACAACAACTCGATATTTCTTCAAATCTTCACACAAACTGAGTTACGTCACATAAGGTAATATTCAAATTTATTTGTTTGAATAGTTACGAGAATATTGCAGTGTTAGCTCTTTCTTGCTCTTCAGCCTGGAGAGTTTGTTTCCTGTGGCTCTTTCGTAACCAGAGAATTATCGAAATTGATGTATCGGCGCTTCTGTGATCCACCCTTCCACACATTGATCATCTTCAGGTTCTGAATCCTCCATTGTGGCAGTCCACTTTTATGACCTTCTCGCTATTATAGCGAAGGATTTCGTGGTGAATAACGAGTAAAGTGGGCGAGCAGAACAATGGAAACTGAGGGAAAAGCTCGTGTAGATAAAAGGGAAAGCGAAAGGGGGAAGAAAGGTGAAGAGCTCTGTCAATAGAAGGGATAGTAATTAGGTTCATCACAAGGTAAATAAAATGTCCACCCTCATGATGCTCAGAAAGTCCTCCTGTAGCTGGAGAGTAGAGGAGAGGAGTTTTCCCCTGTATGGGACGAGAAGGATTTTGAAAGGGGTGCTTTAGGAGGATAGAAATTAGGGGCTTGCGGTCTATTTGAGCCACTGAGGGGTCTGCAGTTTGGTCCACTTGATCGTATCTTCGAAGGATCATGTGAGTTTGTGTGTGTGTTTTCCAAAACTATCTCTTCTGCTTGCTTGACAGGCGAATCAATGTTCACTTATCATGCATAGTGAAGAATACCCAGATGGTGGATTGAGAATCCACGTTTCAACCACCTGAATTAGTGTTACGCTATCCCAACTATCATTTCAAGTATCATTGATATTTCCTTGGACTATCATTTCCTGTTACTTATCAAAGATTAGCCACCAATTAATCTAAGAATACTTCATCCCAAGTATAATTAATTTTCAGCTTTTTGCACACATTACCACACTTATTTTCTTCTTCAAGATCGGTAAGGTTGTAGGTACAACATTGTTCAAGTCTAATACTGATGTTCGCTTTGGGGAAAAAACTAAGCAAAATGGATTATAACTCAAGATTTTCTCCATAAAATTTTTGAGATTGGATAAATCACGTAATGTAACTACTTTTTGTGGTCCTAAATTTTATAATCATCTACCAAAAGAAAGTTTTATCATTTACAGATCACTCTAGCAAAGAATACGGCTTTTTCGTATTGTTATCTGACAACCTCCCAGCCAAACATCCTTCGTAAAGAAATTTGAAGCTCATATTCGTAAAGAAATTTGATTCTTGGTTGCTAAGGAAACTCAAGAAATAAAAAACGCTGCAAATTATTACACAAAGGTTTATTATTTTCTATAGGTATAGATCACTCGTCTGCAAAGAACACGGCTTTTCCATTGTTATCACCAACCACTTGAAGAAAAACATCGATCGCATTTCGGTCAGCTAACTTTTGAACGGAGATTCGGCCTCTTTTGCGATTCACACTCGTGCTTCTGATTTATCGTAAGTCCAACCGTAGGGAGCGAACGGTTTGTCCTACAGAGCTCCGCGTGGTCTCAAAAAATTCTAAAAATTCTGCACTATCTTAAATTGATGGAAAAACAATATCTTTCTACCAATATTTTTTGAGTTAGGTAGGGCGTTTTCAAAATTTCAAACCTTATTTTAACCCTTAGAAGTGACCTACCTCAACCAAAAGCTTCGAGGCACAACTAGACCCCAAATGGAGCCTACATACCAAATTTCATCAAAATCGGTCAATGCTAAGTGAGGAAAGCGCCGCGTACGGCGGACGAACAGCCAAATTTTTATTCGATTTTTGAATTGTACGTACCTTGAAACGTAAACCAAAAATTTTTTTCTTGGTCGATTCTAAAGGTTCATTATTGAAAATAATAAATCAAAATACTGCCTACCCCACGAGTCATTTTGACAGGGTACTTTCACAGATAATTTCACTCTGATTTTGTAAATATATGTAAATAATATGTAATAAATATGTAAATATAAGTAAAATATGTTGAGGTTGGTCATTTCCGCAGGTCATCTCCAAAATAAAGCCTTGTACCAACTCCAAAGTTGTCGAGAGACAGACTCGAAATCAAAAATTTTCTGAATTCTCTACAGCGCTAAATACGAGCGAACTATTTGATTTTGTAAGACTTTTTTTGACCTGCCTCACAATTATGAAGCTTCCCTTACCTTTGGTTCCTTACCCTTACTTTTGGACTCACCCGTATTGTTTCAACGCGATGCGAATAAAAGTAGGGTATCTCCGCCGAGAAATCCGAGACGTGAACTCCGTGTTGATGAAGCCAAGACGTCAGATTACTCACCCAGCTGACGTAGAGAGGTCTTTAGTTGGATAAATTATTCTTCTCTATTCTGGTCGGCGGATATTAAGCCGAGCTTAACCCGTATTGCGTTTCCTAACGAGGAAAACTCTCCGGATGACCTTTCAAACACAATCAAAACCGAGTCAGTTTGAAAAACGCTGCAAATTATTACACAACGGTTTATTATTTTTATATAGATCACTCGTCTACAAAATCACCAACCATCCAATATGAAAAGAAAAATTTAAAAAAAATAAAAATCAAAATAAAAAAATCAAAATCACCAACCATCGATCGCATTTCGGTCAGCTCTAATTTGAACGGAGATAAGGCCTCTTTTGCGATTCACATTCGTGTTTTGATTTATATATATATATTTCAATATAAACCCTTAAATTTTCGTAGGGAGCGAACGGTTTGTCCTACAGAGCTCCGCGTGGTCTCAAAAAACTCTAAAAATTCTATAGAATCTTAATTTGAAGGAAAAACAATACCTTTATATCGAAATTTTTTGAGTTAGGGCGTTTTCAAAATTTTAAAATTGATTTTGGAACCCTTAGGAGTGACCTACATCAACCAAAAGCTCCGGGGCACAACTAGACCCCAAATGGAGCCTACATACCAAATTTCATCAAAATCGGTCAATGCTAAGTGGCAAAAGTGCCGCGTACGGCGGACGGACGGCCAAATTTTTATTCGATTTTTGGATTCTACGTACCTTGAAACGTAAACCATCAAATTTTGAGGGGGTGTTAAAATTTTTTTTTTCTTGGTCGATTCCAAAGGTTCATTATTGAAAATAATAAACCAAAAGATCGCATTTGATCAGCGGAACTTTGAGCGGAGACTTGGTCTACTTCCATCAATAAATATTTATTTTTGTGATTCTCACTCGCGTTTCTGTTTTATCAATCGTCCAAACTACAAGACCTCATAGGAAGTGAACGGTTACCGAACTCTGGGTGGTCTCATTCGATTCTAAAAATTCAATTCTATTTTAATCGGTGAAAATATACTAGTAGGTACAATATCTTTATATCGACTAACCAATATTTTCGGGTGACAATTAGACCCCAAATGGAGCCGATATTCCAAATTCTATCAAAATCGGTCCATGGTTACTGAGGAAAATACCGTAAGACTGGAAAAGTTTTTATTCGGTTTACCGATTCCACGTACCATAAAGAGTACACCATAAAATTTCCATGGGGGGGGGGGAGGTAAACAAAAATTTTTTTGCTTTATTGAAGGTTAGTTTTTGAAAATAATAAAACAAAATGGTAAGGAGGTCGCCATACGTGAGGACGTTGATAACTTGGACAGTATAATTGCCCGCAGTGTTAGAATCACACTAATCCAAAGCTGACCCTCTCAATTTCTCAACCTCGACCGATCTGAAAAGGGAGCAGTTGGCAAATTAGTACTTTGGCTTATTGATTACTATTGAAGAAGAACGAAACTCAGCCGAAGAGGGACTGCCTTCGAATAATGCTGAAGTGTGACTCTGGAGAAGGGGAGTGTTTTTCAGATTGGGATGAAGCGACTGGAAGAGAAATAAATTCGAGGGCATTTCCCTTAGTGGCGAGGGAGAATCCTCCAATCTAGGATAGATTTGTTGTGGTCCCCTCTTTCTCGTTCCCTCAGTCAGTTTGTGATGGGGGAAACCTGACCTCTGTCACCCCATTTTGCAGATTCGCCGGAAAAGCAGAGGAAATCGGCTTTTTCGTTTGGTTTCATTCAAAATGAGAAGGGGGAGTTTGAAAAACACCTCCCAAACAAGAAATGAGTTTCTACAAAGTTTTGGCCCTTATATGAAAAAACATGAATTTTTGGTATATTAACTTGAAATAACGAGAACAATTTTAGTCCCTCTTCGAAATATGATGGTTCAAGTAAAGTTGAGTCCGTGTTCAGTTGACGATGCAGTGGACTGTGGTAACTATAGGTGTATGAATAGGTAACTGAAATATTACATATAAATATTAATATAATATTAAGGCCCTATCTCTGAATTTTGCAGTTCGATAGTTGAGCTGTTGACTCCAAACAAATTAATATTTCTTATGGACTATCTCTCTGTGCGCCTCGAACATGATGAGCAATGGAAAGAAACTATGCGAATAGATGGAATACATAAAGTTCAATAATGTAAGTAATGTGTGTATTCCAGGTGACGTACCATTGGGAAGGGTTGGTTCAATTTCAACCAGTAAATGGTAAAACATTAATTTTATTCATCTTTCTACTGCAAACAAAATCTTCACCCAATTTAGTTAGAAAGTACCTAAGTAATTTAGTTTTATGATTATTTATAATTTCCTACTTACTACATCATTTTTAGCATTAAAAACCGAAACTTGATATCTTGAAAACGGAACCTACCATAACATTTCTAGCGATATGCGAGCCTCGAATTTGAACACCATTTTGAAATCCGTGATCTACGATACCCAACATGCAAATTACGATTAGTAAGCCTTAATAGAAACCGAAGTGTTACAAATTGAACTTTGGGTTGTTCATAAACTGAACGTACCTCTCACTATCAAAATATCGATTTTGATCGAATGAAAAAGGCAAAAATGTGCTCTGATGGCAGCTCTACCAGCTGTTCGCTGTTTTGGCGCGTACAAACTTTCTTTGGTTTGATAGTACGGTAAGCAAATTTTGAATACTGTTTTATTCCTTAATCGTGAAATGTCTTGACGAATTATGAGATATGACGCTCAGAGAGAGTTCATCTTCGAGGAATATTAAACCAGATAAAGGGAAGTTGAGGGTGTTTGGTGGGTCCTGTATGGCTTGAGGGGTTCACTCAGCTTCACTCCCACAGTATCTTGTCCTGGTTGTGGAAGTTCGAAGGAACACTACATCATTTGCTCCGTCGAGGAACTGAATATCAGAGATCTGCTCTTGACGAGTTGGCTCTTTTGGGTTGACGACTAATAAAACTCCTTCTACTCTACGTGACTGGAGATCAAGAATCAAAGATTACTTTTTATTAACTTCTCTATTAACTACTATCTATTAACTACCAAAAGATTAAATTACTGTTCCTAGTTATTTGGAGAAAATTGACATGTGGTAATAATGAAGTAACACAATAAATAGGCTGTTAAATTTATTAGTCGAACAAAATCCTTCGAAGTGGTGAGTAGCTTTTTTTCTGGGACTGCTGTGGATAAATTCGAATTAAAGTAATTTGGTTCCCCGCTCAGGACGACCTCTGTTACTAAAGCAAAATCCAGCTTTTTCTAGCTGAATTAATTATCCCGAGTGTTGTTTTTTGATTGGCAACACTGAATGTGGTACGGCGGTTGGTGTCTTACGGAGTTTGCCCTTGCGTTTGTGTTGAGGCCGATTGGCAAAATAGAGTTAGAGTTAGTACAATCCAGTGAGTTGTTTCTGATATCCTGAGCACAGAACACCGAGTTATTTGTTATGAGTGTTGAGACTAGTTATACCTATTGAAATAATCGAGTTCTGAACGATTCTGTAATACCTTCAACAGTATCTATTTGGAGGGAGAACTATTAGATTAATTAAATGTATTCGTAATAAGTAGAAATGAGAGGTAGAAGTACTGAAGGATGTCAGTTAGGGGTGTGTAAGACACGGTCATTTGGCGGATTCGAATCCCAAACGGTCACTCATTACAGAGACCAGGTCTTTTGAATCCGTTCACCCGTTCATTACGTTCACATACCAACTCAATCAGTGAAATGAACCTTTGTAGAGAGGCAGTTGGGTCTTTGATAAAACTAATTAATATTATGGAGAAATAATGTTCAATAATATACTTAGCTTGGGCTCTTGATGGCAAGAAATGAATAAAAAAAATATTTTGCCTGATGATTCAGTTTAGTTGTTATTTTGAGACACTAAAGTATCGACACTCAAGCCAAACGGTGCATGGGATATCAACTCGAATACGATACAGTATCGATACTTTTGTAACAATACCCAACCCTAGCGCTTTTTTTCCACATACAAAAATAAGAAAATGCGCTAATTACCAAAATACAGTAATTCATAAATAAGGTTTTTTTATTGCAAAATAATAAAGAGTTCTTACATTACGATCACTTACCAAAGTGGTTAACCGAAGAGTCCAGAAACCAACAAATAATTCGGATTTGGAATTTAAAAGGAAGCGATAATACACAAAACAACCAGTCGGTCAGAAGTCACACAAAAAAACGAGCGAGTTTGCTGCTCACTAAAAAATGAAGAAAAGTGAGAACTAGAAAAATAGTAAAACTAGCTATATCTTGAAAATCCGACGTAAACAAAAAAAACTGACGTCAGATTCGGATTCAGCGCACCAAATACCATAAGAAAAGCGGTGAAAGAACGAGGCAGCCAGACCACCCCTAAATTTTGTTATCTTGTGTAATCGATATAGGAAGAGGAACAAGACATCGATCAAAGATGCTAAAACAAAACATATTCGATGTCAGTGAAATTGAAACGAGTGAGTCGGTAAACCGAACCAGTTGGAATCAAACAAACAACATCCATAAGGATCCATATTAAGATTCAGGTCGTGACTCGAAAAAATGCTGAGTCGAAAAACCGAACGAGTCCGAGTAAGTGAGGAGGCGATTTGAATGAATCAAATGAGCTAAAAGACAAAAACGAACGAAAGATTGATTCGAATCGTATGAGTCAGTCTTTGAGTCTTTTTTGTCTTTCAGGTCATCGATTCAAATGAATCATTCGTTCGTTTTTGTCTTTTAGCTCATTGATTCATTCCATTCTTGGATGATGGAAGTTGGATGAAGGAAGAAAACCACTCCTTTCCGTTGATACCTCCATGTAAAAATGTTGTTGATACTTCCATAGAAAACCACTACTTTCTGTTGATGTACTCCATGGACCTAGAATCCATCATGTACTCCCAAGTAATTTTCACACATTCTTGATCCATGTACAAACATGGATGTATACAAATACATTATACATCCATGTTGCGGGCAATTAATTTGTTTTGTTGGCCTTCTACCGTTGTTTTCGGATTTTTTTCAGAAATCTCGATTGGTGGGTTGATGAACGAATGACCGTGTTAATTTTGGCAACCCGTTCAGTTCAGACAAGGTCGTTTTGAAGATAAGGTCTTTTCAATACGTTCACTCCTGACCGACACAACTCTAATGTCAGTTGTAGTTGTCTGTCATGGCAGCCCTAGGTGAAATATTGAAAGGGTGAAGTGGAAGAAGGTGGAGAAGCGGGAGCGCTGTTTGTTGTTTTGTTTCGCTGTAGTATTGTTTTCGTTCGGACCTAATGTCTTAAGTTGTAATAGGAGTTATTTAAAACGGGTATTATTAACTGACCCCCGTACTCAGGAAAGTCTTACGATTGCCACTCATGGTTACACCCTCCACGTAAAACTGTAGGTAACTACCTACAGATTCTCTCCAGTTGCTGTGGACACATCTGATTAGTCGAACTCAATTGTCTTTGATTCAAATTCGCGATTCGAATTCTTAATTTTGATACTTTGGTAATTTTTGCTTTCAAAGTTGTAAAACTAATAATTTTGCTGAATTATAATCAATCCAAGTGATTAAGGTCGTCCGTGTTGATCCTTCTTTCTTAGTAGCATTAATTGTCGTACCCATCAACTCGACAAAACCCGTATTACGATTGCCACCCATAACAGATCCAGCCCCTTGTTCAAAAATTACAATTGCCAATCAGGAGTTCGGGATAAAGATGAAATGAAACAGAATGCATGCAGAATGTTTATTAGAAGAGATCACCTCCACCTTCAGTCAAAGAAATTAAGTGCATTTCAACAATCCTTCATCCTTATTGTTATTTCTTTTCGTCGCCAAAAATGTTGGAAAATTTTCCTGAGACCAATCGTATAAATTTATAGGTCGAAATGTCTGGGCGGGACAGGATTTTCATTAACCATTGTGAATGTTGCATCATAAGTGATTACATTGTGTTAATATAGCTTTTCCAAGTCGAATTGAGAATTTTCCAAACCAATTTGAGAAGTTTCCAAACCAATTTGAGAATTTTCCAAACCATTTTGAGAATTTTCCAAACCAATTTGAGAATTTTCCAAACCAAGAATATTATAAAAAAGAATGAAGAAGGGAATCATCCAAACCAAAGTCCCAATTTTTCAAAGCAAATCAAAACTTATAATTTTTAATAAAATTGCACGATACATCGTTAAAAGAAAGAAATTCGCATTTTTTCATGAGAGAGAAAAAAAAGAAATCACATTTTTCATGTTTTTGAGAAAAATTAGGTAATGTGAAACATCAATGTAGAGGGTTTCCAGCTGCTGCGTTCGTTAATTGCACGAACATGTCCATCATCCAATGGGGAATTTGCCTCACATTTTTTTTTTTCTTTTCGAATGAGGGTTTGTTTTTATGGAATAAAACCATAGTGAGCTGCTCGAAAACGCATCCAAAAAAATTAGAGAATTTAAGGAAGATGGAAATTTTAAATGTGGTGGCAATGTGTAAGAGGCAGCCATGTTTGAAACGTGACGGATATTCTACCAATCTGACTTCAAAGGAGGTTCTGTGGCGCTTACCACAGAAGCGGAACATACACGAACTTTTACCTTCCGAGTAGTGCGCACAAGAGTGCGCCACGAACTGGCAGGAAGAACCCAAACACAAAAGTGACCAAAAGAAACAATATTACTCACTTTTTTACAATACGAATCTATCTACTAGTTTATCAAGCATTATTATTCTTCATCTTCTCTTATTTAGTTTCAAGATTTGAATCACATTATTCGAGTAGCCATTTCACTGGATCGTTTTGTGTCGTGGTGCTAGAACTCTGTCTGTTGTCGTTGTTTTCGCGTCGTTTTTTTTTTTCCCGTATGACGTCGACAATACTCCTCGATTTTTTTAACAGAGGTTCACTTGTTTTGTCATTTTCTCCTACGGTAATTTTTTCCCGTTGGTTATTCCTAGTGTTAAACGTTATTCTAGGGCCCTATAATAGGATTTGACTTGAAATTCCAGAATCTAAAATTGAGGCAAATTCCCCATTTGTGCAATCAGCTGATGAAACGATGGGGATGCTTCGAGCTATCACTTCACTCAAAACGAGAACAACAAACAACAACAAAGTTTTCGGGTCGTGTCTATTTTAATTCGGATTCTCAAATTGGTTTGGAAAATTCTCAAATTGGTTTGGAAAATTCTCAAATTGGTTTGGAAAATTCTCAATTTAGTTTGGAAAATTCTCAATTTGGTTTGGAAAATTCTCAATTCGACTTGGAAAAGCTATATAATATATTATATTGACATTGACTATAGTTTCACTTAATACATTCATTCTTACACCAACTCTCGACTAGTACTTTCTACTTAATGGGCGAGTTTCCAAAAGAACACGGCCATGTTAGGGTGAGCAGAAAAGAAGTTTGTCCGAAGTGCTGGTGGTACGACTCGCATGGATTCGTGTTTCTTCATCAGTTCTGGAAGCCCACATTATCGGAGGGAACCTGTATCGTCTAAAATGTAGTAGGTAACGGTACAAGTTCTCATCGTATTCGTAGCGACGGCTTTCCTCCTGCGGTCTGTCCAACATCCATTCGCTGAAAACGTCACTGACCAGCGTTCGGGGGGCAGTCGTAATCACCCGATCCTCTTCCTCCTTCTTGGGGGGGGGGGGGGGATTGATGGTCATCCATTTAAAATAAATAATTTGGTTTTTTGGTGACAACCTATCGTTTGTCTGTTTTAATAACCCAATGGTTACAAGGGAAACTTGGGTTTGTTGATAATGTAAAATGAATTAAATCTTCCGAAATAATTGTAAAATCGTGATATCTATGATAAATATTTCATTATTACCATGTTTTTGGTTTATTATTTTCAATAATGAACCTTTGGAATCGACCAAGAAAAATTTTTTTAACACCCCCTCAAAATTTGATGGTTTACGTTTCAAGGTACGTAGAATCCAAAAATCGAATAAAAATTTGGCCGTCCGTCCGCCGTACGCGGCACTTCCCCCACTTAGCATTGACCGATTTTGATGAAATTTGGTTTGTAGGCTCCATTTGGGGTCTAGTTGTGTCCCGAAGATTTTGGTTGATGGTCACTTCTAAGGGTTCCAAAATTAATTTTGAAAACGCCCTAACTCAAAAAATGTTGATATAAAGGTATTGTTTTTCCTTCAATTTAAGATTCTATAGAATTTTTAGAGACCACCCGGAGCTCTGTAGGACTAACCGTTCGCTCACTACGAGAATTTAAAGTTTGGACGTACGATAAATCAGAAACACGAGTGTGAATCGCAAAAGAGGCCTAATCTCCGTTCAAATTAAAGCTGACCGAAATGCGATCGATGTTTTTCTTCATGTTGGATGGTTGGTGGCTTTGCAGAAGAGTGATCTATATAGAAAAATAAAAAATAAAAAACCATTGTGTAATAATTTGCAGCGTTTTCAACCTGGCTCTACCATGTGGATGAGGCATGTAGGAAATAGAAAAGGGGTCAAAGCTGAGGTTTGCCTTCAGGTATGGGAAGGAGTTTAGAGGAAGTTTAGATTACCTATCGTTCCTGGTAGGCCACATTCGTTAGGCGAGGATTCACTTCCAAGAACAGTCTGTTGGCCACTTTCCTGGAAATAGTTCGTCGAAGCATTGTTTTCACTTTGCAAACCTGTACTACGCATGCGCAATGCCATCATGCCATCCCTTCAAACGACCAATCACAGGTCAGGACACGAAACAATCCCATCTTCAGTCTTCCAGGTTCCAGTCTAGTTTTCGTGTTCGTCGGTGTGCGCGTCTTGTGATGAAAAGTGATATCTCATTCAAATAATATTAGATATCTTTATATTAGACCGGCGGTTAAATTTTCCGCGATGAATTCGAACCGGTCGGTGTGTCTGTAGAGTGTTTATGATCCGAACTTTAACATCAAAACGGCCATATCTGGTCTACATTGCAGCCCGACTGGAATTTGACAACAGGTGGGTCATCAACTCCTGAAATCGATTGAATACAAATTATCTCCTCTAGTTTTACTGCTCGGGAATCAAGGCTAAAGTGGACCTTCTTAGTATTCTTATTTTATCATTATTTATGCGTTTGAGCGATTTTTCCCGCAAAAACGCTTACATCCCCCATTCTCAAAGGTGTCTAGTAGCTCTCCCTCATAATATCCCTAATAAATTAATATGGTTATAATCCGCCCGAAACAGAAAAATTGACAGTAAAAACGTAGCGCGAAATTTAGGTTGAGAAGGGAGAGGAACGGGAGGGCGGGTGATTTCCACCAATTTTCATCTTTTCGGGATTTTGAGGCTGGAAAAAAGCGTTAAGGAGGATTTTCATGAAAGAGGAATGTCAGAATTTCGAATATAGGGAAAATTCCACAACATAATTATGCCGTTAACAAGCGATTAGATTAATTCAACAAATTTTCAGACAGCTCCTTCGCTATCGGAGATTGCATAGCTTCGATCCAAAACTTGCATTTTACGTTTCGCAGCTTTCGGTTCCTTGTCTACTCTATTTGAAAACATTCTTTCGGGCACAACCAGAAGATGTTTCACGTTTGTGATGCCAGACAATTTAAGAAAATTGTGAACCCGCCTAAATGTTGGTTTATCATTTTCAAAAATAAACCATTTGAATCGGAATTACGGGTTGAAATTTTCAAATATGCCCTAGTAGGTAGTAGGTACCTACGGTTGGTAGGGAGGGATCTATACAGAAAATAATAAACCTTTGGGCAATGATTAGCAGCGTTTTTGAAACATCATTGGAACTAGTAATTCATCGCAGACTTGAACAGTAGTTGAGGAACTCAGTCTGCATGTTTTTGCTTCCGAGTCTACCAAGGTAGCGGAAGCTTTGTTTTCACTTTTCAAGGACGAAAAAAAAGTTCTCAAAAATCAAAATTTCCACTCGCGTTTTGCGTTTTAAACCTTTTTGTACAATTTTGGTTCCGTGTCTGTCTGTGTGTCTGTCATGAATTCCTTGTAACGCGCATAACTATACGAAGTTATTGTCCGATTTCTATGAAATTTTCAGGGATCGTGCGGGTTGGGGTGTAGACGGTCCCCTATGAAAATCATCATCCCCGGACTGATAGAAGCGACTGCGCATGCGCAAACGTGAATTCCTTGTAACGACCATAAGTTCTACATTTTCCATCCGATTTCAATGACATTTTCAGGGATGTTACAGATTAGTATTTAGATGGTCCCCTATGAAAATCATCATCCCCGGACTGATAGAAGCGACTGCGCATGCGCAAACGTGAATTCCTTGTAACGACCATAAGTTCTACATTTTCCATCCGATTTCAATGACATTTTCAGGGATGTTTTACAAATTAGTATTTAGATGGTCCCCTATGAAAATCATCACCTTCGGACTGATAGGAGCCACTGCGTATGCGCAAACGTGAATTTCCTTGTAACGGCCGTAACTTCCACATTTTCCACCTGATTTCGATGAAATTTTCAGGGATTATGTGGATTAGGTCGTAGATAGTCCCCTATGAAAATCATCATCCCCGGACTGATAGAAGCGACTGAGAATGCGCAAACGTGAATTCCTTGTAACAGCCGTAACTTCAACTGTCCCCCAGGGGTCCCGGGTTCGAATCCCAGCCGAGGCTAAGTATTTTTTGGATCCAGACACATACATCTACTCACTTAATTTTTCATCCAAATTTGATGAAATTTTCTAGGATTGTCTTCTAGGTTGATTCTGGATTGGTGTTTTGAGATTAACTAGGTACTATGCATCGGATCATCTATATACCTAATCGGGTTATGGATACGAGGAAGCTATGTGCCACTCCCACTTGGAGGACTTTTTTTTATCCTGGACTAGACAGCCCTGCTAGGCACCCACCACCATGAGGGTAGAAGATGGCGAGGAAACGGCCTGTACCTGCCTACGTTGGGGTTTGGTCGGGAAATGAAAGTTAATGTTCACCCGCCTCTCGCCCGAACCGAAAAATAAGAGGTACGAAAACCCTCTAATTCTGTGTTATAAGATAGGAGGATTGTTTTTGAAATAACCGTGAAAGAGCATTAAAAAATGTATACCATGTGCATATCATGGAGCTACGTTGGAATATGATGGCATACTGGGGCTGGAAGTAAAAATGGATTTTGTGCTGCACATCGTTTCGTCTTGGCAAACTTATATTACCTACCTAGCGAGCTCAAGTAGGTGGCGACGAATGACTCGGAGACTTACAATAGACAACCTTAACCCCTTAACTTAGGGGGTTAAGGATCAAAGTCCAGACCATTATTAATAAATTTATGTACAACGACAAAAATAGCAAACAAGGTGATTCATTCATTCAGATTGTGTAGCAATTATAATTATATACCTACCACAGGTATTGTTCAAAATCTTTTTTATTATTAGAGCACAAAATTGAGATTGAAACCATTTCAGCATTTCTAACTGATTTTTTGATAAAACATGGGGTATATTGGGAAACACTTCTTCCACCATCTTCAATCACAACAATTTTACTTACAAGTTGCTGTTCAAATTAGGTACTAAATTCAAACTACTAATTTATTGATTCAATTTAAATTGTGGACAAATTTGCAGTATCAAAGTGCTTTTTCCCCGACCTATCGTCTAAAAATTGAGGTTTTGTATTACGTTTGATTTGTATTTAATTTCTAATGAGCAGGTTAACAATAAATAATAAAGTTTTGCACTGGAAAAAAATCTTGTTCAAAAATATAAATCCCATAACTTGGAAAAAGATAGATTGAAATCCCACTTATCTGAAAAAAGACGGACACATACCTGGCATACTTGATTTTAACGGACACAATGGGGGGTGCGCCTTGATTTTTTTTTTTTTAGATTTCTAATCGAAAGTAGACTACAACCTGAGAATTTTGGAACCACCCGCGACCATCTAGCGTGAGTAGATCTGTTTCTATGATTTTTCAAATTTTCGACCGTTTATGACGTCACGCGCCCCTCTCGCCTGGGCGGGACCCCCCAGCCCACTGTGACGTCATAAACGGTCGAAACTTTAACAATTCATAGGAAAAGATTTACACACGCTAGAAGGTCGAGGTTGGTACCAAAATTCTCAGAATGAGGTCTACCTTAGATTAAAAATAACAATTAACCGTTTTTCCTACCCAGGCGCACGCCCTATTAAATTATAAAAATCTAATAATTGAACACTAACGATGTCGGACTGATCACTAGAGATGTCGGAATGATCTTGAACGAAGAAAGTTACAGTTTGCTGTAAGTACTCAATAGTCCAATCTATTTAACTGTTTTCTCCCTCCCTCAACATCTCAAATAATTTTTCATAAGTCCAAATCCATTATCACCGCTCTTCCCTCACGAGAAGGTATCTTTTTGTTATCTTGTAAACATCACACTCAAAATTCTGAAAAGTGAGTAAGGAACAACTTCAATCTGACCTGAAACTCACTTTTTACAGCAAAGTCTCTAAAAACATGTACTATGATTACCCTTTCCGTGGTTCCCAGGTCTTTTTTCAAAGGAATTAAACTCGAATATGTCCAAACAACACTTTTAACGTCCAAAGGTTGCTCTTAATACTTTAATCTTACCTGGGAACGTACGTATTGGGATGGTTATATGGCTATCAATATTGAGCTGAGTTCTAGTCATTATTCTTTGGTATTTTTTTAACTGCTTCTATCCATCACATTAACTTCAAAAACATATCAGAATGTTGCGATAATCCTCAGGTATGCCATCCCTTTGGTTTTGTAAAGCTAGGATGACTCATGGCATTGTTATTAAGGATTTGGTGCGGAAGGGTCGCGCTGTCTTGTAAGAAACACATTGAGGGAGAATCGGACCGTACCTCCTATTACGTATTTCCCTTTCACTTCATTTACGGACCGTACTTCCCTTTCACTTCATTTACGGACCGTACCTCCCTTTCACCAGACGACCAGAGTTGGACAAAGGCGTTTCCTCTCTGCTTTCTTGCTACCTCTATGCCCACCACCCTGCTTTCAACCAAGAGCTTCTAATTTCTCTTTGAATGAAACAAATTTCGTCAACGATTGGTAATAGAAATTTTTCTATTGGAAAAAATGAAAGAATGGAGATTTTTTTTCTCGTCATTCCTGCTTAAATTATGACTATTTAGGAAGGTTAGATACTAGCAATATGGTGCAATTACATCAGTAGTGCCTAATTATCTATCAAACGCCATGGTCTCTAAATTAATTAAATAAGAGTTCTCTGCCTTTGGTGAAATTTGATTAGGCACATGAATAATTTAGATGACATGCATATCTACCTATCTTTCTACTTGAAAGTAAAACTCTGTTGTGTATGTATACTGAAACAGTATTGTTATGGGGGATCTAGACAATGGAGTTAATTAACGAAAATAATCTGTTAGACAATATATTCTACCCCAAGGACAAGGGATGATGAATAGAGACAAGTTGAATAAGGACAAGACAGATGTATTTATTACCTATGTATTTGAGCAATGAGGCTTCTATCTAAGTACGTAGGGGTATGGGGTATCACTAGATATTACCTATTGGTGCTTCGGATCTGATTCACGAAGGTTGGGGAAATGATTTTACATGAAAGTGTATACTTACTGGATAACTGTCTAGAATAAGACTGGGGAACAATCTCTGAGTCGTGATTAGATGGAAAGAAAGTAACTGTTCCATCACGAGAGCTGT
Source organism: Apolygus lucorum (assembly GCA_009739505.2). Classification (NCBI taxonomy): domain Eukaryota; kingdom Metazoa; phylum Arthropoda; class Insecta; order Hemiptera; family Miridae; genus Apolygus; species Apolygus lucorum. Next base: position 62,984,975 of record CM019179.2, read on the forward strand.
GTTGCATCAGAGCAACTGTTGCTCTGTCACAATCCTAATTAGAACAGTTTCAGTTATCAACCTTTAGAATTAAGTTACTTAGTAGTTACTGATTTGATTAAAAAAACAAAACAAAAACATTCTGAACTGGAGAGAGGATAGGCAAATAAGTAAAGAAAGCATAGAATCACAATTTCAGTAAAACAACATTACTGAATGGTACGTCCTGTTTCCCTCCACTACTACATGAATTTTACCTTCATTACAGGTCGTGCGATCGAGGGAGAGCACAATATTTATGACCAAAGAACTGAACCCGAGTGAGCTGTGTGTTGAAAGCCGGATCGAAGCTCTTCGCATCTCAGCCATGAGGAAGAATCAACAAGCAGCAGCGATGACTCTTTTTACCAGGTAGGCTATGTAGTGTGCAAAAACATTGAAATTTTTAACAAATGAGTCAGCTTGGGCCTGTAACTGCAAAATAACGTTAACTGAAAAAGACAAATCTCGGATCAAATGCCATCTTTTTCATTCCTTCTAGGAGGAATAGCGATTAGAGTTTCAGTCACTCAGTGTGCTCCCTTTTAAAGAGGCTCTACACTATCAGTATTTGATCTAAAGCTAGACTAAATCGATTGAATCAACTTTGATTGACCGTTTAGGAAACTGTTTGACGCGTGAAGCAACGATTGATGAAAAGTTTGTGTGACTCCAACGGTCGTAGCGCTCAACTGAACACCTAGGGAAATTTCAGTCAAGCATTGCTTCAGTCAATCCACCAACATCCCATTCTCAAAAAGTTCCGGCAGTCCTTCAGTTCCGAATCGCGCAGTAAGTTGTGCTCTTCTAAGACCAACGTCATTGTCTTCGTTACCAGAGATGGGCGTCAATCGATTAACGATTACTTTTACTAATACAATTACTATTAAAAAATGGGTTTCCGTGAAAGTATTCGAATAATTTAAGTGATCGAATATATTTGTATTCGCGTGTGGCGATTACTTTTTGCATTGAATGCAATGGGGAATTTGCCTCACATTTTTTTTTTTTTCGAATGAGGGTTTATTTTTATGGAATAAAACCATAGTGAGCTGCTCGAAAACGCATCCAAAAAATTTAGAGAATTTAAGGAAGATGGAAATTTTAAATGTGGTGGCAATGTGTAAGAGGCAGCCATGTTTGAAACGTAACGGATATTCTACCAATCTGACTTCAAAGGAGGTTCTGTGGCGCTTACCACAGAAGTGGAACATACACGAACTTTTAGCTTACAAGTAGTGCGCACAAGAGTGCGCCGCAAACTGGCAGGAAGAACCCAGACACAAAAGTGACCAAAAGAAACAATATTACTCACTTTTTTACAATACGATTCTACCTACTAGTTTATCAAGCATTATTAGTCTTCATCTTCTCTTATTTAGTTTCAAGATTTGAATCACATTATTCGAGTAGCCATTTCACTGGATCGTTTTGTGTGGCGGTGCTAGAACTCTGTCTGTTGTCGGAGTTGTTTTCGCGTCGTTTTTTTTTTGTATGACGTCAACAATATTCCTCGATTTTCGCGGTGTTTTGTAACAGAGGCTTCACTTGTTTAGGCATTTTCTCCTACGGTAATTTTTTCCCCTTGGTTATTCCTAGTGTTAAACGTTATTCTAGGGCCCTATTATAGGATTTGACTTGAAATTCCAGAATCTAAAATTGAGGCAAATTCCCCATTATTGTAATTATAATATTGTGAATAAGTTTGACGATTAAAAACGTGCGTGCCGTTAATTTCTTTTTTTTTTAATCAAATAATGGGTATATTTTTCGTAACAATAGGTGTTGTTGCTGTAACTATCGAAGGGAAAGGGGATTTTGGGGGGGTCCATTAATTTTCTTCCAACGGAGGAAAGGCCGCACCATCTTTCAATTCGAGTGGCCGCACTCTTCTTGCACCTCGTATCCGACATCGCTCGAATTATGGCGAATTGGATTTTCGTTTTCATCCACCCAACCACTTTCGAATACGGCGTCTTCCACTTCATCTCCAGTACGTGGGATGCCCGTCTCATGAATGTCAAGAATTCCTTCTCCATGGCCCTGTTGTGGACGGATAACTCTGTCACTCTTACAGGGCGGGAGTCTCGGAAAGGGACGTCACCTAGCTGCTGACGAGGAAGGAATGGAAAGAAATGCGAAGAGGTCGCTGATCACAACATCTCTTCCCCCCCACCCGTTAGGAAATCTCAGGTACTCCATTACCTAGTCAGGGAGGTGAGGGCAGCTTTGGCCGGCGTTTTCCAACCCAGTGAGAACGCGCTAATTTTGACTGGCTTCTGAGTTTTTGTTATTGTTCCTTATTCCCAGGGCGGGGGATCTGCTGACCTCAATGTTTGTCCGAATAGGCGGTGGCTCGACTCGTGTCTTGGGAGGGAGTTGTTTTTGATGACCTAATCTTAATGAATTATTGTTTCTCTGAGAAATGCTTAGGAGACCATTCGGGCCCCTATACGACTGCGCCATGTTGTTGAATAATCAAAAATTAACTTCCCTCGACCGGTGATCAATCTCCTATCGTCCGACTAAACTATATTATACTTCTGAGTCGGAGCTCGTTACCACTGAGCAAAGGAAGCGAATGGATAGAAATGCGAAGTGGTCGCCGATCACAACAGCCCCATCGCACGAGCAAACCAGTGGTGTGATTGACCCCCGGCAGTCTTCGCATGGGCAGCTATTCGAGCGGTCGTTTCCCAGTCTTGGGAGAGGTAGGAGGCAGCGTCAGCATTCACTATGCGGTTATCAAAAAACCCTGGTCTCCCACTCTCCCAGACCCCGTTAACCATAATGTCTCCTACCAGGGCTGGTTGGCTACTGCTTGCCTCTCGCATGATCGGTTCAGTCTCTGCCCCTCCCCAGGCAAGGTTGGCTATTCCTGCAACCACATCCCTCAAATCACGTGTCCTCTTTTCACCATTCCACCTTTTTTGCAACTGAGTGCGTGGGAGACTTCAAACGCTGCTCCACAGCCGCCGCAGCACATAGGGAGAGCTTGAGGGATGTGGGCATATCGTAGGGCGAATTTGGATTGATTTTATCGAGCTGATTTGGCTGCAGTTCTTGAATGATATCGGTACTCCTTTGGCTGTGACGTTTTTCTCGCTCTGTCCTCTCTTCTCTCTGAATTGCCGCAACTTCATTGTAGTGCTCATTGAAATTTAGTAGATTTCCTGAGCAAATTGGATTGCAGAGAAGTTGACAAGATCTCTGAGAGGTTTGGAATGCTTGGGTAGATTCTGTGGGATTTGATATTCCTAACCCTCCTATAGGTCTACCACAGAAACTTTGCATCCGTGTGGCGGATCCGCAAACTAAAACGATCGAGTCAACCTTCCATGGTGAAACCTTGACAGGGAAATTGGAGCCGTGAGAAATTTGATGTTCGTGTAGTGCCAGGGAATTTCAATTTCGGAAATGCTCTAACTTCAATCTGCAGTAGGAGGGGAATCATGTCACTTTTATGGGGAGAAATTCGCGAAAAATTATTGTACGCGCGGGAATTTGCTTGATGATAAGAGATAAGTAGTTCTATGTTCTCCAGAAGAATGCGCCAAAGGGATGCAAAGTTTCTGTGGCAGACCTGTAGTCGCGCTGGTAATGTTAGGAGGCGCTGGGCTCATGAGGTTGTTTTCCACCTCTCTCGACCTATTATGGCAGGCATCAAACGCAGACGAATTGCCTTCCAAAGCGGATCATGTTCATCAGTGCACCCTTCAACAACCCTTTGAGTGAAAGCCCACTCAAATTGCAATGATTTTGAGAAGGCCGCATCAGCATGGTTTTCTAAGTAAAATATCAACCCTGACAAACCTTCTTAGCCTGCAGCAACACATTTTAAACTGCATTTGAATTGGGTACCCAAGTCGACTGTGTTCACACAGATTTTTCTAAATGTTTTGACTAGGTCCCACATTCTCTTTTGATAAGTAAAATGAAGGCTTTTGGATTTTTTTGGCCCTTTACTTCTGTGGTTCTCGAGTTATTTATCTGATCGCTCACAGATAGTTAAACTAAAATCTGTTTATTCGTACCCTTTTCTGTCAACTCCTGGTGTTCCGCAAGGTTCTCATGTGGGTCCTTTTTGCTTCCTCAATTTTGTCAATGACATCTCAGTTTTCCCAGTCAATGTTAACTTTTCACTCTTTGCGGATGACCTGAAGGTCTATTCTATGGTAGATTCCCACAATATTCAATGATGAATGAAGTTTTTTATTGAACAAAACCAATATTGGTATATCAATTGTCAGATTTCGGTAGGAACAATAGGTAAATTTAAGTATTTATACAACAAGATGTGAACAGGATAACAGGTAAATAGGTAGGTACATTAAACAATTTTCGAGTGACTACGAGAATAAAAACTGAAAAGTAACAAATTTCAAATTCAACAATAATAAATATTAAAAAATTAACACTCATATAAAATATATTACTCTACAAACACAGTAAATTAAAAATGCACCTACGTACCCTAATCCTAACATCACAATACAGTTACCCTATTATCACAGAAAAATATCACTACCATAACTAACCTAGTATAATAAAATTAAGCATGATTTGAACAGAGTACTTTTATAAAACTTCCTCCGTCAGATGCACGTCATAAATATTAAGTAGAACATATAATTTAAAATTTTGTAATGTTGTCAAAGTATTCATCTAGGTCATACGGGGCCATGCTCAAAAGAATACCCTTACAGGCAGCTTTAAAAATACTCAAATTTCCCGAATTTTGAATCTTATAAGGGAGTTTATTAAACAATATTGGCCCCCACCAACCAATAGAGTTTCTTGATGCATTCAGCCTACATGCAGGTAGCGACAGCATACGTGCATTTCGTGTATCGTAATTATGAGAAGGTATTGGGAATTCGGAGCGGTTTTTATACACGTACACCAGACAACTTAAAATGTATTGGCCTGGCAGTGTCAAAATGTTTAAGTCGATGAACTTTGCTCGGCAGTCGGCCCTGTAATTTAGACGGGTTACAGCTCGAATCGCTCTACGCTGGCATCCAAAAATAATCTTGGCCGACGGGGCATGGCCCCAGCATAGAATGCAGTAACTCATACGGCTGTGGAAGACGGCATGATAAGCTGCAATTACAAAACAAATCAAATTACCATTAGGCGAGCATTTCGTTAATTTTTATTTTTGCGTTCTTCTACATTTTGTTTTTTATATATATAAGTTCTAGTTTTAGTATAAAATTATTACTTTGATTCCATGTGAGTCGTAAATTATCTATACATTTAAATACTATGTAACTGGGCGTTTAGCCCGTGTATACAAAATAAACAAATCTATACAGGAAAAGAATTAATTTTTGTGGAATAATTTGCAGCGTTTCTTAAATGCAACTTAAACTTAAACATTGCAATATAAAATATGCCTCTACATTTGGGAATAACAGTACGATTGATAATCCTTCCCGATCTATACTTCTATCACTTATAGGGAAGTTTTGCTGATTGTGCATACGCTTCTATCAGTCCGTTTGCAATGAAACATATAAGGAAAAATAATAATAAGGACTAACCTACTCTATTTCTGATAGTTTTGCCTGGAATCAGTTGGTTCTTTCGACAGCCCTACAGACAGACACGGAACCAATATTGTTCAGAAATCTTTGTAACCCAAGTGTGAGAATGTTGGTTTTGGAGGATCCGAATTTATTCGAACTGATGCACGGAAGCTTCCCTGTTTTTGATAGAGAGAAAGCAATTGAGAAGAAACACTGATACAAGATAGCAGGATCTCACGACACCCGATCGGGTCGACATTATGAATAAGAAGGGTCTAAGCTGTTTTTACCCCACGGTTTCATTATTTTGACGCCCTACGCCCCATCGCATTATGATGATGACGCCATTACCCAGCATGTCGATGGAAACCATTCCGCAAAAGAATAAGGGGCCACCCAACTTTTTACTATGGGATTTCCATCCTGTGGTGGGTTTAAGGAAGGAGGGCTTTACTGCCAGTTTTTTCAACCCCCGTCCGCCTCTTTTCCTCATTTTCTAGGTATCAACAAGTCTGGTGATGCAGAGCACTTGTGGGAACGACCCAATAAACCTTGGGAGCCCTAAGGTCCCCCTCGATTCGCCCTATGGTTCATGGCATCTTTATGGGCTCTCCAGCCATAGCCAGATTCTGCTGGAGCAGAGGGTTTCCTCCAGGCCCCCATCGTCAGTTGTGGACAATATGTTATGATAGAACTATTACCTACTCACTTACTGGCCCAACGCACGTTCATACTTATCCAATTATTAAGTAGGAGCAATACTTCCAAAATGTAGGGAACCGTTTCGAAATTTACTAGCTGAAAATGTCATCCAAATTAGACTACGGTAATAGTTTTAAGCCATTTTGACCAGCAAAAATTGCAATTCACAACTTTCATGGAGCAACTAAAATTGCTCAATTTTTGCATTTAAACACAAAACAATGGCGAAGCTGTGATCTTCGCAGAAGAATGATCTATACAGGTGTTGTGTTTGCGTGTCGGCGAGTGAAGGAGCTGACCTTCTCGCTGCGGCGTTTGTTTCTTTAACTCCTACTCAACGAAGAGAGTGTTCCCTAGCCTAATTTGCAGTGCTGTCGCATCGGCGGTTCATAACCACACCGAGGTGCTAAGCACTGTGGAGGCAGCTAGCCCGTCAGCCTCGGCGGTTCATAACCACACCGACGGGAAGACGGGATATTTACCTATTGAGCCTAGTACTTCGAGGAGATCCTTATTCGAGGAGAAGGTTTGAGAGCAAAATGACGAAGGCGATAGACTTGACTAGATTGGCATGAGGAAGCATCCCTGAGTGAGCTTATATACTCATTTCGTTAGCTCGGGAGAGAGAGAGGTGGAAGGGTGACGTCATGTCGGCGTATACCCCGTACCTCGTCTCTCCCTGGTGGGTGGTGACTCACTCAGGGATCCTTCCGGTAGCTTCTTTATTTAAGAACTAATACTTGATGAAATGTGGGTCATTACAACAGGAAAATAATAAGCCTTTGTGAAATAATTTACAGCTTTTTTTACCTACCATCTTTAGGTTAACCTACTACCTACCTACTATTTCACATGTATTAAGGCATTGGTCTCGTGATTAGTCGTTGGAAATTGGTTGGTTTTACCACCAATAGGGCCCCCTCTTCCATTCCCCCTGAACGTAATAAATTTTCTCTACAGAAAAATAACCTACTACCGACGTACTACATAATTACCTACTACACAACCTACCCTCACTTCTTCACAATCAAGTTTATTTAGAAGGAATAAACGCTTCACTCTCGATTCGAAGAAAAAAATTTGAACGGAGATTAGACCTGTTTGGTGACTCACACTGTTTTATCGAAGGAAAACACTTACGTTCTCGTAGGGAGCGAAAGGATTGTCCTATAGAGCTCCGCGTGGTCTCTAAAAATTCAATATTATCTTATATTGGTGGAAAAACGGTACCTTCATTTCGAAAGTTTTCGAGCTAGGGCAATTTTGAAAATGTCAACTCTTAATTTTCACACCTCAGAACTGACATCAACCAAAAGCTTCGCAGCACAACTAAACCCCAAATGGAGCCTATATGCAAAATTTGAACCAAATCGGCCCAGGGTTGGTAAGGAAAGTGCCGCGTACGGAGGACGGACGCAAAATTGTTATTCGATTTTCGGATTCTACGCACCTTGAAACGTTAACCAACAAATTTTGAAGGGGGGTTAACATTTTCTTGGTCGATTCCAAAAGTTCATTATTGAAGACAATAAACCAAAATTTGAGTTATATTACTAACAGTTATATATTTCTTTACAAAGTAGTACTAATTACTATAGGTAAGTATTATTGTACAGGGTGTTAGGTTTTAGGATCGTTTCTGCTACTAATTTCCAACTACTCTTGTCTTAAAATAGTTTTTTATTCCATTACAAATCCAAATTTTTACACTTGAGGATTTTTTCGTGTTTTTGATTTTATGTCACTTGGGTGGTCATAAATTATTAATTTACAAGATAAACTTAAATATGAGGATACCGTTGGAAAGAGCGTTGAATTGTTTTTCATTTTGTTCCATTAAATGTTCATCTAACCGACATCAAACATGCTATTTTAAAGCCTGAACTTGAATTTCTGTATATTTCCTGGCTTGTTAACTATTTTTAATAGTGATTTGCTACTACCTCTTTTCCCCAACTGAAAAATTGATGAGCTCTACAGTGAAACACTATCTACGCTTTATTTGCTTCTCTAACTATTTACACTTTGTCAAAAGACGGTCAAAGACTTTGTCAAAAGACTTTTTCTCAAATTAGAGATTTTGTCAAAAGACGGTCAGACTTTGTCAAAAGACTTGAAACTCAACTTTGTCCTAAGCTAGCGCTCAGCCTGAGTTTCAAGTCTTTTGACAAAATCTCTAATTTGAGAAAAAGTCTTTTGACAAAGTCTTTGACCGTCTTTTGACAAAGTTTTAAACTCTTCGGAAATAGCTTCTTAGCTAAATTGACAAAGTCTTGATAAAGTCTGACCGTCTTTTGACAAAATCTCAATTTGAGAAAAAGTCTTTTGACAAAGTCTTTGACCGTCTTTTGACGAAGTTTTAAACTCTTCGGAAATAGCTTCTTAGCTAAATTGACAAAGTCTGACCGTATTTTGACAAAATCTCTAATTTGAGAAAAAGTCTTTTGACAAAGTCTTTGACCGTCTTTTGACAAAGTTTTAAACTCTTCGGAAATAGCTTCTTAGCTAAATTGACAAAGTCTTGACAAAGTCTAACCGTCTTTTGACAAAATCTCTAATTTGAGAAAAAGTCTTTTGACAAAGTCTTTGACCGTCTTTTGACAAAGTTTTAAACTCTTCGGAAATAGCTTCTTAGCTAAATTGACAAAGTCTTGACAAAGTCTAACCGTCTTTTGACAAAATCTCTAATTTGAGAAAAAGTCTTTTGACAAAGTCTTTGACCGTCTTTTGACAAAGTTTTAAACTCTTCGGAAATAGCTTCTTAGCTAAATTGACAAAGTCTTGATAAAGTCTGACCGTCTTTTGACAAAATCTCAATTTGAGAAAAAGTCTTTTGACAAAGTCTTTGACCGTCTTTTGACGAAGTTTTAAACTCTTCGGAAATAGCTTCTTAGCTAAATTGACAAAGTCTGACCGTATTTTGACAAAATCTCTAATTTGAGAAAAAGTCTTTTGACAAAGTCTTTGACCGTCTTTTGACAAAGTTTTAAACTCTTCGGAAATAGCTTCTTAGCTAAATTGACAAAGTCTTGATAAAGTCTGACCGTCTTTTGACAAAATCTCAATTTGAGAAAAAGTCTTTTGACAAAGTCTTTGACCGTCTTTTGACAAATGTCTTATAAAGCAAATTCGCTTTAAATCCAAATCGTTCCAACGCTTCTTCGCGTTGCTGATGAGTCACCGAGATGACGAAAACGGTTTACCAAAATCCCATCATCACTGAAACAAATATTTGACTGCCCCTTCTGCATCAAGATGCTTTTGGGTTGAGTCGCAAAGTTTCAAATTCCCATTTCCAATGGATAGTTAAGTTTGGTACTTCGTTTCGATCTTTCGGATCTCTTCAGCTAAGCGTGTGCTAACTAGCCTTTTCAGGCTGAGCGCTAGCTTAGGACAAAGTTGAGTTTCAAGTCTTTTGACAAAGTCTTGACAAAGTCTTTTGACAAAATCTCTAATTTGAGAAAAAGTCTTTTGACAAAGTCTTTGACCGTCTTTTGAAAAATGTCTTATAAAGCAAATTTACACTTTAGTTAGACCAATTTTTGACAGAGAAATTCGTGTTTTTGAACGTGAAAAACATGATAGTTTTAAAACGGAATCATCGTTCTGGGAAGAGACTCCGTCGTTGAACTCATCCAACCAACAACAATTAAAAGTTGTTAAACAAGCAGGAAATTGATAAAAATTCAAGTTCAGACTAAAAAACGCTGCAAATTATTACACAACGGTTTAGTATTTTTCTATATAGATCACTCGTCTGCAAAGAACACGGCTTTGCCATTGTTACCACCAACCAACTTGAAGAAAAACATCGATTGCATTTCGGTCAGCCAACATTTGAACGGAGATTAGGCCTCTTTTGCGATTCACACTCGTGTTTCTGATTTATCATACGTCCAGAACAGTTTGTTCTACAGGGCTTCACGTGGTATCAAAAAATTTTATACTATCTTAAATTGATGGAAAAACAATACCTTCATATCAAAGTTTTTTTGATTGATCTTTCTCTGCAGTAATCAAAAGACCATCAAATTTTGGCACAATTATTGCTTTTTTCGGGTCATGAATGTATTTAATAATTAATTAATTGTAAATAAAAATATTTTCATTATGTTATTCATTATTTTTTTATTATTATTCATTATTGAAACCAAAATTTAAAAAACAATTGTGGCGCACCCCCCTTGGAGCCACAGAACATTGTCGAAGACTGAATTTTATCTTCTTCGAAGTGGTTTTTTTTATTTCAATTGAAATTTATTGTCCGTTCCGAATTTATTTTTTCGGAATGTTTTGTTTAGTTTAATGTTTGAATGGTTGCCTATCTTATAAATAATATGATCATAAACGACATGATTGTTTATTATCGCCAGATAATAAACTAGGATGTTAGAATGTAACATACTGAAAAAGACTGATAGTCGTATTATATAAACGTTAACAAGAAACCAAAATGGAACTGAAAGTCTATTTTGTGTGTATCTTTAATGTGTTTTATTAAAATATTTCTTTCAGTTATGGGACTTATCATTCTTTTAAATCCTTCAACATAAAATAGTAAGTAGGTATGGGTTCATTGGACCCCATGTTAGTTTCATTGTTCGGGTGATACATGTTAGTGACGGAGGGTTAAATCAGAAACACGAGTGTGAATCGCAAAAGAGGCCTAATCTCCGTTCAAATGTTAGCTGACCGAAATGCGATCGATGTTGTTCTTCATGTTGGTTGGTGGTAACAATGGCAAAGCGTTGTTCTTTGCAGACGAGTGATCTATATAGAAAAAATTAACCTTCGTGTAATAATTTGCAGCGTTTTTTAGCTTGATTCAAGGTTCGCCTCCCTCATGCAACCAACTTTCCGTTCGTCCGTGTTTCAAGAAAAAGTGTAGTTCTTCAAAACTGATGAACTATTCGTCAAACCGGCACACATCTTGTCATCTAGAAAAATCTCTTTTGAGTTACTTACTGCTGATTGAATTCTGTTGTGAGTACCACCGTTCTAAACTGAAGTGTAAAGAAAGTTCGAGTCATTTAAGTAAATTAAACATGGAGAAAGAAGACGTTAGGGGTTGATGGGTCGAGGGTGGAAGAAAGGAGCTATTCTTCATGACAAGGGGTGACTAGCGATATCTGCTCTGCCTACGAAGTCTGCATTCTAAATCAGAGGGGCAGCATCTTCGAGGGAGCACAAGGAAAAAACCCTGTTCACTTCTGCAACGCTCCTTTTGTGCCGCCTGAACCATAGTTTAACTTTTAAATCCCCATGTTAACGCCGTTGGTAGTGGGGTGAAATGAGGTTTTATCTGATTGGACGACCACCTGATTAGTGTGGATAGGGTGACATTACTCGATGAGGAAAACACCGAAAATTCTAGGCCGGATGTCTGAGGATGTAAAAAGGTATTGTATACTTATACAATATGTATATTATAACATGTATATTATAACTATTTTACGTACTCATAAATAAAACGCTGCAAACTATTACACAACGGTTTATTGACATTTTCATGTCTTTGCTTTGGCACATAAACTGAAAAATCGTCACGAAAACTTGCTCACGCGACCAATAAATAAAATGGACTCACTGTGTTGCGTAGAGAACAATCAACTGTTTTCTTATTTTGATGCTTGGGTACATGAACTAACAACCGTACTTCACTACCTTGTTGAGTAGTGGACACATGAAAATGTCTCAATGTGTTGCAGACTCGTATGCAAGCATTTAATGTAATATTCCTAAATTAATGTTTTTTTTAAATTCCGAGTCTACCAAGGTAGCGGAAGCTTTGTTTACTTTTCAAGGTTGAAAAAAAAAAGTTATCCATAATCAAAATATCCACTTACGTTTCAGGCCTTCGTGAATAATTTTGGTTCCGTGTCTGTCTGTCTGTCGGTCATGGAATCCTTGTAACGGGCATAAGTAATAACTATAGGAAGTTATTGACCAATTTCTATGAAATTTTAAGGGATTGTGCGGGTTGGCGAGTAGATGGTCCCCTATGAAAATCACCACCTTCGGACTGATAGAAGCGACTGCGCATGCGCAGAAGTGAATGTCCTTGTAACAGCCATAACTTGTATATTTCTCATCCGTATTTGATGAATTTCTCAGGAATTGTTCATATTGATGTGTAGATGATCCCCTTTTATAATCATGGTCTCCAAGTTGGTAGTAGCCTCTGCGCATGCACTAACGTAAAATCCTTGTAACCAGGGGCGTGGCGTCCATAAGGCCACTTTGGGTCTAGCCCCGGCAAAATTTCTCTCACTGTAACCTAGATTTTTTACCCCAAAGTTGGAAAAACTCCCTTCAAAAAGTGTTCTCCACAAAGTAGAAAAAAATCCCTAGCAGAAAGTTTTTTCCTCAAAACTCACTCATGATCCATGGAAGCATGGAGCTTTTACAAGTAAAAAATAATTCTACACTGACATGCAGTTATTATGTCAAATTTCCATGGTAAAACCCTAGGCCATGGAGCTAGCTTCCATGCCTACTACTAGGTCCATGCCCAACGCTGTCTCCATGGCCTGCTACGAGAGAGAAGATGTAAGATGGAATCGATAGGTATCCAACAATCAATTTGTATCAAACAATCGATTCTCCACTCCCGAATTCCCAAGATCTAGGGCTAGACCCTACTAGACCCTGGCGTCGTCATGCCAACGTGTTGTTTATTTTTAGTTTTTCCCCGTCCGCACATGCACAGTAGTGTTATTTTAGTTTATCCCCTCCCTTTCTCGGCCCCTGCCCTGGAAGACAAAATCGATTGTTTATTCTTTCTGATGATGACTTGTTTTGATTCAACTAGATGGATGGATACTCTGTTCAGGTTGCCATGAAAGTTCATTGTATAACAATGGACTCATCATAGGATGTAAACGCATGGAGTACTTCTGATATCAGTTATAGATGGGTTAAAAATTGAATGGATACTCCCCACTTTTACAGATTTTCACAGTATGTTGCCCAGACTGCACGATTAGGTGTTTAGTGTGTTTACACAGTACCTGATCTGATAAACAGGAGGGTGGTTACATCTTGACATGATACAATTTTGCTGATTGACAGCAAAATTATGACTTTTGGAGTGTTATCATTGTTGTGGATGGCGTTTGCTACACAGAGATTTTATCACATAGGTATGAAAGTAAGTTAAAACTATTGTAAGTTGAAACGAAGTTTTAAAATATTGTTGAAGTTGTTATCTTCAGGGGTTTTTCTCCGAAATGACTAGTCTCTCTGGAGCTCTTTACTGTGTTCCCTAAAGTGTCTTGAAACAATGACAGTTTACGTTCCTGGTCCTCTCATCATTTTCGGTTTTCCATTCCATTTTCCCTGCATTTCAAGTCGTCTTGGTGTTTGTTGTAATACGATCTGATGGAGTTGACCACTGATTAGACTTACCTACCTACTTATCGTATTTTTTCGTTTCTGTTCAACATTTCGGTAGGGGGAAATACAATAGGCAGCCTGGTGCTCTTCAGTTCCACAACTTTTCATATATAAATGCTACGTAGGCGTTGCAAAAGACAATTAAAAGTCATCAAAGGGAATATGACCCTCGAAAAGCCTTATAGACATTTCGACTAATATGTAGAATTTGTTAAGACACTTTATTTTATGGTCTCGTCTTTATGATTAAGAAATTATGTGCTTTTCGTTAAAAAAAAATTGAATATTTAATGTTTTAGTAACAAATTAACATTTTTATCTTTTCGAGTCCCAGAAATGATTTTTTTTTCTATCATTAACTGGAATGAAGTTGAGATGTGATGTTTCCCCACTGGGTCCTCTGTTTGACGCAAAAGTATGTAGGTATGTGTAATCCTAGGATCAAGTTCATGTATTTTCTGGTTTGGTGCCCCACCACTTTCAGAGGTCACCCAACGCCCCTGCTTGTAACCGCCGTAACGTCCACATTTCTCATCCAATTTCGATAACGTTTTCAGAGGAATAACTGTAAGGATTGGAATGTTGATGGTCCCTTATGAAAATCATTGCCCCCGAACTGACATCAGCCAGTGCGCCTAAAGAGGCCTAATCTCCATTCAAAGTTTAGCTGACCAAAATGCGATCGCTGTTCGTTTCTTCGAGTTTTAGGTCAGTTTTGCGTCCTTGTCAACCAGTAAGGTAAAAAAGACAAAATTCATGGTAGTGAGCCGCGCCGAACAGCAAACAGCTTGCTTGTCTGTTGGTATGGAACCCATTGAAAGAGTGACAGTATTTAAATACCTTGGATGTCGTTTGCACGAGAACACCGAGGTGGACACTGAGATCAAAACGAGTGACAAACATCTCAGTATACCAGCTCGTTTGCGCTTCCTTCAATGTTATGTATGGTCGGTTTTTTTGAACGGGGTTGAAGCATGGACATTGAAGGCTTCCCATTTGAACCGAATCGAGGCTTTTGAAATGTGGTGTTACCGGCGAATGCAGCGTATTTCATGGGTTAGTAGGATGACCAACGAAAAATTGATGAATACCGATCGAAAACTTCTAGTTAGAGGGAGAAAGGTTTCATACGTTGGTCACCTACTCCGTGGTGAGAAATACTCATTGCTGCAGCTGGTGTTTAAAGGAAAGATCGAGGGAAAGAGAAGTATTGGGCGACGGAAGACCTCGTGGTACAGCAACATTTTACAATGGACAGGACTCAAGTATCACGATTTGAAAAATAAAGCATTGAATAGAGATGAATTCCGACAAATTGTCGCTAACCTCTGACTTCAGAGAAAGCACTAAAAGAAGAAGCAACCAGTAATCAAATTTCCTGATGGAGGCACCAACAAATCCCTGTTTCATCGAACTGAGTGTGAAGCGTTTATTTCATTAAAATAAACTCAATTGTGAGGTAAGTATGTGATGGGTAGGTAATGTCTATGGTTGGTAGTTTGTGACAATGGCAAAGACGTGTTTTTTTTTTTTACAGACGAGTGAACTAGATAGAAAAAACGTCTGCCAAGTGGGTGTGGCACATAGCTTCCTCGTATCCATAACACGATTGTATAGATGATCCGATGCATAGTAGTTAATCTCAAAACATCAAAACAAGTTAATCTGTAACATCCCTGAAAATATCATTGAAATCGGATGGAAAATGTAGAAATTATGGCCGTTACAAGGAAATTCACGTTTGCGCATGCGCAGTGGCTCCTATCAGCCCGAAGGTGATGATTTTCATAGGGGATCATCTAATCACTAATCTGTAACATCCCTGAAAATGTCATTGAAATCGGATGGAAAATGTAGAAGTTATGGCCGTTACAAGGAATTCACGTTTGCGCATGCGCAGTCGCTTCTATCAGTCCGGGGATGATGATTTTCATAGGGGACCGTCTACACACCAACCCGCACAATCCCTGAAAATTTCATAGAAATCGAACAATAACTTCGTATAGTTATGCGCGTTACAAGGAATTCATGACAGACAGACACACAGACACGGAACCAAAATTGTTCAGAAAGGTCTAAAACGCAAAACGCGAGTGAAAATTTTGATTTTGGAGAAATTTTTTTTTCGTCCTTGAAAAGTGAAAACAAAGCTTCCGCTACCTTGGTAGACTCGGAAGCAATAATTAAACTTTTTTTAATAATTTGCAGCGTTTTTACGTTTGCAATCCAGGGACGATGAATTAATTTACACGCCAACCCCTAAATTTTGCCTGTTATCAAGATTTGCGTACAGACAGACACGAAATTAAAATTGTTCTAGAAGGTGAAATTTTGATTTTGGAGGATTTTTTCTCATCTTTGGAGAGTAAAAACAATGCTTCCTTTACCTTGGTAGACTCAGAAGGAAAACCCGTAATTACTGCGCGTTGGCAATGTTCGATTTACAAATTGACAGGGCCACCAACGGGTAACTTGTAAAGTGGTATAACAACTTATCACAAACAGCCTCGAACCTTTGATTTTGATGAAATGAATTGAATTGACGGCAACATGGACGCTCTGCCGATCTCTTCGTCCAGCTAATGTGCATTTCATGTCCGCTTAGGGGAGCAGAAGGAGAGGGGTTAAAGATTTAATTGAGCCTCTCCGAGTCCATTAGTGGTCTCCCGAAGCTAATGAATCACGGAATGATGTGTGATCAAGCCAGCTTAGCCATCCACAGTTTTGTTTCTTCAAACGATCCAATTACCCCGGTGAACAAACACCACCCCAAATGCACCGAGTGGGGCAGGGCAGCATGATTATGCAAATTCATCGAAGTTATGGGTGGTTCGAGGCGCTATCAATTCTTCTCATTTATAACTCCCGGCTGGTAAACGAAATTGTGAGAAAACAGCTGGATCGATCCTCGTGATGAGTGGTGTGAATTGAGAATTGAATCGTAGGGCAATTTAATTGTTTTCATTACTATGTACCATCTTTAGGTCGGCTAATAACATATTAGAAGATAGTATTCTTCCAAATGATTGGATGAACATTGATTCATCAAAACATTGATCCAAATAGGCATCATCACTACGTTGCAGCCCATGTGGTTTTGGGCTGATTCAGAACGAAAACCAAAATCGATGAAAATAGCCGGGATAGTGATGAAGTGGGCGTCGGCCCGCCGGGAAGGTAAATTTGATCAAAATTCGTACCACAAACAAAATATAGGTAGGTATTTGAGGAAGCGGACGAACTGTGGTTATAACCCTATAATGTAGATATATTGTATCTCAATGCACCAAATGATCGGGGTTTTTAAATTAAAATAAACTGTACAATGAAAATCCATATTTTTTATCAAAATTTGGAAATGGATACTCAAATTGCAATATCATAAAATAAATAATTAATACGTCGATGGCTTGTTAAATACCTACGTACCTCTCACAAAATATAGTGGGTACGCCATGTAAAAAAACAAGTGGGTGTGGCACATAGCTTCCTCGTATCCATAACCCGATTATATAGATGATCAGATGCATAGTTGTTAATCTCAAAACACCAATCTCTAAGTACCTTCCACTACCCTCATGGGGGACCATCTACACGCTAATCTGGACAATCCTAGAAAATTTCATCAAATTTGGATGCAAAATTAAGTGAGTAGATATATGTGATTGGATCAAAAAAATACTTAGCCTCGGCTGGGATTCGAACCCGCGACCCCTGGGGGACGGTAGAAGTTATGGCTGTTACAAGTAATTCACGTTTGCGCATGCGCAGTCGCTTTTATCAGTCCGGGGATGATGATTTTCATAGGGGACTATCTACAACCTAATCCACATAATCCCTGAAAATTTCATTGAAATCGGAAGGAAAATGTGGAAGTTATGGCCGTTACAAGGAAATTCACGTTTGCGCATGCGCAGGGGCTACTATCAGTCCGAAGGTGATGATTTTCATAGGGGACCGTCTGAATACTAGTTTGTAACATCCCCGAAAATTTCATTGAAATCGGATGGAAAATGTAGAAGTTATGGCCGTTACAAGGAATTCACGTTTGCGCATGCGCAGTCGCTTTTATCACTCCGGGGATGATGATTTTCATAGGGGACCGTCTACACACCAACCCACACAATCCCTGAAAATTTCATAGAAATCGGACAATAACTTCGTATAGTTATGCGCGTTACAAGGAATTCATGACAGACACACAGACAGACAGACACGGAACCAAAATTGTTCAGAAAGGTCTAAAACGCAAAACGCGAGTGGAAATTTTGATTTTGGAGAACTTTTTTTTCGTCCTTGAAAAGTGAAAACAAAGCTTCCGCTACCTTGGTAGACTCGGAAGCAAAAATGAAATGGCGTTTTTGTGGACTTACGCCCTTTTAAAAGAACCAATTCAAATGTACCAATAGGTACCTAAACTACCTACACGTGGATCACCTCGCTAAAATTTTGTCCTAGCCTAATTACTACTTAAATTTACCCTATGATCTAATCTATCCTACGTGGCTCATTTTTAGTTGGAGAAGACCAGAGGAAGTGTGGACACACCCAAGAGAGAGGTACGATGTGTGATGATTTATTCCGGTACGACTTGGTTAATGATCTCGAACTACTTACTTAATTTTAGGACTTCTTTGTCCTGCAGTATTAAAATAAAATAACATTAGACTTTGTGCATGAAGACTATGGAATAGGTGTATTTTGACTATCCAACCAAATGTACTTGAAACAATTAAATTCAGATACCTTCCAATAACTGAATTTTATTGAAGCCTGTGACTGAGTAAGGTGGATGACGTCACCACAACGGGTATGGAAAGCCTCTCTTGAACAGAGAGAAAGAACTCCAAAGAATTAAATTCGAAAATGAAATCCATCATCCTCAACAATTAATATTTTGAAAATAGTGTTGGATACTGAAGAGGGCTAAACTGACTCTGTTGTTCGCCACCTGGATAGTGGAGCAACTATTGACTTCATAGAGATTGGAAAGATTTGATTATGGTTTGGCCGCAGACCTGTCCTGGAGCCGTCAGGCACAACCATCAAATCATTCTGTGAGAATTGGATCAAACGACTGAGACAGATCAGAATTTTTGTAAAAAACGATGCGAATTATTACGCAAAGGTTTGTTATTTTCCTGTGTAGATCACTTGCCATTTCCACCTTAGAAGTGATTGACATCAACCAAAAGCTTCGGGGCACAACTAGACCCCAAATGGAGCCTACTTACCAAATTTCATCAAAATCGGTCAATGCTAAGTGGCAAAAGTGCCGCGAACGGTGGACGGACGGTCAAATTGTTATTTGATTTTTGGATTCTACGTACCTTGAATCGTAAACCAACAAATTTGAGGGGGTTAATTCCTATGGTTTTTCGTCGCTCTCTCCACATTGTCTGTGATTCGTCCCCCCCCCCACCCCCTCCACATCCATCCTGGTACAGCCCTGCAGAGAGATTAGCGCTGTTGCCAAATCTCCTACTCCCAGTTTCATTTTACCTACCACTTCCTCATTGGTCGGTAGTCAACACCCTCGGTCTCATTTTTCCCTGGCGCGAGTGACAGGTAGAAGAAGGACGATGTTTTTGGGACTGTAATCCCTGACTGGACACCTGACCAAGCCAGCCGCTTTCTCTCAATCGTATAACACAGTACCTGCCATAGCGAGAATCCTCGGAAGGGCTTCGAAACAGTGGATTCCCGGAAAGCCTGCTCTCCTTGTCTTCTGTCCAAATGGCCTTGGGTGACGCTTCTCCTTGCAGACCTGACTCAACATGCTTCCCTCCCTCATCATGCAGGTACCCACGCTTATTATTTGCTTGAAGGGTTGAGGTAAAATTTTTTTCTCTGACGAAGTGTACCATCTTGCAATTTGGGTCCTGACTGTACCCGCTGAACTACCTGCCGCGAAAGGGGGGGAGGTAAAATGTTGTTTGGGAGGTAAAAACGCTGCAAATAATTACACAAAGGTTTATTATTTGTCTATAGATCACTCGTCTGGAAAGAACACGGCTTTGCCGTTGTACCACCAACCAAAATTAAGAAAAACATCGATCGCATTCCGGTCAGCTAAAATTTGAACGGAGAT
Organism: Apolygus lucorum; assembly: GCA_009739505.2. Taxonomy (NCBI): domain Eukaryota; kingdom Metazoa; phylum Arthropoda; class Insecta; order Hemiptera; family Miridae; genus Apolygus; species Apolygus lucorum. Next base: position 63,004,712 of record CM019179.2, read on the forward strand.
TAGGCCTCTCTTCCGATTCTCTCGTGTTACTGATTTATCGTATGAGTCCAACCCTTAAATTCTCGTAGGGAGCGAACTATTTGTCCTACAGGCCTTCGCATGGTCTCTAAAAATTCTATACTATCTCAAATTGATGGAAAAACAATACCTTATGTGACCATTTCCTGTGTTAGGGCAATAGAGTGAGGGCGTTTTCAAAATTTCAAACCTTAGAAGTGACCTAAATCAACCAAAATTTTCGGGGCACAACTAGACCCCAAATGGAGCCTACATACCAAATTTCATCAAAATCGGTCAATGCTAAGTGAGGAAAGTGCCGCGTACGGCGGATGGACGGCCAAATTTTCATACGATTTTTGAATTCTACGTACCTTGAAACGTAAACCAACTAATTTTGAGGCGGTGTTTTAAAAAATTTCTTGGTCGATTCCAAAGGTTTATTATTGAAAATGATAAACCAAAATTCAATTTCCCTTTTTGCCTCGCCATATTGCTTCCTCCGTAGCCATCGGAAAACCATCAAATTTTGGCCCTTTTGTCGTGTTTTTGGCGTCTTTCCTATTGGTTTTTTCGACTATTGAGTTTTTGTAAGAAATTTTAGAGCAAAAATTTCCTATATACATTTATATTAATATTATAACTTTGTTCCTAAAAGTTATAATTTCAGAGGTGAGTGGCTGCGAAAAAGGGCTACAAATTGCCAAATTGAAAAATTTTAACTTTTCACTTTGCACCTCAAAAACTCGGAGAAGACACCGTCTCAGCGAAAACTGTAAACATGGAAAGTCGTCAAGAGAGTCAGCTTTCTAACGGCTCTTTTGAAATTATTTTTGGACCAATCTATGGGGAAAAGGGTAAGTTTAAGAAAAATTATACCAATTACTCGTATTATGACATTTGATAACTATTTAACCATTTATGAATGCTCTAAATGTTTCTTCAAATCATCATCATCATCTTTCTTTTTCATTTCCGGTAGGTGTTACATGCGTGTGATAAGAAATGAGTTCACCGCAAAATATACTTCATAAACCAATGTAGATTACCTATTCAGCCCTTCCAACAGTAGTTTGTAGCGTGGCGCTCTAAATAATGGAAAAAGTGCCATTTTATGTTGTTAATTCATCCTTGTTGAGGCAAAAGAAAATCGAAGAAAGAAAAGGGAAGTCCACAACTTGAGACCTCAACTCACAAAAAACGATATTTCGCTGTTAGTAACAGAATAGTGAAACTCTGTGAAACGTAGTACACAGTGTACTGTACATTGCAATTCGTTATGGCCCACTGATCCCCTGAGCCAACTGCACCCTCAAACACGCCATTTGACTGATTATCAGCAACCTTCCCTCTCTGATGATATCTGATGATGGATCGCTAGTCAGTTGGGTGTGGTGGATTGAAATATCACGTGACCCCATGTGTCACAGTAGGCCCCACATTCATTTTGTAAACTCTCCGTATTTTGATTGTTTTACGCAACCCATTTTTCTCTAGTAGTATCCACTTTTCATCCGACAATACAAAATCCCATTTTTAAACGAGAACGGAGGTCTTGGTCGCGCACGCAACAATTTTTTTTTCGTTCACCCTAAGTCGAACTAATTACTTACGTATTGATTGATGATACAATTTCCTTGCATGATTATTTTACTTTTAAAGAATTTGTTGCAAAATTAACGTAAAATTGCGTAAGTAGCAAAAGCAATAAATATGCAGTCGCCTATCAAGTTTTTCTCCTCGTCAGTACATCCAATTTTCAATTTGAAAGTTTTATTGCACTCAGAGTAAACGTGAGGAATGGCGGACAGTATAGATAGTTTTTTGAAATACGACGATAAAATATTCCAACAAACTTGGTGCTAACCCTCTTAACGTAGGTAGAGGTGAAGATCGAATTCGGGGGTGCCTAGCGATCAGTGTCCTAATCCACCTGGATTTTTACGGGATTTCTTGGGCAGGATTGTGTTTAGTTATGAATAATCGGTAGGCGATAGTAGTTCAAACTAACCAATATATTTTACAAAGTCAGCATACATCAAATTCTCAACGGTAACTCTCTTATCTTACCTTATTCCTCTTCACTCTGCACCACCCATGTCCATCCAACATCAGCCCATGACGGACACCTCACAGATTGGTTCTGTCGAAAGGAAATAATGTTGAACCAGCTCTCAATTCACGTACATCTTTTTCTTCCTGGCTACCAAGATGATTGTGTACATTACTTGATTCCACAACTGCTGTACCGACAGTTTTGAGGCACGCCTTACTCTTGCACTCATTGTTAACATTTACGTTTACCGGGATGAAACGGCTTTCCACTCTCCGGGGATGAGGCGCCAATAGCACCTTTAGCTTTTTCGGGGATGGGTCGCCTGTTGTCCTCGTGTTGAGGCCTTTTTCCTTGCAAATGTGAAAAGTGAACTCCTGTAGTGACGTTAACGTGATGCTTATAAGTTAAATTTGCAAGGTTACTTTGGCGGATTTTTACTCCTTGTCTATTTCAAATTTTGTTCCCCTTTCAGATAGGATATTGATTTTGCTTCCTCACTACCGAAGGTAGGGAAGCTTTGTATTCGTGAAAGAAGTGAAAAAAAAAAGTCCTCCAAAATCAAAATTTCCACTTGCTTTTTGCGTTTTAGAGCTTCCCGAACAATTTTGGTTCCGTGTCTGTCGGTCTGTCTGTGGTCAATCCTTGTCCCGGGCAAAACTATACTAACCTGTGGTCCGATTTTGATGAAATTTTCAGGGATTGTGCGGGTTAGGTCCTAGACGGTCCCCTATCAATTTCAGCACCTTCGGACCAATAGGAGCGAGTGCGCATGCGCAAACGTGAATTTCCTGGAACCTCGGTTTCTCGGTTTCTAATGAACCGATTTTGGAGGTTAGTTAGGGACTAACTTCTAAGAGACACCCTATAAGTTACAATCAAATTGGTCAAGCAATAGCCGCTGCGCATGCGCGAACTTTAAATTTATTGTTACAACCAAAACTCCGCAACTATTCAACCAATTTCGATGCAATTTTCAGGGATTGTGTGGGTTAGGTCCTAGACGGTGGACCGCTAAATAAAATTCTACGTTGAAAATACAAATATACTACTCGTGCCCACACTTACTTCCAGGTTTCCGTGTAAATTGCTTCTTTTATTGTGTGATCAAATGTTGTGGTCTGCAGGTCAATTAATGTTGAAACCAAATTGACCCCTCATCACAGTCTCTTTTGCATCTTTCTTTCTGTCATCGAGTTAGTGGTCCACAGGTCAGTTTTGAGATGAAAATTGGCACTTCGCGTTATTTGAATGCGCCGAACTAGGATTTTACAATGCGAATTTACACTCCATTGATTTATATATTGATTGATATACCACAACTATTTACAACACTATTATAAACATTAATACCTGCAACCCTATCCCGCATATTATCGCCAATATTTTGGTATTCAATAACTCTTTGAATCATAATTTTTTCGCCAACTGATTCTATACGTCCATGTTACAATGAGTGAGGAAGCTATACTGCCCACCCAACTTGGCAGACGTTTTTTCTTTTTCATGTTCCAAGTATCATGATAAAAGTTATGGAAGAATGGATGGAGTCCATGAGGTGAGACCATCTGGCAGAGTTCCTCCACTATGAAGGAACTTGAGCAAGTATTCGATGATTATTTAAGGTTTCTGCTAGTGAACAAGCACCCCATTTCAGAAATTTCCATGGTAGAAGAGGAAGTTCTTGTCAAACCCCAGGATATACCAAATCTGACTTGAGGATTCAACATAACCACTTAAACAATCTAGTACTCCCTTACATACCAAATTTTCCGAAGATTTTATTATTCAATAATATTTTTTGATTTCTTATAAATATTATAAGAAATCCCTACTACGTTATAGATATTATTTATGTTTTTAAATTTATTACCTAATTATTTTTATTATTATTGTTTTTTATTATAGATATTATTCAATAGTTATCAATAATCGACTGCATAACAAAAACCTTGACCACCTACACTACACACTACACACTACACTACACACCTACCTCGACGTTCAAAATTCTCCTTTCTCTCATCCTACTAACGGAAATTCCCTCAAGAGAAAAAAAACGACACCAACAACAGTCCCAGGATCGCACCATGTAGCGAAAAGTCGTTCGCTCCCCAAATAAAAGCATTTATAATGGTTGGAAAAAAAAAATAATCGACTGCATAATATGCATATTTATCATATATTGTTGTGGGTTTTGACGGTAATTTACCGATTTTAGGGCATGTTGCAGTCCTGGTTATGGTAGACCTGAATAAGGACGATTTGTTGTTACTTTCCCGGTTTTATTGGTTTGGCTCTCAATTTTTGGTTTAAGTGAAATATTATTTTGTGCGAATTTGAGATGAGTTGTCGTGTTTATTTTGTCTTTACCCGGTTGTAACATAATAGATACCAGTAAAATGAATAAAGAAGTATGCTAGTACCCACCTAACAAATGATAGTAAAACCTATTGGAGAAAAATTGGAACCCATAGTAAATGGAACAATAATGAGAATTGAATTAAAATAACTTCAATATTAATGACGAAGTGGATAGGTATTGGTAGGTACAAACAAATAGCATTATCTGTTCAACCTTGAAATACCTTGGGTAGTCCATGGAAGAAGAAAAACAACTCCATCTACTCAGAGGTTATCCTCACGTAGCGCACCCTCGCGTAGACAGCGGATTTTTTCAAACGCCAAAAGTTGGCTTTTGGCGTCAAGGGACTTTTCACGTGTGTGGGTAGATACGTGTAAAACGAAACGCCAAGTACAAAAATACTCTAATATGACCCTTGAAAAAACGTCCCAGAGCGGTGGGTGGGAGGGTGGGGTACAATAACCTAATTTCTATCAAAAACTCAGATACGACTTTTCGATGGGTAGTTTAGTTTTTGAGTTTCGTCTCAACTTATTGTCATGCTAGTTGAACCAAAAATATAAATTGAAATGAAGCCTGCCAAGTGGGAGTGGAACATAGTTTCCTCTTATCTATAGCACAGCACGATTGTATAGTTGACAGATAATCAAAACTTCAATTTCCTCGTGCCTACCAAAACCCTCCACATTTGATGAGCAGATGACGATGATACCATCTCCAGAGTCTCAACCACAGAATCCCTGAAAATTCAATCGAAGCTGAATGGAAACTAAAGGAGTAACGCTTCTCAAGCACATCGCGTTGACGCTGCACAATGGCTTTCTATGATTGGGGGGGCCATCCAGATTCTGATCAGACCAATCCCTGAAAATTCCATCGAAATCGAATTCGGATGGATCTAGAAAGAAGGTGCCCGAAAATCTGTAGATGACGAATTTCAGTGGGGACCATTTCATCGAACTGTTGTGTACTCCGTATAGTTTTGGCCATTACAAAGATTTTCGGACAGCTAAACACACACCGACTAACAAATTTTTTTTTTTAATTTTTAACGTGATTTATTACCTATTGCATTTGAATATTAAAATACAATCTATCTAGTAATATTACATAAGTACATCATTTGTACACTCCTTGGGAACTCGTTTACGGTAAAACCCAGCCCCTTCTCGTAACAGTCCCTTCAACACTGAGCTATAATTATTTGTTGTTTAATGTTTGTTTTTTGGTGCAGCCCCATAACTGAATTCCATAGGTCCATATAGGACGCAGGATCTGCTTATAAATAAGCAATTTATTGTGGAGAATGAGACGAGGATTCCTTCCCATCAACCAATACGTCTTTCTGAATTTGATTTTATTTCCTTTTTTTTTCTTTTCTATGTGTTTCTTCCGGTTTAATTTGGAGTCGAGGGTCATACCCAAATATTTAACAGCATCGGTATGGGGTACGTTATTTCAATTGATCTCAACATCCATGACTGGAATTTTCCGGTTAGTAAAGTTGATATGAGCTGATTTTGATTCGTTCAACTTTATTCTCCACATCTTGGTCCACTTATAAACCTCAGTAAAATAGTTTTTGCCGTATAGTTCTGGTCATTACAAGGATTTATGGACAGTCAGACACACACCGACCAACAAACATGAAACCAAAACTGCAAGGAACCTCTAAAATGTAAAACAGAAGTGAAAATTTTGAATGGGGATTCTTTAAATCTTGAAAGACTGAGAAGCATTACGGCGAGTAGGGCCTGACGAGTGATCTTCAAAATTTGAAGTAATGAAATATACCTATTTATACGTCTTGCAAACTGGAATAGGTGGCATATTATTAACAAGTTGTAGATTTCACCTACGCAACATCGACTGTTAACTTGACTAACCTGATCTTTGAGAGAAAGCAAAATACAAGGATGTGGGGTGCCGGTTTACTTTGGCAAAACTCTTATCACAGCAGATTCCGAACGGGGGAGGTTCAGCGATTTGACAGCTGTCATTCTGTCAGAGGCACACGCTACCATCGTCGATATATGCACTTTCCAGCGTATCGTGTTCCCGTTGTGTTGACCAGGAAGTTGGGAAACAATATTTTCTCGTCAATTCCTTGGAGGAGATTTGATAACGTGCAATCTAAAAATACCGGTAGGCAATAGCGTATTTCTTCACGTCAATTCATCTCTCGGGTAGAAAGTCGTACCTATAAAAAAAACGGAGTGTATGTCAAAGCTTCATTGGGTTCTGTTGTAGATAGATTCAAAGTTCATGATGAAAGTGGGGTTTATCAGCTAAGATGTTCTCATAGGGCTTGAGAACTGAGGTATGAAGGTAATTGTGGAAAAAATGAAATAGATTGAAAATATTACAAGGATAACGAAGCGAGTACTCTCTCGACGGCCTGAATATGATGTCCTTACATCGAAAGCGCTCGCCTCCTGTACTCGACTTGCTGGTTACGACGGATTCTCCAATACGGTACGCGGATAATAATATAAGGAGGTACTTAGTTGGCTAAAAAAAAATTTTAAAAAAATGTAGGAGTTCTGTCTCATAAATTGATTATTCTGTCGATGAATTAGTTTATGATTTTGTTTATTCCTCTGGTTCAATTAAAATAGATGGTTAGCCATAACCTCGCAGCTTGATTGGTCTGCTAATGCGTTTTGAACTGTAGAATCATTGTTGTGGGGAGAAGTTACTCCCCAATACTCCGGAGGCTTCTTTCGTGGTCGGGGATTTAATTGAACCAGAGAATGTTTTTTAATGAATTCCGAGGCTGTGTTTCCCCCGCCCAACAACTGAACGGACTTGAGATCCTGAAATTCGAGATGGCGAAGCTTCCCATGGAATGTATTGAGGGTGGAGTATCTCTTGGCTGGGGGGCCAGAAGTTTGAACGTAAAAAGGAAGGAGGGATTAAATCAGACGACCAAGGGATGAGTTACCGGCAATCAAGCTCAACTACGCCAACTCAGTCCTCACCCTCTAAGCGAAGTAAACTGTTTCTGGGTATGGTCCTTGGAGAGGATCCTGGGAAATAAAACACTTGGTGGCGGATGAGTTTATACGGCGTTACTTTTTTCCTCCCCTATTTCGGCTCTTTTTCGGGGAAAGGTCTTTTGCGTTGATGGCAAACTGTGTTGGAAAGCCGAGGGGTGACGGATTGCGTAAAATCTCAGTAAGTGTGGGCCACCCCTCTTTTGGTTTCGAGTTTCCCATACGGATTCGAATTGGACTGCATCAGAAAGTCCATAAAAATACCATTCGCTTCAGCCTGTATTAGGGTTTGAGTTTGGATCTTGTTGAGACTTCATTATGTCAGCCCTTGCATCATATGGGGCTGATTGTAACTGCCAAACAGTTATATTTATATAGTGAATAACTTGAGCTAACAAGCACAAATTCCAAGTTTATGCCAGAATGTTCATAACACAAAACGAGTTCGTTAGCTAGGAATTTCGGACAATTCGGGTCAAATTTGATCAGCTGAAATTTGAACGGAGATTTGGGCTATTTCCATCAGTGAACATTCATTTGCTATTCAAACACGTGTTTCTGCATTTTCATACGTCCCAACTTCAAGTCTTCATAGCAAGTGTATGGATGGTCCTACTGAGCTGTGGCTGGCCTCATTCGATTCTAAAAATTCGATACTATTTCAAATTGATGCGAAAACCATGCCTTTATTTAAATAAAATTGTTACCAAGCAGCATGATGACATGATTTCTAAAACACAAACGGTGGATACAGCTTTCGTACAAGTACGCAACCACGAGAGACATTTTATGTCTTTGCGCCCCCTTTCCCCTTCATATGAAACCTCGTATTGTACTTTTGTTTGTGGAAATTTGATTGTGCTCGTTGATGGTTGCGATGTAATGTACGTAAACATTCATTTAAACAATCACGCTCATGCCGCAGCTTGTTGGCCACGCACAACGGAGTGTTTTACGTAATACGATTTGGGCAATTTAAATGAATCGAATGAAGCTCCCTGCGTTCAACAGGAGAGAAAAAGGCTTTGGAGCTCACTCAGCTGATCAGTGACCACTCAGGCGCCTTCAGCATTCTCCATTGACCCTGCCTCTCAAATGTCAGCTTCCTACGTTCAACAGGAGAGGAAATGGCCTTGGAGCTCACTCAGCTGATCAGTGACCACTCAGGCGCCTTCAGCATTCTCCATTGACCCTGCCTCTCAAATGTCAGCTTCCTACGTTCAACAGGAGAGGAAATGGCCTTGGAGCTCACTCAGTTGATCAGTGACCACTCAGGCGCCTTCAGCATTCTCCATTGACCCTGCCTCTCAAATGTCAGCTTCCTGCGTTCAACAGGAGAGGAAATGGCCTTGGAGCTCACTCTGCTGATCAGTGACCACTCAGGCGCCTTCAGCATTCTCCATTGACCCTGCCTCTCACATGTCAGCTTCCTACGTTCAACAGGAGAGGAAATGGCCTTGGAGCTCACTCAGCTGATCAGTGACCACTCAGGCGCCTTCAGCATTCTCCATTGACCCTGCCTCTCAAATGTCAGCTTCCTGCGTTCAACAGGAGAGGAAATGGCCTTGGAGCTCACTCAGCTGATCAGTGACCACTCAGGCGCCTTCAGCATTCTCCATTGACCCTGCCGCTCAAATGTCAGCTTCCTACGTTCAACAGGAGAGGAAATGGCCTTGGAGCTCACTCAGCTGATCAGTGACCACTCAGGCGCCTTCAGCATTCTCCATTGACCCTGCCTCTCAAATGTCAGCTTCCTGCGTTCAACAGGAGAGGAAATGGCCTTGGAGCTCACTCTGCTGATCAGTGACCACTCAGGCGCCTTCAGCATTCTCCATTGACCCTGCCTCTCAAATGTCAGCTTCCTGCGTTCAACAGGAGAGGAAATGGCCTTGGAGCTCACTCAGCTGATCAGTGACCACTCAGGCGCCTTCAGCATTCTCCATTGACCCTGCCTCTCAAATGTCAGCTTCCTGCGTTCAACAGGAGAGGAAATGGCCTTGGAGCTCACTCTGCTGATCAGTGACCACTCAGGCGCCTTCAGCATTCTCCATTGACCCTGCCTCTCAAATGTCAGCTTCCTGCGTTCAACAGGAGAGGAAATGGCCTTGGAGCTCACTCAGCTGATCAGTGACCACTCAGGCGCCTTCAGCATTCTCCATTGACCCTGCCTCTCACATGTCAGCTTCCTACGTTCAACAGGAGAGGAAATGGCCTTGGAGCTCACTCAGCTGGTCAGTGACCACTCAGGCGCCTTCAGCATTCTCCATTGACCCTGCCTCTCAAATGTCAGCTTCCTGCGTTCAACAGGAGAGGAAATGGCCTTGGAGCTCACTCGGCTGATCAGTGACCACTCAGGCGCCTTCAGCATTCTCCATTGACCCTGCCTCTCAAATGTCAGCTTCCTGCGTTCAACAGGAGAGGAAATGGCCTTGGAGCTCACTCAGCTGATCAGTGACCACTCAGGCGCCTTCAGCATTCTCCATTGACCCTGCCTCTCACATGTCAGCTTCCTACGTTCAACAGGAGAGGAAATGGCCTTGGAGCTCACTCAGCTGATCAGTGACCACTCAGGCGCCTTCAGCATTCTCCATTGACCCTGCCTCTCAAATGTCTGCTTCCTGCGTTCAACAGGAGAGGAAATGGCCTTGGAGCTCACTCAGCTGATCAGTGACCACTCAGGCGCCTTCAGCATTCTCCATTGACCCTGCCTCTCAAATGTCAGCTTCCTGCGTTCAACAGGAGAGGAAATGGCCTTGGAGCTCACTCAGCTGATCAGTGACCACTCAGGCGCCTTCAGCATTCTCCATTGACCCTGCCTCTCAAATGTCAGCTTCCTGCGTTCAACAGGAGAGGAAATGGCCTTGGAGCTCACTCAGCTGATCAGTGACCACTCAGGCGCCTTCAGCATTCTCCATTGCCCTGCCTCCGTAACGCTGTTGGATGAAGATACCTATTTTCCTCTCACGATCATGTTGACATCTCATTTGTTGCTCACATCATACTCGTATGTGAGTGCGCATAATTCATGCGCATATTTCAGCTTTCCGTACAGGCGCATTCATATTAGGGACCGTGTACCATGATTAATAAATTGAGAGCTTTCCAATGAATGAATGAATGAATGAATGAAAATGGACTTTTATTTCTTACAAAAAAAAATATTATCAGATACTTCTCTAGATGCTAATAATACATAATACAATTTAGATTCACAAAATCCAAACACGGAATGGCTCAATCGGCCGTCATCCGGGTTGGCAGGCGTTGCTACATTAAATAGCTATGATTACATTTAGTTTTTTATTATTTTTTGTTTAAATTAAATAATTAATTATTTCATTTAGGTTTATGGATATTTTTACAAATTACTAATTCGTTTACTGTAGGAAGAGCTTATATTAATAGTTGAATTGCTGCACTAGTTGGAATCGAAAACTCCACGCCTCACGACAAAAACCGGCTATCTGGACGAAGTTTGGCTGCGCAAGTCTCCTCGTAAACTCTTCTCGCGACATCTGGCCCACCCCACTCCATTTTTTCCGGATTGCACTTAAAATTGGGCATTTTGCCAGAAAGTGGAAGATGTCTTCCACCTCGTTCAAATTGCAGAGTGAGCAGCGTTGGGCAAGCTGTGAACGCCACGGCTGGAAATTCAGGTATATCAGGCCTCCTCTCGCCTTGAACACCCATCTGGCCTGGGTCAGGTCGAGACATCCATTGTAATCCGGTAGGGGGGTCAGCGTAACTTCCCGGTAGTGACAGTGGAACTGTGAGGCCTCTATCCTAGCTCTCAAGTCTTCCCTCTCCCTAATCTGCAGTCTCTCGAACATCTGTTCCCACTGGCTCCTCCAAACCCGCCTGTTCTCTGCACTGAGCTCGATCCCCACCTGAGTGGCCAGCTGTTGCCATTCTATAAACCAAGAGGATCGCTGTCTGATGACCTCTTCCGCCATCATTCGAGGCAGCCTGCCCTGAGGGAGATTGAGTGCTCTGAGCACATATTTCACATGAATCCTCAGAGCCTGCAAAAACATGGATGCTTTACCTATTTCATAGGTGAGCATGTAGAGAGGCGTATTATGCGGCAGCCCAAACAACCTCCTGGTAAAAACATATTGACACCTCTCGGCCTGTAGATACCTCTTGAATCCCCAAACCTGAGCTGCATATAAGAGAACAGACTTGGCAGTGGCGTTGAAAACCCTAAATTTATTCTCGATAGTGACTCCCTTTGCGTTCAGTAGTTGGGCCATACTATTAATTGCCATGTTGGATGCCGTCAGTTTTCTTTCCAGATGCCGCTTATAGGAGAAATCATAGCGCAGGAGGACCCCCAGGTACTTATATTCATCAACTACTAAAACCTCCGTTTCATTGAAAGTCCAGGATTCAGCCCTCGCTCTACGACCCCCATTTCTGAATATGAGTATATTTGATTTGTTCATGTTAATAACAAGACCCCATTTCAGACAGTAGTCAGCGATATCATTGATCATCAACTGGAGAGTCACCGGATTTGGAGCAATCAGTAGCAAATCATCTGCAAAAGCTAGAAGTTTTATCTTTCTGCCCGCAATCATAATGCCTCCACCCAGTGTCTCCCACAGATCATTAATAAACATGTCAAAAAGGTACGGACTGAGAAGGCAACCCTGCCGAAGACCAACTCGCGACCCAAACCACTCCGAAATTGCACCATCCATGAACACTGCTGACATTGGATTACTGTAAATACCCTCAATCATCCTGACTATTTTTGAGGAGACTCCCATTCGGTGCAGCTTGTAGTATAGGGCCTGTCGATCAATTCTATCAAAGCACGAGCTCAAGTCCACAAAAAAGCAATAAACTTTTTGTCCCTTTGTAGCCAGCCTCAGTTGGACAATCGTCTGGAGAGTGAAGATGTTGTCACTTGTAGAGTAGCCACTCCTAAAGCCTGCTTGACCCTCATTTAGCAACTGATTAGTTTCGACCCAAGTTACCAACCTTTTCAGGAGCAGGCCTGTTAAAAGCTTTTCAGCAGCACTGATGAAGGATATTCCCCGCACATTTTCAATCCCATCTGCATCCAATTTTTTTTAAGCGGGAATATGAGTGATTTCCCAAATTCTTCCGGGACTTTGCCCGTATCAAAGATCTCATTGTAGACTTCTAGTAACTGGGTGAGGAAATTGTCAGGTGCATTTTTAAAAAACTCATAGGGGAGCCTATCCAGACCTGGGGCCTTGCCCGCCTTTAGAGGCTTCAGAACTTCCCTGAACTCGGCTAATGTAAAAGGAGAATCCAGCTCATCTACAACTATCCACTCCCTTGGACCGTGAGGAACCTGTGCTGTGCCTCGATTGTTCAAGAGAGAGCTGAAGTGGGTCCTCAGATCCTCTAAGGGGACATCTGTGACTGCCGGGAACCTCCTCCGCCTGAACATGTTAATACATTGCCAAAATTCTTTCGTACCTTTGGCTGAATCAATTTTGCCAGGGAGTTGTTCATAGTACTTTCTCTCTTTTTCTTTCAACAGTCTTTTATATTCTATATTCTTTGCAAGGTACATATTTTTTAGGTAATTCAGTCCCCTCTTCCTAAACAACCTGAGCAGGCCGAAAACTTCTGTTCTTAACGTGTGGCATTCCCTATCAAACCAGGGTCTCTTTCGTACAGATTCAATTCCTCTGTTTTTCATCTCATTTCCAAGGTCCGCAGAAACTCTAACCAGCTCCAGAAGGCGTGCCAAGCGACCATCCACAGCCAAACTGCGAGAAACAGGATTCTCTTCAACCGCTCTCTTCAATTTTTTCTTAAAGTTAAGCTCATCATTACGTGTCCAGTTTAGTCGAGGAAGAATTGGGCTACCCTCATTACACTGCGAAACCTCCGCCTGCAGAACCAGTCCCAGGGTGAGTGGCATGTGATCCGAAAACAACTGTTCTCCGACAATCATGTCTGCAACTCTATCTACCAAGCCCACCGACACGCAGACATAGTCCACGGTGGATGTACCCAGATGGCTAATGAATGTGAATTCACCTTCCCTATCGCCCTTGGTCCGTCCATTTAGAATGATAAGGGAATGGTCTTCCGCCATCTCTAAAAACCTTCTACCTTCTGTATTGATCAAAGGGTCCCTATTTTTTCTCTCAGAGCACAGCATAGAACTCTCTAAAATTTCATCAGGAACCACCTGCAGAGTGCCCAACCTAGCATATGCGTCGCCCAAAATAATCACCTCTGCATCTTCGTACTTATCAACCTGAAGTGCGAGATTTCTGCGGTCCTCACTCCAGTTCTCAGTTCTGAGATACACTGGAATAAACACTAATTCAGCTAAACTAGTTCGGGCTCTAGGCCGACCAATAATCGCTAGTTCCGTATCATTACCATCAAAAACGAAGCTCCAGTCACTAAACTTTGTTAAATTCTTCCTTATTCCACCCAAAATGCCTCCTCTTGCTCTCCCGTGGGAGGAAACTCGAGTTGCTGGAATCGCATGTAAATGGAATTCATTAAATAATCTGTTGTATTTGAAAAAAAATTTATTTTCCTTATACTCATGTTCAATTTTAGTGAAGTCTTCTATATGGGTTTCAATCAAAACGAAGATATCACTCTTACTTAGGAGATCAAAAAAACCTTCAATTTGTGAAGCTCTAGCCAAACCATTCACATTATAACTGAGTACATTTAGTCTACCTTCATTTAATTCACAATTCTTAGGTTTTTTAATTTTATTTACATTTCCGAATGAATAGGCATTTGCAGAAACATTCAATTGATGAACAAACTTCGACTGATTTTTATAACTCGTAGTAGATTCCGGAGCCGTATTTTCCGCCAAAAGTCCTTTCAGTCCAGTGCTACAAGGTACCCCTGCGGCACTGGAACCCACCAGTCAATCCGTCCTTGGTTGCGCCGAGCGGTAGCTGACGATAGCTTCCAGAATCGCCGACACATCAACCCCAATAAGCTGCTTCACGACCTCAACACCGTCCCTTCCTCCCGAGACCAACTTGTCCCCCACCCACTCAAATTTCTTATCCTTGACAATCAACTGATCATAGGCGATTTTCATCACAGCATTTGGGGCGAGCTTCCTTATTTCATACCTTAAACGGAGCATTCTGTTACACCTTGTTCTAGCCTCCAGGGCCATATCCCTCGAAATGGTGACGGCGGTATTTTTCTTCTTAGCGTTTTGCAAAATGTTCGGAATCACAGACTCATCGCAGAGTTGTACAAACGTCAGTATTCCGGTGCCCGCTCGTCCCTGATATGCCTGTTTAATGAGCGGTGGATCCCCTCCGAGGATACCAGACAATAATTCGTCAAGGTCCGCCTTTAATCTCCTCACATCACCCTTAGCATCCACAAACCCACGTACGACCAACTTATCCTGCCGAGATCTTCGTTCAAGCACGTCTAAATGTCTCTTAATGTTTATATTTTCTAGTTTAAGAGCTTCCACATCCAGTCTCACCTCCTTTTCTGACTCCTTCATCTCACTTATCACATTCGACAGATGGTTGATATCCTCTTTTTTAGCAACATTCCGTAGCTTCTCCGATAGCATATTTGAAAGGCTTTGAGACAAACTCGCAGTCAAATCTCTTGAAAGACGCGAACATAAGCGGTCTTCTTCCTCCCGGCTCAACATTTGTTTCTTCTTAGAAGAAATCTGCGGTGGAGAGGTATCAGATCCGTCCGACTCCCGGGCGCGCTTCGATGGTATGGCCGGCGAGCTCTTCTCAACTCCGCACACTCTAGGGAGATCCTCACCACCACTCATAAGCAATCAGATCCTTGGCGTTTTGCTGTCACACTTAATGGTTTTAGTTCAGTTGAATTTCCAGTCCAAGCACACAAATCAGTACAGGCGCATTCATATTAGGGACCGTGTACCATGATTAATAAATTGAGAGCTTTCCAATGAGTGATGAACGATTTTTGTGGGGTGGAAAATGAGGAAGTTAGTTTTCCCTAGGAACGATTGGTTGTACGTGAAAATCATCAGAAAATTTCCGCGTGACGCTCCCCTCGTGACAGTGCCCGCGTGACGATTTTTCATTTATGTGCCATAGTAAAGACATAAAATGTCAAAAGTGTTTGAGTTAGGGCGTTTTGAAAATTACCCCCAATTGTTCACCCCTTAGAAGTGACTTACATCCACCAATAGTTTAGGGGCACAACTAGAGCCCAAATGGAGCCCACATACCAAATTTTATCAAAATGAGTCCATGAACTAAGGAATGTGCCGCGCACGACGGACGGACGGGAAACATTTTATTCAATTTTCGGAATCTACGTACCTACCTGGAAACGCAAACCAAAAAATTTGGGGGGGGGGGGGGGGTTAGAATATTTTTCTTGTTCGATTCCAAAGGTTTATTATTATAAATATTAAACCAAACCGCTTCACACTCGATTCGAAATCATAAACTCAATTTTAAATGCTTGCATACGAGTCTGCAACACATTGGGACATTTTCATGTCAACCACTACACAACAAGGTAGTGAAGTAAGGTTGTTAGTTCAACCCAAGCATCAAAGTTTTCGTGACGATTTTTCAGTTCATGTGCCAAAGCAAAGACATGAAAATGTCAAAAGTGCCGAGTAAGGCGGACGGACGGAGAAACGTTTATTCGTTTTTCGGATTCTACTCAAGTACCTATCTTGAAATAAAAGCCATCGAATTTTGATGGAGTTTAAAATTTTTTCTTGCTCGATACTAAAGGTCTAAACGTCGAGTCTGATGAGGCTGGTTGAAAATAATAAACCCAAAAGCGGGTGTAGAGGGTATTGACTTTTTAGTGGGATTTACCGTGTTATTGATGGTATATTCAGGATATTAGTTAAGGCGCGTCATTGCTAGTCAGAGTACAACCCAGGAAATTAAATATTTTCCATAAATGGCTAACAATTATTGATATTTTGGGGAACATTGGCTTGTATATTCGTTGTACCCAAAAACGTTTTAGGTAAATAATGTCCGTGTGGATTGTGGTTGAGGGTTTCGAAGTGAAAAGTGGCGGAAACTCTGTTGGAATATTTCTTTGAAAGATCACTGATTGTCTCATGCTGAACGAATGATTTTGGTTTATTTGTTTTAATAATGAACCTTTGGAATTGACCAAGAAAAAAAAAGTTTAACCCCCCCTCAAAAGTTGTTGGTTTACGTTTCAAGGTACGTAGAATCCAAAAATCGAATAAAAAATTTTCCGTCCGTCCGCCGTACGTGGCACTTTCCTTAGTTACCATGGACCGATTTTGATGAAATTTGGTATATAGGCTCCATTTGGGGTCTAGTTGTGCCCCGAAGCTTTTGGTTGATGTAGGTCACTTCAAAGGGGTGAAAAATAGGGGTTGAAATTTTGAAAACGCCCTAGCTTGAACATTTTTGATGTAAAGGTATTGTTTTCCCATCAATTTAAGATAGTATAGAATTTTTAGAATTTTTTGAGACCATGCGGAGCCTGGTTGGACGTACGATAAACCAGAAACACGAGTGTGAATCGCAAAAGAGGCCTAATCTCCGTTCAAATGTTAGCTGACCGAAAAGCGATCGATGTTTTCCTTCAAGTTGGTTGGTGGTAACAATGGCAAAGCGTTGTTCTTTTCGGACGAGTGATCTATATAGAAAAATAATAAACCTTTGTGTAATAATTTGCAGCGTTTTCATTTAAAAACTGTGAAACCCCCGTCTTTTCCGTCCGTTCAATTACGAGTACTCGCCAGAGAAATGTTCCTTGTTGGGTGCAGTCGTAGATAAGTGGACTTGGCGATCCAGGATAATAATTCAGGCTTCGATTAGCTATCTGAGGGGCGTCAGTGAGGGCTGGTGTTGTATGATTTATTCCCCCTCCAGTGGCGGCGACGGAAAGGGCATTTGTCAGGAGGTCCTTCCTCGACCAGCTCCCTCTTTTCTCCAAAAGTCTCATCATCGTCATCGGGAAAGTCTTGGCGAGTTCGGATGCCCAACAGACTTGCCAGAAGGGGTTTCCTTCCAACAGCTGCGCCACCCTGAACTTACCGCCTTCTGAGGACAAGATTTCTCGAGGTGGACTCTCTATGGTGGACTACCGTGATTCTCAACAAAAATATGATGCTTGTGGTTTTAATGAAAAAGTTTTGATGAATCTCTTCCGACTGTAATGAACAATCAGAAAATGCGAATGTATTCAGAATAAATAATCATCGCTATATTTTCAGTAGTACCTAAGTATTTTGAGATTTCACTTAAAATGTAATAAAATTGCTTTAACTTTTCATTAATAAGTAAAAAAGTAAAGTAAAGTAAGCAACCATTTCAGGTTGAATTTTCGTCCGACTGCCATTCTTGGCGTCGCGGACGTCATCAGCTGTGTCTCCCTAAGGGGAGATCAGAATTTGTTCTGATGATTTCGCTCATGGCTTCCCAAACATCACCGCCCTGGGTTGGAACGAGAGATTGCCGATCGTCTAATAGACAGAAAACTTTCTGCAACGACCAGACTCGAACTCGCATCCCCGCTAGACGGTTCTTATCTTATCACTGCAGTCGGGTACACTGTCCACCAGACCATCGACGCCCCCTAATAAGTAGTGTTATGAGGTAAATACACCATAATAACCCATAATTCTACATTATTTTCAATAGCAATTAAAATATCCATAATTAAATCGAACCGTAGGTAAGTGGTGCCTTTGAAAAATAGAATTATTTTGATTGGGTGCAAGGAGTCAATGAGGAATTTCGGCAAGTATGAATTTCCAATTTTTGATTTCTAAATCGTATTTAGCACCTCCAAAAACCCCCTTCAGCGAACTTTTAGCCCATACTTCCTCGCTCACGATTCCATTTGAAAAAAACCGCTAGCCATTTGAAGAAGAAAAAACGCTGCAAATCATTGCTCAAAGGTTTATTATTTTCTGTATAGATCACCCTTCTGTATAGATCACTGGTTCTCCATCAATAGCACCTACCACCATCTGTATTCTCCCTTGACCTTCCATCTCAAATTTCAGCTTCCTGCGTTCAATAGGATTGAAAATGGCTTCGGAGCTCACTCAGCTGATCAGTGATCTGAAGAGTGAAGAAGATCTTCTCGAATGCTGTAGACGCCTGGAAGAGCAAATCCATTCAATAGGAGTAAAAATGGCTTTGGAGCTCACTCAGCTGATCAGTGATCTGAGGAGTGAAGAAGATCTCCTCGAATGCTGGAGACGCCTGCAAGAGCACTTCCATTCAATAGGATTGCAAATGGCTTCGGAGCTCACTCAGCTGATCAGTGATCTGAAGAGTGAAGAAGATCTCCTCGAATGCTGGAGACGCCTGGAAGAGCACTTCCATTCAATAGGAGTAAAAATGGCTTTGGAGCTCACTCAGCTGATCAGTGATCTGAAGAGTGAAGAAGATCTCCTCGAATGCTGGAGACGCCTGGAAGAGCACTTCCATTCAATAGGAGTAAAAATGGCTTCGGAGCTCACTCAGCTGATCAGTGATCTGAAGAGTGAAGAAGATCTTCTCGAATGCTTTTTACCTACCAACTTTTTTTTTACCTACCAGCTAGGTACTACCTACCACACCATACTGGCTTCACACCTTCACAATCAAGTTTATTAGAAAGAACTAAACGCTTCACACTCGATTGGAAAAATAGAAAGCTTCATATAGAAATTTGATTACTGGTTACGCAGAAGGCAAAACTGTATACAAATCGAAGAAATGAACAGCGATCGCATTTTAGTCCGATAAAATTTGAATGGAGATTAGACCTCTTTTGCGATTCACACTCATGATTCAGTTTTATCGAAGGAAAACATTCAAGTACTCGTAGGGACCGAACGGTTTGTCCTACAGAGCTCCGGGTGGTCTCAAAAATTTTTAAAAAATCAATACTATTTAAGATTGGTGAAAAAACGATACCAAATTCCGAGAGTTTTCGAGCTAGGGCACTCTTGAAAATTTCAACCCTTAATTTTCACCCCTTAGAAGTGACCTACATCAACCAAAAGCTTCGCGGCACAACTAGACCCCAAATGGAGCCCATATACCAAATTTGAACCTAATCGGTCCAATGTTGCTAAGAAAAGTGCCGCGTACGGCGTACGGCGGACGGACGGAAATTTTTTTATTCGATTTTCGTATTCTACGTACCTTGAAACGTAAAACATCAAATTTTGAGGGGGGGTTAAAATTTTTTTTTCTTGCTCGATTCCAAAGGCTTATTATTGAAAATAATAAACCAAAAAACGGTTGTTTATCACAAAAAAAAACGACGACGTTTATCCGGAATAGTTTGTGTACCGGTCGCTAGATGCGCTCAGATCGTGAAATCTCACCTCAGAGGCGACACTAAATTTTTTTAACCGCTAAAAAAAGCACATTGTGTTGATTATTTGATGCATAATAGCTAATCCAAAAACGCTGCAAATCATTGCTCAAAGGTTTATTATTTTCTGTATAGATCACCCTTCTGTATAGATCACTGGTTGTCCATCAATAGCACCTACCACCATCTGTATTCTCCCTTGACCTTCCCTCTCAAATTTCAGCTTCCTGCGTTCAATAGGATTGAAAATGGCTTCGGAGCTCACTCAGCTGATCAGTGATCTGAAGAGTGAAGAAGATCTCCTCGAATGCTGGAGACGCCTGGAAGAGCACTTCCATTCAATATGAGTAAAAATGGCTTCGGAGCTCACTCAGCTGATCAGTGATCTGAACAGTGAAGAAGATCTTCTCGAATGCTGGAGACGCCTAGAAGAGCACTTCCATTCAATAGGAGTAAAAATGGCTTTGGAGCTCACTCAGCTGATCAGTGATCTGAAGAGTGAAGAAGATCTCCTCGAATGCTGGAGACGCCTGGAAGAGCACTTCCATTCAATAGGAGTAAAAATGGCTTTGGAGCTCACTCAGCTGATCAGTGATCTGAAGAGTGAAGAAGATCTCCTCGAATGCTGGAGACGCCTGGAAGAGCACTCCCATTCAATAGGAGTAAAAATGGCTTCGGAGCTCACTCAGCTGATCAGTGATCTGAAGAGTGAAGAAGATCTTCTCGAATGCTGGAGACGCCTGGAAGAGCACTTCCATTCAATAGGAGTAAAAATGGCTTTGGAGCTCACTCAGCTGATCAGTGATCTGAAGAGTGAAGAAGATCTCCTCGAATGCTGGAGACGCCTGGAAGAGCACTTCCATTCAATAGGAGTAAAAATGGTTTTGGAGCTCACTCAGCTGATCAGTGATCTGAAGAGTGAAGAAGATCTCCTCGAATGCTGGAGACGCCTGGAAGAGCACTTCCATTCAATATGAGTAAAAATGGCTTCGGAGCTCACTCAGCTGATCAGTGATCTGAAGAGCAATGATTGTGAAGAAGTCTTTGAGCAATGATTTGCAGCGTTTTTTACCCACCAACATTTTTTTTACCGACCAACTTTTTTTTATCTACCTGCTAGGTACTACCTACCACACCATACTGGCTTCACACCTTCACAATCAAGTTTATTAGAAAGAACTAAACGCTTCACACTCGATTGGAAAAATTGAAAGCTTCATATGGAAATTTGATTACTGGTTACGCAGAAGGCAAAACTGTATACAAATCGAAGAAATGAACAGCGGTTGCATTTTAGTCCGATAAAATTTGAATGGAGATTAGACCTCTTTTGCGATTCACACTCATGATTCAGTTTTATCGAAGGAAAACATTCAAGTACTCGTAGGGACCGAACGGTTTGTCCTACAGAGCTCCGGGTGGTCTCAAAAATTTTTAAAAAATCAATACTATTTAAGATTGGTGAAAAAACCCACGTAACTACAGCGATCCCATTTTGGTCAGCTAAAATTTGAACGGAGATTAGGCCCCTTTTGCGATTCACACTCTTGTTTCTGATTTATCGTAAGCCCAACCCTCAAGTTCTCACAGGGAATGATAGGTTTGTCCTACAGAGCTCCGCGTGGTCTCTAAAAATTCAATACTATCTTAAACTGATGGAAAAACAATCTTTTTATCCAAATTTTTTGAGCCAGGGCATTTTCAAAATTTCAACCCTTAGAAGTGACCGACATCAACCAAAAGCTTCGGGGAACAACTAGACCCCAAATGGAGCCCATATACCAAATTTCATCAAAATCGGTTCATTGGAACTAAAGAAAGAGAGTTAAATTTTTTTCTTGGTCGATTCCAAAGTTTCATTATTGAAAATATTAAACCAAAATGTAGAAGTTAGGGTTGTTACGCAGAAGTATTGGTCGGGGGGGCGATGAGAAATTTTCAGTTGATTAGTTCTATGGTAGGATTTTAAGAGTCAAGGGAAGAGACAACAAGTAGTCATGCGCGAACTCAGAACGTGGAAGGGTCCAAGGAAAAATATTACTTTTCAGGGTTGAAAAAAAATTCTCCAAACTCAAAATATCCACTCGCGTTTTACCTTTGAGGCCTTCCTGAAGAAATTTTGTTTCCGTGTCTGTGTATCCGTGTATCTGTCCGTCAGTCTGTCATGAAATCCTTTTAACGGTCTATAGAAATTCACTACACAGAAATTTACAATTCGCCATAAGGAGAATTCATTTGAGTGCCTATTATTGCTTTTGGGGGCTGAAACTTTTACTAATTCGAATTCGTATGTATGTGTGAAAATGAGCGTTGAAATTCAACAGGTTCGAAGGAGCTGCAATCTTGGAGAAATTCGAGTAGAATCACCAGACTGGTCTCTTTCTAAGAATTGCAATACTTCCCTTTACACTTATATACCAGTTCATATAGAATGGCAAGAATCATGAACGCCAATCACTTTCCTCGGCAGCTTCAACATGACCTTACATTGTTTGGTCCTCTTTTGCTTAGAGAGGCTCCAACACCAATCTACAGATTTCCACTCATACCGACCTCAAATGTTTCGCTCTTGATTAGCTTCATTTACAAACCCTTCATTTCGGCCCGTGAAAGTTGCCAGAGGGGCCTCCCTAGTTTTGATGGCATTGAGACGATGGTCAAGGTCTCTCCCAAGTTGATTACCATAAAGATTTGACTTGCAAATGTATTTCTGACACCTTCGTCTTCAATGCATTGTTGTAATTGGCACCCTTGTTAATTATTTTATCAGTCCTAGGGGAACTGGCAAACCCCCAAGTTTGCGCTTATGGAAATATTCATCCACCCTTACTTTCTTCCAACCTTTGAAAGTCTGTTTTGGGAT
Organism: Apolygus lucorum; assembly: GCA_009739505.2. Taxonomy (NCBI): domain Eukaryota; kingdom Metazoa; phylum Arthropoda; class Insecta; order Hemiptera; family Miridae; genus Apolygus; species Apolygus lucorum. The sequence goes on from CM019179.2 coordinate 63,027,289, forward strand.
ATCATTCAATACCAGAGTTACTACTCTACGATTATTCGTAGAGTTTTTTGATAGCTTCATCCAGCTAATCAACTTACCTACGAGTACAAAAATAAATTATTACCCACCCTTCTCACTCGCTTTAGAGACCATCCTGTACCGATAATATACTACTCATTCTGTATGGTAAATCCCTATCTGAAAATTCGAACGAATTTCTAACCGTATCTTTGCATTTGAAACAGGTTTTTCTATCAATGAGGAATTTCACCGATTTCTGTTTGCATTTTTCCTGAATAGTTAATGGTGTGGGATAGATGAAAATCGGGCTGATTTCGGAAAATAAGTCTCCTGTTATTTTTGGGAGACAGTCAAAATTTTTAATTTCAAAACTAACCGGGAAAACAGACGTGAAGCGGGAACGCTCGCTGATTGGGCTGTTCGGATCGCCGTCTCCTCCCAGTGTTGCCCATTGGGACGACGAAATCGTGTTTTCTAAGATAAAAGTTATCAAACAAAAACAGAGGAAACCTAATTTTCCCCATCTCGCTTTTTCTATTTTTTTCTTCAGTTTTTCGATTTCGAACTTTACTGTTTCATGAAATTTTGCATCTGGGGACTATGGATTTCTCGATCTCAGCGCTTCAAGCAGCCATAAATGAACTATTCCAGCATGACGTCATTTTCCCGGTTTTTTTAAACATTCGTATTTTCTACACTGTTTTGTTTATTCGTAAATTAGGAAGTTCGGGCTGAAAGTTTGCCTTAGAGGGTTTTTAGAGGTGCTGAATCCGATTTTGGGGTCAAAAATAGGAAATTCCGACATGGTGAAATTCCTCATTCAAGTTCACACTTTGTCAACTTGTTTCTCGTCCTCCTCTCGAGGGGGTCTCAGTCGGTCGCCGTTCGTTCCTCGTTCCGGGTTAGTATTTCCGTAAATTGCAAGAGCAAACACTTTTATAAATGAAGCTAAATTTGACATTTTCAAGGATTTTCGAGATTTGTAAGTGTATCGGCCCAGGGAATTGAAAAACTGAAAGATTGCCAATGGAATCATCAAAATTGAACAATAATTGCCAGAGAAAAATGGGAAAACAGAATAAACGGTTTTTACCATTTTTCTCTGACAATTATTGTTCAATTTTGATGATTCCAGCGGGAATCTTTCAGTTTTTCAATTCCCTGGGCCGATGCACTTATGAATTTCTTCTTATACCGATGCACTTCTTTCTTCTTTTTAAAGTTTTTGCTCTTGCAATTTAGGGAAATACTAACCCTGAACGAGGAACGAACAGCGACCGACTGAGACCCCCTTAACACAGCAAAACTAATTTAGGACCAAAGAGTATCATTATGTACTTAACTTAATGATGTGAAAATTTAGTCTTCAATTTGTCGTGGAAATGAAATATTTTGAACTTGGATTCCTCGTTAATAATCAACGAAATACATGAAATTATTTCATGTTTTGAACTAATTTAGTCATTTTTCTTCTTCCGCTTCAAAACAACACTATTGTTTGTTTGTTGGTAGCTTCATAGTTCTACCCTGGTAATTTTCTGCCTCTGCAAAATAATCCCATGGCTGGACGATGTGAGTGGGTGGAGTCAGGAAAGCCAAGGGCGATGGCCACGTGCCTTTTCAAACTCAACTCCCTTCTGATCTGCTGGGAGAGCCTTGTTAACATTTTTCTTCTTTTACAACGCCCTTAGTAGCAGGGGCGTGGCGTCCATAAGGCCACTTTGGGTCTAGCCCGGCAAAATTTCTCTCACTGTAACCTAGATTTTCTACCCCAAAGTTGGAAAAACTCCCTTCAAAAAGTGTTCTCCACAAAGTAGAAAAAAATCCCTAGCAGAAAGTGTTTTCCTCAAAACTCACTCATGATTCATGGAAGCATGGAGCTTTTACAAGTAAAAAATAATTCTACATTGACATGCAGTTATTATGTCAAATTTCCATGGTAAAACCCGAGGCCATGGAGCTAGCTTCCATGCCTACTACTAGGTCCATGCCCAAGGTTGTCTCCATGGCCTGCTACGAGAGAGAAGATATAAGATGGAATCGATAGGTATCCAACAATCGATTTGTATCAAACAATCGATTCTCCACTCCCGAATTCCCAAGATCTGGGGCTAGACCCTACTAGACCCCAGCGTCGTCATGCCAACGTGTTGTTTATTTTTAGTTTTTCCGCGTCCGCACACGCGCAGTAGTGTTATTTTAGTTTATCCCCTCCCTTTCTTGGCCCCTGCCCTGGAAGACAAAATCAATTTTTTATTCTTTCTGATGATGACTTGTTTTGATTCAACTAGATGGATGGATACTCTGTTCAGGTTGCCATGAAAGTTCATTGTATAACAATGGACTCATCATAGGATGTAAACGCATGGAGTACTTCTGATATCAGTTATAGATGGGTTAAAAATTGAATGGATACTCCCCACTTTTACAGATTTTCACAGTATGTTCCCCAGACTGCACGATTAGGTGTTTAGTGTGTTTACACAGTACATAAAACAACTGTGTGTTTACACAGTACATAAAAAAACTGTGTGTTTACACAGTACATAAAACAACTGTGTGTTTACACAGTACATAAAACAACTGTGTGTTTACACAGTACTGGAAACAACCGACAAGAGATAAAGTTTATCTGATAAACAGGAGGGTGGTTACAACTTGACATGATACAATTTTGCTGGTTGACAGCAAAATTATGATTTTTGGAGTGTTATCATTGTTGTGGATGGCGTTTGCTACACAGAGATTTTATCACATAGGTATGAAAGTAAGTTAAAACTATTGTAAGTTGAAACGAAGTTTTAAAATAATGTTGAAGTTGTTATCTTCAGGGGTTTTTCTCCGAAATGACTAGTCTCTCTGGAGCTCTTTACCTACTGTGTTCCCTAAAGTATCTTGAAACAATGACAGTTTACGTTCCTGGTCCTCTTATCATTTTCGGTTTTCCATTCCATTTTCCCTGCATTTCAAGTCGTCTTGGTGTTTGTTGTAATACGATCTGATGGAGTTGACCACTGATTAGACTTACCCACCTACTTATCGTATTTTTTCGTTTCTGTTCAACATTTCAATATGGGGAAATACAATAGGCAGCCTGGTGCTCTTCAGTTCCACAACTTTTCATATATAAATGCTACGTAGGCGTTGCAAAAGACAATTAAAAGTTATCAAAGGGAATATGACCCTCGAAAAGCCTTATAGACATTTCGACTAATATGTAGAATTTGTTAAGACACTTTTTTTTATGATCTCGTCTTTATGATTAAGAAATTATGTGCTTTTCGTTAAAAAAAAATTGAATGTTTAATGTTTTAGTAACAAATTAACATTTTTATCTTTTCGAGTCCCAGAAATGATTTTTTTTTTTTTTTTTCATCATTAACTGGAATGAAGTTGAGATGTGATGTTTCCCCACTGGGTCCTCTGACGCAAAATTATGTAGGTATGTGTGATCCTAGGGTCAAGTTCGTGTATTTTCTGGTTTGGTGCCCCACCACTTTCAGAGGTCACCCAACGCCCCTGCTTAGTAGAAAAATTTCGATGTAAAGAAAAGTTTCCAATGTTTTCACCTATTTAAGATAGAATTTAATGTTTAGAATCGAATGAGACCTTCCGAAGCTTTGTAGGACCAACCGCAGACGACTTCACTGATGGAAGTTGGTCAAATGCGATCTTTTATCGTTTCTTTGACAAGAGTTTCATGCTACTCAGTTGTCTATCTTTATCAACCAAGAACCAATTTTTGTTATGAGGGCACCCACATCTCAGGAAAGCGATATTATTGCTGGCTGGTGCTATTATTTTAATCGCAGGTAGTTCCTACCTGGAACTTGTACGTTACATACCTTCGTTAAGTCGGTAGGAAGTTGTCGATCCGCATTATTGAAAGGTAGGTATTCGATTGGTACCTTGGTGTAAATAGTGACAAACTATCGAAAAAATCATGGTGTATTGGTAAAAAATAAATTTAGATATCAGTTAAATCACTATTAGGTGAGGAGCTAAAGATTTGTGACGTAACTCTACAATCATTTCTTAATAATGTATTTTTAAAAAGTTGTCTAGGTATATACAGACTGAATTCAGAGACCTACCCATTTAAGATGGTCATATAGAAAGAAGCTTAAATGAATCATTCTTGAACAAGAATTCAAGATTCAAGAAGGTTAACCTGTTATTCACTTCAAATAATTGGTAGTTCGATTTTGGCAGTTTGAGGGTAGGTCGTGCGCTCAGCACGTCCATAAGTTATGGTGACCTCAACAAGTTTCATCAATCGTGAACGGGTATGACGAAGATGTCTTGAAGAAGTACTTCCCTGCAGCACTGTAAACAATGAAAGGGTAGCCATAATTTTCCAAAAGACCTCTCTTACAACTTACTGTAATGTCAAAAGTATCAGGATTGTGGTCCAAAAAAACTGCTCTGCTTCGATCACGTTATATTGATATCAGGATGAGAGAAGATTCGAGCTGTCCTGATTCCAGAAGGAATCCCTCTCATACTTTTTTTACTTGCTCGATTCCATTATTGAAAATAATAAACCAAAATAAGGGCACAGGCACCACGACCCCCTCCTTGCTTGATACTAGAACGCCCATTTCGTCGAAAAAAAATTCACGCTTTTCCGAGTTCAAATTCTTCTTCTAAATTGGACTGTAGAAATTCTTTGACTTGACCGTTGGAAAGCAGAGATTCTGAGGACGTTTTCCCCGTAGTGTTTGTCGAAAATACTACATGATAATACGGGTTCAAGAATGGGTTAAAGAAATTGAATTTAGTTTTATTCTGAGCTCTTCTTTTACGCATCTGATCTCTTCAAAATATTTTTGTTTGGCATTAGGTACATGGAAAATTTAACGTTCCTTCCAACGGTGCTCTTACTATTACATTAAAAGAGTTGTGACAATTTACATAATATGTAAATTGTTAAAATTGCCACAACTATTTTAATGTAAGATTTTTTTGTGTTTCCAACATTATATTATAATGTTGGAAACACAAAAAAATCTTATAAATGAAGAGGAAACAAAAGTTGAAAACAAAATTTCTATGAGACGTTTTGTTGGAAATCCCATGTAGAATCGACGTCTTGAAAGCTGGACACATTGGAAGTGTTCACCCTGTATATCGAGGGCGTCAGAGCAACACCCCACATCGTCAATTTTGGCGAAAATGAGTTAGATACACCATTGGACGTGGCTATCTCGTGGCTACTTATCGCACTAAGTAGTTTAATTTAAAAATCGGTAGGTAACGCGTAAATCGCTCCCAAGTGAATACCCCATATCGTCAAGACGTCAGTAATACCCCACAACGTCAGTTCAGTCAGGTGTTTTCGTGAGTATTGACAACCGCGTCACACGGCTGTTATTTAAGGTAAGTTTTCTTCATTTTTCGCATGACTTATTGCTATCTTGTTGTTTCCAAGAGAACTTGGATAGTTTCTTTCAATATTAATCAACTTGGTTATTAAAATCGGTCCATTTTTGCGATGATTTCTTGATAAAATAAAGCACTATGACAAAGTGGGGAGTTGACACAACTAGCTTATGACGTTTTGGGGGATTGTTTTACAGATAAGGTTACTGAAAAACTTGACACAGAGAGACTTTGCGACAGAGAAAGACTTTGGTTTTTATTGAAAATTATTGCATGCTTATTTTGCATTCTGGAATAACTGCCTGCTTGGTTTTGAATATTCATCAGACTTACTGAGTTATTCCTGTGTTTCTGAACCAAAACTTGGTGTTTCTACCCTCTACCCTTAAGAACGCTCCAACAATAATTATTTAACAAAATTGTCGTTTCCAAAACAAGTTTTGGTTAATTATTTTCAAAAATGAACCTTTGGAATCAACCACAACAAATTTTTGTTCAACCTATACATTCATCCATACCTTACTATAAAATCTTTCTTAAATCTATAAATTGTGTAATGGATAGAAGGAAGCTATGTGCCACACCCATTTGGCAGACCTTTTCTTAGCTTAGCCTAGGAACTTGATGGCTGAAATAATTGTCTGGTTACTTACCTATACAAAAGAAGTTGAAAGTAAATGGCAGAAGCATGTTACATTATTTTATAATTTTAGTGGGAGGCTCAGACTAACAACTATGGATTCTTCTCTGCTTTCTCAGAAAAGAACGAGATGGATATAGTTGACACATCAAGTGAATACTTCCCTAGTTCGGAAGATGAAGAGAATTAGGATGAGTGCAGTGGTTTGGACGAGATGGTACCTATCGGAAGATGAATTGTTGAATTTATTGAAGACTGTTCAAGTGTTGTTGTTTGTTCCTGTTAAATTTAACATTATTGTGTTTATCAATAGATCTTTTTCTATGGAAGAACGAACCAAAAGGAAAAAGAGGGATCACCCCTCCAACGTGTTGGTTAACTAAAATAAAGATGTCATTTATTTACGTGGAAAATGTGTCTTCTTTTAAATGTTATCCTAAGTACTCCTTGGTAATCATTGTAACTAAAAAATGAAAGAATTTAATATTTCTGCAGCAAGAACAGTCCTTACGGACATTCTGAAATATTTCAGTGGCCTTCCTAGGGGCTTCAAGGCTGCTACGGCTGGGATACATAAGACTGGGATCCAGGGCCAACCACCACAAAATTCTTGAGAAATATGAAGGTGGAATGGCTCTGACAGTCTCTGATCTTATGATAGAAAAACAAAACTTTGAAATACCTTTCAAGGTGGTCATTAATGATAGAGACCACTGGAAGAAGGGGGTGCCCAACCTTGCACCGGGCTCTCTTGTGTGGTATACAGATGGATCAGTCATGTGTGGAAGATCTGGCATAGGCATTAAAGGCCCTTCGGCCAGCCTTATATAGTCTCTCGGGACGAATGCCACAATCTTTCAGGTAGAGGTCCATGCAATTCAACTGTGCTCTGAAGAAATGCTGAACAAGCATGTCAACAGATCCAAAGTGCACATTTTGTCAGACAGTCAGGCTGCCCTGAAGGCCATTGCTTCATACACTATAACCTCAAAGCTGGTCTGGGAATGCCTGAATACCCTTAAAACTGTGGCCCAGGACAACCACGTCACCCTACTCTGGATTCCTGGACATGAGGGTAATGAAACTGCTGATCGTCTTGCGAAAAGAGGCTCAGAGTCCCTGCCAATTGGGCCGGAACCATTCCTGGGAACCACCAAAAGCTGCTTACGGAATGTGGTTAACAACTGGGAAAGGAATGAGCGAGTAGAATACTGGCAAAACCTCCCAGGCCTGAGACAGGCCAAACTATTTGTGACGTTCTCTAAGAAACGGGCTAAAGAACTTATAGCTATGCCTAAGAAGGATTTCAGAATACTTGTGAGTCTGCTAACAGGTCACTGCCCACTTCGCTATCATCCGAAGAAGATAGGCAAACTAACTACGGACATCTGCCGCTTCTGTGACATGGAAACGGAAGATGCCGAACACATCATGTGGCACTGTGAAGCACAGGGTCGAGCGAGATACACAATCTTCGGAAGTGATGTCTTAGCTCCTGACACCATCTCTAAGGTGGCATACACCGATCTTCTCTGCTTTGCCAAAAAGTGGGGAGAAGGGGTGTTCAGTAAACAGCAAAGGGCTAACACAGCCTGGAGGCACTCCACATTAGGTCTTGTTGGTCGCAGTGGAAAGAGTTTGTATATTAGCTCATTTAAGACCTCCTACTCTATAAAAAAAAAGTACTCCTTGGTAATCATTGTAACTAAAAAAATAAAAGAATATAATATTTCTGCAGCAAGAACAGTCCTTACGGACATTCTGAAATATTTCAGTAAATTAAATGCTGCAAAATTTCAATTGAGCAACACCCCATATTGTCACAGCTCTGACGGTCAATACCCCATAACGTCTCATTTTTTAGAAAAACAAGGTTTTTTCTTAATATTCTCTTGTAAGTCCATAGAGGAAGGTTCTCTGAATCTAGAGAGCTCAAGTATAATTATATTGCGTGAAATTGAGAGCAGCAAATCATTGGGAAGTGGTTTTTTGGCTCTCCTGAAAAGTTGTCAAAATGACGTTGTGGGGTGTTGCTCTGACGCCCTCGATATGGGTTTCATTTGCGGTCTGGTTGTGACCCTAGCTCGAAAAATTGCAATATAAAGCACGGACATGATGTTAATTCTCGTTCAGAGGGATACCTGCCTATAGGTATACACCCGGATACCGGCCTATACGTTACACTCCAAAGGACACCTGCTTACCTTTTGAGCATCCTTCTCGAGATTTCGCTAGATGTCATACTTTTAGAGGGATGTATGCCTTTCAAAGCAAGTGAGTTCCTACTGAAGAACCCATTAATTCATTAATACTAATTTACATTCATTAATGAAATACTATTGGAACACCAAGCAGTTATCATTTGCCTGGTTTTTAGTTCATAGTGCTCTCGCTTGAATATGGTGTACTTGGCCGAATTCCTACTCTAGATAGAATCCTTTGATAAAATTTGTTTTGTTTTTCGAATTGGGATTCCTAGCTTTCTAGGTTCCTAGTGGAGCTTGCTGAGCTACGAGAACCTAAGTTTGCACCCAAAACTATCGAAAAGCGACAATTTACTCGAATGAGGCCACTCAGAGCTATAGGTAATGCCGTGTGAAGGAAGAACATCTTAGAACCGAAGCAGAAGAGGCTCTGGTTGGGACTAGTCGAACAATTTGGGGGAAGAACAGTTCAACTGTAGATTTTCTGTAGTTTTTCTCAAATGACGAATTATCTGTCCAAGGCATGCTTTTCGTTACACATTAGCTCTTTTCCCTCCAAACGCTCTTAGATCAGCTGTTTTTCCTCCATATTTTGATAACGACGAAACATTATTTTCAGTCGTTTTGATTTTTCAACCTAAAAGTTTCCCTTAACCTGCTTTTACTCTCACTGCAGTATATCGCAGAAAATTTAAATGTACAATCATTTGCAGCGGTTTTTTTTTAAGCGTATCAGTGGTTATTACGTGTGAACAGGAAGATGCAGTGTGAAATGGGGGGTGCGCCTTGATTTTTTTTAGATTTTTAATCGAAAGTAGACTACATCCTGTGAATTTTGGCACCAACCGCAACCTTCTAGCGTGAGTAGATCTGTTTCTATGAATTTTCAAAGTTTCGACCGTTTATGACGTCACGCGCCCCTCTCGCCTGGGCGGGACCCCCCAGCCCACTGTGACGTCATAAACGGTCGAAACTTTAAAAATTCATAGGAAAAGATTTACACACGCTAGAAGTCGCGGTTGGTACCAACATTCTCAGAATGAGGTCTACCTTAGATTAAAAATAACAATAAACAGTTTCTCCTACCCAGGCGCACACCCTATTATTTCATCGAACACGCCGTTTTAGGCATGATTGACTGGTATTGACAGACATCAAAAGCACCTATTGAAATTCATAATATTCACTGACTCACTTTTGGTCCACGTCACTGTTGAAATACGTGTGATTGTTGGAATCACAGTCTCCATTTTCGTATGACGTATTGCTGTCGCATTCAGTAGCGTAGAAGGCAGTTGGATTCACTACTGCCTCGCCGAACAGGTAGATAGCTCGGTCGTGGGAACAGAACCCTGTCAGCAATGAGGGCATTTTGAGTTTACGTAATAACATTAACATTAATTATTACCCAAAGTGATGAATACCTTCTCATGGATGACTGAGGTATATTTACTGTGCTTTACCACGTACGTACATGTACTGTATTGATTGGACTGTCACTGACCCCCGACTTAAAATTTCAAGTTCAGCAAATGTATTACTATTGAACCAATATAATACAATGAAAACAGATTAAGATGTTTGACGAGGGTTTCAGTAAAGAACGCCTGGAGGTATCCAGAAACTGAAAGGTGCAATACTGGTAGAAGAGCTAGAAGATAATTTTATTCTAATTACGGGTTAATTAGGAAGTTATTCCAAAATGTAATCATTGTACAATTGCTAAGATGAGATCACAATGTCAACCATAATGCTTCATCGCGGAATTGCGAAAACCAGGGTTTTTTACAACCAAGAGTAATTTTAATTCTAACCAAGGGTAACAAGATTAATTTTACCTTTAAAATAGAGGGGGCGACGGCGTTTTAATGATGATCTGTAATCATGAGATTATAAAATCATATAACATGCAATTGTGTTGTGGATGGAGGAAGCTATGTGCTACTCACACTTGGCAAACGTTTTAGTTCGGAAACAGCGTCGACATACTGACACACATTCTGCCTGGTATGTGGTCTTCTGATGGGGAGTTTTCGCCCTAGCGTTGTTTTGAATGGGTAATTTCAGTCAATTTTTTTCAAAAGAGTATGGCTCAAGAATAACGTTAATCGGGTCTGTTCGTCGAGAAAATGTTTAGAAGAAATTAGGGAAGCTAATAAAAGTTGAAGATTTGAATGATGTCAGCAGGGTGTGACGTTGCTCGCCTTGAGAAAACTTCCTTTGAATAAAGTATCCATGCACAGAGAAGAGATGAAACCTTTTCCTGAGGGTAACCTAGGTAACCTACCTGAGAATCTGTTGGATGCTACAAAATATAACACACACATACACCCGCGGCGTAAGTGTGAGTGCTTTCAGGGAGGCCTTTATGATTGTTTATTTTCAATAATAAACCTTTTGACCAAGAAAAAAATTTAACTAGCACATCAAAATTTGCTGGTTTACGTTTCAAGGTACGTAGAATCCGAAAATCGAATAAAAAATGTCCGTCCGTCCGCTGTACGCAGCACTTTTCTCAGCAACCATGGACGGATTTCGATGAAATTTGGCATATGGGCTCCATTTGGGGTCTAGTTGTGCCGCGAAAATTAAGGGTTGAAATTTTCAAGAGTGTCCTAGCTCGAAAACTCTCGAAATAAAGGTATCGTTTTTTCAACAATTTAAGATAGTATTGAATTTTCAGAATTTTTAGAGACCACACGGAGCTCTGCAGGACACTCCCTACGAGAACTTAAAAGGGTTTTCCTTTGATAAAACAGAATCGCGGGTGTGAATCACCAAAGAGGTCTAATCTCCGTTCAAATTTTATCTGACAAAAATGCGATCGCTGTTCGTTTCTCCTAGTTGTATTCAGTTTTGGTTCCTTAGCAACCAGCAATCAAATTTCCCATATGAAGCTCCCTATTAATAAACTTGATTATGAAGGTGTGGAGGTAATTTTGTAGTAGGTAGGCAGTAGGTACCTACCTACGGTTGGTAGGTTAAAAAAAACGCTGGGAATTATTTCACAAAGTTTTATTAATTTCATATATGGTTCACTCTTCTGCAAAGATCACAGATTTGCCATTGTCACTATTTGTTTGTTTTTTATTTTTTAGCTACTACTCATAGGTACCTACTAGAGCATTTTAGAAAATTTCAACCCTTAATTTCCATTTGGATTCTAAAATAAAGGGTTGAAATTTGCAAAAATGCCCTAGTTGGTAAAAAACAATAAATACTGAAAATGGCAAATCTGTGATCTTTGCACAAGAGTGATCTGTACAGGAAAATAATAAACCTTTGTGAAATAATTCAGCGTCTGTTCAAACGTGTGATCTCTTTAATGAATTTTTCTAGCAAATGTTATTGTAACATTGGGCAAAAAGTTGGAGTAGGTATATATAGGTTTTCAATGGTGTTGAATCCAAATTTGAGGTAAAAAACCTGAATTTCCGACCCACCGAAATACCCCATTGCATTTTTAGAATTTAATGAGACCACCAAGTGCTCTGTAGGATCAACCGTTCGCTCTCTCTGAAAAGTCCTCACATTTCAGGGTTGGACATGTAATAAAAAGAAACAAATGTGTGAATTGCAAAAGACCGTTCACTGACTGATATAGATCTAATCTCCGTTCAAATTTCAGACGATCAAACGAAAAGAGAACCGATATGTTTTTTTCAATAGAGTTTCATGTCACTCAGTAGGGCTTTCTTGGCAACCAAGAACCAAATTTCGTAATGAAGGCATCAACAGTTTTCGGAAGCGATGTTATTGCTAGTTGGTAGTGTTGCTGACGGATGATCCATACAGTAAAATAAAAAACCATTGTGTAATAATTCTCATTATTTTTGGTTTATGATTTTCAATAATGAACCTTTGGAATCGACCAAGAAAATTTTTTTTTCTAACACCTCAAAATTTGATGGTTTACGTTTCAAGGTACGTAGAATCCAAAAATCGAATACAAATTTGGCCGTCCGTCTGCCGTACGCGGCACTTTTGCCACTTAGCATTGACCGATTTTGATGAAATTTGGTATGTATTCTCCATTTGGGGTCTAGTTGTGCCCCGAAGATTTTGGTTGATGTAGGTCACTTCTAAGGGTTCAAAAATGAATTTTGAAATTTTGAAAACGCCCTAACTCAAAACATTTTGATATAAAGGTATTGTTTTTCTTCAATTTAAGATTCCATTGAATTTTTAGAATTTTTTGAGTCCACGCGGAGCTCTGTAGGACAAACCGTTCGCTCCTTACGAGAATTTAAAGGTTGGACGTACGATAATTCAGAAACACGAGTGTGAATCGCAAAAGAGGCCTAATCTCCGTTCAAATTTTTGCTGACCGAAATGCGATCGATGTTTTCGTCATGTTGGATGGTTGGTGGCTTTGCAGACAAGTGATAAATATAGATGTTGTGTTCGGCGTGTCAGCGAGTGAAGGAGACGACCTTCTCGCTGCGGCGTTTTGACTTTACTTTAACCCCTACTCAACCTAAGAGAGACTGTCCCTATCCTATCATGCAGTACTGTCGCATCGGCGGGTCAGACCCATACCGGCATGCGGCGTACTGTGAGAATCGGGCTAGCCCATCGACCCCGGCGTTTCAGGGAAACCTACCGGCGGGAAGACGGGATATTTACTTTGTTGATCCTACAACTTCGAGGAGATACCTTGATGAAGGAGAAGTTGGAGAGCGAAATGAACAAGACGAGAACTGGACTAGATTGGCATACTCGAGCATCCCTGAGTGAGCTTATATACTAGTGTAATTGGTTGAGGGAGAGAGAGGTGGAAGGGTGACGTCATGCGGCGTTTACTCCCCGTACCTCGTCCCTCCCGTGCGGGTGGTGGCTCACTCAGGGATCCTCTCATACTTCTTTATTAAGAACTAATACTTAGTTAAATGTGGGTCATAACAATAGAAAAATAATAAACCATTGTGTAAGAATTTGCAGCGTTTTTAATGCTTAGAATATGCCTGATATCTTTTTCTACCATTTAGTATTCGAATACTCGCGCATTTGGTCCACTAGTAAAACTCCAAAACGTGAATTAGGGATGTTTTGTCGAAAAATAGACCATGATCCTGCTTGTTTCTCTCTTCATTGAAACCCATTTTCTTACTCGAGCAATTTCGTGTCGTTGGAATTTTGAGACGATAAAGACAGTGACGTACCCATAATGTCGAATCCACAACCAGGTTGAATTGGTACACCACCATTGGCGTAGAAGTCAACGTTCCCAAGCACCTTTGATGTCCCCAGTAGACCAGCACAAGTGTGCAGAATCACTACGAATTGGCCTGATTCTTTAGTAATCATTCCATCGTTCTTCGTGGTCCAAAACAGAGGACCCGCCGGGTCCAAACCTTTAGGACAGAATGAAGTTGCTGTTTATTCCTGATGGACAAAGTTAATTAACGATGCAAACGTAATCAAATAGAGTTTGCTAGAACCCAGAAATGCTGAACTTTGAAAGGATTGGAGGCTGATAGGGTCCCCTTCCACTGCCCACGGCCATGCCAGTTCCAAAATTCTACATTTAGATTGGTGAAGATGTGGATGTTACACTTTTAGAAAAAGCTAGGTTCATATTGTGCTTGCCTGCAACTTGTGCCATAGACATTATTGTATTATGTGAATGTATTACATTATTACTATATTATATTGTTATATTATTATATTCATATTTATTAAATTTATATTATTATTATATGAGAAGAGAGAGAAAGAGAGAAAAACACTTTATTGAACATTGTAGAGGGAATGAAGGTGGACAAGGACTCCAGTAGTTGTCGAAACGTAATGGATCTGCCGAAAGTTCAAAATGAGTTGCCAAAAGTTCAAATTGGTATGCCAAAAGTTTGCCGAAAATTGAAATTGATTTAAGCCAAAGGGTTTTTTGTTTTTGCGAGCGTGCGAGCAAGCGAGCGTAAATGTGGAGGAGTTAGTCTTGTGGGAGCCAAATTGCTGCTCCATCCTCCAGTCCGAGTCCTCGGACTTGTTTCCTTGGGCCTCTTAGCCTCATGGAAACCGCTCGATGGACGGAGAATTGAGTTTTCACTCGCGTCCACATCATTACTTGAGCGTAGGATTTGGACCATTTGTTGGCAAGGCGTAAGGAGGCATTCTTGAGAAAAGCGTCATACTCTTTATGCAATGCTCCATCGCATGAAATTACGAGTGGCGTGAAAGAACCTCTCAGATCTTCGGCTATTCTGTCATATTTTGCATGTTTGGCTTGGGCAACATGGCGAGAGATGGTTGGCCAGTCCATGGAAGTGCGGGTATCAAAAAACGCAGGTCTCTCACGGTCCCACACACCATGAACCTTCATGTCTGCCACCAGGCCGGGGCTGCCATCAGCACTTTCACGAAGAACTGGTTCTGTGACAACACCGTTCCATGCGAGGCTTGCTATTTTTGCGCATTCTTCCCGAACCAGGTCGTGTCCCTGTTTGATCAGGCCGCCCTTCATACAATTGAGGGCGTGGTTCATGTCCATGGGACTCCCGCATCCATCGCACCATACTGGCAACCCTCTTGGTTCCCAACCGTACCGAATGGCTAGTGCGTCACGGAATTGGGAAGACGACAAGTCGAAGTTGTCTATAATATAATAATAATATAATAATAATATAATAATAATATAATAATAATAATAATATAATAATAATAATAATATAATAATATACCTAATAATAATATAATAATATTATTATTATATTATTTACAACAAAGGTTCATTATTGAAAATAATAAACCAAAATGTTTAAATTACTTATCAAGACTCCGCCAGGGGACTTAAGTATCAAGTCGTAAGAACTTAAGCCTTGGTGGGCAAGGTATCGAGCTAATTTGTTTTCTTATTTCAAAAGACTTTGTTTTCTATCCTATTCTTTGTAGCTATGATGTATTTCTGATTGCCAAATAAATGAATTATAACATATTAAATGCCATTATTATATTATTATGAAGTGAGTCTTCCCTAGAAGTAATAATTGTATTATTAAGCTTATATAATTTGATTGATCGTGATTCAGAAAAGACATATTTGTGACGAGAATCGAGTATGATGAAGGTGTGAAGCTAGTGAAACTTACATGTTATAATTTTATTCTTCTGATGTCTCTGTTTCATCGATGATGTTTAATATGGAAAAAAGTAAGAACTAGATACTCACCAGTAACTGTTCCAATTTTTGGATTTTGAAATGAATAGCCGGCTACTCCAACTACATGGGCTCCCAAGCTGTGGCCTACCAGTTGTAAATCGCTCAGTGACACCTGTGAATGGAATTTCAGATTTCGACAGTAGTTATTTATCTCCCTCTATATTAATTAGGAGTGACGTACAAAATTATTAGAGTTGTCCCCTCACATTAAGCTCTTGAGTCATTTGTTGTATAAACAATGCGACAGTTTTTCCGACGTTTGGGACAGCAGTTCTGGCTGTGATGTAGTCCGATTCAGCAATGGCTGACCAGTCTACCTGAATCACATTGACGTCCATTGCATCCAAGTAACCTGTATCAAAATTTGATTCCCTTTGAATACACATTAATTTAACGCTTTGCAGTCCATGAGTGTTTGTGAAAAACTAAGTCTCAGCTATAACTTACCATTTTCTAAGTTTTATCAATTCACGAGATAATCATTTTCTGTAAACTCTCGAACTTTTATTTCCAAACGTGCGCAAAATGAGCGCAAAGCGTACCTGCTTATTTGTCTCCAATGGAAATGTCCAATTTTTCCTTTTAAGATTCGGATTATCCGTAAATTTTTCGTATAATATTATCCGTTACTCTAATTTTTCATTGTTTCAAAAACGTGAGGGTAAGAACGAATATCACCTTTTGCATAACTGTCTTGATATTTTTCTAGTTGTGTATGTTTTTAGGCTGAGGGTCATATTGAAATTTTCGTGAAGACACGAAAAGTGTGTCAAAATAATAATATGCAATCCCTCCCAAAACATTATACCCCCCCCCCCCCAAAATACAATGATATACAATCCCTCCATAAAGGATAAATAGAGGGTAGGATCCACGTCTTCCTGATCAAAACCTCTTCTAGTGTTTTCATTAATGAACCTTTGGATTCGAAATTTTCATCCCCCTTCAAAACGTTTTGGTTTACGTTTCAAGGTATGTAGAATCCAAAAATCGAATAAAAATTTTGGGGTCTAATCGTACACCGACGCTTTTGGTTGATGTTAGTCAATTCGAAGGGTTGAAACATAAGGGCTGAAATTTTCCAAACGCCTTAGATCAAACAATTTTGATATAAAGGTACTGTTTTTTCATCAATTTAAAATAGTATTGAGTTTTTTAGAATCCAATGAGCTCTTATGATGACTTGATGGTTGGAGCTACACTAAATCAGAAACACGAATGTGAATCACAAAAGAGGCCTAATCTTCGTTCAAATTTTAGCTGACCAAAATGCTATTGTTCTTCGTTTCTTCGGGTTGTACTATGTTTCGCTTCCTCGCAACCAGTAATCAAATTTCCTGATGAATGCACCCACATCTCCCTATTTCTTCGAATTGAGTGTGAAGCGTTTATTTCTTCAAATTGAACTTGATTGTGAAGCAAAAATATGGTTGGCAGGTAGTGACTATGACTAAGCTGTGTTCTTTGCAAGCAAGTGATCTACACAGAAAAATACACCTTTGAGGATTGAAAATGGCTTTGGAGCTCACTCAGCTGATCAGTGATCTGAGGAGTGAAGAAGATCTCCTCGAATGCTGCAGACGCCTGGAAGAGCACTTCCATTCAATAGGATTGAAAATGGCTTCGGAGCTCACTCAGCTGACCAGAGATCTGAAGAGTGAAGAAGATCTCCTCGAATGCTGGAGACGCCTGGAAGAGCACTTCCATTCAATAGGATTAAAAATGGCTTTGGAGCTCACTCAGCTGATCAGTGATCTGAGGAGTGAAGAAGATCTCCTCGAATGCTGGAGACGCCTGGAAGAGCACTTCCATTCAATAGGATTGAATATGGCTTCGGAGCTCACTCAGCTGATCAGTGATCTTAAGAGTGAAGAAGATCTTCTCGAATGCTGGAGACACCTAGAGGAGCACCTCTATTCAATAGAATTGAAAATGGCTTCGGAGCTCACTCAGCTGATCAGTGATCTGAAGAGTGAAGAAGCCTTTGAGCAATGATTTGCAGCGTTTTTTACCCACCAACATTTTTTTTACCTACCAGCTAGGTACTACCTACCACACCATACTGACTTCACACCTTCACAATCAAGTTTATTAGAAAGAACTAAACGCTTCACACTCGATTGGAAAAATAGAAAGCTTCATATGGAAATTTAATTACTGGTTACGCAGAAGGCATACCTGTATACAAATCGAAGAAATGAACAGCGATCGCATTTTAGTCCGACAAAATTTGAATGGAGATTAGACCTCTTTTGCGATTCACACTCATGATTCTGTTTTATCGAAGGAAAACCTTCAAGTACTCGTAGGGACCGAATGGTTTGTCCTACAGAGCTCCGGGTGGTCTCAAAAATTTGTAAAAATTCGATACTATTTAAAATTGGTGAAAATCGATACCTTTATTTCGAGAGTTTTCGAGCTAGGGCACTCTTGAAAATTTCAACCCTTAATTTTCACCCCTTAGAAGTGACTGACATCAACCAAAAGCTTCGCGGCACAACTAGACCCCAAATGGAGCCCATATACCAAATTTGAACCAAATCGGTCCGGTGTTGCTAAGAAAAGTGCCGCGTACGGCGGACGGACGGAAATTTTTTTATTCGATTTCCGGATTCTACGTACTTTGAAACGTAAAACATCAAATTTTGAGGGGGGTTAAAATTTTTTTTTCTTGCTCGATTCCAAAGGCTTATTATTGAAAATAATAAACCAAAAGGAGAAAGTTAATCATTGAACGTGGAATTTGTATCAATTTTCATTAAAATCGGTAGTGAGAAAACGGTAGGTGAGGCTTCTAAATGAATACGAAGAGAAATTCGCTTTATTGCTCACTCAGCTGATTGGTCTTCCCTGAAGTTTTGCTTCCAAACACTTTCAGCGGTCATTTGGAGGCTGTGTACCTACTATAATTTCAGTGCTCTAGAAAGAACAGGAGTGACGTCATCATCACTATAAACTCATCTGTAATACGATGTTTTTCGTGAAACGGAGAAATCACGGACTATAAAAAACTGTTTTGTTAACCGAATCCTATGCTGGCGATACTAGTTCGATTCACTAGACTAAGTGTTCGAAATTCCAATTTCCAATCATTCCAATTCCAAAGAATTCCAATCATTGAGAAATGAACATCACCTGTAGAGTCTGTGGTAAATATATTGAAATCATGAATCTCCTCGGTACTCAATGGTGAACCTTTACTTTCCCTTTCATTCCAATTTTCCTGAGATTAGCGTATCTTTGGAAAAAGTTTATGTGATAAGTTTTGAGTCTTTTGAAATAACATCAAGTTTATGGAGTTCAAGGCAATGTTGAGGTGTCTTACTGTTGGTGATATTGGTCGTGAATTCCGTATGTCTGCTATTCCTCCATCCGTGAACTAGTATCTTTGTCGGTTTGGATTCATCAAAAGTTCCATTGAAAAGTGTAAATGTTTGTTCAGGACAAGCCTCAACACCTCCATAATTTGCGTTGGCCCTAGAACAGTATTTTACATTAGTTTCAGAAACAAATAAAGTAATAGTTGGAAAATTTTCATCCTCTTTATATAATGACTTTCTTTTGTTGTAAACGATCGTGCTTGAGGTTACTGTGGCGAATTGATATTGATTTGGTAATCGGTTTATAGATCTGGTAATAGGATCTCCTATTACTGGTTATTTTCGCTTCCTCGTTTCAAATACGTAGAAGCTTTGTAATTGTGCGAAAGGTCAAATGTTGAGTCCTCCAAAATCAACAAATCCACACGCATTCTGGGGTATAAAATAGGAGCTTGACTGCCAGGTACAATCAAGTTATATTAATTCCCTTAAATATGTTTGAAATCTGGAGATTGTGTTCCTGTTTGATGTTCCTCAAAACATTATTCTAAACTAAATTACAAAGCATTCATGGAAACAGTTGATTTTGTACTCAATAGTAACTACTTAGTATAATATACTACATATTGGCATGTTATGTCAAAACTTTTCTACAAACAAATATTGTTAGTTTTATTTTTCGTGAAGGAATACCAATAATAATGCAACTTGCATTATGCAAGTGGTAAACAAAAACCTCCCACTAAGAATATTTCATGTGCGTAGCATCACAAATTTCCGCCCTTTTCATCTCAGTATCCTGCTAGCTTTCAGTAACTTTACACTATTTAATTCGAAAGTTCCATTGTTTTCAATGTAGATCTACAAACATTTCATGATCCTGAACGGCAACATTGTTTGAATCAAGAAAAAAATCATCCTGAAGACTAGCTTGGTCATTTCTCCACCTCCATAAGAAAGAGAATATTATAAAAAGAGTGTTTCTTCGGAAATCTTCTCATATCGTTACAAAATGGATTTCAATGAAAAAAATTGATGTTAGATATTTTCCTAAGGTACTTACTGAAATTTTTGAGGCCATGGCAATACTGCCGTGCTAAGCCAGAAAGTCGTATCTTGACTTCACCCAACTTTCGGGAAAACGACCTAATTGGTTTCGTGGCGAAATAATTCTTTCGCGGGATTATTTTTCCTACTTTTACCACAAGTATAGGTTTTTCTTAAAAGAAATTAGTAGCCGAATCGATTTCTGGAGTCAAAAATGAACATTTTTGAGTATACATTGTCAAAAAACGATGATAAGAGATTACGCTCTCGTAAGCCTGAAGTTACGACTATTCTGTTCATTTTTATTCTTGAAACATTAATTCATTTGAATTAACATTTCAATTCAAGAAACCATTTTACATTGATTATTTTGTCATCCTATTTGGCTCAAAGTTAATCGTATTTCATATCTCTATTCAAAATGTAAGAAAAAACTGCTGAATCAATAAAAATAAACTTGTATTCACTAAAGTATAAACGTAAAGTCACCACTAAATGTTGAGTTTTCAGAGGCAAAAAGTCGTATCATGCCGATTTAATGCAAGAAGTCGTATCGTCGAAATAGGCAAATTCCCGTATCAGTGTCAAGATACGAGTTTTCCTCTTCTGAATCGCTCTGGTACGACTAGTTCTTAGCAAAATCAAGTTAACATGCCTTAACGCAAAAGTCGGGAGGCTTTTTCTAGGCATTTCTGATAGAGATACGACTCTAAAACTCCGAAAATCGATAGAAATCGACCCTCAAAACCCCCAGGTACTAATAACTCAATTTGGTCAAATTTTCACGTTACGACTTTCTGGCTTAGCACGGCAGAATAGCTTTTTCATTTTCAAAATTTCGCGAAAAAACGTCCCACATTATTCATGTTTTGTACCTATGTTTCAACTAAAATACAAATAAAATATGAAATAAAATAAACATAAAAAGAAACCTAAAGCGATATTTAGTTAAACATACCTGGTTACTAGATAAAACTGAACGCTCTTACAATCCAAAGTTGAAGATTCCAATGAATCCTGAATCATTCGATCGTAACTGTTTTGATCTGAAAATAAATGGATTGCATTTTCATTACCAATAATGCATAGTAACAAAACCACGAATGAGTATACCGTATTTTCGGTTTAATGCTTTATTTTGCGACTTTTAATCACACACCAAGTATAGCTGGTGATCGAATCAGCTCAATTATAAGAGACTAAACGCGAAATTGTTGAATTGGACAGACCCTTCCAACCCTTGGACCCTTTCTTGTAAGGGTTGAAATTGGGATTCAGATCGGAGGTCTTGAGGTAACCACGATAAACCACAACTAATCACATTTAATTCGTGATTGAATTCGAACTTGCACAAATCTCAATAAAATGAAGTAGACTCCTAACTTACATTGACAAAGATATTTTGTGAACATCACGTCTGCAACACACATTTTATGTCACTAAATCATTTATTCATAAATTTAGGACTTTCAAACGAATGGTGAACGATTTTTCTGTGAACATGAATGACGAAGATAAAGTTCCGGTTTCAACGACTTGGTTGTAAGTGGAAATCATTGAAAAATATTGCATAGAGAAGGAATGCTGGCGGTGCGGCGCTGCGTTGAGAAGGAATACGAGTGACATTGCATAGAGAAGTATTGCTGGCGGCGCTCCCAACCCCCCCAACCAACACGGAGGCTCCCTTTTTTCTTTGTCCTCAGGCTTGTTCTCAACGCTTTTTTCGTTTATGTGCCAAATTAAAGACATAAAATAATGTCAAAAACAAGGCGAGTATAATATAGGTACCTATCTTACTTTCGAACATTGTATATAATGAGTGGTTGTGCACGTTTGTGCCCAAAGTCTGACTGATTTTGGTGGAAAGTTGTTCGTCTTGCTCCTCACTCTCCTTTATCAATGTTTCACCCGTGCGTTGTCCGGGAACGACCGAAGTCTATCCGGCTCCAACAACCACCTAACGGTTCAATCGATATTAGCAAAATTTGATTTACGAAATTCGCGAGACAAAAGAGAATTGGTGAATTTGAGAGCATTTTGTATAATCCAAAATGCGTAATATTTTGTGTAACTTTAAAACGACAGTATTTGTGCAAACTGATTACTGCCTGATGGCTCAAAAGATTTCTATCAAATTTGGATACAGTGTGTTTAATCCTAATTGGACCATGGTGTCACCGAAAACATCACTTATAAATTCCACAGCTGTCGCAAGGTGTCGCAGTTTAAAAACAAGGATAAAGCTGCATTTTTGAGCCATTTTTTGTAACTTATTAGAAGTCAAAATACCCTCAAAGGTAACCATCTACACGCTAATCTGGACAATCCTAGAAAATTTCATCAAATTCGGATGAAAAATGTAAGTGAGTAGATGTATGTGATTGGATCAAATAAATACTAAGCTTCGGCTGGGATTCGAACCCGCGACCCCTGGGGGATAATTGAAGTTACGGCGGTTACAAGGAATTCACGTTTGCGCATGCGCAGTCGCTTCTATCAGTCCGGGGATGATGATTTTCATAGGGGACTATCTACAACCTAATCCACATAATCCCTGGAAATTTCATCGAAATCGGGTGGAAAATGTGGAAGTTATGGCCGTTACAAGGAATTCACGTTTGCGCATGCGCAGTCGCTTCTATCAGTCCGGGGATGATGATTTTCATAGGGGACCGTCTAAATACTAGTCTGTAACATCCCTGAAAATTTCATTGAAATCGGATGCAAAATGTATAAGTTATGGCCGTTACAAGGAATTCACGTTTGCGCATGCGCAGTCGCTTCTATCAGTCCGGGGATGATGATTTTCATAGGGGACCGTCTGCACACCAACCCGCACAATCCCTGAAAATTTCATTGAAATCGGACAATAACTTCGTATAGTTATGCGCGTTACAAGGAATTCATGACAGACAGACAGACACACAGACAGACAGACACGGAACCAAAATTGTTCAGAAAGGTCTAAAACGCAAAACGCGAGTGGAAATTTTGATTTTGGAGAACTTTTTTTTTCGTCCTTGAAAAGTGAAAACAAAGCTTCCGCTACCTTGGTAGACTCGGAAGCAAAATGAAGTTATGACAAAAATTTTGCAAATTTTTTTATTGATTTCTTTGAACATTTTTGTCATAGTTACCTGTATTTTGAGACTTCCAATAGCCCACAAAAAATTTTGCTATCCATTAAATTTAAAACTGCAATTTAATTTTGGTTACTACGGTGATACCTTGGGACAGCTGTGGAGTTCCTGAGATGTTTTCGGTGCCACTAGTGATACCTTGGTCCTTATAGGGTTAGGGGGAAAATACGTTTTTCTTAGAACTGGTGTGTATTGTGCAAAAATGAAACCCTTCAACCGATTTGGCTCCTTACTTCTAAGCACTTGAAGGACTCTTGACTACAAATCGTGTAAAACCACTTGGAATAGAAATTACAATAATCAATACACCCACCCAGATGAGTGAGCGAAGCGTACGGACATTATTGTCTCTTCTAGGATAGTATCCTAGCCACAATAGTTTGTGGTACAAAATTCAAAATTCTTACCAGCAGCCAGATTAATCAGCTGAATCAGTGACGTCATGACGGCCATGTCCGCTCCTTGATTCATCTTCATGTTGATAGGATAGCAGGCACAAGGAAAATGGCAGCTCCGATGAATTTTCTTTTCTTTATAGGTTCGCCGTCCTTCTTTAGGAAATAACGCAAGTTTTTTTTAAAAATCTCAACATCACGTAATATGAGCCCTAAGGAGAGGTAATATCAGTATTATCTTCAACAGCCTCACAAGTGTAAACTCCAGGTGTTTTGAGCGATTTATTGTGCTCTTTCCTACATAACACGATAATCATAATCCCACAATCCTCTAAATCAGGTTGAGCATTGTAAAGGAGCTAGAAAGATTCTTGTTACCAACCGTTCCCGATTAAAAAGCATTAAAAGCTTCCACGAGAGCGAAATCGTTTGTCAAAAACCTTGTAATTTCGCGGTTATCCGGAAATTCCTCCTCCAATCGTCATTTGCCGTTGGTTTGGGAGAATCATTACAGAGTTATGTTACTGGAGTGTTTATGTTAGTGTTGTGTTACTGGAGAAATTTACTCTTGTCGATCTAACTGACTGAATTTGTTTATCTGAATCTAAAATTGAAGGTGAAGTTGCTGGGATTGGAAAATTGAAGAGAATTTTGTTTGTGGTCTGCAACAAACAAGGAAATGATGGTAAAGATATTATTTTCTGGTCTGCACAAAATCGGGTTACCGGTTAGATATATTGGGGTACTATAGTTTCCTATCTGAGTAATAGAGGTTTTTTGGTTTCTTATTTTCAGTAATAAACCTTCGGAATTGACCATGAAACAAATTTTAACTCCCCCTCAAAAGTTGTTGGTTTACGTTTCGAGTCAATGTACGTAGAATCCAAAAATCGTATACAAATCTTTAGTTCCCATGGACCGATTTTGATGAAATTTGGTGTACACATACAGGCTCCATTTCGGGTCAAGTTGTGCCCCGAAGCTTTTGTTTCATGTAGGTCACTTCTAAGGGTTGAAATTTTCAAAACGCCCTATCTCGAAAAATTTCGATATTAAGGTATTGTTTTTTTTTCAATTTAAGATAGTATTACATTTTTAGAATCGAATGGGACCAAACAGAGTGCTGTAGGGCCAACCGTTCGCTACCTATGAGAACTTAAGGGTTGGTCTTACGATAAGTCAGAAACATGCGTGTGAATCGCAAAAGAGGCCCAATCTTCTTACAAATTTTAGCTGACCAATCATGAAATTTAATTTTTTGTTCAGGCACTGTTTTTCCTTTGAAGGAGTACAGTTTATTTTCCCACTTGTTTGAAATGTCTCCCTTACTCACTATAATAAGCATCGTTTTTTCCAGTTTGGATCTATTGAAACGAGCGTTTCTGAATAGTTTAGAAAGATTGGATAATGAAACAAGCAAGAAGTGTACTTTCTTCATAAAACTGATAAGGTAAATTTCATGATTTAGGTGTAAGGTATGTCTAGTGTATAGTGACCATAGTTTTTAGACACTAATTATGAGATCTGCTGTTCTCAAATGTTTTAGCCTGAAGATGCTGGCAAGATGCCCCAGCGAAACTGTAGCTAAAGAATAAACAACAGAAAATCAACGTTTCCCTTTTTATTCACAAAAAGGACCCAGAGTCGTTTCGACCACCAACAAGAATATAATATATTATCATCCGACTCAACACCCTTCAACAAAGCGTTTATTTCTTCAGAATAAGCTTGATTGTGAAGCCAAAATATGGTTGGTAGGTAGTTGCAATGGCAAAGCTGTGCTCTTTGCAGGCGAGTGATCTATATGTATAGGAAAACGCTGCAAATTATTACACAATGGTTTATTATTTTTCTATGTAGATCACTTGTCTGCAAAGCCACCAACCATCCAACATGAAGAAAAACATCGATCGCATTTCGGGCAGCTATAATTTGAACGGAGATTAGGCCTGTTTTGCGATTCCCACTCGTGTTTCTGATTTATCATACCTACATCCAACCCCTAAATTCTCGTAGGGAGCAAATGGTTTGTCCTACAGGGCTCCGCATGGTCTCAAAAAATGCTAAAAAATCAATACTATCCTAAATTGATGGAAAAACAATACCTTTACATCAAATTTTTTGAGTTAGGGCGTTTTCAGAATTTAAAAATTTATTTTTCAACCCTTAAAAGTGACCTACACCAACCAAAATCTTCGGGGCACAACTAGACCCCAAATGGAGCCTACATACCAAATTTCATCAAAATCGGTCAATGCTAAGTGGGGAAAGTGCCGCGTACGGCGGACGGACGGCCAAATTTTTATTCGATTTTTGGATTTTACGTATCTCGAAACGTAAACTAACAAATTTTGAGGGGGTGTTGAAAATTTTTTTTTTCTTGGTCGATTCCAAAGGTTCATTATTGAAAATAATAAACCAAAATAATAATCGTTTGTGTAATAATTTGCAGCGTTTTAAGGGGAAGAAGTCGCTTGTTAGATTTTTGGTTGGTCTGCGAACGTGGAGCGGCAACAGGAACATAATTAGATTGACTCCCCCCTCTATACTTTCTCTATATTTATTATATATTTTTGCTAAATACAAATTTATGATGGATTGTTGGGAGGTGGATAGATAGACAGATATTATGTTTTCATACTGTAGGTACATAGTATATGTCGAACAAGTTTTATACGGCGTTGATTCTTAACTATCTAATACTATCATGTAGGTAGGGTATCAACAACAATAATTACCTATAATTAGGCAAAAAAAGTTAACAATACAAAGCTCGAACTATGCGAAAATCAATGTGGAAAACAGGAACTTATGTGGTATAGGACCTCATGTGAACTAGGAACTGATGTGAACTCGTTTGGGAAGTTGCTGGCTTTAGAAATTCGACAAACATGAAGGTGGAGGCTCGACAGTAACGTTGAGCTTTCATCTGTTAGTTTTGGTAGGTAGCCTGTAGAAGACATCCGTATTCAAGGTAACCCCCCCCCCCCTTCCTTATGTCCTGGCACCATAAGAATACCTAATTCATGAAAATCCAGAGGTATGTTGATAAAATAAATGTTCTCTCAATTTCAAAGCTTGGGTACAATTAGTAAACTGCATTAACCGAAATATTGAAAAATCGTATATTTTGTGAATATTATCCCCTAACTCGCTCCCTCCCCATGGTAATTGCGATGCTCTGGCGAAATAGTGTGCAATTCGGAAGTTATGTGAGTCGAACAAAAATAGAAACAACCAAATCGGTTGGAAATTGAGGCCTAGGCAGAGTAAATAAGATTGGGCCAAGATTTTGTCACATACACACACACATACACCTAGTTATGGCTTTTCTCGCGGATTTGGATTCAGAACGGTCAAACGGATTAGTACGAGGTTATTTTTTCTGTCGAGTGTTGTCCTCCTTAACCCAGATTAATCGCTCAAGGACACCGTGGGAAGTCCTAAAAAAAAGTGAAAAATGGTCAAAAATTTCGCGTTTTTTCGAGCACTTTGTATTTAGCAGAAGTCTTTCAAAGCTGCAAACTTAGTCATATGATACTTGTACCACCCCTAACAACATACCAAAACGCTGCAAATCATTGCCCAAAGGGTTATTATTTTCTGTATAGATCATCCTTCTGTATAGATCACTGGTTCTCCATCAATAGCACCTACCACCATCTGTATTCTCCCTTGACCTTCCCTCTCAAATTTCAGCTTCCTGCGTTCAATAGGATTGAAAATGGCTTCGGAGCTCACTCAGCTGATCTGTGATCTGAAGACTGAAGAAGATCTCCTCGAAGGTTGGAGACGCCTGGAAGAGCATCTCCATTCAATAGGATTGAAAATGGCTTCGGAGCTCACTCAGCTGATCAGTGATCTGAAGAGTGAAGAAGATCTCCTCGAATGCTGGAGACGCCTGGAAGAGCACTGATCAGCTGAGTGAGCTCCGAAGCCATTTTCAATCCTATTGAACGCAGGAAGCTGAAATTTGAGAGGGAAGGTCAAGAGAGAATACAGATGGTGGTAGGTGCTTTTGATGGAGAACCAGTGATCTATATAGAAGAGTGATCTATACAGCAAATGATAAACCTTCGGGCAATGATTTGCACCGCTTTTTACCTACCAACATTTTTTTACCAACCAAATGTTTTTTACCTACCAACTATTAGTAGGTACTACCTACCACACCATACTGACTTCACACCTTCACAATCAAGTTTATTAGAAAGAACTAAACGCTTCACACTCGATTCAAAAAATAGAAAGCTTCACAATATGAAGCATTATGGAAATTTTCATATTATGGAAATTCAATATATTCATTTCCATATTATGAAAATTTGATTGCTGGCTACGCAGAATGCAAAATTATATACAAATCGAAGAAATGAACAGCGATCGCATTTCAGTCAGATAAAATTTGAACGGAGATTAGACCTCTTTTGCGATTCACACTCATGATTCTGTTTTATCGAAGGAAAAACCTTAAGTACTTGTAGGGACCGAACGGTTTGTCCTTCAGAGCTCCGGATGGTCTCAAAAATTTTTTAAAATTCAATACTATTTAAAATTGGTGAAAAAACGATACCTTTATTTCGAGAGTTTTCGAGCTAGGGCACTCTTGAAAATATCAACCCTTAATTTTCACCCCTTAGAAGTGACTGACATCAACCAAAAGCTTCGCGGCACAATTGGACCCCATTTACCAAATTTGAACCAAATCGGTCCAGTGTTGCTAAGAAAAGTGCCGCGTACGGCGAACGGACGGAAATTTTGTTATTAGATTTTCGTATTCTACGTAGGTACCTTGAAACGTAATACATCAAATTTTAAGGGGGGGGGGGTTAAAATTATTTTTTTCTTGTTCGATTCCGAAGGCTTATTGTTGAAAATAATTAATCAAAAAGCCGAACGTGTCAAGTTTGTTCGACCTATGCCGGTTTTTGTGTCCACGGTGACTGCCTGATGAGGGGCGAGTAGGTAATAATTAATTCTCATTTCACTACTGTATTTCAGTCTTTGGAAGAGTTTCTTGAAATGACTGGAGTTGTTCCCTGGGAGATCAAAGAGTGTAGTGGGCCCGTTCGCTTAGTTGGTTCGAAAAATGCGGCACTCAGTGAGAAGGTATGGAGTTGTCAGCATGCAGTCTCAATGAAGAACAATGTGGTGGTCAGGATGGCCTGGTTTCACTAAAAAGACGTGGAAAGTGCGTGAAGGAATCGCGAATTTTCGGTACAAAAGAGACGGTTCAAACATCAACCGGTTCCATTTTCAAGTTAAGTTTAGTGCTCTTCTAAAAACTTTTTATTCTCACCTACAGGTGGTTTCAACTTTTCATCAAATGGTAAAATAGGTCTCATGAATTTACAACAACGCAGAATGGTTTATTCATATGGAAATATGAGAAATTTGATTAATGACTTAATGATTTAAAATTTGATTAACCGTTGATGAATAATTTGCAGCGTATTTTGATGGGATACCAACATTATAATGTATGATGGTTTTGAACATCCTCAATATTTTGTAGCATCTTTAGAACACGAATGTGTCGAAGAGTGTGACTTTTTTTCTATATGTGAAGTGGATATTTATTCATAACCAAGGGTCATGTCAAGGGTGTAGTTAGAAGTAACAACTAATAGCCAGATATTTATATGAATCCTCCAACGAAACATGATTAATAACTTTGAAAGCACTTACGTGATCCGATTTGGTGTTGAAAAAAGAAAAAAAAAACACCTGGTGTTATTTAGTGATGTCATTCAGAACGACACCACTGTAACTATTAAATATACCAAGTAGGTTCTCATGGCTGTGATAATGACAATAGTTGTAGAATTAATAATTAATCAGAGGCTTAATTATTCTTGTTTGGGGGCTGATAACTCTGAGTGGAAATAATTAATGGATATATGGCTTACTGAGAACACTCATACTCATTTACTTTGCAAACAAGGTGGTTACGATCATCTGCACCAACCTTGATCTGCTAACCTACTCTGGAATATTGGGTAATTATTCTTATCTCCTGTAGGTAGTTGATAAGCCCTCCTGTTGTCAGTCATTCCTGTTACTAGTAATAACTATTAGCTCAGCAAGAACACTGCAACTGCTTATTATTTTGGTTTACAGATCATCCTTCTACAAATAACTCGGCATTTCTAGTAGCTACCTACCAACCATATTACATTCAAGTTGATTTTGACAGAAGACATCGTTATTTGAGCTTGGGCGCATCCGTAACGAAATTTAGTTTTTGGTTGCTCTGCAGGCCCAACTAAGGGACTTTTCTCTTGCTCGATTCCTCAGGTTAATTATTGACAATAATGAACCAATAGGGGCAGCGTTGAAAAAAGAAATAATAAAAGAAAGTGAATAACAAATAAGAAGGAATTAAGAGGAATTATGTCAATATATAGGTACATACATATAAAAACTATTTTTTTTCGTTTTGCTCATTTTTTGATCGTGATTAATGCGAGTCCCCTCAGTTATGGGTCAAATCTCGTAGTGCGGGGGTTTAATTCCAGACGGAAAGCCAATATATTTATTAAATTATGCTCATCTACTCAGTCAAAACATCGTATTTTTTACAAGACAAAAACTTTTTTTGAAGTTCACATGCCTTAAAACAGTAACTCATTAGGACGTCCCACAGTAAGACTTGGGCGTCCTTATGCGGTCGATCTGGAGTGAAGTTGGACAACACTCAACAGAAAAAAAAATTAACCACACAGTAATCCGTTTTAGACCATTCTGAATCCAAATCCGCGAAAAAAAACCAACCATAGGTGTATGTCTGTGTGTGTGTGTGTGTATGTGTGTGGTGCGTGTGTGTGTGTGTGTAACAAAATCTTGTGTCGTCTGCACAGGCCTTAGTTCTCAACCGATTTTCGTGGTTCTTTTTTTGTTCGTCGCGGAAAACTATCTAGTTGTGCACTACGTCGCCGGAATTTCGAATTTTGCCTTTTAAGGGGGGGTTAATGCTCGAAAAACGTGCGTTTTTGGGCATAATCTTGTGTCGTCTGCACAGGCCTTAGTTCTCAACCGATTTTCATGGTTCTTTTTTCGTTCGACGCGGAATACTATCTAGTTGTGCACTACGGCGCCGGAATTTTGGATTTTGCTTTTTAAGAGGGGGAAAGGGCGGGTTAATGCTTTAAAAACGTGCGTTTGCGTGCATAATCTTGTAAACTCTGCCCAGGCCTCAATTTCCAACCGATTTGCGTGTTTCTTTTTTGTTTGACTCAAATAACTTCCGAGTTGTACATGATTTTACCAGAGTACCAAAATTCGCAAGGGGAGGGGGTGAGTGGGGGGGATAATATTCACAAAATATCCGATTTTTCAATATTTCGGCTCCTTTACTGCTTACTAATGGTACCCAAGCTTTGAAATTAAGGAAAAATTCTCATTATACCTCCGGATTTTCATGAATTATTCTCTGTACCACCATGGAACTAATAGTGGTGCCACCATGGTGCCATGATGCCATAAACCGCTTATTTCGTGTTTTTTAGGACGTCCCACAGTAAGACTTGGGCGTCCTTATGCGATCTCAAGATCTTAAGCGGAATTTCGAATTTTGCCTTTTAAGGGGGGGAAAGGGGGGGTTAATGCTCGAAAAACGTGCGTTTTTGGGCATTATCTTGTGTACTCTGCCCAGGCCTTAGTTCTCAACCGATTTTCGTGGTTCTTTTCTTCTTCGACGCGAAAAACTATCTAGTTGTGCACGTAAGACTTGGGCGTCCTTATGCGATCTCAAGATCTTAAGCGGAATTTCGAATTTTGCTTTTTAAGGGGGGGAAAGGGGGGGTTAATGCTCAAAAAACTTGCGTTTGCGGGGGTAATCTTGTAAAATCTGCCCAGGCCTCAATTTCCAACCGATTTGCGTGTTTCTTTTTTTGTTTGACTCAAATAACTTCCGAGTTGTACATGATTTCACCAGAGTATCAAAATTTGCAAGGGGAGGGGATGGGTGGGGGTATAATATTCACAAAATATCCGATTTTTCAATATTTCGGTTCCTTTACTGCTAACTAATTGTACCCAACCTTTGAAATTGAGGAAAAATTCTCATTATACCTCTGGATTTTCATGAATTATTCTCTGTGCCACCATGGAACTAATAGTGGTGCCACCATGGCGCCAGGACACCATAAACCGCATATTTCGTGGGTTTTTTTTTTTTTTTTTTTTTTTTTTTTTTTTTTTGTTTCACCTTCAATACGGATGTGAACCTCGATGGACCGCCTACTAATAGATGAAAGTTCAATGTTACGACGTATTTCCGCTTTGGTGCCAGACTGGCGCCATTGGCGGTGGTGGGGAGGGGGGGGGGTGAACTCGAATTCGCATGTTGGGTGTCGTAGATCATGGATTTTAAAATGCTCTTCAGATTCGAGGCTCCCATGCCGCTAGAAATGTTATGGTGGATAATGGTGGGGGGGGGGGGGTCACTATTTCTTGTCTAAGGTAATAAATAAATTACATCGAGTGAAACAATTTTATCGCTTACCAACTGGTTAAACTGATCTAATGCTTATCCAATGGGACGTCCCCTGGAATGCATGCATTACTAAACAATATGTTTTTTTTTTTTGGTTTTTTTTTTTTTTTTGTGTTTTGCCTTGAATACGGATGTGAACTTCGTCGGACTGCCAACCAAAACTAACAGATGAAAGTTCAATGTTACGACGTATTTCCGAATTGGTGCCATACCGTCACTATTGGTGGAGGGGGGGGGGGGTAAACTCGAATTCGCATGTTGGGCATCGTAGATCATGGATTTTAAAATGCTCTTCAGATTCGAGGCTCCCATGCCGCTAGAAATGTTGTGGTGGATAATAGTGAAGAGGGGGGGGGGGGTCAGTATTTCTTGCCTAAAGTAACAAATAAATTAAATCGAGTGAAACAGTTTTATCACTTAACAACTGGTTGAATTGATCTAATACTTATCCAATGGGACGTCCCCTGGAATGCATGCATTACTAAACAATATGTTTTTTTTAAACAATTTACAAAGGATCATTGTCAAACAGTTTAGCATTTGCTGGTAATAAATTGCCCACACATCTTAAACGCACAATGAAAAGTACAATTTTGTAGAATATTCGAAAAATCACAAAGCATTGAATTAAATGGAACACAATTAGAACTTTGAGACGATAGAAAAAGTTAATAGATCGTCCAGGAAAATACATTTTTCCGATTGCTTTTCTTCCTGAAATTAACACATTGTTTGGTTGGTAACAAATAAGTTGGTAGGTATCTCTTTAAAAAAATATAACAAACTGCAGGATTCCAATAATCACTATAGTTTCTGGAATTATAATATAAAAGAAGATAGTGGGGAAAAGATTCTTAAAAAAAAGTTACATACAAATAGGTACCTAACACATAAGTAAATTGTGTGCATGGTTAACTGCATGAGGGTACCTAAATTTATCATCTTCGTTTTCCAAATGAAAACGAAGGGGAAAGTCCCCGCACAAACTTAGTGCGGGATCTTGACCCTAGTAGAGTGCGGGGCTTTGCCCCAATTCACCATTTTGACTAAAAGCCCCTTCTTTCGATGCTACGCAACAGTCACGAATATCAGCGCTAACAGAAACACATCATTGAAGTAAACAATCATAAATATTACATCAGAGTAGAGGAAAACAAACTTACCTCATTTTGTCTGCCACCGCGCGAATCCGCACTACAGGAAATTCCACGCAGAACTCGCGATGTGGCGACTGCCCTCCCATCCATAAGACATAGTCATAACTAGCACAGTAACGCGGAAAACCGGGTGTCCGGGAATACTCAGGGAATTTGACTCGACTGGGAAACTCAAGGAATACTCAGGAATACTCCGGAAAAAGCCCTTGTCAAACCTTATTGTGGGAGTTCCGACAGTCTGGGGAAGAAAAGTTTTAGTACGGAAAAATACTCAGACTCGAAACTTTGACCTTGTGGGTTGTTTATTTATTCCGTGGAACTAGCCATAATAGATTGGATGTGACCTCATATGCAAATGGCTACTCAGCTGTTTCCAAAACGCTTCCCTATTGTAATGTATCGCTGTTCAAGTTATCATCCACGATAGCCAATCACAAAAAATAGTTGGTAGGTAACTAAGTACTTTTTGCTTCCGAGTCTACCAAGGTAGCGGAAGGATTACTTTTTTCAATGTTGAATAAATATTTCTCCATAGTCAAAATTTTGATATCAAATGTTGATACCGAAATTTTGATAATCAAAAATCTTCCTGAGCAATTTTGGTTCCTTGTCTGTTGTGGAATCCCGCACAAACCCTGAAAATTTCATCGTAATCGGACTATAAAGTTCGTACAGTTTTTTCGTTCGTACAGGATTTCATGATAGACAGACACGGACACAAAATTGTTCAGGAAGGATTAAAAACAAGAAACGATAGTGAACATTTTCATTTCGAAGAACTTTTTTTCAACCTTGAAAAGTGAAAATAATGCTTCCACTCACCTGGTAAACTTCAATTCAAAATGAAAAAGGTTCAACTAAAACGTGAAATACTATAGTATGATATGGAAAACACTAGATTTAAACGCTGGGCATGATAAGATTTAGTTACTCATCAGCGCGAATCATTACATCCAGCAGGTATGGTTCCTGCAGGAGAAGCACCCTCTTTGAATCCCTTCTCAATGTAAACCTAAGTAACGAATTTTCTCACTAACGATTTCCATATTTCGTTCCTTTGCGCGTCAAGTCATGATCATACATTGTAATTAGGTGATGAGTGATTTGATCCCTGTAGATTTTACTCTACTAGATTCAAGTACCAGTTAACTATGATTGTTTACGCCTTAGTTCAGGGTTTTGCTTTCATCTTGAGTATTTTGTCGATAGATTTCAGAATAGTTACATTTCGAATGAAGCGTCGTACTTACCACCCCTATTTCGGGCCTAAAACGATCAAGCAGTGCATTTCATGGTCATTTCGCCTACGATTTGTGAGTTTTGTGGTTGTGAGTTAACACTGCATTGTAAACAAGCGGGTACCTACAGCTAGCTTTGAGCGCTTTATGTAGGGTGGAGATTGATCACAGCCGGATCATCAAACATTCCCCAATGTCATGAAGTTGAGTGTGTTCCAACCATGGTAGAAATTAGTTGAGGGGGTGTGATGATTTTCATAGGGTACCATCTATACGCCAACCCGCACAATCCCTGAAAATTTCACTGTAATCGGACAATAACTTCGTATAGTTTTGCCTGTTACAAGGATTTCATGACAGATAGACATAAAGACTTGGAACCAAAATTGTTCAGGAAGGCCTAACATGTTGAACGCGAGTGTAAATTTTGAATTTAGAGAACTTTTTTTTTCCATACTTGTAAAGTGAAAACAATGCGTCAGATGCATATTCAGATGCATTCAGATGCAGATTCTGCTACCTTGGTAGACTCGAAAGCAAAAAATATGAACGCATGTTGATTTCTATTTTCGAGAATTTCTAGGTTGGTGATTGTGTAGATATGGTGAACTTGTCATTCTGACTTCTGAGTACCTTTGTTCCTACCATGATTTTCGTTGCTAATTTTGCATGAGGTCGGTGTCATTTTCCTCCTACTGGTCCAATTTGAAACACCTCAAAAACGACATGTTTAAAACAAGATTAAACACTGTTTTGAACACAAAATTCAAAACCAATGTTTTAACCGTTAACATCCTGAGGTATCAATTTGGAAGTCCGATTTTGAAGCTCTCAGCGACACTTTGGCAACCACGATTTAGACGATTTTTTCGGGCTACCAAGTTATTGACTGTTTTGAACTATCGTCGATATCCTCCTTGAAATATCGATTGTTTGAAAAAATACGGGAAAATCATCCTCTCCTGGGATAATGATGTGACAATATTATCAAATAGGTACCTGTACATAATAATTCTTGTTTCTTCGGTCAAGAAGTATCTTTTTGGTAAATACCCACAGCCACCCCCTCTTGAAGTATCTTTGTAGAAATTCAGAACAAACCCCTTCCTGAAGTATCCAAAAAGATACCACCTAGTTTTCTTCGAATTAAAGATAATTATTAAGAAAAATCCATGTACCACTCGATCAAAATCAGACATTCCATGCATCTTAATTAGTCAAAATACACCAAAATTTGGAAAAAAATTCCGAAAAAACAAATGTTTTAAACAAATATTAAATTAAGGGTTAAAACAACCCATTTTTCAAAAACGTGTTTAAAACAGTACCAACCCCAACCCTGTGCAAGTTTGATGCAATTTTCAGGGATTGTGCGAGTGGGCGTGTAGATGGTCCCCTGTGAAAATCATCGACTCCGGACTGAAAGAAGCCACAGAGCATGTGCAAACGTGAATTCATTGTGACAGTTTCTTTGTTTTCCATCCGAGATCGATGAAAGTTTCCGGGAGTGTTCAGATTGGCGTTTAGATGGTCCCCCATGAAACAAATCGCCCCTGGACTGACAGTTGCCTCTGCGCATGCGCTAATGTAAAATCCACGTAACAGCCATAATTTCTACATTTTCCGTCCGAATTCGATGGATTTGAGTAGATAACCTAGATGAACCTGAATTCTGCCTTAGGGTAGTGCAAGGTGCCGATGTTTTGAGATAGGATCAACCAAACAATGTGGTTATGGACATGATGACGCTATGTGCCACACCCACTTGGACGTTTTTGTTTCAAAACTGTCCTTGTAAATCTACCTTTCGAGAAATTATGATCACATTTATTTATATTTTAGTTTATTCACAACCCTTGAAAAATACGAAAATTGACCCTGGAAAACTCAGGGAGTTTTTTTCGGGAAATCTCTGGACACTCCGAGGACATCTACTCCGAAAGCTAGAAATTGAATAACATGATGGAAATATTAAGAAAAAGTGGAAAATCCTACTTACTTAGTAAGTAGATGTATATTTCGCCCTTCTCCATATTTTGCTTCTGAGTCTACCAAGGTAGCGGAAGCTTTGTTTTCACTTTTCAAGGACGAAAAGAAAATTTCTCCAAAATCAAAATTTTCACTCGCGTTTTGCGTTTTAGACCTTTCTGAACAATTTTGGTTCCGTGTCTGTCTGTCTGTCTGTCTGTGTGTCTGTCCGTCTGTCATGAATTCCTTCTAACGCGCATAACTATACGAAGTTATAGTCCGATTTCTATGAAATTTTCAGGGATTGTGCGGGTTGGTGTGTAGACGATGCCCTATGAAAATCATCATTCTCAGACTGATAGAAGCGACTGCGCATGCGCAAACGTGAATTCCTTGTAACGGCCATAACTTCTACATTTTCCATCCGATTTCAATGAAATTTGCAGGGATGTTACAGATTAGTATTTAGATGGTCCCCTATGAAAATCATCACCTTCGGACTGATAGTAGCCACAGCGCATGCGCAAACGTGAATTTCCTTGTAACGGCCATAACTTCCACATTTTCTACTTGATTTCGATGAAATTTTCAGGGATTATGTGGATTAGGTTGTAGATATTCCCAATGAAGATCATCACCCCCGGACTGATAGTAGCCGCTGCGCATGCGCAAACATGAATTCTTTGTAACAGCCATAACATTTACATTTTTCATCCGAATTTGATGAAATTTTCTAGGATTGTCCAGATTAGCGTGTAGATGGTCCCCTATGAGAGTAGTGAAAGGTACTTAGAGATCGGTGTTTTGAGATCAACTACTATGCATCGGATCATCTATATATACGGCATATTTTTTTCGTTTTTTTTCGATTTCAATATTTTGTTTCTGGTTCTCTGATGTTAGCAGTAAGTATTTAATGTCATTGAAAATCCTCCAGTACACGTTGATCGGCTACATGTTTCTCAGAATCACCAAAATGAACATGATATGTTCAATAATATTATTATTATCATTATTATATTATTATGAACAATGTTGAAAAATGCGAATCACATACTCTGAATTATTCTGTTCCAGGTGAGATTCACTCTCCAAAATTTGGTGGTTTCAAAATGTCGAATCAAATAAGTGCTAACCCGTCAAGGTTTGAGTAGAAGATTCACACAAACAGGTAAACATTGTACCAAAAGACTTGGTTGGAAAGAGGTAATTTTATTCTCAAACCAGCTACCAATTTACCAATCAGAAAAACTAATAATGTTTAATTACTCTCTGAGTGTTGATAACAGGAAAGATTCGTCAATACAGCTGACCAAAGAATTGGGGGCCCTCCAAAATCAAAATATTCTTTATGTACTATACTATTCTATATAGTTCGGGGTTGTGAAAAACCAATCTTGGAATGTACCCAGGAAATGGGTTCTAATCATAGTCATTGAGGTTATTGTGAAAAAGAAATGTTGAAACTCGCCAATTAGTTGATTTTCAAAATGTTTTTCCTTCCATGATACACATTGCCTCTGCACCATCGGCAACAATCAAAAATCAGTAGGTACCTAGGTTATTGTTGTCCTGGTGCTCCTCTGTTTCCAGATTTTAACAGGTACAAAAAACTTAGGTGAGGCAATTAACAATTATTGTTCTTGATTGTTTATCAGTTCCTGGGTTGACACAACCCTCAATAAAGTATTCTTCATCCCCACACAAATGTTTATTCTGAAATAACATAGGTAGTTACATAAATTTCCAAAAAAAAAAATAAGTATGTTAATGGGTTACAAGATACACTTAACAAATTTTAACGTGGATCAATACATTGAAAGTTCGTACACACACGCTTAAATGGAGTATCCAAGCGTTCCAAGGACATCTCTATGATTTTCAAACATGAGAGACATCCAACCATAATGGCGAACTTGGGCAGTAAATAGGGCGGGTCCGATGGGGAACCAGAGGCAGCTGCGTTTTAGGGCTGATCTTGAATCTGTATTTCTGTAGTAGTCGAGACACAACCAGCAACATTTCGTAATTAGCGAAAGACTTTCCTGCAAAACATTGGATAACCATCGATGAAGGAGGTATTGGAAGAAACATCAACAGAGAGGGTACATTTGAATCGTTTTGAAAGGTACTAATTGTAACTACAGTAATTATTAGGCACGTCGAACGTCAAGGATCGATTCCGGACCACTGTTTTTGGTTTATTTATTTAATTTAGCTGCATTAATTAACCTTTTGAAATGAACTAGGAAACATAATTCTAACCTCTCGAAATTTGATGGTTTACCTTCCAAAGAAGGTAGAACCTAAAAAATCTAATCACGAATTTCTATCTGTCCATTGAACGGGGCACTTTGCCCAGTTCCCATTGACCAATTTTGATGAAATTTGGTTTGTGGGCTCAATTTGGGGTCTAGTTATGCCCGGAAGCTTTTGGTTGATTTCAGTAACTTCTGCGGGTTAAAAAATGAGGGTTGAGATTTTGATAACGCATTAGCTCAAAAAATTTATATATGTTAAAGGTATTGTTTTTCGTGAATTTAAAATAGTATTGAATTTTTAGAATCGCATGAGACCACCGGAGCTCTGTTGGACCAACCATTAGCTCCCCATGAGAACTTGAGGGTTGGGCTTACGATAAATCAGAAACGCGAAAGTGAATCGCAAAAGAGGCCCAATCTCCGTTCAAATTTTTAGCAAGGAATGATACCATCCAGAGCTCTGAACGATCAACCATGAGCGTTGAGTGTCTATGAGTGTTGATTGTGAAACTAATCAGAATTACACGTGAATCCCTGTGTTGTTAGCTGCAGAGTTTTCCCCACCTTCTGTGATCTTCAGAATGTTGTAAAATGATAATTCTCCCGCTACAGTGTGGGGCCTATAACGTGGGCAAATAGTAAATCTGAAACACGAGCGTGAATCGCACATGAGCGTTGGCTGGGAGGCATTCATATTTATGCCTTCACGAGGCCTTCACTATCTATTATTTCGTTTATTTTGAGACAGAGTTGAGCATGCTGTCCTTGTTTACGCTGAGCCTTCCCCAAGGACGGTCCCCTAGGATTTTTGGTTCCCATCTTCGCATAATCCTTGAAACATTCATAACCTTGTATGATGAGACTCCGAATGGTTCCCTACGAATATTCCTCCATCGTTATCGAATCATTGATAGCTACAGCGCCAACAAGCAACATTGGCAGTTTCCATCAGGTATCAAATGAAATTTTCAGGGATTTTGTAGATTAGAAGGCCTTTTCGAATTTAGTGAGCGTGGTCCAGCCGTAGTTCTTCCGTTCAAACGTTCTCCCAAGACAAACCTTGATGTTTTGGTCTTGAGCAAATCTTCGAAATGACCGAAATTTTTTTTTTTCATTTTGTTTTCTTGATGTTTTATCCATGAAACATAATTTATTGTCTGTGTAAGTAAAATTTATCCCTCCACTTACCTAAACAGCTTTTTGGACCAAGTCCAAAAGTGGTGATAATTCCGGTTTTTGGTTCTTCACCCATAAATCGGTCCGGAATGAAGGTATCCGGATCCGGAAAATATTTGGCATCTCGCTGAATAGACGCGCTCGGGACCATTACAGGCTGTCCAGGATACAAAGTCAAGTTGTGCTCCTTGAAAGTGTAGGTTTTTGTGCAGACTCGGCCCAACATCGCAGACGCTGGGTACATCCTGACGGCCTCTGTGAAAGCAAAAGGTGTTGAAATAATTCTGAAATTCATAGAAGGATTCTTATTCCTTAATTCACGGTTTCTCGATAAACTTGTTATAAATCATCATGAATATTATTGAACAAAAACCTGGTTAGTGATCAAAAACATCAAGAAATTTTAACGATTATAGTATAATAGTATATTTGCATATTACTACTTAGGTAGGTACCTAATGAAAATTTTCAAAATTGTGATAGGTACTAAACATTTGAGGCAATTGCAATTCTTACATTCTTTTTTTTTTGAACATCCATTAGAATATGAAGTGTACGAATAACCTGTTGGATTTTAAATGTCATCCGTTGAGATGTAATTTCAGATTTCTTCTATAATTTGCCAATTTTAACTAATTACTCACAGGTAACCGCTCACCTTTAATTGCTGCTGTTAAATACGGCAATTCATTGATATCGTCCAATGAAGGTTGGCGTCCTTTACTTGCAACAACTGCCATCACTTCTTTCCTGCACCGATCCTGCACTTCTTGATTCTTTGCAAGTTCGTAGAACAGCCAAGTCATCGTGGTGCCTGTGCTTTCCACGCCACCCAGGAAAATAATAAATGCGTGGAGGAACATCTCGTCAAAGTTATACTCTGCTCAAAAAAAGTTAAAAAAAAGATTATTAGCAAAACACAAAGCTACTGAACTGAAATGGGAATATGAACTGCTCTATAATACCTTGATCTGTACTTAGTTATTCACACAAATGCATTTACAAATTCCAATCGTCACAACGTATCTAACATTTTGCAACTTTTCAGGAGACAAGAAAAACAGGTTTTCAAAGTTTTTGGTATTTTTATCAATTTCTCTTCCATTATTTTTGCATAGCCGAGGATCCCACGTATTGTGAAAGTTTAATAGTGTGGGATGAACATTTAAAAAAAAAAGTTAGATACCTACGTGGAGTTGCTGTAAAATTCTGTTAGATATGTGGCTTTGTAACATGATCTATTTTATACCAACTCAACAATTTTTTTTCGAAGGGGTTTCAAGGTTCATTTTTGATGGGATCATCTGCTAGTCAATTCCTACAAACCCTGAAAATTTCATCGAAATCAGGAGGAAAATGTAGAAGTTATAGCTGTTGAAAGGATTTTACGTTTGCGCATGAGCTGTGGCTACTATCAGTCCGGGATTGATGATTTTCGTAGGGGTCCATCTACTCACCAATCTGAACAATCCTTGAAATTTCATGGAATTCGAATGAAAGAAAAGTGACACGGTTTCTACATTTGCGCATGCACGAACCTTCTACACAATATGCAAGTCATGCCAAACTACCAGAATGCGGAAAAAACGAAAGTTTTTGGCCGGGAGTGGATTAATGAACTTTTAATGTGTGTTGTTGACAACTCAGCAATTTTATCGCTTTTAGGGGCGTTTCAACGCAAAACGAAAAGTGTTCGGCCTAGGAACGGGACAACATTCTGCATCCAGTGGTATAAAAACCTAATTTTCGCTACAATGTTGGACATGGTGTTTGTTCTTAAGCGACGGCAATGGTTATTCCTGTTGGATAGTCTCATATTAGTGGTTACTGCCATAGAGTAATGACCCAATTTGCAATCTCATGGGTCTATATGATGGAATGGAAAGTTGACTCGACATATTATCATATTCGGATTTCTACGAAGGTGAATGAAAATAAAATGAGGAGCAGTTTGTTTGATATTCGGGGAAACCTCAAGATAACATTACGTAATATTGTCCGTCAGTAAGCACTCGATGATGAGTTGTCTTTTCTTATGAGGAACGACCTTAGATTTCATCATGAACAATTTACTTCGGCTGCTGTTTCTTGACCT
Organism: Apolygus lucorum; assembly: GCA_009739505.2. Classification (NCBI taxonomy): domain Eukaryota; kingdom Metazoa; phylum Arthropoda; class Insecta; order Hemiptera; family Miridae; genus Apolygus; species Apolygus lucorum. Next base: position 63,068,968 of record CM019179.2, read on the forward strand.
TTCGGATTTCTTGCTTAACCACTCACTTCACCTGAAATTGATACTCCACGTATTTGTTCATAATCAAGTAACTGGAAAATCAAGTACCTACTCAAATAAATACCAACAAATTGTAAAAGTATGCGGCACTTTGCCCTGTTCCCATGGGCCGATTTTAATGAAATTTAATATCGGCTCCAGTTGGGGTCTAATTGTTCCCCAAAGCTTTTGTTTATTGTACGAATGATACTACCTAGTCGAAAACTCGCGTTTATTGTGAAATATATCTGAACACGTGGTCTCCCGTAGCTTTGAAGACCCAAACCCCTCCCCTCCCCGCTACCACTAGAGAGTAGTTAAAGCAGTTGTGTAATAATTTGCAGCATTGTTTAGATTTGGTAGGTTGCACATGAAAGGGCCAATAATCGTGAATGCACGATTGTACCCTACGTTATAATCACTATTCTTCAAAGATCTCTACATTAATTATAATTTTCCCAATTTAATTGCCACATTGCCTTTAGAAAAGCGTATGAAGTTCAAGCTTGAGAATAAAAATGTTCAATCGAATAATGCGATCCACAGCATGAATATAAAATAGTTGAATAGAGTGAAATAAGAATAAAAGAAGACCTAGGCATTCTTTATTCATCTGACTCCTGAATTAAAAATTTCCTTCCTAGTGCCATCGCCTTTTCTATGAACCACAAGGTAGTTCAAGAACCTGGTCGGGTGTGCTGCTGTTCACCTTTGTTTTTAACCCAATGTAAACAAAATTTCACCTGTTTCACTAACTAGACATAGAATATGCAAATTCTAAGGAATAGGCGATTGGCGGTGAAGGAAAAAATTCAAAAGTTCAAATCATCTTTCAGATTATGCACGGATACAGATTTTGAAGTTGTGAAGATGTAGAATGGAATGTTCCTTCTTTAAAACTTACTGAATATACATACCATGTTATTTAGGGTTTTTATAACTATATTCGTACAAGATGAACAGAAATAGACTAGTGTTACTGGGCGTACAATACAGTGGAGTCTGTTAATCTGTGAGCACCGATCGAGTCAAATGTTGGATATTCCTATTGATTGGTGCGTGGTAAATAATATATCCTGCATTAAGATTGATTAGATACTGGATAACTGGAAGGTTGGTTAATTTGAAAATGAAACTTACTTGGTTTTCGTGTACCATCGGGGAAGTACTCAACAGGCCCTTCCTTTTTTCCGCCATGCTTCTCCATGATTTCCATCATACTCTGAACGAAATCGTGACCCTGGACATTGTTCTTTTTCCTGTACTCCATAAGGTCTCGTACGAGTCTCTCCAGGAACTGTGCAGCGTCAGTGTCAAAAGACTGGAGTTTGAGAAGTTTGAATAGCGTTCGTGATAAGCTCTTCATCATGTTCATGAGGTTTGTCTTGGGAGAGAAGAAAATACTTGCGAGGGGTTGGAATTTGGAGTCCTTCTCATAAACGTCAGACTCTACACCGAAAACGGCTTGGGTTATGACGTCGTTGACTATTTGGACTAGGAATTCAGATTGATTGCAAGGTTCCCCGATTTTGATGGCCTCTTCAAGAACTCTTTCAGCTTTAGGTAAAGTGACATCCACAGAAGCTAGCATAGCTTTGATTTTCTTCGGAGTGAAGGAAGGAGACACTTTACTTCTGACTTCTTTCCATTGCTCTCCATGCAAAAATAGCAAATTCCCTCCTGTGAGATCAGTTTCTTGGTTCGATCCCAACCCGTTGTCACTGAAATGATCATAATCTTTTATGCACACATCAACTATCAAATCAGGGTCGCGGATGACGATGGCTGGTTTCAGGAAGACGTGTATACCGTACAGTTTTTCTTCAGGAAAAGTATTGTAAAGAGTATCACTCAAAGCAACAAGTCCGTTCGCTACTTGGCCAAAATTTCCTACTAATGGTTTCGGGATTAAATACTTTATTCCTTTGCCTGCCCAATAGAAAGGTCTTACGAGGAGCCATAGCAACAGTACGGCTAATCCCAACGTCAGCAATATTGTTAACAGCATTTTGTAGGGTTATCTGCAACAAAAAAAAAAAAAAGAGTTTCAGATTGTTTTCTTTTATTGGTAATAATGAACATTTCTTCATCCATGAATATTCTTGTAGGACCCGTACTGAAGTTCAAGTTCAAGTACGGGGTGTCCAGGTATCAGGAAGTTTTCACAATTGAGGTATGGTTTTGCAAATGGACAATCTCTGAGATTGTACACCACTTACATTGTCGATTCCAGATCTTATAGAAGTATTAATTAAAACATTTTTTGGTTTAAGTATTATTTTCAATAATGAACCTTTGGAATCGACCAAGAAAAAAATTGTTAACCTCCCTCAAAATTTGTTGGTGTACGTTTCAAGGTTCATAGAATCCAGAAATCGAATAAAAATTTGGCCGTCCGTCCGCCGTACGCGGCACTTTCCTTAGTTACCAGGACAGATTTTGATGAAATTTGGTAGATGGGCTCCAATTGGGGTCCAGTTGTGCCCCGAAGCTTTTGGTTGATGTCAGTCACTTCTAAGGGTTGAAATTTTGAAAACGCCCTAACCCCCACGGAATAGATCCGTAACATTGCTTGCAATTTCACTTCCACATCTACCTACCAAGTTATGCTGAATAAGCAATTTTATTGAGTGATATTCATCATATATTATGAAAATGAATTGATTGATAAATGAATTTTCATTACATAGTTACTCAAGTGGGATATTTATGTTATCCAATCATAATTTAAAAAACCTTTTTTAATAATAATATTGAATAAAAAGACTTTAACTAATCAACGTTTTTTTAAAAATTATGTTCATACTTGATATTTTTGAATACCTTTGCATATATCTATTCATTTTTCCTACCTACTGAGCATATAGGATTATCTCTATGCTGTCGTGTTTTAGGAACGAAAATGGTATGTGGCACAACCTCATGCAAACATTTTGATTCCGAGTCTGCCAAGGTAGCGGAAGCATTACTTTTACTTTTCAAGATTGAACAAAAAAATGTTCTACAAAATCAAAATTTCCACTCGCGTTGACGTTTTAGAAACGACCTTCCTGAACAATTTTGGTTACGTGTCTGTCTATCATGAAATCCTTGCCATAGCCTTAACTTCTACATTTCTCATCCGATTTTGATGAAATTTTCAAGGATTGTGCGGATTGGCGAGTAGATGGTCCCCTATGAAGGTAGTGGAAGGTACTTAGAGATTGATGTTTTGAGATCAACAACTAGGTATGCATCGGATCATCTATACAATCGGGTTATGAGTACTAGGAAGCTATGTGCCACACCTACTTGGCAGACGTTTTTATTATTAATTAGTGAAAAATAGGGGGTGATATTCTCAAAATCGTTTTTTTAATGATTTCGCAATTATAAGAGTATCAATACTTTCGAGTTATGGATACGAGGAAGCTATGTGCAACACCTACTTGGCATACGTTTTTATTATTAATTAATGAAAAACAGGGGATGATATTCTCAAAATCGGGTTTTTGATGATTTCTCAATTGTAAGAGTATCAATACTTTCGAGTTGTGGATACGAGTCACCTGTAAGCGCTGTGTGGATAAGTTCACCTGTAAGCGCTGTTTTTGATTTTCGTTTTCTCTTTCGGTCGCTAATTCTCAATATTTTTGATTTCTAATGGATTTCATATGTTGAGGACGTCTGCTAGAATATTCCGCGTATCTCGTTTTTGAGAAAATTTATTCTAATACCCGCATATTTGGTCAGTGAGTGAATCACCAAAAAATTAATTTCGTCAAAAAATATAGATTTTATGAGAAATTTTACATGGCACAAACATAGAATACGACGAAAGGAAACCAAATAATTTTACAGAATGATAATCGGTCCACTGATAGCTGATAACTTTTGGGAAAATGATTAAGCTCCTGACACTCTCTTTTCCCGATATAGCTGTCTCTCTCGCACACTTGTCATCCCCTTTAGCCTTAAGGGGGAAAGGGGGGGTTAATGCTCAAAAAACGTGCGTTTGCGGACATAATCTTGTAAACTCTGCACAGGCCTCAATTTCCAACATTTTTGAGTATTTCTTTTTTAGTTCGACTCAGAAATCTTCCAAATATCAAATTTTTTAACCCAAGTATAAAGTATAAGTAAGTATCATAAGTATAAAGTAAGTATCAAAATTAGCTTGGGGAGGGGGCGAGTGGGAGGGATAATATTCACAAAATATCCGATTTTTCAACATTTCGGTTCCTTTACAGCTTTGAATACGGAAATGAACTTCGACGGACTGCCTTCCAAAACAAATAGATAAAGTTCAACGTTACGAAGTGTTACCGCTTTGGTGCCAGACTGGCACCATTGGGGGAGGAGGTGAACTGGAATTCGCATGTTGGGTATCGTAGATCATGGGTTTTAAAATTCTCGTCAAATTCGAGGCTCCCATGCCGCTAGAAATTTTATGGTGGATAAGGGTGAGCGGGGGGGGGGGCCTTTATTTCTTGCCTAAATACTTAATAAATTGAGATGAGCAGCGTAGTAGGTACGAGTGTAGTAGGTGCATTTATTTCAAATCAAGATGCTGGGTTCCCTTCCACCAATTTGAGTTCTACGGGATATTTTGAGAACTGAGCTTTGCAACAAATGACAAGTACCTAGATGGAAAACCGATCTGACCTTAAATTTTAAATGTTTGAAATTTTAGGAATTTGAGGAGTGAGGTGAGTTTTTGAGAATTTAGATTTATGGCCATCATCCAACGCGTCTAATGGGATATCAAAATAATCTAATAATAACTTCTAAGAAACAAACATTTCAAAGCCATGGATTATTACATGACGATGAACAAGGAGAAAAGATTTCATTCTCAAGAAATAAGCGTAAACGGAAGAGCTTATCAGTCGCTAATGCAAATATATAACGAATGAAAGCACTCTCAAGTGGTTTACTTACTAAAAATAGCTATCTAATTTTGCATTGTCACTATTGAAAACAGGTCTATAGACAGATTATCGAGATCAGTATTTCGTGCAGAAAGTCGAAACGAACAAAATTACGAAGGTTCCCGAAAATAAACGTTACCACTCTCATTTTTCTTCCTAGTGTAACTTTGGTTCTGTCTGTCTGAAGTCAATCCTTGTGCCGGGCATAACCACTCGAAATCAAGGTTTGTTTTTCATGACATCAAGGTTCATGAACCATCTGATTGCTCGTTTTTGCTCCAATTTGGAACGAAGTTTGGGGCTGGGCTCCAAAAGAGCTCGTTCTTATATCGGGGTTCAAGAGAGAACAAAACCTAAATTATTCAGAAACAAGCTTCAAAATTTAAAGAGACGAAATATAGATATGGATGTATAATGTATATTTATATTCATGCATGTTTGTACATGGATCATTAATGTGTGAAAATGACAAGGAAGTATCAACAGAAAGAAGTAGAAGGAAGTGTTTTTCCAAGCAAAACCTTCCATCATCCAAGTGAAGAATGGACTGAGGACTAAAAAGACAAAACACACTCAAAGACTGATTCATACGATTCAAATCGATCTTTCATTAAATGAAAATTTTGTTTTTGTGTTTTAGCTCAGTCGATTCATTCAAATCGCCTGCTCATTGTAACCTATTCCGACTCGTTCGGTTTAAAGGCTCGCTCGTTTTTGTTACTTCTGACCGGTTGGTTGTTTGTCTTGTGAGTGAACTAGGGATGGGTATCGTTATAAAAGTATCGATATTTTGTATCGATACTGTATCGTATCCGAGTATCTATATCCCAAGTATCGTTGGGCATGAGTATCGATATTTTAAAATATCGAGTATCGATACTTTAGTGTCACAAACTATCAATATTATCCAATTTTCTCAAGAAAAATGATTTTTTCAACAACTTTCATTCATTTTTCACTATTAAGAGTCCAAGCAGAGTGATTTTTTCCATGATAGGTATAAACGATATTTGTAGAACCAAAGAGTAATGACCCAAAAGCCTCTCTACCTTCTTCATTTTTCAGCCATTATGTTGAATTTTCCGCGAGAACAGTATCGATATTCGATATTTAGAAATATCGGATCCAAAGTATCGATATCCAAAAATATTGGATAGTGTAGTATCGATACTAAAATATCGAGTATCGGTACGAAAGTATCGATATTTTGAAATATCGAGTATCGATACCCATTCCTAGAGTGAACGGATTCAAAAGACTTGTTGGGGCGGAATTCACAGTCATTGCTCAAGGAAGCGTTGAGCAACTCCTCACCCGAGGAACTCCTCGAATTTTTCATAGTTCAGATGAGGAACTCCTCATCTTTCGAGGATCTCCTCGACTCGAGGAACTCCTCGACATGAGGAACTCCTCGATCTGAGCCTTGAGCAGTTCCTCAACCAGCAGTTGGCAACACTGTTAGCTTGTTTTTCCCTATTTTGAGGGAAGGAAACGGGGAATTTCCCCGGTTGGAGGGAAGAAAACGAGGAATTTCTCCCCGGCAAAACATCACTGAGGTTATAGCAGTTTTGAGAGGTTATACTGGCATGTATTAAATACATTTGAATTACATGAAATTTTCATCGTTCGGACTGCTGACAATCTGAACATAGAAAAGTATCCTAGTGATTCCAAAAGACCTCTACATTGTATCCTCCTGGACTGCGAATTCGGATGTGAGTACTGTCGGAACAAATCACCGAAGATTGTCTGCAAACGAGAAACAAGAATGCTATCAAGCATTCATAACTTCTCCTGTAATCTGTGATTTGTTTTATCTGTTTTTCCGATCTCGATGTATCAAACACTCACGTTTATCATTGCTCTAAATAAGTACAAATGTATACAGCTTCGCATACAACGTTTATTTATTTACTGACATCCGTTAGTACAGTTTTGGGGTCAGAAAAATATACTGCTTCATTTGTGAGGAGCCGCTAGCCCTCTGATAGTTATAAATGGTAAAAAATCGGACCATCTGGCAGATAGTAGACAACTCGAATACGTTATTGGGTTGGATTATGAGCTATATTTACCTCGCTATTTACCTATTTAGCTCATTATTTGACCCCTAATATTTATGTTCTTAAAAAGTGATGGAATGTTTATGTAAAAAAGTCCGATGATATTGATGATTCATCTAATGTGGTTGGAAAGTTATAGGAGAACATTTTTAAACAAACTAGTGATGAAAATAGGCATTTGGAAAAATATTGGTTGGAAAAACGAGCTATCTGCAAACTTGTTGCGCTTCGAGTAAATTCGTTTAAAAAATCAAATCATAATTATATGGTTTCTATCCGTCCTTAGTCATAGTTAATTGTAGTATACTTGGATTTTTAAAAATTTGAAGCAGGAATTTCTGAAACTTTTTCGATTTCCAAAAAATTGTGAAAAATGCATATAGCTTGTTTTTTGAGCAAGGCCTTCAATTATGATTGAAGCATTATGTACGGATTCTGACTACAGAAAATTGAAAAAAAAGCATGTAACCCAACCAGATAGTTGACAAAAAGTGTTGAGGGACTCCTTGAGGGACCTTTTCATGTACCTCGATATTCTGCTCCTTTTGAGCCGATTTCAAGGATTTCCTCAACCTCGAGTTAGGATTGTAAATACGACGCTGAGGAAATGGTCATACGACTCGAGGAACTCCTAAAGGATTCCCTCGACATGACGACTGTGAATAGCGCAGAGCATGCGGCGGTTCCTCATCGCCTCCTTGAGGATTTCCTCGGGGTTGAGGAATGACTGTGAATTCCGCCCCAAGGGCATCTGTAATGAGTGACCGTTTGAGATTCGAATCCGCCAGATGACCTTGTCTCACACACATCTAAACCAAACATCTACCCCTTCTCCGTCGAACAAGGAAACTAGTGCTCTCAAGCGGTCCCTGAATGAGACCGCAAAATGCCTGTCATCTAGGAATGTAGTAGACACCTTCAGCAATGCTTTCCCGGTCATAACTCAAAAACCCCATTTTGCTTCCGAGTCTACCAAGGTAGCAGAGGCTTTGTTTTCACTTTTCAAGGATGAAAAAAAAAGTTTTCCAAAATCAAAATTTTCACTCGCATTTTGCGTTTTGCGTTTAGACCTTTACTGAACAATTTTGGTTCCTTGTCTGTGTGTCTGTCTGTCTGTCATGAATTCCTTGTAACGGGCATAACTATACGAAGTTATTGTCCGATTTCTATGAAATTTTCAGGGATTGTGCGGGTTGGTGTGTAGACGGTCCCCTATGAAAATCACCATCCCCGGACTGATAGAAGCGACTGCGCATGCGCAAACGTGAATTCCTTGTAACGGCCATAACTTCTACATTTTTCGTCCGATTTCAATGAAATTTTCAGGGATGTTACAGATAAGTATATAGATGGTCCCCTATGAAAATCACCACCTTCGGACTGATAGTAACCACTGCGCAAGCGCAAACGTGAATTTCCTTGTAACGGCCATAACTTCTACATTTTCCACCCGATTTCGATGAAATTTTCAGGGATTATGTGGATTAGGTTGTAGATGGTCCCCTATGAAAATTATAGAGAATGGTTTTTCATAGAGGGATGGTCCCCTGTGAGAATCTCAAATCATACTCATTGCATCACAAGGCCTCAATAGCTCAGTGGGTAGCGCATAGAACTGTCCCCCAAGGGTCACGGGTTCGAATCCCAGCCGGGGCTAAGCATTTTTTTGACCCAATTGCATACATCTACTCACTTCATTTTTCATCCGAATTTGATGAAATTTTCTAGGATTGTCCAGATTAGCGTGTAGATTGTCCCCTATGAGGTTAGTAGAAGGTACTTAGAGATTGATGTTTTGAGATTAACTACTATGCATCGGATCATCTATATAATCGGGTTATGGATACGAGGAAGCTATGTGCCACACCCACTTGGTAGACTTTTTGAGTTGTGCCTTTACTCTAGGAAGGGTGCGAATAGTTGTTGTCCCTATTGCCAGTAGTTCAAAATTTGAACTACTATTGCCAGTAGTTCAAAAATTGAACATTTAATGTTCAATCGACAACTGCCACCCATAGACGGACTGCACGGATTGAGGGACTGCAAAACTTTTATTCGATTTTCGAATTTTACGTACCTTGAAACGTAAACCAACAAATTTTGAGGGGGAGGTTAATATTTTTGCCGATTCCAGAGGTTCATTATTGAAAATATCAAACCAAAAAGAGAAAAAAGTGGAAAGAGAATTTTGGTTTTGGATAGCAACAAATTTTGACCCGCTGGAGTGTGAAGCTTTCTCACCATTTGTAGTGGGGATGGGGAAGCAAAGCTAAACAGCGTAAATTGTACACTACTTACCTACCCACTTGAGGTAGTCACAAATCGTAAAATAGAAATTCTTTAGTAGCATAAACAAAAGTAGATACATAAACTCACCTTTCCGAAAACATAGGAGATGTTGCCTCAGCCAGCTACAGCTCGGTTCGGATGTACTGATGGAATGAACTAACGACCGTTCGGGTCCTGCCCGTTATCGTCTCCACAACAAGACCAAAACTCTCTCCCACTATTCCACCTCTGCCTGACGCAACAAGCAGCAACATTCTCGAGTTCTCCACTACTCGGTCGATGAAAGTTTTCGGCGTTTTGTTATTCAATTATCTCCTGTATGATAGCGATAAGGGAGTCAAAGCTCTGAGTGGACAGTGTTTCCCAAGTTACCCGCTCAAGCGCTAGGATTTCATTCAAAACGATTTTAGCTTAGGGATAACGGAATATAGGGCGAGATGGGTCCTGGGAAGAGACTGAAAGTATGGCCACACTGTGTCCCATAGATATGTACTACAGAATAGCCGTCGTGTTTCCTAACTAGCGAACGTTCATTTGCGAGACGTTTTTGCTCTTCTGACCATCAAATATGTAAAATCTAATGCGAATTTTTTACACAGTTCCCAATGACCAATTTTGATCAAATTTGGTTTATTGGCTCAGCGTGGGGTATAGTTATTGTCAGTCACTTCTTAAGGCCCCTTTTCACACAATGAACCTTTTCCCCACAACGCATGAGCTTTTTTCTCCCAGTCGTAAGAGCTGGATTCATTTTGATGAAATCGCCGAAGGAAACTGGATAAATTCACTGAATTTTCGACGTTTTTGGTTGATGTTCTGAAAAATTGTCAGAAAAATTGTATTATCCTCCCAAAATGATATTTTAGTTTATTATTTTCAACAATGAACCTTTGGAATCGACCAAGAAAAAAAATTTGACCCCCTCAAAATATGTTGGTTTACGTTTTAAGGTACGTAGAATCCAAAACTCTGCAATTTATTACACAAAGGTTTATTATTTTACGGGTTATTATTAGCTCACAGCTTTGCCATTGCCACTATCTACCAACCATATTTTACCTTCACAATCACGTTTATTTGGAAGAAATCATCACACTCTATGCGAAAAAGTATGGAGTGGAGTTGCGGGTGCCTTCATTAGGAAATTTGAATACTGGTTGCTAAGGACGCAAAACCGAGTAGGTACCAACGATCGCATTTTGGTCAGCTAAAATTTGTACAAAGATTAGCCCTCTTTTGCAATTCACACTCGTATTTCCGAGTTATCGTAAGACCGAGTTCTCATAAGAGTGAATGTTTGATCCTACAGAGCTCTGGGTGTCTCCATTCGATTCTAAAAATTCACTACTACTTTAAATTGAAGAAAAAACAATACCTTAAAGTGAAATTTTTTGAGCTAGGGCGTTTTGAAAATTCTCTTTCGGGCACAACTTGACCTCAAATAGAGCCAATATAACAAATTTCATCAAAATCGGTTCGTGGGAACCTAAGGAAAGTGCCGCGTACGGTGGACAAACGGCAAAATTTTTTTCGATTTTCGAATTTTATCTTGAAAAGTAAACAAATTTTGAGGGGGGGTTAAATTTTTTTTTTTGTTGATTCCAATAGTGATTAGGGATTGTACTGAGTGGAACGGAGCACGAGTAGGTATTATTATTCATATCATTATGGTCGTATAGTTGGTATGTGATTTCAGACGATGCAGAACTCTGCACTTTCAGCCCTTTTATTCAATTATCTTTCTGTAAAATCTTTGTACCAGTTTCCGTAGTCCTGCCATTGCCACGATTTCTTAGTGCTGGATGCTGTCATGTACTTAGTGCATCTCCATGGAATATTTCTGAAACGAAAATTTGTAATATATGGAAAACACTTGTACCAACAGGTACGTAATATCATTAACGTCGTATCGTATACCTGTCATATAGCATTACCATACATCATTATATCGTTGTATCTGTATGTATCGTTAGGTTGGTAACCTGACGGCTGTCAATGTTCTTTGCAAGCGTGTCACATTGCTGCTTAATTGAATCAATTGGAACTTTTAGCTCAATGAAACAATTTGGTCCAATTTATTTTACTCCAAAATAATGAATCAAACCGTTTTCCATCTTAATTATGCAATTCAGACACTACAAATTAGTAGTACGTGGGTGATAGGTAATATTATATACGAATGTGCTACACCTACTCCCCCCCCCCACTCCTCATAGGCGCTTCGTTCGCCTTTCTTTATTCAAATTACATTCACTGTGTGGTTACTTAGCATTCTAACTCATTGTACGTCTTGAACTGTAAAGTTCACTCATCAAATCTACAAAAATCTCCTTTAACATTTCTGATTTGTAACCAAAAGTCACAATAAATTGATGATCTGCGACAGATTGAAGTCCCGAGTGCTCTAGATTCAAGGAAATCGTTCAACTTTCTGTTCGGGCGTATAAAGGTGTTGAACTTGCCTAACCAAAATCGAAATGATGCAGATAACCCCTTTCTAACATTAGAGCAAGGCTTTTCTCTCTTTTTACTTGATCTCTTCCGAGCATATTTATCTGGCACAGCACCTATACTCACAATAACAACACAGTATGCAAAAAATTTCAGTGTTCGAATGCAATCTAAATTCTAGAAAGATTTCTTTATTTTTTGCCCAGCAGTAAACATAAGATTCAAAATCATTAAAATAGAAAGTGCAATTCGGTATGCAAATGTAAATAAATACATTCACGTACCGACGTGAATACCGATACATAATAAAAACTGGTCACATTGAAATGGGAAGTGCGCCTTGATTTTTTTTTAGATTATTAATAAAAAGTAGACTACATCTTGAGAATTTTGGCACCAACCGCGACCTTCTAGCGTGAGTAGATCTGTTTCTATGATTTTTCAAAGTTTCGACCGTTTATGACGTCACGCACCCCTCTCGACTGGGCGGGACCCCCCAGCCCACTGTGACGTCATAAACGGTCGAAACTTTAAAAATTCATAGGAAAAGATTTACACACGCTAGAAGGTCGCGGTTGGTACCAAAATTCTCAGAATGAGGTCTACCTTAGATTAAAAATAACAATAAACAGTTTTTCCTACCCAGGCGCACACCCTATTGAAACATCAGAAAATTATTAGAAAACGAGTGGAAAAGGAAGCAAAGAATTAATATCCACTGTTCCATGAAAACTCAGGGAGCAAAAGAAGGCAAATGTTCATAGTTGACTGTCTGAGTGCTACTTAGGTATTCTGTCGCCAAGGTTGTTCTAGAATGGGCACGGTTGACGCTAAGGACTGTCTCATTTTGAATAGTTGTGGAGAGGGAGATAGAGGAATGGTATTTTACTTCTGGAGTCTTGCTGCTTACCTGTTATCTACAGGTGAAGCAGTACTAGGTAGGTAATGAACTTAGGGTATAATATTAGAACTGAGATGTCCTGCTGTACAAGTTCCACAGCAGTAACAGTTCTTGAAATCCTTCTGGGAAACTAGCTAATGAGGCCCACTTTCACAAAAAAATCGAAACGAGTTTAAACCAAGGGAGTCGAAAGGTAACCCGCAGTTTCTTCTTTCACCTGAGCGATTTAAAACTTAAAACTCAATCTCGGGGGGGGGGGGGGGGGGGTAAGTTTGAACGGTCGAATGTCGGCTATGTACTTGAGCTACTTCTCGATTCTTTTTCCTAACCTATTTATTTGGTTTATCGAACTAGTTTTTTTAAATGTTCTCCGATTAGATAAAATTTTCAGAGATGGCGTGTAGTTGGTCCCACTTGGAGATTGATGTTTTGAGATTACCTAGGTACAATTCATCGGATTATCTGCACAATCGGGTTATGGATACGAGGAAACTAATACTGGTACGTAAGTAGTGCGGATTACAGGAAAACTGAGAGGCTGACTTGGATTGATCGACGCATCTCTTCGGATAATCGTTCGTGAAACAGTTAGGGAACACGTTAGTTTCAAAATACAAACTTCCAATTGAGTCCGCCGCCCGGCCTTCCTTTTCCGGAACCCTCATGAGACATTCATAGAAGGCGTGATCACATTCGCAGTTATACCTGTTGACAAAACTTTCTTATTACTTTACTTACTACGAATAAATTAATATTAGGTATATTCAAATTACCAATCACACGAAAAAATGCCAAGTGGGTGTGGCACATAGCTTCCTCGTATCCATAACCCGATTGTATAGATGATCCGATGCATAGTAGTTAATCTCAAAACATCAAAACAAGTTAATCTGTAACATCCCTGAAAATTTCATTGAAATCTGACGGAAAATGTAGAAGTTATGGCCGTTACAAGGAATTCACGTTTGCGCATGCGCAGTGGCTACTATCAGTCCGAAGGTGGTGATTTTCATAGGGGACCATCTAAATACTAATCTGTAACATCCCTGAAAATTTCTTTGAAATCGGATAGCAAATGTAGAAATTATGGACGTTACCAGGAAATTCACGTTTGCGCATGCGCAGCGACTACTATCAGTCCGAAGGTGGTGATCTTCATTGGGGACCATCTACAACCTAATCCGCATAATCCCTGAAAATTTCATCGAAATCGGGTAGAAAAAGTGGAAGTTATGGCCGTTATTTTTTATTATTTTTTTTTTTTTAATTAACTCCCCTCAAGACAAAATGTCTTTGGTGACGGAGGGGGCACGCCATAAATTAAAAAAAAAAAAAATAAATCAAATATAATGGGGAGGATGCCCAGGACTCACCCGACGCCGGCCCTAGGGATAAGGGAAGATGAGGAAGGTGGGGGTGGGAGAGAAGGATGAAGGGAAGTGCCTCTATAAAACGACCACCAGTTCAAATATGAGCCGAGCAGGACACGGGTGGTGATACCACGGAGTACGCCTACCGAGATGCCCAACTCACGCAACTCCGTGGCACTTTTCCCGCACCACACACCGCGCCATGACAAGGTTGCAGCCATCACCCTGATGTTGTTGGGTGCCACTCCTTTTAGCTCCGACACTGCTTGCCGTAAATCATTTGTGTCATATTTCCTTATCTTGGCCCGCCAAGTCTGCTCCATGTCCAAGCTGCCATTGACAACTTGGACATCCAGGATAATGCAAGACTGGTCGGGCTTGACGGCAACAATGTCGGGCTTCTTACCCTGGTCACTTGGCATGCGATACAATCTCTCTCTCTCAACATCCCAGCCGCTAGATGACAATGCACCTGCTATCTGCTTGGCGACCGCATCATGACGTAGAATGCGGCCACCATGAGTCCGAGGACACTGCTGCACCACATGATATAAATGTTCATTTCCACTCCGACAGGCGCGGCAAAGGGGTAGGGTTGTCCCGCGACTACCTCTTGAACACCTCACCGCAGTTGGCAAAGATGCCACGCGGATGGCGTGAAAGTGTCGGTAGTCGCGGGCCCCAATGCCCTCCGAAGCCCAATCTACCCACTGGGATGAGACAAGGCTTTCGGAGCACTGTCGGAGTTCTTTACCATCTACCGATTCATGCAGTGCAGCAGCGAACTCAGCAGACGAACTGGGTTTTGGAGCAGATGGTGTTGCTCGGTCGCACCATGCTAACTGCTGCCTGACAAAATCAAGATCAGCAGCTGCACGGGCGACCTCCCAGCTCGACCCTTGAAGGGCTAGCAGGCGCCGGCGGCGCAGAGAAGGGATACATGCCGAGAGAGACACAATGCCAAGCCCACCGGATTTGACCGGTGCATGAACATAGGCACTTGGGACACCAGGTGGGAACTTCAGCCAAGAGCGCACAGTAGAGCGAACTTCTCGATCTAATTCTTGCAGCCTCCCCGCCGTAAGCCTACCAAAGACTAACCCATAGGTTAGCTTTGGCAGTAAGTACGTGCGGAGGAGGCGCAGCTTCTGCTGTGGCTTCAATGGAGCCTTGGTAACGCGAGCTAGCGCTCTACCAAGGTCCACACGGCTGGCAGTTATAGTGGCCACCCCCATGAAGTCGACTCCGAGGTACCGCCAAACCTCCAACACGGATCGAGATGGGATGGGGGACTGTCCAACGACAAAACCCCCATCCACAACTTTCACCTTATGTTGGCGACCCGACGGGACCAAGGAGACCGACCCACACTTATCAGGGTTAACCACAAGTCCACACCCGGCTAGCTGCTTAGCAAATGCATTGAGGGCGATCTGCAAGCCCTCACGGGTTTCTGCGAGTAGGATAACATCATCGGCAAAAGCCAATGCTCCTACTCGCACCCCAGGGGCGAGATCAAACCCTACTTCTGTGGGCAGCTTACCCAAGGCCGTATCCACGACCAGGTTGAAGAGAAGTGGCGATAGGGGATCCCCCTGGCGTACCCCACGCCCGATCCGTATATCCCCTGACACCTCACCTCCTGCCTCGAGGACCGTCACGCCTTCCTGGTACAGACAGGCCACATACTCGATTAACCGAGATGGGGCCCCGACACCACGAAGGCAATCGGTCAGGGCAAGGTGACTGACTGTGTCAAAGGCCTTAGCGACGTCCAGAGCGGCGAGATGGAGTTGCCGGCGTTTAATACGGGCCAGCGAGATGACAGTTTGGAGAACTGTGAGGTTCTCCGCTGTGCCATCCGCCGGCCGAAACGCTCTCTGGACATCACCAATGACACCAGCCACTTGGAGGCGAGATGCCAGTACTTTTTGAAAGTGGCGGAAGACTACCGAAGATACAGAGATCGGTCGATAGCCTCCAGGCCCACTTCCCCCTTTCTTGGGAATAAACACGGTTCGGGTACGGGTTAATGCTTTCGGGGGTCTTCCCGCAAGGAGGAGCAGGTTGAGGATGAGCAGCTTAATCGTCTTAGGTGCTTTATTCCAGCGTCGGGCGGAAACACCATCGGGTCCAGCGGAAGTGGAGTTCCTGACACGGCACTTGTGTGCCTCGTCAGACAGCACCGGCGAGCACATGATACTGCGCAAGGAATCCCTGGTGGAGACTGGGGGAACCACACACTCCCCAGGGTCGTGACTGGGAGCACTCAGAAGTGGCTCCCAGAAATCCACAAACTCCTGGAGAGGGGGTTGAACTTGATTTTCCCCAGGCTCCTCCAGTACCTCCGCAGCCACACGCGCCGGATGCTTCCTCCACAAACTCTGAACCCGGTGGTACTCCCGCCGTCTTGCTTGCTTAGCTGCTCTGCGACCTCCACGCAACACCATTCTGGGAGGAGGTCCCCCCTGGTGCCGCGTCACGGTCGCATCCCCAACCCGCGGGAAGATTCTCCCTAAATAGGCTGCAACCTCGTCTTCCAGGTTATCCAGCCCTTCAACAGCCCGCCTCACCAGATCCTGCAGGTAGGTGCTTTCATAGCCTTCAATACGACCTACCTGCCCCCCGAGCCTCAAGACTTCGGTCTTCAGATCGGCAAGAAGACCGGAGGTCCCGGGGGAGGGATACTGAATGGCAGGCTGCTGCTCCACATCAGCAATAGGAGATGCGGGAGAAGCCCCACTGCTATTTGCCAGGATAGCTTCCTGGACAAGCTGCTTATAGTGGGGCTTCAGGCGGATGTTCTTGATTGCAATGACTGTGCGCGTGGGAAAACGTTCATTTAGGTAAACATTAATATTACGTACCCCATTACGCACAGCCACTGCCTCATCTGCCGCCATCCTGCGCAATTCCTCGGAAGCATACCTGGGCTGTATTCGTTCAATATCAATAGCAGCATTAGCAGCAACAGGATGCTTCCGTCTGATGTGGAGACCAAGGCCGGACCTGGTAGTGAATGCCCGCTCACAATGGGCACACTGGTGGTTCAAAGAGGCAGTGGATGAGGATGAGGGTAGGGATGATGAGGAAGAGGAAGAGGGGGAGGATGGCCGACGCCCCTGCCTGGGGCGCCTCTGAGCGCCTCCCCTAATACCCCGCGAGCCAATGGGCTGGCGGGGGTTATGAGGCTCATTTATGTTCTGTTCCATAACAGGGGGGCGCTTGTGATGAAAGGGTCAGGGAACCCGTTAACAGGGGTCCCCTCCCTAGTCGCCAGAGGGTCATTCAGCCACCCCTGGAAGTTCGAAAGGGGTCCACCAGGGAAACCTAATGGGACCACCTCTGTCCATCCCAGGGGGCCCGGGTTGTGCGACGGGGACGCATGACCTTGACTTGGGTAGGGATAAGAAGGGCTCCGAAGAGATAAAAACACCCTCTATTACCCTACCCCAACAACCCAAAAAGAAAATTCACGTTTGCGCATGCGCAGTGGCTACTATCAATCCGAAGGTGATGATTTTCATAGGGGACCGTCTAAATACTAATCTGTAACATTCCTGAAAATTTCATTGAAATCGGATGGAAAATGTAGAAGTTATGGCCGTTACAAGGAATTCACGTTTGCGCATGCGCAGTCGCTTCTATCAGTCCGGGGATGATGATTTTCATAGGGGACCGTCTACACACCAACCCGCACAAACCCTGAAAATTTCATTAAAATCGGACAATAACTTCGCATAGTTATGCGCGTTACAAGGAATTCATGACAGACAGACAGACTGACAGACAGACAGACACACAGACACTGAACCAAAATTGTTCAGAAAGGTCTAAAACGCAAAACGCGAGTGAAAATTTTGATTTTGGAGAACTTTTTTTTTCGTCCTTGAAAAGTGAAAACAAAGCTTCCGCTACCTTGGTAGACTCGGAAGCAAAATAAAATTTTGTACATGGATTCTATTATTAAATAATTTTGTTGCCTAGTTCAGGGCTCCAAGCCTTACTCTTCGAAAACTTTTTATAAAAAATGGAATCTATTCTTTTTTGTCAATTTTAAATGGGTTTTTCAAAAATATATTGTTTTTCTGTATAAGTAGGTAAATATCTACTGTATAAGTAAATATATCTACTAGGTCTACTAATGAAAATTGTCTTGCTTTGGTGACATTGTAGGGTTGAAAAGGCCGTATTTCTTGCTGAACTTCGGAATCACATCGTTGCATTTATCGTGTGTTCTGCAACATTTGTCGGCCTCCTTGAATAGCCCCAAATCGGAGTAATTATTGGCTGTATTACCAGGACCACACCATTGAGTCCCTACAATATGAAAAGTCATGCGATATTGTGTTGTTGATTATAAAATCGGGTGAAAGGATCGCTTTTGAAACTCATATCTAGATTCCCTACGTTAGTGGGTAAGTTGAAGGAGGTTTAAGTTTGTGAGCGATTTTAGGGTAAAACCATAGTTAGGTAACTCCAATATTGCTTTATCAGGTCTCTAAGGCATTCTAACCTCAATCCGTATCAGTGCGATATCGCTCTATCTTGAATTTCTGTGACATTTGTATGACGTTTTTGAAATTCCTCTTGGACCCTTCGCATCGCTATCTTCCAAAAATTGGGTTTTCTAACTACCTATGAACTCTTCTTCCTACCTAGAATTTATTGGTCTATAAACTTATTGGTTGCTAAAGTTTTTTCCCATATTCCAAGCGAGTTACTCATAATGAATTTCATAATTTAGTTTATGAGAAAATTTTGTGCCGTCTTCGATTTGATGCGTTCAGTAAAGATGCATCGATGCACACATTGCACCTGCAATGTAGAGATGACAGGCCTGAGATCTAGGAAAACCGGCAAAATTGTTGACACCAGGACGATTCTGGTGGTCATTGCGAATTCATTGCCATTCCTGTTTGAAACAACTTCATATGATTCGAACGTTTCAGGCATATTGAGGCATGATTTTTCATAAAGTCTTTTTTATAGAGGAAAAAACTTCAGAAATTGGTACGAACGAATAAAATCACTCGCGATGAGATTGTGGAAAACCATTTTAATAAAACTCGGCGCTTTGCGCCTCGGCGGGGGGCTCCGCCCCCCTGCACCCCCCGGTTTATTTCTTTTTCCATACTCTGTATGAAATCATAGGAACACAGAATGTGTTTTTGCGATACTAGTCATCCGTTAAATAAAAAACAACAATAATAAATGTGGAGTTGACATTAACATGACAACCAATAAACATATCACCAGATGTTTTTTCTGTCGCTTTTTCGTGACGATTTTTTTTCGGTAGGTCATCGCAAAAACACATTCTGTGTTGAAACGGAGTTGAGTAGAACGTTCTCTAGTTCCGCGAAAATAATGAGTTACAAGTTAAATCGATTACGAAGGTTAGGTCATCATCAGTAACAAACAATAACTGAAGGTACATCACAGAGAGCATAGCTTATATAGTCACAAGTGAAAAAGAGCTTGAATCCCATTGGTCGAGAAAGTGAAAGTCATACCCAATCAGATTGAAGCAGATATAAGTCAAAGGAGAATCCTATTGGTTCAGAGAAGTGAAGGGACCTGGGAGGATCATCAAATGCCAATCTAGGCAGACAAAGTGAAGGGGAGCTCAAACATTGGTGAGTGTAACATAGTGAAGGGGGGGGGGGGACCAAGCTATTGCAGGAATGAACCCATCAACGGTGAAACATGTTGAAGTACCGTTAAGACCATTCACCAGACCTATCACTTTTAAAAATCTCGAACTTTTCAAACACATCCAACATACCTCCCTTCGGGCAAAAATGGGGAAATTCTACGTACTGTCCGTTTGTTAGATCAAAACTAAAGTTATGAATGGATTCTCTTAGGTGATTCGCAAAGGCAGAATCACCTTTGTTATCCCTGAAATCCTTCTGATGCTCTTTTATCCTTATACATTATCCTTATTTCTGATGCTCTCTGTGATGTACTACCTTCAGTTATTGTTTGATTTAACTTGTTACTATTTAACTTGTAACTCATTATTTTCGTGGAAGTAGACAACGTTCTACTCCACTCCATTTTTATCAGAAATCGGGATAGGGGCTAAACTAGATAACATTCCAGTATCTCCAAGCCTATCGAGTGTTCTCATATGCGGGTGATCTTGGCTGATGCGAGCTTAGTTATTTATAGAAAGCCCAAGAATAGTGGCAGTAGAATACTGAATGAGGACGATGGAAGGTGAGTGGAAAGGTACCTTAACTCCAGTATTTATAACATACATGCTAGTCTATTAGGTATTATGTTGGAAATTTGATCAGTTGAATAAAAATATTTGGCCTATTTTACCAAAGATATTAACGTTGGGGCTCGAAGGAGAAAAATTAAAGTGTGCCCATCACTCGACTGTCACCAGAAGAGATTAATATCAGGCAAAATGCATAATATATGATGATGAGTGATTAACAATAATATTATGCTTTTCCCGATGATAAAAATTTCCTCCTAGAGAGTATTTTGATGCCTACCCTACGAACGTTCAGTAGCGGTAAGACACCTCTCCTCAGAGATAAATCAATAGTAGATAGGTATTGGGAAATTGGAAAACCATCCTGAATTATTTTGATATTGAAAATTCAATTATTTTGACTTTTGTATTAATTTAGTACGTTAGGTGGGACCTTACGTAAGAAAATTGTCTATCGCTAAGAGTACTTATATTTTCGTCTAAAATTTGTTCATTTACGAAACCTGGGAATGAGGTACCAAACGTTGTTTCACTCGGCTTGACCCTCTTTTGGGCACAATTATTGGTAATCTCCAGTAGAACTAAAACAAACGACGAATTTCAATTAATCATTTCAGATGATGTGAACTACTGAAAACAATATATTATATTGTATGTTATTTTATACATTATACATTATGTATTGTAATATATTGTATATTTAGTAAATATTATTTACTAAATATATTGTTTTCAGTAGTAACTACATATTATTTAGTGACTATATCTCACGTCAGGTGATTGGAAATTCGCCACTTTCGTTCAAGAATGTTTGGCGTATTTTACCGGAGGTATTACAGTAGGGGCTCGAAGGATAAAATTTAAGAGTGACCAAGATTTGAATAGAAAAACTCTGCCCTTCGGGCCTCGCCTTACTGCTTAGGGCCTTTGGATCAAATTTGAGAAACATGGAACATTGCTAGAGATGGGGTGGACGGATGGAGAATAACTTCAGTCCATCTGCTAAAAATTGCACATTTCACAGTTCCCATGGACCGCTTTAGATGAAATTTGATAGATGGGCTCCGTTTGGGATCTAGTTATGACCAAATTTTGGTTTTCGTCAGTGACTTCAGAAGGGAGAAAAATAGGGGTAGAAATTTTCAAAAATCCCTGACTCAAAAACGTTCAATGATAGATTAAATCATTTTACGTAGAATCGAATTTTCAGAATGGGATGAAAGCACATAGAGTGCTGTAGGAATTGATGAAGGTTGATTGTGAAATTGACAAGAATGGAATTCTAGGGATGTCCCAAAAGTATCGATACTTCTTGAAAAAAGAATCGATACATATAGATACTTTTTTCCCTGATATATATCGTAGTATCGATACTTTTTTCCAGTATCGGAGGCGATATTTTTTTATGTCTCACATTTTATCTGTTTCAACACCTACGACATCAAGGTACTTACTTGACAGTACCTCCATCTCAACGTAGAATGTTGGGAGACTAACAAACTTCAACAAATTAAACAAAGATGATGTACCTCCACCTACAGCTCTCTATAATCCCGCTGTCCTCCATAATCGAAGAAGGACCACCAAAATGTTAACCCAAACAAGTGCAATACGAAAACAAGTGCCTAAACAAAAACAAGTTTTAAATAACAAAATGAGTGATTTATTTTTTTGTTCATTCTACATTAATTATTGATAATAATTAATATTAATCCTCACCATGACGAGGATAATAATTTATTATGCTCGTCTTGGAGAGATGTCACACTGATGGAAAGAAACATAAACGATAATTTCACCCATTTTGGTTTATTACCTTCAATAATGAACCTTTGGAATCGACCAAGAAAACAAAATTTTAACACCCCCTCAAAATTTGATGGTTTACGTTTCAAGGTACATAGAATCCAAAAATCGAATAAAAATTTGGCCGTCCGTCTGCCGTACGCCGTACGCGACACTTTCCCCACTTAGCATTGACCGATTTTGATGAAATTTGGTAGGTATGTAGGCTCCATTTGGGGTCTAGTTGTGCCCCGAAGATTTTGGATGATGTAGGTCACTTCTAAGGGTTCAAAAATTAATTTTTAAAACGCCCTAACTCAAAAAATTTTGATATACCTAAAAGTATTGTTTTCCCTTCAATTTTAGATTCTATAGAATTTTTAAAATTTTTTGAGACCACGCGGAGCTCTGTAGGACAAACCGTTCGCTCCCTACGAGAATTTAAGGGTTGGACGTATGATAAATCAGAAACGCGAGTGTGAATCGCAAAAGAGGCCTAATCTCCGTTCAAATTTTAGCTGACCGAAATGCGATCGATGGTTTTCTTCGTGTTGGATGGTTGGTGGCTTTGCAGACAAGTGATCAATATAGAAAAATAATAAACCATTGTGTAATAATTTGCAGCGTTTTGTGAAAGTATCAAAAAGTATCGATACTTCAAAATATCGATACTTTTTGATACTTCATAGATGTATCGATACGATGTTATATCGATACTTTTGAAGTATCGGACATCCCTGTGGAATTCTAGTACTTCTTCCCATCCAAGAATCATGTGATTAAATCTTTTTTTTCACTTTCTCGGATTAGATCGAAGAACCCAATTTTGTTATGAAGGCACCAACAACCCACGGCTAGTGAAGTTTTTTGAATTTTATAAGACCACTCAGCTATATTTTTTTTTGTTCAATTGTTTTGCAATAATTTCTTGTGTTTTGGGAAAAGAAAATTGTTTGTTACTGGTGATGACCTAACTGTCGAAATCCATTTAATTTGTAACTCATTATTTTCGTGGAAATAGACAACTTTCTTCCAAACTCCGTTTTTTTATTAAAATGGGTTTCCACTATCTAGTCGCAGTGACTTTATTAGTATTTGTATTTTGGGTGTAGATCTCAACGAGCTAACTGAGCAAGCTACTTACTTATCAGCGTGATCGTGAACAGAGGAGTCATCTCTTACCATCCTAGTGTTTTAAATTGTGAAATGATGTTCAACGTAGAACAAATAAATACAGGGAGTTTTCATTCTGCTCTTTACTATCGAAAATTGCCAATTACTCGCTAATTCACTGAATATTCTTCTATTTTGTTCATAACTCGGGTGATCTTTAAGATAAAAAGGTTTTGAGTGGTGATTGTATCGATTGAATTTTTAGAGCCATTTACTTTAGTTGTCTGAACACTAGAGGTCCGAGGGCTCGTAACAAAGTTTTATCCAAGAAAACAACTGTTTACAATGATCCATTTCGTTATTTTTACCTAGAAAGAATGTTTATTAAACGTTATTTGTGAAAATACGGATATGAAAATTCTTTAGACTTTTTCAGTACTGCCAATGTTTCCCGCTCTATCGTGATAACAGCAGATTTGCTCCGTTCTCATGAAGCTTATTATATGTTATTCATAAATCTGACTGTCGATTCTAAACCGATCAAGAAATTTATGTTCTTGGGATTGCACTTGAATACAAATAGTTATTACATTCCACGAGCTGCTCAGCACTAATGGGGAATTTGCCTCACATTTTTTTTATTTTTTTTTTCGAATGAGGGTTTGTTTTTATGGAATAAAACCATAGTGAGCTGCTCGAAAACGCATCCAAAAAAATTAGAGAATTTAAGG
The DNA here is from genome assembly GCA_009739505.2 of Apolygus lucorum. Classification (NCBI taxonomy): domain Eukaryota; kingdom Metazoa; phylum Arthropoda; class Insecta; order Hemiptera; family Miridae; genus Apolygus; species Apolygus lucorum. The sequence continues at coordinate 63,092,831 of CM019179.2, forward strand.
AAGATGGAAATTTTAAATGTGGTGGCAATGTGTAAGAGGCAGCCATGTTTGAAACGTGACGGATATTCTACCAATCTGACTTCAAAGGAGGTTCTGTGGCGCTTACCACAGAAGCGGAACATACACGAACTTTCACCTTCCGAGTAGTGCGCACAAGAGTGCGCCACGAACTGGCAGGAAGAACCCAAACACAATATTACTCACTTTTTTACAATACGAATCTATCTACTAGTTTATCAAGCATTATTATTCTTCATCTTCTCTTATTTAGTTTCAAGATTTGAATCACATTATTCGAGTAGCCATTTCACTGGATCGTTTTGTGTCGCGGTGCTAGAACTCTGTCTGTTGTCGTTGTTTTCGCGTCGTTTTTTTTTTTCGTATGACGTCAACAATACTCCTCGATTTTCGCGGTGTTTTGTAACAGAGGTTCACTTGTTTAGTCATTTTCTCCTACGGTAATTTTTTCCCGTTGGTTATTCCTAGTGTTAAACGTTATTCTAGGGCCCTATAATAGGATTTGACTTGAAATTCCAGAATCTAAAATTGAGGCAAATTCCCCATTCCACCAAAATTGAACGGGATAAAATCAGACCCGGAAACAATATTGTTCACCATGATTTAAAACGTGAAATTCGAGAGGATATTTTGATTTTGAAGGTTTTTGGTTTCACCTCTCAAACGTTATTTTACGTGATTTATTGTTGCAGCTGAATATTTAAAAAATAGAATTCATCTTGCAATATTACGCTTCATTGTACACTTGTTGAGAGTCCGTTTACAGTAAAACCCAGCCCGTTCATTTCTCGTTGCGGGTTAGCCTAATCTTTTACTCACTGGCGCTAGGTTGCCCCTTCCCACCACCCCGTCTCAGTCAATTGCCGGTCGTTCCTAGTATTTCACGAAATCAAAGGCGCAAAAACTTGAAAAGTTGTACCCAAATTTTAAATTTTAAAGGATTATAGAAATTCATTAGTGCACGGCCTCATCAACATCGAACAATAATTGCCAAAGAAAAATGGGAAAAACTACTGAATAAACGGGTTTTCCCATGTTTTACCCAGATTTCTCTGGCAATTATCGTTAGATTTTGATGATTCCGGCAGCAATATTTCAGTTTTTCAATTCCCTAGGACCGTGCACTGATGAATTTCTAAAATCCTTTAAAATATAGGTACAACTTTTCACGTTTTTGCGCCTTCAATATCGCAAAATACTAGGTACTAGATTTCTCTTGCAATTATTGTTCGACTTTGATGATTCCAGCGGGTATGTACTGACAACCGTCAGACGACATACACCAAAATTATTCAGGAAGTTCCAAAATTAACATCCTCTCACAGATTCAGAGTGAAGAAACGAACAGACTTGAAGTCACAAAATCAAAATTTTGAAAGAACTAACACAAATCGGGGTGAGGGAGTTGAGGGGTTGGTGAAAGGGAGGTGATTACTAGTCAGCAGTCCAGAGACTCAGCTCCCCAACACAGACCCCTTCTTTGAATTCCTTTGTTTTTCGCCGCTGACGCTTTACGACCAATATATTCAATGAATTTCAAATAAAAAAAATATTTTCGTACTCAGGTGAGTTAGAAGTTTGGCGCTATAAACTCAGTTTTTGAAAAATTGGAAATTAAAATTTGAACTTTAAAATTCTGAATAAAATTGAAATTATAATTTTATTTTGAAAATTTTGCAGAGCGCCATTTGGAAACTAATAATGAGTACATTCCCGTTTTTAAAATGAAAATCGCTTGAACTGGTGGAGAGAGAAACTTGAACTACGACTGCCCCTTTTGCTAAAACGCCGGTGCTGCCATCTGGTAAAAAAAAATCTTATTAAAATCGGGGATGATTGAGCAACATTACCAGTTTGCCACCACCCAGTGCCTCCCCCATTCCCCAGCCATCTCATAGCTGGCCAGTTTTCATCAACAGTTTTTCCCATTTTCCCAGGAAATAATCATTCAGTTTCCATGTTTCTTGTGGCATTCTTCTTATCCCAATGAACTTTACACCCATGCACTTGTTTAATTCCAAAAGTCAAAAATAAGTAAAAAGTTGGACCTAATTTTTAAATTTCCAAGGATTTTTGAAATTCATTAGTGCATCTACCGAGGGAATTGAAAAACTAAAAAATTTCGGCTGAAATCATCAAAATATACCGATAATTGCAAGAAAGAAGTGGGAAAAACCGTTTATTTGCTGACTGAGACCCCCTTGACCTATAATGAGGAATTTCAACATGTCGGAATTTCCTACTTTTACCCCAAAATCGGATTCAGCACCTCGAAAAACCCCCAAAACGGCAAACTTTCAACCAGTACTTCCTAATTTACGAAAAAACAAAACAGTGTAGAAAATAATAATTTCTACATTGTTTAAATGTTCATATTATGAACGTTTAAAAAAACCGGGAGGATGACGCCATCCTGGAATAGTTCATTTACGGCCGCTTGAAGCGCTGAGATCGTGAAATCTATAGTCCCCAGATGCAACATTTCACAAAAGCAGATCTAAATCGAAAAACTGATGAAAAAAATGAAAAAGCAAGATGGGGAAAATTATGTTTCTCCTGTTTTTGTTTGATAACTTTCCTCTTAGATAACACGATTTCGTCATACCATCTGGCAACACTGGGAGAAGACGGCGATCTGAACAGCCAATCAGCGAGCGTTCCCGCTTCACATTGAAGAGTTCCGTTTTCCCGGTTGATTTTTGAAATCATAAATTTTGATTGTCTCCCAAAAATAACAGGAGACTTATTTTCCGAAATCAACCCGATTTTCATCTATCCCACACCACCGACCGAAATTCCGAAATTGAATGGGTTAACTATTCAGGAAAAATACAAACAGAATTCGGTGAAATTCCTCATTGCGCTTTAACTCACTATTCTTCTCAGTATTTTATTTTGGGAGGTTTAGATCTTATTAATGTTTGTTTTCTTGTCATTGCCCCATAACTGAATCCCATAGGTACAAATAGGGCGAAGGATCTGCTTATATAAATATAATTCATTTATTGTGGAGAGAGAGAGAGAGAGAGACGAGAATTCCTTCCCATCAACCTATACATCTTTCTGAATTTGATTCCCATTCCCTATTTTTTTTTCTTTATGCGTTTTTTCCAGTTTAATTTGGAGTCCGAGTATCATACCCAAGTATTTAACTGCATCGGACCTCTTAAAAGTGAAATCAAAGCTTCCTTGGCGAACTCGGAGTATAACAAAAATAGTGAAAGGGAGTGTACACATTGGTTTATTGTTTAGAGACCTCTGAGCTTCTTGAGAATAAAATTTTTGACCATTTAGTAACATTACTATTCGTTGCATCAGTTCAAGTGATTTCAAAGCTGTCTTAGTCGAGTGATGAAATCTTCATATCACATGTTCGTCAAGTGGACAACTATTTCATTGAATGAGTCCTTCATATACCTTTTTTTCCAAGGCCATACAATGGTTTACCTGCGGTTTTCAAGTAGTAAGATCCACGTGCTCTGCCAACAAATAACATTGGAAGTAGATAAATAAGTACCTGCCTACCTACATAGTAACGTATCTATTGTAATTTTTGAGATAACCAACTTGTTACTCGTGTTTTTGGTTTAATATTTTCAATAATGAATCTTTGGAATCGACCAAGAAACACACTTTTCTAACCCCCCTCAAAATTTGTTGGTAAGTAAGTAGAATCCAAGAACGCTTTATTATTTTTCTGTATAGATCACTCGCCTGCAAAGCACACAGCATTGCCATTGCCACTACCTACCCACCACGTTTTACCTTCACGAGCAAGTTTATTTTGAAGAAATAGACGCTTCACACTCAATGCGAAGAAATAGGAGAAGCCTATAGGGCCTAGGGCCCAGGGGCCTATAGGGTGCCTTCATTAGGATATTTGAATACTGGTTGCTAAGGACGCCAAACTGAGTGCAACTCAAAGAAACGAACAACGATCGCATTTTAGTCAGATAAAATTTGAACGGAATTAGACCTCTTTTGCGACTCACACTCGTGTTTCTGATTTATCGTAAGTTCGACCCTTAAGTTTTCACAGGGAGCGAACGGTTTGCCCAACAGAGCTCTTGGTGGTCTCAAGAAATTCTAAAATCTCAATACTATTTAAAATTGGTGAAAAAACGACACCTTTATTTCGAGAGTTTTCGAGCACTACTGCAGATGACTTAGTGCCTACTTGTGCTCTTCACAGAAAACTCATCCTCTTGCTGATGGATTGAAAATGACAACCAGAGGGTTGTTTGCTCTCCAGCAATAAAGTGATTGGAAACCGAAAAAAGGACTTTCATTGTCAAAAAAACCCTACTTATTTAGAAAAAGCCACACCTCAAGATATTACAAAACATAAATGTAATAAAATACGTAAAATATTAAAAATTCTTAGTGTTTTCTTTCGTTTGCTAAGGTGTAAAATAGAATTAAAATGAACTATATACAAGTTGGTTTCTCACTGTAAAACAGTTTTATGAATGACACCTTCAGTTATAACAGGGAGAATTTTGCAGTATACCCCGCTTCCTGTCCTCGTGTACGTGGTTAGATAGACCATTATCGAATCAATCATGGATTAGTGAGTGATAATTGATAATTGATAGTAATTGATACAGAAGGAGTTATTACTTGTGGGATACATCCTCTCCCATGTATGCGAGGAGATTACTGTCGCAAAGTCCCTTCGCGAAGCGAGGATACGAAGAGCACTTTCGGGATAAGAAGGCTTTCGGGAAAACTATGGACTCAGCGTAGTAAAAATAAGCTCTTGAATGAGAACACTTATCCCCTGAAAAAAAATCACACCTGTACCAGTGAATTTCAGTTTGTTGATGCAAATGAATAGTGCGTTTTTACGAATGGAGCGAATATCAATATACTGGTTGTAGTTGTCGCGATTTCAATAGTTGACCTATTTTACTAGATAGGTACTTCATATTATTATTTTGCTGTAGGTAAAAATCGAAGAGTCAACAGACGTAGTTGAACTAAACGTGTGTTCAAGAGCGAACAAAAATGTTATGTTATGTACTGTATTACTTGAACAAATTCTGCTTAAAAGTTGTCAATTTAGTTATTTGTCAATTTCGCATCAAAAGTATGAAAACCCACTTAACAAGCAATTAAAAGCAAAATCATGTAAGCAAATGATTCAATTCTTATCCAGGCTCAACTCTCCTCGCCCAATTCAAAATTTAAAATGGGTAAGTACCAAAAAGGGGAATAGGAAGGGGTACCCCGAATTCGGGTACCTCCGCTCCGCAACCAGGTTGTTGTTTCGGTCCTCGGTTCACGTAAAAGTCCGCGTGCCCCAGCTTCTCACTGGTACCGAAAGTGACGGAAGTCGTATGAATGATGTCCACGAACTTTGCGCAGTGTCGTCTGATTTTGAATCCATTATCTTCAGCACTGAACCCTGGAAGGGCTGGATCTAGACCTAGAATGGAATAACTTTTTTTCAGAACTGAAATAGCAAATTGTTGGCATAGAACAATTGGTAAAATCACATTATCTCGGAAAATTAGTGTAGAGCTCAATATTAGGTATTGTGAGGTCCGATTGGCAGCCTCGCATGTTATGAATAAACAAAGGGAGCTCTGAACTTTTGCTGCCCCACGATCACCACTATACCTCCCCGATCAAGTCCTACAACATTATGAAATTACCAGGCCATGAAATGGTCAATCATCTATTTGATTGGCCAAATCCTCACTTACACGTCATCTACGCCACCTATTCTGGAAGATTAAGTACAGAAAGCGTCAAGGAACGGGTAGAGGCGGCGACAGGACACGAGAAATCTTCAAAAGAACCATCATCACCTCAAGAGTAGCAGCCTCCCTCGATTCGTCGAAAAATAGCAAATAAAGGTCCGTCACTTACCTAATTGAATTTTATCATTCATAATTTTATAGTTGCTATTAATAAATATTTGAGATAAAAATTGAATTAAATTTCAATCAAAATACTCCTTGAAATTCAAAAGGGAAGATAACCCCTTGAAGTACACATATAGGTACCTTAGGTACATAAATATATACCTCAATATTCATAAATACAAAGGTAAATATTGTACGTATTTTTCAATTTATAATATTTGACCTCACTAACATCGTTGGATGTCATCGGAAGTTTTAATTATTTAGTCTTACTGAAAAGCTTGGACTGTGGGATCCAATAGAGGAACAAAAGATCAATTCAGATGGGGAAAGTGAATCCAGGTAGTGAAAAATTAAGAAACCAACAGGTTGAAAGCCATTCCCGGCGCCGCGGACGTCATCAGCTATCTTCCAAAGAGAAGATCAGAATTATTAGTGCTGATAATTTCGCTCATGTCTATTCATCGCCTCACCCCCTTAAATGGAACGGGGTTCACCAACGGCCTAACTCGAAACATTATTCGGACCTACGATAACGCCCACGAGCGGTAGGTAACCAATCCAAATTCTCTTCACACATTTACCTTTTCATTAAACCAGCTACGACTGTTGGTTTAGATGAGAAAGTGACTGTTTGCACCATTATTATCTACGTACCGTATTGGAGAATCCGTCGTAACCAGCAAGTCGAGTACAGGAGGCGAGCGCTTTCGATGTAAAGACATCATCTTCAGGCCGTCGAGAGAGTACTAAAGTTTGTCAGTCCGTCGTTCTGTTTATATAGTCTGGGTGAAAGGGAGGTAGGTAAAAGGATTAGAAAGGAAAGGGGACCACATAGTAACGAGACCACGTGGTGAAAGGTTGTTTGTCTGTCATGTCAAGTGAAAGGGAGAGATAAAACTAATCCTATTAGCTAATTGTACCTTCACCACCTGGTAACCACATGGTAACCACGTGGTGACCACGTGGTCTTCTATTCTAAATTATGAATATATTATAAACTAGCTTACATAACTAAATTATTGATAAAATGATTAACTTATATCTATATCTATTTCTAACTTTTTTTGCACCAGTTTTTTTCCTTAAGGTCGTTTACTCGGATACACAAAGAACAATGAAGGGGGCTGTTTCAAAAGTGGTGGCTACTTTAATTGGACTAGTTTCCCGTCAGGATGAAGGACGAAACATGTATGCACGGAACCGATTTACTTAACTAACAAAAGGCTCACTCTATATTAATTTAATTCGGTGAATATGCAGTACCTATTCTTATGAAGTGGTCGTCAAAAGGGAAGATCGCAGAATAGTTTACAAAAAAATACACACTGGTTTTACAAGAGTCTCAAAACGAGAAGTGACAATTTTATTAGAAATCATAATCACATTGAAACCTGGTTTCCAAACTAGATGCTTAGCGCTTCACAACACTATTATGCCCTAAGGACGAGAATAACAATGTATTAATGTGAGTGACCTAAACCTGATCGGTTACTGACTAGCGGCTCAACCTAATTTGAAGGGTAGTAGAAGGTACTTGGAGATTAGAACTGAGTACCATACTCAGTTAGATTTTTTTCGTTTTCAATGGTTCATAATACCTCGGATTGTTCAGAATACAATAAATCACAAGTTGAAGCCTGCAACTTTAGTGAATGAACGAATTTTCACAGAAACATTTTTTTTTAATTCTCATTAATTAATATTTTTACTTTATATGATCAATCTCCAAAGGAAATTTAGTACTAATATGACGCAGATTCCTTGCGGTCAACTCACAACCCAGGATCCCTGGCTGATAAGCAAGCCGCGTCGGCTCAGCCTTTTAAATTCTGCATTTTGGCAACCCCCGTCCTCTCTTGGGATATTATTCCGTGTTGATGGTCTTTGTTCTTCCTTATCAAGTCCCCGCTATGGATCTATGGCTTGTGAACTCCTTCCCTCAGGCGTAGTCAGTAGGTTCTCAACCTTTCCAGTCTCCAAGACTTATAGCTGCCTTGCGCAGGATTTCCTTTCGATTTCTCCCGACAAATTGTTAAAGTTCGGAGTGTTCAAGATTGCTGGATCACCCAGGATTTTCATCATCGCTAGAAAGGTAGGTGTTCTCACGAATAGGCCTAGATCAATAGTACAGAATAAAAAAAAAAAGAAACGTGATTGTAAAACTGGATCTTCGATTCTCTGTTCCATAGGTCTTCCAAAGACGCTCATCGCCATATTAGATTGAGGAACTCAATTCGTTATCCTTCTAGAAAATCCTGAATAATTAAATCCAGGCACAGACTATCTTTTGTAAGTACCTACCTGTCAGTTGAACTTTCTTGTTCCAAATCATTTTCGCAATTTTGATTGTTGAGGAAGATCGATTTGATTTTTGAAATTTAATTCTTTGCAGTTATTTCTCTTTGTTCGAGAGAGGCTTTCCATTCCCATTGCGGTGACGTCATTCACCCCACTCAGTCACAGGCTCCAATAAAACTCAGTTATTGGTAGGTATCCGGACTTCGTTACTTCATTGTTTCAAGTCCATCTGTTTGGGCAATCTAAATACTCCCCATAGTCTTCACGCACAAACCCTAATGTAATTTCACTTTAATATTATAGGAGCAAGAAGTCCTGGAGTTAAATCATAGTCCCAGATCATTAACCGAGTCATCCCGGAATAAATCAGCATACATTTGTACCGGCCTCTTCAATGTGTCTACACTTCCTCTAGTTTTAGATCGTAGAATAAATTTAAGACGCAATTAGGATAGTGCAAAATTTTTCCAGGTGATCACCGGTAGGTAGTTTAGGTACCTATTGGTACATTCAATATTTTGTTTGGTAAACGATTCTTTTTTTTTTTTTGGTACAAGGTGTACCTACTGCATTTTGTGAAAGGTGTTACACAAGCCATCGACGTATTAATTTTTTTTTGGGGAATTGCAATCTGAATACCCATACCCAAATTTTGATTAAAATTTGGATTTTCACCTCACATTTTATTTTTATTTAAACACCCTGATCATTTGGTAAATTCAGTATAATATAGGGGTATAACGAGTTCGTCCGCTTTTTCGAATACCTACCTATGGTCGATTGTGATATAAATTTCGACCAAATTGACTTTCCAAGCGGACTGGCGCCCTTTTTATCACTATCCTGACTGCTTTAATTGGTTTTGGGTATTCGCGCTGAATCAGTGTCATATTCGGTAGGTACCTAGGAACCTATGCTAGCAACAGCGTCCCACCCCTTCTCCACTAGCAGCTACGCCGAGAGCACAGGGTGGTCAATTACTAATCAATTGGTTTCCATCATTTCTTCATTTTTTGCTTACATCGCAAAATCGGGTGTAACACTAATTCTGATGTACCATAATATATAGTAATTAGTAGTGTTATTTGTTATTAAAACCTTTAAACAGACTGACAAGAGATTTTAACCTATAAGATTTTAGTGAGATTTTTTTGGGAGCTGAATTTATTTGGTTCCTACGAAAAAATTTGAACACCATAGGAGACGATTCTTTCACAATCAAAATCGAATGTACAAACAGAAGCTTGATGATAAAAATGAACAAAAATCTTTACAGAATTTAAATCGGTCAAGCCGTTTCAAAAAATAAACGGAAGTGAATTTTCGTTCATACGCAATCACGTAGTCATTATGCTTTACCTCGTACCTGTGATTCTTCCGACTCTCTCCCCTCGTTTATGTTTTATGTTCCACTTCTTTGAAGTCCAAGAGGATTTTTTCACCAAAGTGCCGGCGATGCCTGATACATGCGCTCCAAGGCTGTGACCTATGATATGAATGTCACGCATCTCCACTCCATACTCCAAAGCCAGTCTTTTTATAAATTTCTGCACCTGTGTTGCCACTGCAACGAGTTTTCTCTTTGCAATATAGTATGGACGTTTGCTGATACTATCCCAATTGACAATCACCAAATTCACTTTTCTCTTTTTCAAAATTAATGGCTTTCTTCTACGTCGTCTTCTATGTCCGAGAGAGGCTCGATTTTGAAGGTACGCTGTTGAAAAAACATCAAGGTTTTAAAAAATATTTCTGAAAAGAGATGAAAGGAGGGGTGGAAGTTACTAATTTATTACTCTCTCTATCGTGTTCCTTAGTTCGTAGTGTATTAAGGCTAAGTGTCCCCGATTTTAATATGAATGAATGAATGAATGAATGAATGAATGAATGAATGAATGAATGAATGAATGAATGAATGAATGAATAGTTTTATTTGCCGTATAACAAAAAAAATTGCAGTGACAATAGTCAACATTTGTAAAGCCTAATAGGTATCAACAATAAAACAATGTGAATATTAACAATAAAACAGTGAAGCAACAAAACAGTGATAAAAGGAGAGGGAAAATGTGAAATTTGAAATGTAAAATGAGAAAACAAAAAAAAAATAAATAAATAAATAAAAAGCCACCCATGCACAAAGGCAGCTAAGCCCGGCCAGGGGATACCCAGCCGGGCCCGGACCCACCCACCATGGCGGTTCCCGACATATGCCCATAGGGGCAATGGCAGAAAACCAGACAAGGGGGCCGCCCCCGGGCCGACCAGGACACCCCGACCGGGACAAACAGCCAAACGCCCATGAACATGGGTGACTAGAGTGGAAAAGCAAAATGACTAGTAATTGATTATAATTAGTGACTAGATAAATATTAAAAGAATACATGAGGTAAACACAAAGAACCACTCACAAAACAATATAGGTAACATACAACATTAATATTCAAAAATCCCCATCCTAATATCACAGCAAAATTTACAAGAATCACAAGTGTATCACAAAGTTAAAGGCTAAACATAGATTATTATAAGCTGAACTGACTGAGTACTTTTATTAATATTCCTCAGGCAGCAGCATAAGTCATAAATAAATTGACAAAAAAACTTAATAATAAATAAAACATAAATTCAGGACTAAAATCTATTATTGCACTGCTTACTCATCATATCGAAATACTCGTCAAAATTGAAAGGTGCCATAGATGTTAGGAGTTTTTTGCAAATTTTTTTAAATCTATTTAAACTTGAGGCTTTTATGTCTTCAGGAAGGACGTTATAGAATTTTAGACTCCACCAGCCCATTGAGTTTCGGGCTGCACTAATCCTACACTGGGGCACCGAAAACAAATGTGCGCCGCGAGTACTGTATGAGTGGGAGGGCTTCGCAAAAGTTTCGGGGTGTTTGGCAACATACATCAGGCACTCATATATGTATTGGCCTGGAAGAGTGAGAACCCCCAAATCCACGAAAATACTCTTGCAATCAGCGCGATAGCCAGCTCGAGCAACAGCACGAATGGCTCTGCGCTGACTAGCAAACACAACTGCAGCAGACGGCGAGTGACCCCAACTGAGTAAGCAATATTTCATCCTACTATGGAATATGGCATGATATGCACAGACTACGGAGTTTCTTGGCAAGTGGTCGTGTAGTCTTCGCAATAAAAAGGTAATGCTATTCAGCGATTTCACTAGTTTCTCGCAATGTATCCCCCAATTCAGTTTTGGATCCAAATGAACTCCCAGTACACTTATCTTGTTGGGGTTTTCATTAAAATCTGAGAGGTCCCTCAAGCCAAAAAACATACATTGCGTTTTGCCATCATTTACAACTAATTCATTCATGGTAAACCATTCAGTTATAACCCTGACAGTATCCAAGCTTTTCAGTTTCAAGGTAGATGCATCTCTATCGCTAGACAATGATGTAGAATCATCCGCAAATAGAATATTGAAATTTTTACAGTATTGCGGGAGATCATTGATAAATATTAAGAATAAAGTAGGCCCAAGCACACTGCCCTGGATCACAGATAAATTACCCAAACTTCTGTATTTTGAGAGGACATTTTTCAAGCGCACAGCCTGAGAACGTTCAGAAAGATAAGATCCAATAAACGTCACAGCCTCGCGAGAAAATTTATTTAATTTATTTATTTATTTAATACGATTTTTTTGGATAGATGTCAGCACCTTCGAGGACAAATTTAAGTAGCTTCCCATTTGTAAACAAAATGGAGTATTTAAAAACTACTTACACAGACTTATTTAGAAAGTAATTAAAATTTTGGTTAATTATGTTTGAAAATTTTAAAATCAAATTTGAGTAACAATAATTCAAATAAACCATGTCAGAGGCAAAATTTTGAAGAAAAAAAACCGCAAATAGGATATTGAATAAAGGTATGACAATCACAATCCGCTTATCATAATTTAAAATATAATTGACCCTTCATCGGCATTAGTAAAATTGGCTAAAATTAATGAGGCAGTAAGTAAGGAGAGCCCCTTCCTCTTCTAGCCATGAAGAAGGGCGTCTCGTGAAGAATGATTCACCGGAAGGGTCTGACCTCCATTGAAGCTTTTCGACTTGAGGAAAACTTGACTAACGGTTTGAAAACGTTTTCTAGCCGCACGAAAATCTCTACGTGCGATCTCCTCTTCAAAAATGATTTATTTTATGAGAAAACGGAGATCGAGAGTCCTTTTTAAAGTAATTGGTAACAACAATGACCTTTTCTATGATGATAGGCGAGCTCAATTGTTGGTATGCTGGTTGTTTTGAATTTGTCTAGCCATTAAAATTTGAATCCAACTATATTTTATCCAAATTAGAATGCCCATTCGCAAAACGTGAATTTAGTTTAATGAAATAAGTGTGTTCAATTGTCTAGTACAACAATACAAAAAGCATATTATAATAGGGTGTGCGCCTGGGTAGGGAAAACTGTTTATTGTTATTTTTAATCTAAGGTAGACCTCATTCTGAGAATTTTGGTACCATCCGCGACCTTCTAGCGTGTGTGAATCTTTTCTTATGAATTTTTAAAGTTTCGACCATTTATGACGTCAGTGGGCTGGGGGGTCCCGCCCAGGCGAGAGGGGCGCGTGACGTCATAAACGGTCGAAACTTTGAAAAATCATAGAAACAGATCTACTCACGCTAGAAGGTCGCGCTTGGCGGCAAAATTCTCAGGATGTAGTCTACTTTCGATTAAAAATCTAAAAAAAATCAAGGCGCATCCCCCATTATATCTTTGAAGATCATTATTATTATATTTTTCTGGAGAAGTTACTGTGACTTGATAAATGGTAAATCAATTAGAAATAAATTTCAACGCATGTAACAAATATTTTGAAAGAAGTATATAGGTAGGTAATACTTTTTTTAAATGAAAAATAGAGTTATAAATAACAAATAATTATGAGGATGGTGATGGTATAATCGCGAAGTGAAGCGACTTTCTTCCACGAATGGTTGGTAACGGAAACCATAGAGCATTGGGGAATCCGCTCTGACTAGAAGATTGGGTTCAAAAATTCAAGATTGAGTACAAAGGATTGATGGGGGACCAAGTCGACCCATTTGTAAACCATCCAACTCCTTGCAATATCGAACATCACGGCAGGTATGAGTGAAACTACAATTCCGCTCACCTTTTAGGGGCTTTGAAGAAGTCGGGAAGTTGTTTACCGGTCTGTTTCGAAAGAATGATATCACAGTTGACTTGAAATGAAATGTCAGGAATTCATAATATTTACTTCTGCGCGGGATTCTAGGATCCTCGAAAAATGTTCAGGAAAGTATAAAACGCAAAACGTAAAACGCAAGATTTTGGAGAACCTTTTTTTCAATCTTGCGGAAACAACAAGTGTTATGAGCATGGACTGTTCTTACAACGATTTATATTTGGGAATTCTATGATAAGTGCGCTATTGCTTCCGAGCCTAGCAAGGTAGAGGAAGCTTTGTTTTCACTCGGAAATGTTCTTGGGTAGATGGTAGTCGAACCTTACTGCTGAGCCCCTGAACCGTACGTAGTAGGTACATACCTACATATAACTGTGGTAACAAACTTTTATTTGTTTCAAAAACGATAACTTCGGCTTATTTCCGTGAAAATGAACTATAATGTGAGTCATTGCCTAAGCTGCCATTATTAGCAATGGGAGTCATGGGAAACGTCGAAAAACCTGACGAGAGTCATCAGTAATGCGCCCGCCTAGATATTTATAATGCCTTCACATCAAGTTTACGACGGTACAGACATGTCCTTTCAAATAATGGTGCTGAAGGGTTTCTCAAAGATTCGTGTGTTGTTATTTCATCTTTTCAAACTGGTAATTATATGATGACATTGTATCCTGAATTTTTATTCTACGAATGATAACATAAATTTCCTAGCCCACTAGGAAATTTCATTTTTACTCATCGATTGTTTTTGATTGAGTATATGAGTTATCTAAAACCCCTTCAAGTACCGTCTTCCGTAATAATAAATAAACCCTTCATAATAAATGAACAGAAAGCATGATCCCCACGTTGAAACCTAAGAGTATAACGATGAGCTTTTGATGGGGCTCAAAAATATTTCCAAAGAGCTTGGTCCTCCTTGGGCCAAAATGTAAAAATGAAAGAGGTGAACTGCAGCTGAGGTGACTCACATTTACTCGAAACCTTTTTCCTACCGACATGCCATCGGCATTTGCCTTCTATTTCACCTTCTCCCGAGACCTCTGGTCGACGTTTTGGTCTTCTTTACTGCCTCATTAATTTTTTTTTTACTAATGCTGATGAGGCAGTAACTAAATTTTGAATTCTGATGAGCGGATTATGATTGCATGACCCTTCTTGAATTTCCTATTTGCGGGGTTTTCCGAAATTTTGCCTGGAACCCTGTTAATTTTGATTAATTAGTTACTCCAAATTAATTTTAAAAATTTGCCGAACATAATCAACCAAAAATTATCTATCAAAACCTACAGAATGGCCTTCGCAGATTTCAAATTCAAGTTTCCAGTAGGTAATGAGAAAACGGTAATTAAAAATGTGATCATTTCAAGATGCTACCTACTTGGTGGCAGATTTGGGAACTAAAACCATGACACTTAGCCTTAAGGGGACGACTTTTCTGAACGTCCTTCAGAAGGACTATACATCTATTTGCGATATAAGGGGTATTCACAGTTGAGCTTATCGTGTTAAGTGGTAAACTTGTTAAACAAAAAAAGCGTGAACAACCTCAGTCGACTCGTGTTAAACGTGCTAAAGTTGTTTAAGTCTCATCACTCCTTCTTCTTCGATTAGGTGGCAAGACCGCAGCCATGAGGGTCATATGGTTGTTGAGTGGCATGATTCGGTGGAGGAAGTGTGAACAAAAAGGGGAAAATGCCATAAATTCGGAAAACTTTTTTTTTTAAATCTACAATAGGGGTATTCACGGTTGAGCTTATCGTGTTAAACGTGTTAAGTGGTAAACTTGTTAAACAAAAAAACCGTGAACAACCCCAGTCGACTCGTGTTAAACGTGCTAAAGTTGTTAAAGTCTCATCACTCCTTCTTCTTCGATTACCTGGCTAGATCGCAGCCATTAGGGTCGTATGGTTATTGTGTGGCATGATTCGGTGGAGGAAGTGTGAACGAGAAGGGGAAAACGCCATAAATTCGGTAAAAATGAGGAGAAAAAAATCTACAACGTCCATCATTGTTTGTTCCATGGCAAAGAAACAAGCAAAGTTTTTTTACCACAGAAGTCAACTTTTATACCACCTATATTGTTTACAGATTTTTTACTTTTTACACTGAAAATTTGAGGATTACCCACTGCAGACATGCCGAAGAAAAGTTATAAACAAGAACTTGTTGATGATGAAGTGGTCAAGAAAACAGTTTTTCGCATTTTTCCTTCACTTTCATTGCATCTATTTGTTCCTCCCAACTACCTTTCTCTTCCCTCCATACCTCCAAGAGACCTCCATATCTTCAACTCCAACTCAAATAACTCACAAAATAACCGAGACAAACAAACGAACTCCAACTCAACAGACTCCAACTCAAAAAAACTAAGACGAAACTAATTAACTCACAAGTAAACTGACTGAAAAACAGCTGGCAAGTTATCGGCCATTTTCTTTCTGATGTTGCGACGGATAACACGTTTAGCACACAGTGTGTGCCACACACTTAGGCCCATTCCTACACACAGACCATTCGGGTGTGTTAACTTACGACGACTGATAACATACTTTGATAACATGTTTACGACCGATTCGTTCGACGTTAAACACGTTCTCGACGTACAACACGTTAACACGTCGAGAACAGCCCGACCGTGAATACCCCTAATGTCCATTGCTTGTTCCATGCCAAAGAAATAAGCAAGGTTTTTTACCACAGAGTACCGGAGACAACTTTTATACCACACCTAGATTGTTTGCAGATTTTTTACTTTTTACGCTGAAAACTTGAGAATTACTTACTCACTGCGGTCATGCCGAAGGAAAATTATAAACAAGAACTTGATGAAGTAGTCAAGAGGTTTGTTCCTACAGCGACGGCAGTTGGAAGGAAACCGACTGGCGCATGCGCAGTAGCCTAACTGCTGTTCCTACAGGACGAACCGTCGGACGGATCAAACCAACCTCTGTTCCAACAGAATAATCCGGTCAACTGCAGTTGGAATGCATTCGGAAGGAAGTGGACGGCTCGAAGGGGTCCCGTCGAAAAGGAAACCTTTTTCATAACCTGCTCATTCTAAAATTGAATTCGTGGAGTTCACTTCGCAACTCCTCCAAACAAATCGGGTTTAGTGTTGTTTTTGTGTTCGTATTTAGTTCGTTCTTCGGCCCTCTTCTCCTTAGTTTAGTTTCATTTTTTGGATATCGGTCCACCTGGTTTTTCCTTTAATGTGCTGTGTTACTTGTAAGCTGGAATGGGTTAATGAATTTAAAGTAATACTGTGACTGTGACTGGGAAAGTATGGATAAAGTAGGCAAAATATTCCATTTTTTGTAGTTCATTTTTTTCTTGGTTTAATAAATATGTTAATGCAACAAGGATTCTCAATTACAACTACCCCGAAAATCAATTATTACTCCAATGCTTAAATTCATTTTTATTAGTGAGTTATGCAGTTATTGGTGTATTTTTTGAGAGTTTACCCCACCCTCCAGCCAATGGTCGTACATACACAGCATTGGTTATTTCAAATCATCCTGGTCTATTTATTAATTTAATGTAATCCTGATAGAAAAAAACACTATTGAACATTGTCGAAGTTAAACAGGTGGACAAGGACTCCAGCAGTTGCCGAAACGTAGGGGATTTGCCAAAAGTTCAAATTGGTATGCCAAAAGTTTTTATTATTTCGAAAAAACAATTAACTTTAATTTTTTTCACGTTTTCAGAGAAAGTCTATTAAAAATGCAAAATAGTACGAGACGTTTTCTTACAAACTGTAATGGCCCATAGTTGTATAAATTTCCAGCGTTTTTTGCTTTCGAATCTACCAAGGTAGCGGAAGCTTTGTTTTCACTTTTCAAGGACGAAAAAAAAGTTCTCCAAAATCAAAATTTTCACTCGCGTTTTGCGTTTTAGACCTTTCTGAACAATTTTGGTTCCGTGTCTGTCTGTCATGAATTCCTTGTAAAGCGCATAACTATACGAAGTTATTGTCCGATTTCAATGAAATTTTCAGGAATGTTACAGATTAGTATTTAGATGGTCCCCTATGAAAATCATCACCTTCGGACTGATAGTAGCCGCTGCGCATGCGCAAACGTGAATTTCCTTGTAACGGCCATAACTTCCACTTTTTCTACCCGATTTCGATGACATTTTTAGGGATTATGTGGATTAGATTGCAGATGGTCCCCAAAGAAAATCAAGGCCTTAAAATTTACAGAAGCCTCTGCGCATGCGCAAACGTAAAATTCTTGTAACAGCCATGACATTTACATTTTTCATCCGAATTCGATGAAATTTTCTAGGAATGTCCAGATTAGCGTGTGGATGGTCCCCTATGAGGGTAGTGAAAGGTACTTAGAGATTGGTGTTTTGAGGTTAACTACTATGCATCGGATCATCTATATAATCGGGTTATCGATACGAGGAAGCTATGTGCCACACCCACTTGGCAGACTTTTTTTCTTTTTGTTTTCAAACGCAGGAGAGGTATTGTATAAAAATTGAAAGAGCGTTTGAGTAAACAACTTAAATGGAGATGGAAATAGCATTTTACAACAGAATACATAGATGTAAACAAATAATAATGTATTGTAAATTTTGGAAGGAATAAACAAAAATCACATAGGTAAACGAATGGTAACATTGATTTGAATTTACGAAAGCAAATTTAGTAAGAGTTGTACCAAATGTAAAAACGTTTTACAAATTTACCACATAATTTCATTTAGGTAAAACATGGCTAGTAATTTTAGCAAGAGGTGAAATGACACGTGAAACTGGAAGTAACGTGAGCTGCAATGTGTGTAACGTTAAATGAGGGGACGGCAAAAAGCGTTCCTACAGCGAAGTTGAAAAATTCGACAGTTTTGGAATGCTGTGAACTGCGGTTCGATTGCCTTCCAAATGCATTCCTCTGTTGGAACAAACCTAAGAAAATTGTTTTTCGAATTTTTCCTTCACTTTCATTGCGTCCAATTGCTCCCCCAACCACTTTTCTCTTCCTTCCATACCTCCATGAGACCTCAATACCTTCAAATCCAACTAAAATAACTCACAAAATAACCGAGACAAACAAACGAACTCACAAGTAAACGCACTGAGAAACAGCTGGCAAGTTGTCGGACATTTTCTTTCTGATGTTCCGAAGGTTAACACATTTAGCACACACTTAGGCCCATTCCTACACACAGACCATTTGGGTGTGTTCACTTAAGACGACTGATAACACACTTTGATAACATGTTTACGACAGAGTCGTTCGACGTTTAACACGTTCTCAACATTAACACATCGAGAACAGCCCGGCCGTGAATACCCTTATAGTTGTGTGTGGATAAACGTTGGTTGGTTTCAAGTCATAGTTACCTTCTTGACGTACCTAGACTCATTAATTTTCCGAGAGCTGAATTTTTGTCAGATTTAAATCCGTGTATTACAATTTTTGTGGTTTTGCTTGCATCGAAAGCGCCATGGAACATAATCTGTTGGTTATAGATAGTAGTTGCTATAGCTGGACCTTTTCTGTGATTATGGAACAAATGGATGAATGTGTTTTACTTGTCATTGCACGCAAAGTATATAGCATTAGTCATATAGACAATTATAAATGTTTATAAAATAAAACCAAACAACATAATAATAGGGGAAAACAAAACAATGGGATAGTAGATAGGGCCACGGGTAAAAGAAGAAGGATAAATAAAAACCTCCAGAGCACTAAGGCAGCAGAGCCCGGCCGGGCCCGGACCCACCCACCATGGCAGCTCCTGGACCGTGAACCCATACCTCTCTCGGAAAAAACCACCAAGGAGGCCGCCCCCGGGCCGGCCAAGACCCAGACTCCGCAGCTGACGCCCACAAACCAGAAGTATCAATAATTTGACAAGAGTGGTGACTATTCATGACTAAAAAACAACTAAAAGAGCAAATAAAGAATGTCTAGAAATATAAAACATTTCATAAATTTTTCATTTCATTATCAAAGTAGGATCAAATACTTGTCAAATACCGCTGAGAATTAGGAATTGGTGAACTTCTACAGATAAAACAAAAAAAGTCTGCCAAGTGGGTGTGGCACATAGCTTCCTCGTACCCCGATTATATAGATGATCTGATGCATAGTAGTTGATCTCTAATCACCAATCTCTAAGTACCTTTCACTACTCTCATAGGGGAACATCTGCACGCTAATCTGGACAATACTAGAAAATTTCATCAAATTCGGATGAAAAATGTAAATGTTATGGCTGTTACAAGGATTTTACGTATGCGCATGCGCGGAGGCTTCTGTAAATTTTAAGGCCTTGATTTTCATTCGGGACCATCTACAACCTAATCCGAGTAATCCCTAAAAATGTCATCGAAATCGGGTAGAAAATGTGGGAGTTTTGGCCGTTACAAGGAATTCACGTTTGCGCATGCGCAGAGGCTACTATCAGTCCGGGGGTGATGATTTTCATAGGGGACCATCTAAATACTAATCTGTAACATCCCTGAAATTTTCATTGAAATCGGATGGAAAATGTAGAAGTTATGGCCGTTACAAGGATATCACGTTTGCGCATGCGCAGTCGTTTCTATCAGTCCGAGGATGATGATTTTCATAGGGGACTGCCTACACACCAACCCGCACAATCCCTGGAAATTTCATAGAAATCGGACAATAACTTCGTATAGTTATGCGTGTTACAAGGAATCCATGACAGACGGACAGACAGACAGACACGGAACCAAAATTGTTCAGAAAGGTCTAAAACGCAAAACGCGAGTAAACATTTTGATTTTGGAGAACTTTTTTTTTCATCCTTGAAATGTGAAAACAAAGCTTCCGCTAACTTGGTAGACTCGGAAGCAAAAAAAAAAAAAAAAATCATCCCATGACAACCCGAATAGAGAACCTCCTCCGTCGTGGGCCATCGGCCCTTTGAAGTTGGTCAAAAACACCACAAGTTCAAGTATGACCACTAGTACGTATCTGGTGAAAGGACGGAGTACACCTACTGAGATGCCCGACTAGCGCATCTCCATGGCAATTTTCTACCACCACATACCCGGCGTACCTGGAGGGGGGGGGGGGGGGGCTTTCTGCTAACTCAACAAGGGAGCTCCACCAGGTTGCGCGACTGGGACGCTAAACTATGACTTGGGTAGGGATGAGAAGGGCTCAAGAAGATGAATACACCTCTACTACTCTACTCCAGCAACCTGGGCGATTTTCGGTTTCTATTTTTTGGCCTGCATCCTCGTCATAACGAAAAGTCTTGAAAAAAAGTGGGTGTGGCACATAGCTTCCTCGTATCCATAACCTGATTGTATACAGGGTGTCTACACTTTCGATGGGCATAACTTCAGGGTTCGATTCTACAAGGTATTTCCGACAAAAAATGTCTTTTAGCAATTTTCTTTTAACCCACTCAAAATTCCTTTTTTTTCACTTTAAAGTTTTTCTTCGCGTTTTCGACCTTACGGCACTGATATGGTCATAACTCCCTTATTTCATCTGAAAATTCAAATCTGACTACATCGTTAGAAAGAGGGTTAAATTCCTAAGCTACCTAGTGCAAAATCAAAATATTTTAGCAATAAAATAGTTTCAAAAAATCAAGTCAAAAAGCCAACTTTAAAACATTTTCGAAACTTGACTTTCTTCGACCAAAATTTTCACTCTAAATCCCTGCCCATTTCGATGGGCGCTCTTCGGAGAAAACATGCTCAAATTGTCAGCTTTTCAACGGTCTATCAATTTTTCTGTTCAACATTCAAAAAGAAAGAGTAAATGAAGTTTGAATGTCAAAAAACGTGTGTTTGACATGAAAATCCAGTGTTTCAAGCCGGTTTATGGTCCCCCTCGATCTCAAAATGGCTTGACGATTTTGGTATCATTTTCTATGTAATTATTTATGCTGAATCCAATAGTGATACTTCCGAATGATTCCGACTGCTAGAAAGTGGATTTTTCGAAGAAAGCCTTTATTTTTCGTACATAAAATACGCATTATTCGTAGATATGGTAGTGAGCATAAAGTAACACTTTCTACTCAATAAAAACACCGAATTTCTAGCTGATTGAAGTTTTCGTTGAGTAGAAAGGTGTTACTTTATGCTCACTGCCTTATTTACGAATAATGCGTATTTTATGTACGAAAAATGAAGGTTTTCTTCGAAAAATTCTCTTTCTTGCAGTCGGAATCATTCTGAAGTATCACTATTGGATTCAGCGTAAATAATTACATAGGAAATGATACCAAACTCGCCAAGCCGTCTTGAGATCGAGGGGGACCATAAACCGCTTGAAACACTGGATTTGCATGTAGAACACACGTTTTTTGACATTCAAACCTCTTTTACTCTTCCAATTTGAATGTTAAAAAGAAAAATTGATAGACCGTTGAAAAGCTGACAATTTGAGCATGTTTTCTCCGAAGAGCGCCCATCAAAATGGGCAGGAATTTAGAGTGAAAACTTTGGTCGAAAAAAGTCAAGTTTCAAAAAAAATTTAATGTTGGCTTTTTGACTTGATTGTTTGAAACTATTTTATTGCTGAAATATTTTGATTTTGCACTAGGTAGCTTAGGAATTTAACGCTCTTTCTAACGGTGTAGTCAGATTTGAATTTTCAGGAGAAATAAGGGAGTTATGACCATATCAGTGCCGTAAGGTCGAAAACGCGAAGACAAACTTTAATGTGAAAAAAAAAGGAATTTTGAGTGGGTTAAAAGAAAATTGCTAGGAGGCATTTTTTGTTGGAAATGCCTTGTAGAATCGAACCCTGAAGTTATGCCCATCGAAAGTGTAGACACCCTGTAGATGATCCGATACATAGTAGTTACCTAATCTCTAAACATCAAAACAAGTTAATCTGTAACATCCTTGAAAATTTCATTGAAATCGGATGGAAAATGTATAAGTTATGGCCGTTACAAGGAATTCACGTTTGCGCATGCGCAGTAGCTACTATCACTCCGAAGGTGGCGATTTTCATAGGGGATCATCTAAATACTAATCTGTAACATCCTTGAAAATTTCATTGAAATCGGATGGAAAATGTAGAAGTTATGGCCGTTACAAGGAATTCACGTTTGCGCATGCGCAGTCGCTACTATCAGTCCGAGGATGATGATTTTCCTAGGGGACCGTCTAAATACTAATCTGTAACATCCTTGAAAATTTCATTGAAATTGGATGGAAAATGTAGAAGTTATGGCCGTTACAAGGAAATTCACGTTTGCGCATGCGCAGTGGCTTCTATTAGTCCGAAGGTGGTGATTTTCATAGGGGACCATCTAAATACTAATCTGTAAAATCCCTGAATATTTCATTGAAATCGGATGGAAAATGTAGAAGTTATGGCCCTTACAAGGAATTCACGTTTGCGCATGCGCAGTCGCTTCTATCAGTCCGAGGATGATGATTTTCATAGGGGACCGTCTACACACCAACCCGCACAATCTCTGAAAATTTCATCGAAATTATGCGCGTAGTTTTGCGCGTTACAAGGAATTCATGACAGACGGACAGACACACAGACAGACAGACACACAGACAGACAGACACACAGACACGGAACCAAAATTGTTCAGAAAGGTCTAAAACGCAAAACGCGAGTGAAAATTTTGATTTTGGAGAACTTCTTGTTTTCGTCCTTGAAAAGCGAAAAAAAGCTTCCGCTACCTTGGTAGACTCGGAAGCAAAAAATCTACAGGTGTCTTAAGAATATCATGCTTATGTACCTACCAACGTATCATGTTGTACCTAATTATTATTGCTTCCGAGTCTACCAAAGTAGCGGAAGCATTGTTTTCACTTAACTAAAAAAAAAAAATCTGCCAAGTAAAACACATAGCTTCCTCGTATCCATAACGCGATTGTATAGATGATCCTAAGTAGGTATAGTAGATGATCAAAACTTCAGTCACCAGGTACTTTTTTTTTTTTTTTTTTTTAAATTAAGTAGGAGGTCTTTGGTGAGTTGATTCACAAACTCCCATTTGACATTTGACATTTGACAGGGAACCATCCAGAGTCCTAACCACACAACCCTTGAAAATCCAATCGAATCGAAACGGCAAAGTTGTGCTTATTAAGGATTTCCCGTCGGCGCAAGCACAGCGGCTAACAATGATCTGATCACGTTGGAATTGATAAGGGACCATAATGTGTTCCAAACACACTATCACTGAAAATGTCACCCAACTCGGATAGAAAGTGCCGATGTTTGGATGTTACCCACTTGAAAGACTTCTTTCCTTTTTAGGGTTAGCCATCATAGTTTTGAGTTTTTTGTTAAATAGGTACTATGTAATATTGGATTATAAATTGCGGAGGATTTATGGTGATTTTTACTTTCGAACGAGATGGAACGTCACTTGCTGGCTTATAAACGTCCGATAGAACCACCAAATGAGAGAATACCAATAACCGAGCATTTTATTATCTTTTAACTCTTCTTTAGATTGATCTGGAATGTAAAGAAATTGGTTATAATGGATACAGTTACTATAGAGTACAACACTGTAGATGTCTTAGTGAATAGGTTGTTCTACATGATATGTATTATCATTTATGTTTGTATTTATGTAGTATCATTACAGAATAAATGATATTATCATTTATCATGGTAACACAAGAAATTACCACATCAATGCCGAAAAACGCGACAAATCTTCACCCAACGGTTTATTATTTCTCGATAAAGATTACTCGTCCGCAAAATATCGCATTTGATCATCTGAAATTTTGAAACGATTTTCGCGTGGACATTACTTCATAAGTTCGGGGTGACAGAGTTTTTTTTTTAATTTTTAACCAAGGGGTTGATAAGTATAATTTTAACGATTCGTGGTACGTGCCTTACCCATTAGGCTGATTATCCTCTGACATAAAAAATGTTTCAATTTTCTTACCCATAGCTTCAACGAATTTTTGGAAATTTGCTCTTTAAATGCTGCATAGGTACATGGACTTTTTTCTTACTCGATTGCACTGGATCATTATTGAAAATAATAAACCAAAAACGTCCATTTTGGTTTATTATTTTCAATAATAAGCCTTTGGAATCGAGCAAGAAAAAAAAAATTTTAACCCCCCCTCAAAATTTGATGTTTTACGTTTCAAGGTACGTAGAATACGAAAATCGAATAAAAAAATTTCCGTCCGTCCGCCGTACGCCGTACGCCGTACGCCGTACGCGGCACTTTTCTTAGTTACCATGGACCGATTTCGATGAAATTTGGTATATGGGCTCCATTTGGGGTCTAGTTGTGCCGCGAAGCTTTTGGTTGATGTAGGTCACTTCTAAGGGGTGGAAATTAAGGGTTGAAATTTTCAAGAGTGCCCTA
The DNA here is from genome assembly GCA_009739505.2 of Apolygus lucorum. Classification (NCBI taxonomy): domain Eukaryota; kingdom Metazoa; phylum Arthropoda; class Insecta; order Hemiptera; family Miridae; genus Apolygus; species Apolygus lucorum. The sequence goes on from CM019179.2 coordinate 63,117,543, forward strand.
GCTCGAAAACTCTCGAAATAAAGGTATCGTTTTTTCACTAATTTTAAATAGTACTGAATTTTTAAAAATTTTTGAGACCACCCGGAGCTTTGTAGGGCAAACCGTTCGGTCCCTACGAGTACTTGAAGGTTTTCCTTCGATAAAACAGAATCATGAGTGTGAATCGCAAAAGAGGTCTAATCTCCGTTGAAATTTTTTCTGACTAAAATGCGATTGCTGTTCATTTCTTCGATTTGTATAGTTTTGCCTTCTGCGTAACCAGTAATCAAATTTCCATAATCAAAAGTCAATGGAGAATACTGAAGGCGCCTGAGTGGTCACTGATCAGCTGAGTGAGCTCCAAGGCCATTTCCTCTCCTGTTGAACGCAGGAACCTGAAATTTGAGAGGGCTGGTCAATTGAGAATGCTGAAGGCGCCTGAATGGTCACTGATCAGCTGAGTGAGCTCCAAGGTCATTTCCTCTCCTGTTGAACGCAGGAACCTGAAATTTGAGAGGGCGGGTCAAAGGAGAATGCTGAAGGCGCCTGAGTGGTCACTGATCAGCTGAGTGAGCTCCAAGGCCATTTTCTCTCCTGTTGAACGCAGGAACCTGAAATTTGAGAGGGCGGGTCAATAGAGAATGCTGAAGGCGCCTGAGTGGTCACTGATCAGCTGAGTGAGCTCCAAGGCCATTTCCTCTCCTGTTGAACGCAGTAACCTGAAATTTGAGAGGGAAGGTCAAGGGAGAATGCTGAAGGCGCCTGAGTGGTCACTGATCAGCTGAGTGAGCTCCTAGGCCATTTCCTCTCCTGTTGAACGCAGAAACCTGAAATTTGAGAGGCAGGGTCAAAGGAGAATGCTGAAGGCGCCTGAGTGGTCACTGATCAGCTGAGTGAGCTCCAAGGCCATTTCCTCTCCTGTTGAACGCAGGAACCTGAAATTTGAGAGGGCGGGTCAATGGAGAATGCTGAAGGCGCATGAGTGGTCACTGATCAGCTGAGTGAGCTCCAAGGCCATTTTCTCTCCTGTTGAACGCAGGAAGCTGAAATTTTAGAGGGAAGGTCAAGGGAGAAGGTGGTGGTAGGTGCTATTGATGGAGAACCAGTGATCTATACAGAAGGGTGATCTGTACAGAAAATAATAAACCTTTGAGCAATGATTTGCAGCGTTTTTTGACTAAGTTTTGTGGTCTGACCAAGCTTCAATTTCCAACCAATTTGAGTGGTTGTTTTTTTGGCGATATTCAAATCGGAACGGACAAAGTTTTCTAACGACCTAAAATCACTGTCAGGCAGGATATCACCTTCTTTTTCCTTGCATGAGTTAGCACTTTCACTAAAACCAGGATGCTCCAAAGCTCATCTCCTACTTACTTAGAAACTCATTCAAGAAGTAACAACTTAACAATATTAATAAGGTAACTTGCTCACTAAGATTCAGTTTATGATGAGTGCAAGGATTCAGTATGCGTTCTATTCTGGTTAGTTTCCTCACAAACGAGTCAGAATCCAAAGCATCCCGTAGACATGGCCACTTGTATAAACTTGATTTTTTCCAGGTTCCTTGAAAATTTTTCAAAATAAACATCTTATTACTCATCTATGAAAAAGTTATGACTAATCAACGAAAACACACTACTAATTGAGTGTGGCACATAGCTTCCTGGTATCCAAAACATGATCGTGTTGATGATCCATCAGGAAATAATTACACTCTTGCTAATCACCATTCTCTAATTGGAAGTTTGGGAGGAAATGGTATTTATTAAGTATTTATGTTCTTGCTTGCAAATCACTAGTACCTTTTTGTAGATTCAAATTTAGATTATCCACAATCGGACCATTATACATTCGTGAGGAAGCTTCGTGCCACACCCGCTTGGCGTACGTTTTTCTGAAATTCTCGTTAAGTTAATAATATTGTATTTATCATTATTATAAAAATTAATCTCGAGTTTGTAACGTTTGTATATCTGATTCAAAATTTTCCTCGAGTTTCCTTGTAAAATATTGTTTTTCTTCAAAATGTTTGCTCTCAATGTTACCAGGCTCCTTTTCAAAGTCCTCAACTCCCAAACAATGACTGAAATTAAATTTCAGAGAGGCACTAAGGAGGAGAAAGGCACTAAGTTGATTTTAGGCGATTGTCTGGTTATTGCGGTTTCTACAGTAATTTTTCGTGGTCTTTCGTTTGGTGTGGTCTATTTTAGTGTCAGATCAATAGGAAACCGAGGACAGGGAGCTACAAAAAGCAGTGTGTCATTGTGCAGTTGAATATTTTAGCGGAGATTGGCATTATGACATTTTTTTGTTGGAAAAGTGTGTCTTTCGCCTGTGAAAGCTTTAGTTGTTAACGGAGACTGGGTGACTTACTGCCTTTCTCCTGTCGATGAATGTTAAGATTTTGCCGATCTCTGCTGTCAAATAAGGGACTTGATTAAATTATTTAAAATCGGAGTAATTCCGAAGTACTTCCACCCTTTCAAGCCACAATTTGGCCCCTTTGGTGCCACAAGACGTAGTGGTACCAACGTATTTTTAATGGGAAATGTAATTGAAATTTTCTATAATTTTGATGTCATAATAAAAAATGTTTCTTATCAACGCTTCGGTCTCGATGAATGTTTCCATCATTGGGGTCGTGCAATGTAGGGGAATCGATTCGATTGGACGGCGTACCGTGACTGAAGGGGTGAGAGCTCGATCCCTGTAGAATATCAGCCAAAATCTTTGTCTTCAGATTTAAATTAAAAAGATCCTTCAGATTGAAATAAAAAGGTCCTCTGAATTTCTGTAAGGATAGTCAGGAGAAGAGTATTAAGTCGTTTTTAGACTGTAGAAAAGCACTAAATCGGATTTATTTTGGTCAGAAATGTTCCAAATTGGTTGACAACGTTGTTTTATGGTTTTGAAACATTGAAGTATGAACTAACACTTATCAAAGAGTCTACATCCGAAGTTTCAGTTACCTGCGGATTTCTCAGTTGATGTTGGCCCGATTCTAAGACAGCCCTGACTCTGATCGAGTTTTTCTCAAAATCTGACTCTCTTACTTAGTGCCTTTTTCCTTCAAACTCATTTGTTTTACTGGTATGACCTAAGCGTATTTCTCTCTAACATGTGTCATGCTACGTATCGCAATCCAGGAATCGAGAATCCGACGGCCATGATCAAGTTTAAAAAAATTACGAAAATGGATTCGTATTCTTAAATGAGTTCTGCAAGTGGCTATAAAGCCACTATTTGAAAATGTTCAAAGTTTTTTTAGAGCAGTGTTCAAAAAATTTTGCACACTTTCCGTACCAATTACCCTCAATTCTACGAGAATCTTGGAAAGAAATCCGTTGGCGGAATCAAAATATCTCGTTCGTTCTCAAATGAGGAGTAAACAAAAATTTCTTCGTTTTAGTGCTGCCACTTGGTGGCAGATTTCACAACTAAACTTGTTACATTTAACCTTAATGAGAGCACCATATAAATATTTTCCTAGTTGTTTTGAGGTGGGATATGAATTGGAAAAGAGCAAAATTATACCATCTGTCATTAAGGATTTGTTCTAGCAATTAAAACTAATGTTTGGGACAAATGTGGAACTTAGACCGGCAGAAAAACGAATGTGATGGCTTCGAGGTAATATTCGCTCTTTTGCTCCAAAGGGTTTTCGCTCATGAGTGTGATATCAAAAATGATGAACTTCGTCATCTGGGGTGCTTAAAGTGTGGTTGGACTTACTGTAAACACTTTCATTGAAGTTATACTTGACGTTCCATGACATCTCTTGATACATGCAGGGTTCAACTATTGTCTCCAGCAAACTTATAAATTTCCGCATTGTTTCGAGGTTCGATAAGTTCTTCAACAGGCAAACTGCATTCCAGTACCAGGAAAGTGGGGCACTAATCAGAGAGCTCAAGGTGGACAGTATCGAGTGAACTGCAAAAGAGTTTTAAACCCCATGTACTTGTATTGAGCTTGTTATAAGGCTGTAGTGAATCAGGTATAACGCATCAACAGAGAGGAGTTCCTCCAATAAATCGACCATTTGTGTTGAGTGAACAGTGATCCTCGCACTCCTAATTGAGTTTCATCCAATCAAGTGATTGAGGTGCCATACATTTTGTTGCCTTTAGCAGGCATTCTGCTATTGCTGATCAAATCGTCATGAAATATTCTCAAGCAATAAAATTAGTTTTAACAATTGCCAAGTTGCTACCTCGTACATTTTAAAATTTTTTATGAGAGTACCTTTGAAGAAGTTTGTAACGAATTGTAGTTACGAACACTTCCTTGTTAGAAATTTTTTTTTAATGCACTCTAGATGGTAAACATATTGTTACTTAATAACATGTTAATTACTTAATGCATGCATTCCAGGGGAAGTCCCATTGTTTAAATTTTTAAGCGATTTCTTGATCGATTCCAAAAGTTGTTTTATCGAAAGTAATGAACAAAAAATAAAATAAGTGTATTTTTGACTTTTCTGATGTAATTTTTCGAAACTTTTCATGATTTTTCAACACCGCACGTAAGTGCAAACAGATTTGTGCATATTTTTGCACGTGAGAGGAATGAATACTAAACATTCAAATCCTATAGTTATTCCGGAGTTTTCTCTGGTACAATAAATAGGATTAGTTGAACACTGAATCCTAGGTGATGGGGCAAAAGTTTGCAGGGTGCATGGGGTAAAGGTTTGCATTGCAAACCAACGAAGGGTTTTTCTATTTGGTTGATATGATGATGCTAAACTTATTATTTATTGACTTTAATTATTAGTTTGACTAGATTTGCAAGAATAAATAACAAGAAATGAGTGGACTGTATATCGAAGGGTGTTGTACTATATTAAATAACCAGTGACTACATAATTATGACTTTTTATTAAACAATAATGAGGTAACAAGATATAAATTATGATGGTAACAAATAACTGTGGATGCCTACCTAAGAGTGTCCACTAAAGACTAATATCACAAAGTTGGTAGGTAGCTAACCCCCAAAGTTCCAGTGCAGAAGAAGGAAGCCCAAACTCCAGGTAGGTAGGTAGGTAGAAGCAGCCAGAAGATAGGTAGATCACAGAAGATTTGTAACTCTCACCTTGATTTTGGTAGCTAGCTATGTTACCTTGAGCTGCAGGTGGTCAGCATACAGGGGGATATCCTGGTAGTGATGGTGATGATCCTGGTAGTCCAAGGGAATCCAACAGAATGGTGAGATATTGCACATGATTTTTTGGTATACAGTTGAGAATCCACTTCAGGTACTACTTGGATGAATTTAGATAACTTTCTTTGGTGAGATCAAGATGGAACAAAAAGGTATAAGATGGCTGACTTGTTAAGACTGACTGGTTGATGAATGGTGATGAAGGTAGAATCAGCTGATGATGCACTTCACTCCCACTTATAATTTTAGAACTGATTATTGTATAAATGGAAATAAGATGAATTTTTATTAGGGTTTTAATTATGAAATGAACAGAAATTATTGATGGATTGAATTGAATTGAATAGATGTGAACATGGATGTAGGCAGATTGAATAATTTATTACATGGAAGAGCAGTATGGAAGTGAATGTATGGAAGTTACAAGGTGAATGATATAAAGGTGAAGAAGCAGATGATAATACAATTGATAAGGGGTTTCATGTTTTGAGTTTGTGATACTGAGGGAATTAGAAAAGGATTTTGGGGAAGTTTGATAGGTTTTTAGGAAGGATATGGTGAAAAATGTGGTAAATGGTGAGGAGTTGATGCAGTTGATGATGATGACAAGGTGAGTTGCTGATTTCAAGACGTTTTCCAAACACTATTTCAGTTTTTTCAGAGAAAGCCTTGCTAAGCAGCAGACGTTACCTAGTATTTGAATTTTATGGTTTCTCTGACTTCATAATTTGTAATTCAATGAAACAATGTCTGATGCACTTAGATGTTCATAAGTTGTGATTTTCAAAAATAAAAACCTTTTCAACAAAAAAATGGACCGACGTCAAAAATGATGTCCGTAAACACAAAAAAGGGAAACATAATAATCTTAGGAATATCAGATGGGAAGGTGGGTAGGTGGGTACGGATTGAAGTCGCCCATCTGCAGACACAAACATGCCCAAGCAGATTCCACTTCCATCTGGTTAGTATTACAACATGCGTCGATAGTGCAATACAAAACAGGAATAAGAATAGGCATCATTGAGGTAATAAATGTGTTCCAAAACTATTAAGGCCCCTTTACACTAGCCACATATATTGCTAGAATTGGGAAATATTGCTCTACAAATGTGGCCCGGCAACTCAAGGCAATATTTATTGCCGCAACTATTCCACATTGCGAGCAACATTTCTTGCCGGAGGTTGCTCAACAAATGTTGCTCTATAAATATTGCTCAATTTTTACGTTTACACTGGGAGGGAGATTTGGAAACAGTTGCTCTGGAAATGTATCAGGAAGAGGTCGTCGTTGCTTAATTTTATTTCGTAGGTACCTACATGTTTACATGTTTTTTCAACTAGTAACTTGCTTGTTACATATACATATATAGGTTTTCCAAGTCAAATTCGGAATTTTCCAAATCAAATTCAGAATTTTCCAAATCAAATTCAGACTTTTCCAAATCAAATTCAGACTTTCCTATTCAATGTCAGGGTTCATCATTTCAATATCAAAATTCTTGAACTTTTGTACCAACTTCCTATAACTTGTGTATAACTGTTAAATGAACCAGTGACCACCCCTCTACCCATTGTCCAACCCTGGAGTCATCGTATGCTAAAACGCTGATTACGTTGAAAAAAATCCACGTTTTTCAGCATTAAAATAAAATTTTCTGTGATAATTCCCACTTAAACAAAAAAATAAAAAAGTCCATTCATGCAGCATGAGTTAATGAGCGAATTTTCAAAGAAATTTTTCAATTAGATACCGTTTAGTACCTATTCGATGGGCACAGCAAGGGTAAATACGAAGGTTGGCATGTTACTATGTTTTCCGATACTTATTTGGAGGGAGAGGGAAGAGGCAACGAGAGGGAGAGGTAACGGGAGTTTCTTTGAAAAACCAGGTTGGTATGGTAAATCCATTCTCAACTCACTACCATTGTTGCTCAGGATGGCATTGATAGTTCCAGGTTCCAGCAGGTATGATGGATAAGAAGTAGAAGCGAAAGGTGGGTCGAACGACACCATGACCCCCCTCGACTGCATCTCAATCCTATATACGTACATGCGAACAGCATAAATTGAAGGTTCCCCGTCCTCCAGAGAAAAAGGAATTACCCAAAAAGCGATTTTTCTATATATATATATATAATATATATATATTATATACGATATATATTATATACGATATTGTTCAGACTCCATCGCAAACATTTTAAAGTGATCCTTAACTTAATTTGAAAAAATTCTAAATTTGATTTGGAAAATTCTGAAATTAATTTGGAAAATTCTGAATTTGATTTGGACAAGTCTGAATTTGATTTGGAAAATCTTAATTTGATTTGAAAAAACCTGAATTTGATTTGAAAAAGTCTGAATTTGAATTGGAAAATCTGAATTTGATTTGGAAAAATTTGAATTTGATTTGGAAAATTCTAAATTTGATTTGGAAAATTCCGAATTTGATTTGGAAAATTCCGAATTTGATTTGGAAAATTCCGAATTTGACTTGGAAAACCTATATAATATATAAAAGTTCAATTATGCATTAAAAACACCCGAAAAAAACGTCTCCAACCTTCTCCAGTTCGAAATGTTGCCGGAAGTTTTCCAAGGGGGTCGGACCACACCGGCAATACGAAAAAGTATTGCCGAAGTGGGTTCAACGCCCGGAAATGTTGCTCCACTCGCGTCAACTATTTCTCGGCAACCCCAGGCAACACTCGGCAATATTGCCGAAACGAGAATAGTTGCCCGGCAATGTGGAGCAAGATATATTGCCGACAGAAATGTTGCTAGTGTAAAGGCCCCTTTAGGTAGTACGTCACTGTTGTCGTATGAAGGAGGATGAGAGAGTGGCAATAAGTGTGAATCTCTGTACGAAATGTTGGGATTCCAATATACCATCTTTAGATTGGATAGTATCTAATAGTTATTCATCTAATTATACCTAATCTATCTTTGATTAGATAATATCTAATTAATCTAATATTGCAAGTATTGCTTGTTGCATGTAGAATTGTCTGGATCATGATGTGGGTTTGTGATATGGGTATGGGTACAAACACAAATGATCTGGTTAGTATTACAACATGCGTCGAAAGTCCAATACAAAACAGGAGTAAGGGTAGGTAAGTAATGAAACAACCTTCTCATGTTGAATTTTTATCCAACTGCCTTTCCTGGTGTCGCGGACTTCTTCAGCTGTTATCCAAGGGAATATTCTTACTGAGATTCACACTTATTGTCACTCTCTCATCCTCCTTCACACGACAGTAGTGACGTACTACCTAATAGTTTTGGAACACATTTATTACCTCAATGATGCCTATTCTTATTCCTGTTTTGTACACTATCGACGCATGTTGTAATACTAACCAGATGGAAGTGGAATCTACTTGTGTATGTTTGTGTCTGCAGATGGGCACGGTGGCGACTTCAATCCATACCTAGCTACCCACCTTCCCATCTGAATTCCCTAAGATTACTATTTTCCCTTTTTGGTGTTTACGGACATCATTTTTGAGGTCAGTCCATTTTTTCGTTAAAAAGGGTTTTATTTTATTATTTGTCCATTTTATAATATTTTCATTTTTCACTTTTTAGTGGTCCTCAATGTAAATATGAAATTAATTTACCAGCAGTTTTCGATCAGTTTTCGTAATGTAGATCTATTTCCATACTGTGAATCAGTTTCCTTAAGGTTAACCAGATGCCGTAGGGTGGACCACATCCTGTAATCCGGGCCAGTTTCCGTATGTATAGATGAGTTTCCGTTTTTGGATCGGTTTCAGGAGGTATTTGGGTCACTTTCCTTCTTAGCAATCTACTCTCTTATCCCCTAACTGTTCGACTTCCCTCATATGTTTGATAGGTACTTGGTAGTTCTGACAACACAATTCAACTACTCAACCATGACATGATTGACGAGGAAGCTATGTGCTACAACCACTTGGTAGAATACCCTCTACATCCTACTGTACTATATCTTTCATATTTGGTAGGAAAACTAACCTACTTGAGCATAAATACGTTTGATACGGCTCATGCAGGTTCTGATCGAATAACCCAGTATAATTTCCGCCTTTCTCATCCCCCCCTCATATAGCATATCATTTTAAAGCTTACAATCAGACCTTAAATTTCAATATACTCGTACCTTAATGGTCCGACATCGGCTCAGTCGGAAGTCACGGGCGAAGAAGTGTGAATGCGGACCAATATTCCCGAAAACGGGAGCCACGTTTTTCAACTTCTTTCACCAATTTTCGATACTTTTAGCAAAGCCAAATGAAATCTGTTTAAAACGGGACCACCACGGATACTGGTAGAACATATTTCAAATAGAATCAGACAGATAGGTACCAGAATAAATATATGCAAGGTGTCCAAACATACAAAAGAATAAAAGAAAGAAACGCTGCAAATTATTATTTTTCTATAGATCACTCGTCTGCTAAGCCACCAACCATCCATGAAGAAAAACATCGATCGTATTTCGGTCAACTATAATAAGCCTCTTTTGCGATTCACACTCGTGTTTCTGATTTATCGTAGAAACCTCTACGTCCGAACCTTAGATTCTCGTAGTGAGCAAACGGTTTGTCCTACAGAGCTCCGGGTGGTATCAAAAAATTCTATAGAGTCCTAAATTGAAGGAAAAACAATACCTTTATACAAAAATTTTTCGAGTTAGGGCGTTTTCAAAATTTCAAAATTCATTTTTGAACCTTTAGAAGTGACCTACATCAACCAAAATCTTCGGGGCACAACTAGACCCCAAATGGAGCCTACATACCAAATTTCATCAAAATCGGTCAATGCTAAGTGTGGAAAGTGCCGCGTTCGGCGGACGGACGGCCAAATTTTTATTCGATTTTTGGATTCTAGGTACGTACCTTGAAACGTCAACCATCAAATTTTGAGGGGGTGTTAAAAATCTTTTTTTCTTCGTCGATTCCATAGGTTCATTATTGAAAATAATAAACCAAAAGGGGAGAAAAAAAATCGTCCTCCCCGGACAGCCCGAATTGAGTACCCATTTTTCGCGCGCCTTCGGCTTTGAAGTCCCCCAATAAAAGAGCCTTTTTTGGCTAACAAAGTAGTTTTTAGTTACTCACTTACTATTGGTACCTTAAAAAGTTATTTTGGTCAATCATTTATGAGATTCTGTACCTCCCCAGCTCTACGATTGGGGATAAGATTTGCAGAGCAAACCGGGTGCGAACCTTCGCGAAGGTGGGTAAAGTGCGGTAAAATGGGAAATTCGGCATCGAATCATCCAAGAAAAAAGAAAAAGAAAGGAAAGGGGGGAAGAAGTCGTCATTGGGACCCAAAAAAAATCGAAAACTCAAAACCACTAACCTTTGCTCCCACCACCCACTCAATTTGATTTGGTTTGACAACTGACTAGTATTGTTAAATCTCTAAGTTGTTTGTAAATAGTCATGCCTATCGTAATGGAACTAATATGAGGGTCAATGAATAAGTAAGGTGTCCAATGAATAGTGTTGTTGAAAAGGTGTTCCCAAAAAGAAGATTAGCCGCTTGCCGTTTTCCTGAAGCTCCCGCTTACAGCCTACCTGGCTTATGGAGAGGGATGATCGGAGGTAATCATTCCTGATTATCATAACTACCATTCTACAGATTGTTGTCGCGTAATCGTTTTCGTTTCTCTTATTGTTTTCTCTCTGAACAGTTATGGACGTGAAAATGATGACAAGTGTCGTTTTATGTTGCAAAACGTGCCCGACGTCATTAAATTTCAAACTGAACTTCAAAATCGTCACAATTTCATGTTTTAGAAATATGAGAAACGAAAACGATTACGAGACAACAATCCTTAGAATGGTATTCATGGTAATCAGAAATGGTAGTTCGTTGAAGTGGGGGGAGGTAGCGCTGAAACCCGACAAGGTTATTGGGGGCTACATTTTTGGCTGGGGGTCAAGGAATTTTTCGCGACACTTTTTTTTTTGCCACAAGAAATGTAACGCGGTACTAGTGAACATAATCATAGCTACATATCGGTAGCTATAGGTTCTCTAAAATACTGCGATTTATATTACGTGCAATCGGAGTTTTTTTGTTTTGTTTTAGAAAAAAATTTCTGTTTACTCATAGAAAAGTAATTGAAATAAAGTATCAACCGACTTCATGCTAATAATTTAATCATAAAATATCTTGTGTGTATTTTATTCCATCATTTTAATGTTCAAAGAGAGAATTCAAGAATTCCTTCTGTATGTCCATTTCTTCTTTACGCGCATCTCTTCCGAATGCCTGAAAGTTGAAAACTATTGGTGAGTGTATCCACTATTCTCTTTTATCGAGTTCGAGATTTGTGCATTTCAACCTCGAAAAGTTAAAACAAAGCTCCCGCTACCTCGGTAGGTTCGGAAGCAAAATTTCTAAAGTTTGCGCGCTGTGAGTTTCGAGAATGTTGACTGAAAACCACAAACGCCAACGAATGAAAGCTTTTCGTCAATTTCTCAGTCGTAGGCAGAGAGAAAATGGACGAAAAACGACAATAGCGCTGTACCACCTCGCTAAAACCAAAAAAATTCCGATTGAGGGGAGGCGGAAGAATTTTATGACTGGTATAAGCTAGTGGAAAGACTCCAAAATGCATCGATCGGAGTTGTGATTATGTGAAGAAGCCTTCAGTAGTCAAATAAACTTAATTTTTTAATATTTATCAATCATTTTCGATTTTTTGAGAAACCGTACTTATTGAGTGACCCTTATGATAGGACACTTTCAACAAAATATGCCGATGTATTGAATTCTCTTTCATAATTATTTACTAAATTTATGACATTCAGCTCCCTTACCTCCTGTTGTTTCAACTTTCTCGGTCGTTTCCGTGATGATTAGTGTTCCTGGATAAAATTCGAACGTAATTAATTAAAATATGACATACTGGAGACATATGAAAACACACTTACGGAAATAATATTTGGTCAAATAATATTTGATTTCTAACATATTATGTTAGAAATCTAAAAATATTCCTGTTGTTCTGTTTGGTACTTACCAGTACCAGAAAGTACCTACCTTCCTGAACCACAATTATCAATTGGTTTCGGAGGACCTAGGATAGAATGAATGTAGATTTAGTCTAGATTATTATACAAAATCCGATCTCTGTCTGTCGATTACTAAGAAGGTGGTTAGCTACGTTGTAAGTACGTTTAATCTTCTGTTTTCAGAACCGTAACATTCAATATTCACCCCCTCTTGAAAAAAATTATGTTTCACGTTTGAAGTTACGTAGATTCAGAAAATCATTTTAAAACATATTGTTTAGTAGTGCATGCATTCCAGGGGACGTCCCATTGGATAAGCATTAGATCAGTTTAACCAGATGGTAAGCGATAAAACTGTTTCACTCGATGTAATTTATAAAATAAATAAAGGGGGGTCACTATTTCTTGCCTAAAGTAATAAATTTTATTACTTTAGGCAAGAAATAGTGACCCCCCCCCCCCCACAAAAAAAATTTGCAGTCAATTTTCGGATTTTATGTACCTTGATAAGAAACTTTCATAGGCGTCAACTTTTTTATTTTGCTTGATTCCAAAGGTTCGTTATTTTGTTTAAAAAAATCAACATAATCGTGAATGACTTCAAAATTGGAACACAGGATCGTGAAAAACGAGTTTCATAATGAGGAAGCTGCTCAATAACAATGAATAATTCATTCCTTCACAAAAAAGTTTACATACAAAGTAGACAACAGCCAAATCCACAGACAAGAGCTGCTGTTGTGCTTCCCAGACCTTGGAAATCCGGAGAATGAAGGGTTTTTGGGATTAGGGGACTGGAGAACTGCACGTGCTGGTTCCTCGGAATTCCAGGTAGCAAAATACATCTTGAACAACATCAATGTTTGGACTTTGCCCTTCTAGGACAGAAGCTTTCTAATGTTCCCAGAAATTAGTCTGAGGAACCCTGGCGGTACCAGCGAGCCAGCTTTCCGAGAACCTCCCCAGAGGCCATCTTGGGTTTTCCAAGTAAGGATTAGAAAGATCGAACCTTTGTTTCACATTTGCAGGCAGTGGCTGTGTTGCCACAGTTGGCCTGACAAATAGTACCTGAGACCCGGCAACCCTGCTTGCAAGATTTATCCGCCACTCAGTAGTCTCTAAACCCGTAGCCAGGATATGGTTTCAGGTGGGACCTCATTGTCCAGGTGCAAAGAAATGGAAGTTGTGAAAAAAAAAATTTTCTTTCGTTTAACTAAGAATAGAAAAACCAGGGGACGTCCCATTGGATAAGCTTTAGATCAGTTTAACCAGTTGGTAAGCGATAAAACTGTTTCACTCGATGTAATTTATTTTATACTTAGGCAAGAAATATTAACCCCCCCCCCCCCTCACCCTTATCCACCATAACATTTCTAGCGGCGTGGGAGCCTCGAATCTGAAGAGCATTTTAAAATCCGTGATCTACGATACCCAACATGCGAATTCGAGTTCACCCCCCCCCCCCCCCCAATGGTGCCGGTCTAGCACCAAAGCAGAAATACGTCGTAACATTGAACTTGCATCTATTAGTTTTAGTAGGCAGTCCGTCGAGGTTCACATCCGTATTCAAGGTGAAACACACAAAAAAACCACGAAATATGCGGTTTATGGTGGCACCACTATTAATTCCATGATGGCACATAGATAAATTCATGAAAATCCGGAGGTATAATGAGAATTTTTCCTCAATTTCAAAGGTTGGGTACAATTAGTAAGAAGTTAAGGAACCGAAATATTGAAAAATCGGATATTTTGTGAATATTATCCCCCACTTATCCCCTCCTCTTGCGAATTTTGGTACTCTGGTGAAATCATGATTATGCAAGATGCATTATGCAATGCACAAGATTATGCCCAAAAACGCACGTTTTTGAGCATTAACCCCCTCTTCCCCCCCCCCTTAAAAGGCAAAATTCGAAATTCCGGCGCCATAGTGCACAACTAGATAGTTTTCCGCGTCGAAGAAAAGAAGAACCACGAAAATCGGTTGAGAACTAAGGCCTGGGCAGACGACACAAGATTTTGCCCAAAAACTCACGATTTTGAGCATTAACCCCCCTTTCTCCCCCTTAAAAAGCAAAATTCGAAATTCTGGCGACGTAGTGCACAACTAGATAGTTTTCCGCGTCGAACAAAAAAAGAACCAGGAAAATCGGTTGAGAACTAAGGCCTGTGCAGAGGACACAAGATTTTGTTCCACACACACATACACCTACACACACAGAGACATGCACCTATGGTTTTTTTTCGCGGATTTGGATTCAGAATGGTCTGAAACGGATTACTGTGTGGTTATTTTTTTTTTCTGTTGAGTGTTGTCCAACTTCACCCCAGATCGATCGCATAAGGACGCCCAAGTCTTACTGTGGGACGTCCTAATAATTGCTACTTCCTTAGCAGCCAGAAGTAATGTTATTGCTGTCAAAATAAGTTTTATAGTCCACCTCGCGCGATAACATGGTTGGAAGGTGTTTAGCCGTGTTCTTCGCAAACAAGTAATCTGTACGTTGTGTAATTATTGCAACGTGTTTCATGATATTCATTTCGGAAACAAAAACTGATGCCATTAGAGAGTATTTTCTTAGTGTCAATACTCATGAAAATTCTAGTTCTCATTGAAAGGGAGGATTAGTTCCTCAAATAAAGACAAAAATTACGACGCAGGATCAAGTCACTTTTGTCTTCTCAGTCTTTACTGTCGATTCAACCACATCTGTAAGTTGTGACTCTAATGTGTGTTTTACTGCGAAGAAAACAGGAAGATGAAATACATTACCTATCAGAATGGTGAGGACCAAACAACGCGTTTTTATGCGCATTTTTTCCTGGAGACTCAAACACTCAACATCACACCAGCGCCTCAGCTTCCTCGCGTACAAAATTACCATAAAACAGAGTTTTAGAGAGATGCATTTTTATATGACGATTGTTCGTTCAAATAAATATCGTCCAAACGCAGCTACCTCACTTAATTTTTATCATTGCAAATCCGGTGTCGCTGTCACAATAAACAATCTTTTCTCTTCTTTATTTCTTTTCTAGCTATTGTTGTAACTATAAAATATGTTTATCCATCCATATCGAAAAATAGTCTTCCAAATCGCAAAAACGCTGCATATTATTTCACAAAGGTTTATTATTTTCCTGCATACATCACTCGTCTGCAAAGATCACAGCTTTGCCATTGTCACTATTTATTTATTTTTTACCTACCTACTAGGGCAACCAGAGGTACCTACTACCTACCTACTAGGACATTTTTGAAAATTTCAACCCCTAACTTTGGAATCCAAATGGAGATTAAGGGTTTAAATTTTCAAAAATGTCCTAGTAGGTACCTCTGGTTGGTAATATAATAAAATAATTTGCAGCTTTTTTTTACCTACCATTCATAGGTACCTACTACTTACCACACCATACTGCCTTCACACCTTCACTATAAAGTTTATTAGGAAGAACTAAACTCTACACACTCGGTTCGAAGAAATGTCGAGCTTCATATGGAAATTTGATTACTGGTTGTTCAGTAAGCATAACTGAATAGTACTCGAGTAGACATTAGGTGTCGGACCGACGCTAGTTCTCCCTGGCTCCACGGGGATGACCGATGTTACCGATAATTGGAGCGCAAAAACCAAACAACCGCCAATTAATCGCTTATTAGTAGGGCTCGGCAGGATATGACCAATAAAATCTGGAAATATGACCAATACAATCCCCAAATATGACCGTAATATGACCGAAAAAACCCTAAAATATGACGCTAAAATATGCCCGGAAAAGTAAAGGAATGATAGAATTATTGTTTCCTGCTCAGTTAAAAACGTAAAAAAAAAAGAAAGAAATGGATGTAAATAAATGAAATTCAAAATTACTGCAAAAACTTTTATTTACTCAAATACCATATTTACAACTTAACTTTTATTTCAATCATCAAACCCATTAACTTGTACAATCAAATGTTTCTCCAAGTTTTCGGTTTTAAAGGAATGCCTGAGGTCTGTCAACAATTGCTTCATTCGGGAAAATGAACGCTCTACGTCTACCGACACCAGAGGTAGATACTTGAAATTTGACAGCTCGTTTGCAGTGTAGGAGAGTGGAGTTTCCGGTGTCTCGCCTTTCAAGCTCCTGCTGATGTCGATGATGGTTTTCCAAGCAGGGTTACGGCTTAATACATATTCCAGTTTATTTCTCACTGATGTACCAATGCTGCCAGGCCAGGATGTTGCTCTATCTTCAAATTTCTTCATTTCATCCACAACTTGAATCAGCTCTTTCTCCGAATACTCGAGTTTTGAAATCAACTGAGGGATGGAATCCATGTAGGCCTTGATGAAGGTCAGCTGGGCTTTTGTCTCTGTACTGGCCATGCTTTTTTTCGCTTTAGCTATGTACTGGCTGTCGCTTTCATCAAACATATTGACCACTTCTTTGACTGCCTCCAGATTGTCGGCATAATACAAGGAGGCTAACACCCAGGTTCCCCACCTCGTCAAAATTGGTTCGGGGGGCAGAGCGAGCTCTGGATGTTTCTCTCTGAATGCTCGGACAAATTTCTTCCGTAACGTCCATTCGTGGGGTAAATCTTTACTACAATAATCGTGGAAAAGCTTCCTTATCGATTCATGTTCCAATTTGTACAGTGGTATGTTGGCTTTCAGGAATGCCTGGCATACGCGACTATGGAATTCGTCCTGTTGGTTAGACTTGGACACCACGGGCACAATCAAGACTTGTTTCTTCCCGTTTTCTCCTTGTTTCTTCTTCTCGTTATTTTTCTCCACTTTTTTCTTATGCATGGCGGTTGCTTTGTGTTGTTCACACTGGAACATCTTCTTGACTGGTATCTGAAACAAGATGGGAATATTCGTCGATTAGGAAACTTAATCTTGAAGGAAATTACCTAAATCCAGAAGTAGGTGCCAAGCTAACATTTAGTGTGAGGTACATGGATGTGAACGATTTTAACGAATAAACTGCTCCGATAGTTTCAGAGAAATTTTGAGTTCTTGACAGTTCAAAATATCTTCCTTTTAGCGAAATTCCTTTTAGTGAAACCACTCGTTGTCTACGTATTTATTTGTATTATTCTTTTATTCCAGACGTTACGTTGGTATAGGGGAGTAGATAACCTAGAAGGATCCTAGTGGTCGTTCCCCCCCCGCACGGAAAATTTCTATGGGTCAAACACTAACTCGAAATCCATTGATTGACTCAATGTAGGTAGGTATAATAAACGCCTCATTGATGTTCTAAAACATGAATGGAGAAGTTTGAACACTCACCTCTTTTTCACACAACTTGCAGAAGAGGATTTTCCCGTCAGTGGAAAAAGCTTCAGGATCGGTCGCAACACATCTCCTGAGAACAGCACCGTGACAGTCCTTCACTTTGGGCATTTTCCGTCCGTCTTCAAATTCGCAGAATGCAGTAGTACAACTTTATTTTATGTTTTCACACTGTTAATTTCACAACGCCCAAAATTGGTATGAAGATCACTGGAGCTGTAGGCAGTCAACCATCCCCACCCTCCAAATTCCCACCTTCATCCCTTCACCTTAGTCCAGGTACGAGTAAGTTGATAGATAATTGGGACTCACTTATCGACCGTGAGGCCAACGAACTGCTACCGAATGATTACCTGGGGGATTAGAAAGGAGGTTGTTCCCTTTCAGACTCCTTGGGAATAAGCCCTGGGACAAGACTACCCTCAGCTATTGAAAGGAGCTGGCTAAAAATAGTTTTAATAATCATCGACCGTTCACAAACAGGTTGAAATTCAGAATCACCACAAAATATTGGAAATTTCGAACATCGGCTAAAAATATGACCGTATTCCAAAAACTGGCAATATATGCAAATATATGCCCGAAAAACTCGAGTTTGGATCATCAGATTCGACCAATTCTTGTATATTTGGGCTTCTTACAACGTGGCCATATTGCAGACAAAATATGCCCATATGCCGTTTGCCGAGCCCTACTTATTAGATAATAATTATCTAAAACGCTTATTAAATACATGCAATATTGTAGATTAGTGCAATTATTGCATTAATCTACAATATTGCATATATCTAAGACGACTAAGCGCCAGCCCTTTGTATCACTTTACACATTGCACAATGGTACCTAATGATAATATCGATACCTTAAAGCACAAAGGCGCTATGTCCAAAAACGGAGTGTTGAGAAAAACGCAAAAGAAAGTATCACCAGTGCACAATTCTTAAATAATGGCTTTTACACTTGACTCTTTAATTTCTTCAATACATTTTCAAGCTATAATCGTCAAGAAGGTCAGTAATAGTTTTGTTGAATTAGGGTTTTTCTGAAATTCAAAGAATGTGCTTTGTGCTTTAAGGTATCGATATATTATCCTTGTTTTATTACATAACTCTTTTATAACTTCATCTTTGATTGGCCACACGATGGGGATGGAATATTCAGCTCAAGTAGTTCTTTTTGATTTTCTTATTAGATAATAAAGAGTGAAAAGTATAAACACTTGCGAATATCTTATAAATATATCCCATTTTAAATAAATAAATACCTAATGATAAATATAATGATATTTTATTTTATAATATCATATTATTATTATAGATTTTATAATAAAATGTGAATACTGGAGAATATGAAAAAGAAATGTGTGAGGTATTAAATTTGTCAGGCTAAGGTAAATGAATATAGCCAAAGACTATGGTCAGTAAACCTTTCACTGCTCTTCTTCTTCTTACTCTACTTCTATTTCAAAATCCAGCCGCCCATTGAGTCTATCTATATCGTTCTCTATATCTTCCCCGGAAATCAAAGATGTATAAAATGGCTGGTCTACTTTGGGAATTAGATGCAGCATGCTTTGTAAGTCATTCAACTTGGGTTGTGACACGCATTTCTAATGGAGAGATAAGCAAATTATATTGATGTTTGTGGCACGAGTTTTTGAACTTACTTTGCGAGATAAATCAAACGATAGGTATACGTTTGTATTGTAGGTAGGATAGGTATTTTGTCACTTAAGAGGTATTTTTGCATAACGCGGTCCAATTGATGTTAAAGCGTGATTAACAAGACTTCAGTCAGAAGCCCTTCGTTTCCCATTCCGGGTTAGTATTATAAAACTGAAATATTACCGCTGGAATCATCAAAATCTAACAATAATTGCCAGAGAACTATGGGAAAAACTACTGAATAAACGGGTTTTCCCATGTTTTACCCAGATTTCTCTAGCAATTATCGTTCGATTTTGATGATTCCGGCGGCAATATTCCAGATTTCAATTCCCTAGGGCCGTGCACTAATGAATTTCTAAAATCATTTAAAATGTAGGTATAACTTTTCACGTTTTTGCGCCTTTAATATCGCAAAATACTTTGAAAAAAGTACTAGGGCCTAGATTTCTCTGGCAATTATTGTTCGATTTTCATGATTCCAGCGGCAGTTTTTCGAGGTGCTGAATCCGATTTTGGGGTCAAAAATAGGAAATTCCGACATGGTGAAATTCCTCAATTTCTCGTAGTTTTGCAAGTAGGAAGGAAATAAAAGTACGCAGATAAATTGGTGCCTAGTTATGACATGAAAAGGTAGGTACTGACTACCGTCAGACGACATACACCAAAATTATTCAGGAAGTTCCAAAATTCAATCAACGTGAGAGGAAATTCAGAGTGAAGAAACGAACAGACTTGAAGTCACAAAATCAAAATCAGAGAGAACTAACACAAATCGGGGTCAGGGAGTTGAGGGGTTGGTGAAAGGGAGGTGATTACTAGTCTGCAGTCCAGAGACTCAGCTCCCCAACACAGACCCCTTCTTTGAATTCCTTTGTTTTTCACCGTTGACGCTTTACGACCGATATATTCAATAAATTTCAAATAAAAAAAATATTTTCGTACTCAGGTGAGTTAGAAGTTTGGCGCTATGAACTCAGTTTTTGAAAAAGTGGAAATTAAAATTTGAACTTTAAAATTCTGAATAAAATTGAAATTACAATTTTATTTTGAAAATTTTAGCAGGGCGCCATTCGGAAACTAATAATGAGTATATTCCCGTTTTCAAAATGAAAATCGCTTGAACTGGTGGAGAGAGAAACTTGAACTACGACTGTCCCTTCTGCTAAAATCGCCGGTGCTGCCATCTGGTAAAAAAAAAAATCTTATTAAAATCGGGGATGATTGAGCAACATTACCAGTTTGCCACCACCCAGTGCCTCCCCCATTCCCCAGCCATCTCATAGCTGGCCAGTTTTCATCAACAGTTTTTCCCATTTTCCCAGGAAATAATCATTCAGTTTCCATGTTTCTTGTGGCATTCTTCTTATCTTGATGAACTCTACACTCATGCACTTCTTTAATTCCGAAAGTCAAAAATAAGTAAAAAGTTGGACCTAATTTTGACATTTCCAAGGATTTTTGAAACTCATTAGTCCATCTACCGAGGGAATTGAAAAACTAAAGTATTACGGCTGAAATCATCAAAATAGACCAATAATTGCCAGAAAAAAGTGGGAAAAACTAAAATAGTGAAAGGGAGTGTACACATTGGTTTATTGTTCAGAGACCTCTTAGCTTCTTGAGAATAAAATTTGTGACCATTTAGTAACAGTACTATTCGTTGCATCAGTTCAAGTGATTTCAAAGCTGTCTTAGTCGAGAGATGATCCCTTCAGAGTGATGAAATCTTCAGATGTTCGTCAAGTGGACAACTATTTCATTGAATGAGTCCTTCATATACCTTTTTTTCCAAGGCCATACAATGGTTTACCTGCGGTCTTCAAGTAGTAAGATCCACGTGCTCTGCCAACAAATAACATTGGAAGTAGATAAATAAGTACCTACCTACCTACATAGTAACGTATCTGTTGTAATTTTTGAGATAACCAACTTGTTACTCGTGTTTTTGGTTTAATATTTTCAATAATGAACCTTTCGAATCGACCAAGAAACACACTTTTCTAACCCCCCTCAAAATTTGTTGGTTTACGTTTCAAGGTAAGTAGAATCCAAAAATGATTTATTATTTTTCTGTATAGATCACTCGCCTGCAAAGCACACAGCATTGCCATTGCCATCACCTACCCACCACGTTTTACCTTCACGAGCAAGTTTATTTTGAAGAAATAGACGCTTCACACTCAATGCGAAGAAATAGGGAGTTCCAGGTGCCTTCATTAGGATATTTGAATACTAGTTGCTAAGGACGCCAAACTGAGTACAACTCAAAGAAACGAACAACGATCGCATTTTAGTCAGATAAAATTTGAACGGAATTAGACCTCTTTTGCGACTCACACTCGTGTTTCTGATTTATCGTAAGTTCGACCCTTAAGTTTTCACAGGGAGAGAACGGTTTGCCCAACAGAGCTCTTGGTGGTCTCAAGAAATTCTAAAAACTCAATACTATTTAAAATTGGTGAACAAAACGATACCTTTATTTCGAGAGTTTTCGAGCACTACTGCAGATGACTTAGTGCCTACTTGTGCTCTTCACAGAAAACTCATCCTCTTGCAGATGGATTGAAAATGACAACCAGAGGGTTTTTGCTCTCCAGCAATAAAATTGGAAACCGAAAAAAGGACTTTCATTGTCAAAAAAACCCCATTTTTTTTTGGAAAAAGAAAAAGGCCACAACTAACAACAATTAAAAATTCTTAGTGTTTTCTTTCGTTTGTTAAGATGTAAAATAAAATTAAAATGAACTATATACTGAACTGTAAAACAGTTTTATAAATGACACCTTCAGTTATAACAGGGAGAATTTTGCAGTATACCCTGCTTCCTGTCCTCTTGTACGTGGTTAGATAGACCATTATCGAATCAATCAGTGAGTGATAATTGATATTAATTGATAGTAATCGATACAGAAGGAGTTATTACTTGTGGGATACATCCTCTCCCATGTATGCGAGGAGATTACTGTTGCAAAGTCCCATCGCGAAGCGAGGATACGAAGAGCACTTTCGGGATAAGAAGGCTTTCGGGAAAACTATGGACTCAGCGTAGTAGAAATAAGCTCTTGAATGAGAACACGTATCCCCTGAAACAAATCACACCTGTACCAGTGAATTTCAGTTTGTTGATGCAAATGAATAGTGAATTTTTACGAACAGAGCGACTATCAATATTCTGGTTGTAGTTGTCGCGATTTCAATAGGTTACCTATTTTACTAGATCGATTATTTTGCTGTAGGTAAAAATCAAAGAGTCAACAGACGTAGTTGAACTAAACGTTGTTCGAGAGCGAACAAAAATGTTATGTTATGTACTGTATCACTTGAACAAATTCTGCCTAAAAGTTGTCAATTTAGTTATTTGTCAATTTCGCATCAAAAAAATGAAAACCCACTTAACAATCAATTACAAGCAAAATCATGTAAAGAAATGATTCATTCTTATTCAGGCTCAACTCTCCTCGCCCAATGAGGAATTTCACCTTGTCGGAATTTCCTATTTTTGACCCCAAATTCGGATTCAGGTCATCGAAAAACGTTCCTACGGGAAACTTTCAGCCCGTACTTCCTAATTTACGAATAAACAAAACAGTGTAGAAAATATGAACGTTTAAAAAGGCCGGGAGGATGACGTCATCCAGGAATAGTTCATTTACGTCTGCTTGAAGCGCTGGGATTGAGAAATCCATAGTCCTCAGATGCAACATTTCACAAAACCAGTGAAGTTCGAAATCGAAAAACCGAAGAAAAAAATAGAAAAAGCAAGATGGGGAAAATAAGGTTTCCCCTGTGTTTGTTTGATAATTTTCCTCTTAGATAACACGATTTCGTCGTACCAACGGGCAACACTGGGAGGAGATGGCGATCCAAACAGCCAATCAGCGAGCGTTCCCGCTTCACATTGAAGAGGTCCATTTTCCCGGTTATTTTTTGAAATCATAAATTTTGATTATCTCACAAAAAATTACAGGGGACTTATTTTCCGAAATCAACCCGATTTTCATTTATCTCACACCATTAACTATTCAGGAAAAATGCAAATAGAATTCGGTGAAATTCCTCATTCAAAATCTAAAATGGGTGAGTACCTATAAGGGGAATAGGAAGGGGTACCCCGAATTCGGGTACCTCCGCACCGCAACCAGGTTGTTGTATCGGTCCTCGGTTCACGTAAAAGTCCGCGTGCCCCAGCTTCTCACCGGTACCGAGAGTGACGAAAGTCGTGTGTATGATGTCCACGAACTTAGCGCAGCGTCGTCTGATTTTGAATTCATTATCTTCAGTTCTGAACCCTGGAAGGGCTGGATCTAGACCTAGAATGGAATAACTTTTTTTCAGAACTGAAATAGCAAATTGTTGGCATAGAACAATTGGTAAAATCACATTATCTCGGAAAATTAGTGTAGAGCTCAATATTAGGTATTGTGAGGTCCGATTGGCAGCCTCGCATATTATGAATAAACAAAGGGAGCTCTGAAGTTTTGCTGCTGAACGACCACCACTATACCTCCCCAATACAGTCCTACAACATTAACTTATGAAATTACCAGGCCATGAAATGGTCAATCATTCATATGATTGGCCAAATCCTCACTAACACGTAATCTACGCCACGTATTCTGGAAGATTAAGTACAGAAAGCGTCAAGGAGCGGATAGAGGCGGCGACAGGACACGAGAAATCTTTAAAAGAACCATCATCACCTCAAGAGTAGCAGCCTCCCTCGATTCGTCGAAAAATAGCAAATAAAGGTCCGTCACTTACCTAATTGAATTTTATCATTCATAATTTTATAGTTGCTATTAATAAATATTTGAGATAAAAATTGAATTAAATTTCAATCAAAATACTCCTTTAAATTCAAAAGAGAAGATAACCCCTTGAAGTACACATATAGGTACCTTAGGCACATAAATATATACCTCAATATTCATAAATACAAAGGTAAATATTGTACGTATTTTTCAATTCATAATATTTGACCTCACTAACATCGTTGGATGTCATCGGAAGTTTTATTTATTTAGTCTTACTGAAAAGCTTGGACTGTGGGATCCAATAGAGGAACAAAAGATCAATTCAGATGGGGAAAGTGAATCCAGGTAGTGAAAAAATTAAGAAACCAACAGGTTGAAAGCCATTCCCGGCGCCGCGGACGTCATCAGCTATCTTCCAAAGAGAAGATCAGAATTATTAGAGCTGATAATTTCGCTCATGTCTATCCATCGCCTCACCCCCTTAAATGGAACGGGGTTCACCAACGGCCTAACTCGAAACATGATTCGGACCTTCGATAACGTCCACGAGCGGTAGGTAACCAATCCAAATTCTCTTCACACAATTACCTTTTCATTGAACCAGCTACGACTGTTGGTTTAGATGAGAAAGTAGTGACTGTTTGCACCAGTTATTTTCCTTATGGTCGGATACACAAAGAACAATGAAGGGGGCTGTTTAAAAAGTGGTGGCTACATGAATTGGACTAGTTTCCCGTCGGGATGAAGGACGAAACATGTATGCACGGAAACGATTTACTTAACTAACAAAAGGCTCACTCGATATTAATTTAATTCGGTGAATAAGCAGTACCTATTTTTATGAAGTGGTCGTCAAAAGGGAAGATCACAGAATAGTTTACAAAAAAATACACACTGGTTTTACAAGAGTCTCAAAACGAGAAGTGACAATTTTATTAGAAATCATAAACAAATTGAAACCTGGTTTTCAAACTAGATGCTTAGCGCTTCACAACACCATCCCTTGTTTTTCTTTTTACTCCTTCTGATTGGGATAGAGTGAGATTATCAGCGTGTACCACTAATACTTTATTTCCTGGTGTTTTTATTTTAAATACCCCGTTGCTCATAACTTTCATGATTTGGCAAGAGCCCATCCAAGTCGATTGTAACTTCGGGCATATCCCCACACGCCGAAATCATGATTTGTCAGTATGAACATTGTACTGTCTTTGTACTCTATCAGCGACATTAAGCAACTCTTCCGCGCAATCTCATGCACTTGCTCAAGCTGATCTCGCAACATCTGGGCATAAGTTGTCTGAGCTGTTACACCTGGAACTGCTCCTACTAAAAGATGCATAGGAAGTACAAGTTCGCTCCCCATCACCATTTGAGCCGGAGACAGTCCTGTTGCTGAATGCTCCGTTGCTCTATATGCCAAAAGAACGCAAGGGAGTTCCAAATTCCTGTCTCTTTGGTCACTATCCACCACTTTAGCAAGGGCCTCCCATAAAGTGCGATGAATCGTTCTACTAGGCCTGAGCTTTGGCGATGAAGAGGTGTAGCACGGGTTTTATGCACATTGAGAAGTGCAGTCACTTCTTTGAAGACACGTGACTCGAAGTTGGTGCCCTGGTCCGAGTGTATTTCACGAGGTACGCCGAATCGGGAAATAACATTATCAATCAGCCCCCGAGCTACTGTCTCTGACTGATCATTTGGAACTGCAAAGGCCTCGGGCCATTTCGTAAAGTAGTCGACGACTACCACAATGTAGCAATTTCCGCGATTTGTAATAGGCAGAGGACCAACATCATCGATGCCCAGGCCCTCAAATGGGGTTCCAACAGTATAACTCTGCAAGGGTGCCTTCTTTTGTTTACATTTACCACCCCGCCGACCACATACATCACATGAAACGCAGAACCACCTAACATCTTCATGTAATCCCGGCCAATAGAATCTAGTTCGGACATCTGAAATAGTTCGTATCCGCCCAAAGTGGCCTAACTCGATTGCCGCTCACAAAACCACCTTCACCCTACATTTGGGTACCAACATTTTCCCTACTTGAGAATTTCCACTATGACTTTCCCATCTCCTAAACAGCAAACCATTTTTCAATTCAAGTCGTTGGGATTGAGCCCAGAGCACCTTGGTTTTCTTTGGAAATGCAGCCACATCTTGCCAACTAGGCCCCCCTCCTGTCAACACCCACTGAAACACTGGTCCTAGTACGGGATCCATCTTTTGCTCTTCAATCCACTGCTTTTCTTCCTCATTAGCAATTGACACCCGGTTAGAAACGAAATTTACCCTATGTCTCTGCTCCTGGCGCAAGAAATTCTGGTATTCTTCTTTAATACAGGGCCTTCGAGACATTCCATCAGCATTCAAATGTTTACTACCAGGTCTATGTTCAACTCGAAAATGATACCCTGTAATCACCTGCAGCCATCTGACAAGCTGTCCATCAGACTCTCGGAAGTTCCTCAGCCATTGAAGTGAAGCATGGTCTGCTCTGACCAAAAATTCCACACCACTCTCCAATCCAAATGAACGGAAGTGTTGCAACGTTCTTACTAGACTGAGGAGCTCCTTACGGGTCACACGGTAGTTGTGTTCTTGCTTGGACAAACACTTACTAAAATATGCCAAAACTCGCTCTTCTCCATTCTAGATTTGAAAAAGAACTGCTCCTATAGTTGTGTCACTGGCATCCGGGTCCAGGATGAATAGGTCCTTCTGAGTTGGGTGTTCCAGGATTGGTGGTTGTATTAAAGCTCCCTTGACTCCTGAAAAGGCTTCGTCACATGCTTTGGTCCATTCGAAGGTCTTGCTTCTATCTTGTAGGTAGTAAAGCGGGGCCGTGCGTTGTGCAAAATGTATACAAATCATATCATGAGTCTACCCTTGAAACCCTCTGAATCAACACCGACACTTCCCAGACCTGCTGAATCGACACCGACGCTTCCTGGAAACCACACCGTGGGAAAGCAAGCTCCCTGACAAACCCGCTGACGCTCATCCTGAGGGAAACCTATAAGTAAACCCGCAGCCCAGGAATCTCCACTCTTTTGTTCGCAGCCAAGTCCACGACCCGTTATCCTTGTTAGCTCATATCATTTGTAATAACTTGTGTTCAAGTCAATAAACTTTTTTTAAAAAGTAAGACCCTCGTATTCACGACGTCTTTGGCGCAGTCGGTAGGACCTCTCCCAGAACCAAGATTTGGACAGCTGGAGCCGTTTTTACGACTATTGAAGAGGAAACCTACGTCTCAAGGCAGCAAGACCGGAATCGACCCATCGCGGGAGCCAGTAGCAGCCAAGCAGACAACTGTCCATCTTCACTTCAGAGACGAAATCGACCAATCTTTGGAGCCGTACCTGAAGGAAGATTGCTGCACCGAGAACGAAGAGTCACCTGAGCAACAAGACGGACGTGGCACTGCAAGCCATATTCGAGGACAGCGATCCCGATGCTAGCAGTAATTCTGTAAGTCTAGACGATATTACAGATAACGTATTTAATCTAACCGATTTATTCGTAGAAATTGAAAACATATTAAGTAACATGCAGAACCAATTTAAAAAGGAATACTTACAGATGGTCCCCGAATTCTCGGGAGAACCAGAACTCCTAGACAGATTCATCACCATTAGTGATAAATTACTAAATAAATTCTTAAATCAACAAGACCCTGAAGATTTTCAGAATATATACCTATTAAATTGCATTTTGTCGAAAATTAAAGGGCCTGCGGCCGAAACCTTATGTTCACATGAAGTGGGCAGCTGGGCTGATCTCAGAACTGCCCTATTGAATAACTTCTCTGATAAAAGAGATGTGTGGACTTTAGTCCAAGAAATGTGTAGCTATAAGCAGGGACAAAACGAAGATGCTTTTAAATTTTATGAGAAAATCAATAAACAATTAAACCTGTCAATTGCGTACGTCCAAGTGAGACCTGAACTTGATCCAGTTCAAGTAACGCCATTCATTAAGAAGCTAGGATTACGATGTTTATTGAAGGGTCTAAACGAACCATTAGGCTCGCTAATGCGAACCAAAAATCCGACAAACATGGGTGCTGCTGCGAGTATCCTCATAAACGATTTCCAGTTCATACCATCTTTCAGGAATACCTCGAACAAACCTCAAAATAACAATTTACAAAATCACAGAAAATATCCAGAACAGACAGCTCAGTCGAGCGACAAATTTAAAAAACCTGTTTATTACTCGCAACAGAATCCTAAACAGAACGAGAAAACATTCCAAAAGAAACCCTTGATTCAACCTTCATCATTCAACCCTAATAAACCGAGAATCTCGTCCCAGGCTTACAACAAACCCCAACAGACATACCACAAACAACAGTTTGCCCCTCCTAGGTCAGACCCAATGAGCGCGAGAACCACTAGAACTACTTACCCTATGAACGTAATGGAGAGTAATAATCCCTCAGCTGGAGACCCTGACTCTCAAGAAATCCAGTACTACGAACCGGATGAGTCGACTCAAAACATCGACGAATCTGGAGATCTCGAAGAGATTTTTTTAGACGAAGAGAGCGAGTTTTCGACCTCGCAATAGCTGGAGGAAACTCGCTGCCTTACATTGTCACTGATAAATTAAATTTAAAAATATTACTGGACACTGGGAGTACACGCAGTTTTATCAAAAGTAAAATTTGTAATGAACTCTTCCAAGAATACATCAAAAATAGTAAATTTAAAGTCATCACTCCTCACGGGGAAACTGAAGGCAATAAATGCGCAAAAATTCCAATGTCCAAGATATTTAAATTTAGCCAAGATATCGACAACGAATTTCATGTATTTGACTTTCACCCCAATTTTGACATGTTGATTGGTATGGACCTCATGCGTAATTTAAAAACGAAATGGGATTTAAACAAAAACTTATTTCTAATGTGCGACAGGAAAATACCAGTTTACTTCCACGATTGTGACAAACCAGAACCGACTATCATAGAAGCTAGGAAAACCCAACAATTCAGAATTCATGTCCAAAATGTGAAAGACGGACTTGCCATCATAGACCACAGGAAAAATAATGGAGTAGAAATTCCCAATTGCATTGTTTCAGTCAAAAATCATACAGCCTACGTAATGCTAACTAACACTAACAGCCGTAAGTGGAAAGTCCACCCAATTAGTATTAAAGTAGAAAAACTGGACGAAAAAATTTTTGAAACCCCAAAACCTAATTTCCATAACATCTCTTCCCATAAAAGAAAGCCAAAACTAGACGAAACAAAAATAAGGACTGACCACTTGAATAACGAAGAGAAAACAGAACTGACAACCCTACTCGGAGAGTTCTCCGATTTAATGTATGTTGAAGGAGAAGAACTCAGTACTACAGTGGCAACCAAACACTTTATTGAAACGACTGACGAAACACCAATTTACACCAGACCGTACCGCTACCCAGAAATCTACAAAAAGGAAGTAGAGACGCAAATTAACAAAATGCTTGCCCAAAAAATAATTAAGGAATCAGATTCCCCATGGAACAGCCCAATTTGGGTAGTCCCAAAAAAATTAGACGCAAGTGGAAAACAAAAATTCCGTATCGTAGTTGACTTCCGGAATTTGAATTTACGGACAAAAGACCAAAAATACGAGTTACCCTTGATAGAAGACGTGCTAAACAACTTAGGAAACTCATGTTATTTTTCGACACTGGACTTATACTCCGGATTCCATCAAATAGCTCTCGATCCCAACAGTACCGAAAAAACCGCTTTCACAGTGAACCAAGGAAGATATGAGTTCTTGAAGATGCCCTTTGGTCTTAAAAACGCACCCCCAACATTTGCGAAAATGATGGATAGCGTCCTTAGAGGTCTGCAAGGCGAAGCTTGCGCCGTATTTATGGACGATATTATTATTTTTAGTGCTAGCCTTCAAGAACACATTGACAAATTGAGAAAAGTCTTCATTAGATTAAGAACTGCAAATTTGAAAATCCAACTTGATAAATCCGAATTCCTAAAGAAGGAAATAGCTTATCTGGGACATATCATAACCCCAGATGGCATAAAACCAAATCCTGAAAAAATCAAGGCAATCAAGGAGTACCCGATCCCTAAAACTAACCGAGAAATCAAATCATTTTTAGGACTGTTAGGATATTATCGAAAATTTATTAAAGATTTAGCAAAATTAACTAAACCCCTTACACAATGCCTTAAGAAAGAAGCAAAAATTGATATAACAAGTCCAGAATACATCAGAAGCTTTGAGATTTGTAAAAACATTCTAGTAAACGACCCCATCCTTAAATACCCTCAGTGGGAGAAGCCTTTCATCCTCACCACCGATGCCAGTGGTGTAGCGCTAGGAGCTTGTCTAAGCCAACCTTATGGAAAAACTGACCTTCCCGTTGCTTATGCCTCTAGAACGCTTAACGAAACGGAGAAAAAACTAAGCACCATTGAAAGGGAACTTTTAGGTATTATATGGGCCACCAAACATTTTCGTAGCTACCTTTACGGTAGGAAATTCGAAATCAGAACAGATCATAAACCACTTGAGTGGTTGTACTCTCTCAAAGAACCCAACAGTAAACTTTTCAGATGGAAGCTCAGATTAGAAGAATTTAACTTTACAATCAAATATAAAAAGGGTACCAAAATTAGCAATGTGGACGCTCTTTCGAGAATTCAACTAAATCACAAACAGATTAAAAACGAACCATCAGAATCAGTAATTGTGAACGTAGACGAATCAGACGACAACCATACAATACACTCGAACGAAGAAGGAAATGACACAGCAGAAATTCCCATTAAAGAAACAGCAATTAATCACTGCAAAAACCAAATAATTATTAAGGTAAAACAAAACAAAAACGTAAATCCAATAATAGAAAGAAAATTAATTCACGAAGACAGGAATGTCATAGAGGTCATATTTTCTGAAGCCAACTTAGAGACGCAAATAGTTAATTTCATCAAAGAGTATGTTAACCCAACCAAAAACTATGGAATTTATTACGAGACGGACATTTACCGAATTTTCGCTAGAACCTTAACAAAGTATTTTAAAAACGAAAAACTTAAACTGTTCAAACATAACAAGAAACTATTAGACATAGAAAACAAAGACCAACAAATAGAAATTCTGAACCACTACCATAAAGGAGTAAATAACCATAGAGGGATAGAAGAGACTTACGAAGAGATCAGAAGACATTATTTCTGGCCCAACCTGAAAAACAATATTCAAAATTACGTAAATCAGTGCGATCTATGCCTCAAAAGCAAATATGACCGACACCCCTTGAAACCAAAATTCAATCTTACACCAACTCCCAAGAAGCCTTTTGAAATCATTCATGTTGACAAACTATCCGTTGAAGGGCAGAAATTCTTAACAATAATAGACAAGTTTTCGAAATTTGCTTCAGCATATCCAGTCAACTCGGCATCCAGTGTGGAAGTATGCGACAAATTGTTAGATTTCATCAACCATCATGGTTTAATGAGTCAAATAGTTTGTGATAATGGAGCCGAATTCAACAGCGAATTATTGAAAGAACTTCTCACCCTCCACAAAATAAATATTCACTTCACCAGTACTCAAAGCCCCAACTCAAACTCACCTATAGAAAGGTTCCACTCAACCATAATCGAACATCTAAGACTTTTAAGCAACAATAATAACTACAAAGGAGATTCAATTCAAACCAAAATGAAATTTGCGATATTAGCCTACAATAATACTATTCATTCCACAACTAAAATGACACCTTTTGAGATCATCAGTGGCCATGTAGAAAATAACCCTCCGATAGAATTAGAACTAGAGACAAGAACAATAAATGATTACACTACAGAGCATAAACAGAAAGTTAAAACATTATACGAATTAATACTGAACAAATCCCAAAATAAGAAAGAAGCAGCAATAGAATCGAGAAATAAAGATAGAGAATCCATTTCGGAGCTACCTGAAGACATTTATATTAAAACCAGACAAATCCAAGATAAAACCAAAGCTAAATATATCAAGGAAAAAATTATTAGCAAGAATGAAGATACTGGAACCTTAGAAATTGAACCTAGACATCACAATCAGAAAACGAAGATACACCCTGCCAATATTAAGAGACCCAGGAAAGTAACTGAGAAAATATCAGTAAATGTAGAAGAAGCAATTAGAGAGGACAAAGACCCCTTGGAAATCATTACGAAAAAATTCAATATGACAATCCGTAGAGTAGACATTAAAACATTGAAAGATCCCAACTGGATAAATGACATGATAATAAACTTTTACTTAAAACTAATTAACGAAAGAAATATTAATAAACCAGAACTACCTAGTACACACGTATTCGAGACCTTCCTGTACGTATCATTACAAGCAGGGGGTTATCCCAGAGTCAAGAATTACGCTAAAAGGGTAAATATTTTCGAAAAAGATTTAATCCTATTCCCAATATTTGAAAATAGCCATTGGCGACTAATAGTAGTGAAACCAAAATCGAAGAAAATCCTATACTATGATTCCTTATTAAAGGACGGAACCCAGATTATGAAACTAATTCAACATTACTTAAATGAAGAACACCTATCAAAAACTAAGACGCCTTTAAACCCTACGGAGTGGGAACTCATTAATGTTAAAAAC
Organism: Apolygus lucorum; assembly: GCA_009739505.2. Lineage (NCBI taxonomy): Eukaryota > Metazoa > Arthropoda > Insecta > Hemiptera > Miridae > Apolygus > Apolygus lucorum. The sequence continues at coordinate 63,150,067 of CM019179.2, forward strand.
ATTCCGACACAAAACAACAATGATGACTGTGGAGTATACTTATGCAAATTCGCTAAAGCAGTTGCTTGCAATAGAAAAATCGATGAATTTAAAGACATTCCCCAAATTAGAAAAAATATAATTAGAGAAATCTTGCTTGGGAAACTGGAGGATGACCCCGAGTAATATTTTTCCAGGGCCCTAACAGCCATCGGCTGGGCAGCCGAGATTAAAAACCTTCAAGGAACGGGCGGAATACTGCCTATACAACTTGAAGGGACGTTCATCGAGAGCTCTGAACACTCCTTAGTCCATCACTATGAACTCAAAACATTGTACATACAAATGTTAGAATTAAGTAATAATTATGCCAATTATGCATTTAGCGTAGGAAGATATAAAAAATTAGAAGAAAAAATAGACGAATATTTATCAGTATTTAACCACACATATGATAGAGTGCTAACCAAATTCAATAATCTTGTCCCGAACCTAACGAAACACACTAGACAGAAAAGAGGATTAATCAACGGACTAGGAACTATAATCAAAACTATAACTGGAAACCTTGACGAAGAGGACAGACTAAGATATGAGAAAATAATCAAAAATCTAAAACAGAAAGATACTTCTTTAGAAAACCAAGTCAAAAATCAATACACGATGATAAACCAAATAATGACGGAATATAATAAAACGATTGACAATTTGAACTTTAACAACAAACATCTACGCATCAAATTAGAATCAATTAATCAAGTACTAAATCCTATGGATTCGACAGCAGCCGTACTTAGGGACATGATAAATCACATGCAGTTAATCCTAAACATCATTAATCATCAGCTAAGCGAGATAGAAACCGCCTATACCTTTTGTAAAATGGGGAAATTGCACCCAAGTATTATACCCACTTCTGTATTAGAGGAAGAAATTCGTAAGGTTATTAGTAAAACCAATCCTAACTCATTTAGAGTATTTAACCATTTATTAGAATATGAAACACTAGTTGGAACTAACTGTGTTTGGATAGAAGATAAGCTTGTATTTTTGTTATCGCTCCCTTTATATGATGTAGAGGAATATCGTACTTACACTTTAAAATCTATTCCTATCTTGAAAGGAGATAACTATGTAACCATAATCCCCAAGTATAATTATTATTTGTATAATGCTAATAGTGCACAAATATATGGACTCAAAGAACCTTGTACAAAAATCAGTGACAAATTCTATTGTAATTGGGACATACTATCAAGAGATGTAGCTAATTGCGAAGAAGATATCATAATGAAAAACAAGATAGATAATTGTACATTCACAAAAATTTCAATGAAAAAACCTATAATTGAGAAAATTCAAGAAATAAATAAAATCTTAATAGTCACTTTAAAAACTGAACAAGTTGAAATCAAAGATGAATCAAAAACAGAAATTATTGAAATTAACGGATCATACTTGATAGATGCTCAAAATAACGAAATTTATTTGAACCAATCCATCCTGAACAGTCAAGGAACATCATGGGGAAAACCTATTTTCCTTCAGATTCCTAAATCCAAGATTCCACAGATACAGACAGGAAATCAAACATTCTATCTAGAAGACTATAAAAACCTCCTAAAAGATATCCCCAAGTGGCACTCTGTTGATAATAATCCCAAAGAAGAACAGTGGTCAACATACCACCCGTTTATTACATACACACTAGTATTAAGCATAGTAGCATATGTAACGTGGCCAAGGATGAAACAATTTTATTCAGTTGTTAACGCAAAGCGTTTGAGTTCCAGAGAAAATCCAGTTGTACTTGAAGAAGTACCTCAACCATCGAAATCCTCGCAGCAGCAAACTGCGAACACAATTCCCATCTCTGCCAATTATGTTCTCCGATCTTGAGGGGGAGGAATCATCTCATGAGTCTACCCTTGAAACCCTCTGAATCAACACCGACACTTCCCAGACCTGCTGAATCGACACCGACGCTTCCTGGAAACCACACCGTGGGAAAGCAAGCTCCCTGACAAACCCGCTGACGCTCATCCTGAGGGAAACCTATAAGTAAACCCGCAGCCCAGGAATCTCCACTCTTTTGTTCGCAGCCAAGTCCACGACCCGTTATCCTTGTTAGCTCATATCATTTGTAATAACTTGTGTTCAAGTCAATAAACTTTTTTTAAAAAGTAAGACCCTCGTATTCACGACGTCTTTTACATAGGCCGAATAGCATGACTTGGAAGTGCCACAATCCCCGTGGTGTGCAGAAGGCTGTCTTCTCCTTGTCAGTCTCAGCCATTGGTACCTGCCAGTACCCACTCTGCAAGTCCAAAGTCGTAAACCATGAGGTCCCAGCAACATCTCCAACCAATTCATCAATCTTCGGGAGTAGATGGCCATCTTTTGTCAATTATTAAATTTTTCTCCATTTCTCTTATCAGCTTGTCAACTTCCTCCAAGTGGAATGCGGCGAGGAAATGGGGAATTTGCCTCACATTTTTTTATTTTTTTTTTCGAATGAGGGTTTATTTTTATGGAATAAAACCATAGTGAGCTGCTCGAAAACGCATCCAAAAAATTTAGAGAATTTAAGGAAGATGGAAATTTTAAATGTGGTGGCAATGTGTAAGAGGCAGCCATGTTTGAAACGTGACGGATATTCTACCAATCTGACTTCAAAGGAGGTTCTGTGGCGCTTACCACAGAAGCGGCACATACACGAACTTTTACCTTCCGAGTAGTGCGCACAAGAGTGCGCCACGATCTGGCAGGAAGAACCCTGACACAAAATTGACCAAAAGAAACAGTATTACTCACTTTTTTACAATACGAATCTATCTACTAGTTTATCAAGCATTATTATTCTTCATCTTCTCTTATTTAGTTTCAAGATTTCAATCACATTATTCGAGTAGCCATTTCACTGGATCGTTCTGTGTGGCGTGCTAGAACTCTGTTGTCGTTGCTTTCGCGTCGTTTTTTTTTTCTTTTTTTTTCGTATGACGTCAACAATACTCCTCGATTTTCGCGGTGTTTTGTAACAGAGGTTCAATTGTTTAGTCATTTTCTCCTACGGTAATTTTTTTCCGTTGGTTATTCCTAGTGTTAAACGTTATTCTAGGGCCCTATAATAGGATTTGACTTGAAATTCCAGAATCTAAAATTGAGGCAAATTCCCCATTTTGCATGGTCACCAACGTCTATTTTATGGACAGTACCCCAACTCTTTTCCATCCTTCGCAAATATATCTGAAAATTCCTTCAACAAACATTTGAACTGCTGACCCTGATCCATAGTCAAATCCTTCTCAGCCTTTTCCATCAATAAATTGACATGACTTGGCAAGCCCAACTCATTTTCATCGTTAGAAGCATGGTTGTCAAATGGAGTCAACTCCTGGCACAAATCTTCTTCAGAGGCTTCTTCCACCTGGTAGACATGACCTTCTTCTTGTCCGAAGCGACGTCCTTCAACCAGTATGGAGTGGCTCGCTGGGTCTATCACGCATTGGTGGTTCTTCAGGAAATCCAAGCCCAGTTCACATTCTTCCTGGATAGGTGCCACCAATGCTGTATGGATGCACGGTTTTCCATCTCCCAAATTTATGCTGACCTCTGCTTCCCCTTAAACTGGAATGAGCTCACCTGAGATTGAACGAAGAGATATATCACCAACATCACATACTTGCACCCCTCCTCGGTTCACAATATCAGAATTAAGAATGGTCCTAGTAGTTCCAGTGTCCACCCCTCCTGCTGTGCTGCGGGTCCCTACGTTGTTGACTCCACTGAACTGGTTGTTGATCTGAAAAGTTGGCTCTTCTACTTGGAATCTCAGTTGCATCTTTGTTCAATGGAAGGGGTGCCTCGACATTCTCTGCTACCAAAGCGGAAACTGGTTTAAAAATGTGTGCTATTGTTTCAAATCGAAGTGCAATCACGAGTGCTTCATCCAAGAATTTGGGCCACAAACCCATTACACGTTCGCGTATTCCTGAATCTCGCAAACCTCTCATAACCACCACCATGCTCTCCAACGGTGCTGTCATTACAATTCCAGGCCATGCTTGGTGAGCTAACTTCGTATTGCTTGGTGATATGCACTGATACATTCTTTAGGCTGTTGCGTTCAGTTATAAATCGCTGATCGTGTTGTCGAAGGCCAAACCGTCGTTCCAAATCTTTAACCAATTTTGGAAACGTTCGGGGTGTGGGCACTTCCAGCAGAATGTCTATAGCTGGACTCGCTAAGATGGAAGTGCAGCAGTGGTTTTCATAGAGCTGTCCCAACCATTTTTATTTGTGATTCTTCAAATTGTATTATGTACGCATCCCAACTTACTGTCCCACCAAATGTTTTAACTTTAAGGAACGACGTCCTAGAAAGAGGAAGTTGGGAGTTGGAAGCACCTTCACTTTGTCTAGTTGAACTGCTACCTGTAATTGGTCCTTGCGTCTGTTCTAGTCTAGACGCCATCTCCTCTGCAATAACATGCCTCAGTTCTCCAAGACAAGCACTCCACTCAATCTCGATGCTTTTCTTCACTAATTTTTGCTCATCCCTCACCGTTTGTCTTACCTCTTGAGCTAAAGTCGCTCTCTCTTCCTCCCAATACTTTCTGAAGTCGGCCATCATTGGTTGTGTTTCATTCAAGGGTTGCTGAACAAACTGTTCGTTGTCAGGATGCCATCTCTTCTTCATTCAAACCTGGATCTTGCTCTGGTGGCGCCATCCATTCTTCTTGGGTCTCTTCTGGTACTACTCGCATGTCTTCCTGATTCCTTATAGCAGATCGTGTATTCATTGTGTTGAAAAATCTCTATCAATTATCAAAAGTTCAATAAACTTGTGGATCCAGTTGAGCGTCACAAAATAATCAATCCCTCTTCTGACACCAGTTTTATGAAGTGGTCGTCAAGAGGGAAGATCGCAGAATAGTTTACAAAAAAATACACACTGGTTTTACAAGAGTCTCAAAACGAGAAGTGACAATTTTATTAGAAATCATAATCACATTGAAACCTGGTTTCCAAACTAGATGCTTAGCGCTTCACAACACTATTATGCCCTAAGGACGAGAATAACAATGTATTAATGTGAGTGACGTAAACCTGATCGGTTACTGACTAGCGGCTCAACCTAATTTGGAGGGTAGTAGAAGGTACTTGGAGATTAGAACTGAGTACCATACCCAGTTAGATTTTTTTCGATTTCAATGGTTCATAAGAACTCGTATTGTTCAGAATATAATAAATCACAAGTTGAAGCCTGCAACTTCAGTGAATGAACGAATTTTAGAGTAATTAGTAGAGTATTATTTGTTATTAAAACCTTTACACAGACTGACAAGAGATTTTAACCCATACGATTTTAGTGAGATTTTTTTGGGAGCCTAATTTATTTGGTTCCTACGAGAAAATTTGAACACCATAGGAGACGATTCTTCCACAATCAAAATCGAATGTACAAACAGAATTTAAATCGGTCAAGCCGTTTCAAAAAATAAACGGAAGTGAATTTTCGTTCATACGCAATCGCACAGTCATTATGCTTTAACTCGTACCTGTGATTCTTCCGACTCTCTCCCCTCGTTTATGTTTTACGTTCCACTTCTTTGAAGTCCAAGAGGATTTTTTCACCAAAGTGCCGGCGATGCCTGATACATGCGCTCCAAGGCTGTGACCTATGATATGAATGTTACGCATCTCCACTCCATACTCCAAAGCCAATCTTTTTATAAATTTCTGCACCTGTGTTGCCACTACAACGAGTTCTCCCTTTGCAATGTTGTATGGACGTTTGCTCATACTATCCCAATTGACAATCACCAAATTCACTTTTCTCTGTCCGTCTCTCTGTCGTCTTCTATGTCCGGGAGAGGCTCGATTTTGAAAGTACGCTGTTGAAAAAACATCAAGTTTTTAAAAAATATTTCTGAAAAGAGATGAAAGGAGGGGTGGAAGTTACTAATTTATTACTCTCTTTATCGTGTTCCGTAGTTCGTAGTATATTAAGGCTAAGTGTCCCCGATTTTCACACGATTTTTTGGATAGATGTCAGCACCTTCAAGGACAAATTTAAGTAGCTTCCCATTTGTAAACAAAATGGAGTATTTAAAAACTGCTTACACAGACTTATTTAGAAAGTAATTACAATTTTGGTTAATTATGTTTGAAAAATTTAAAATCAATTTTGAGTAACAATAATTCAAATAAACCATGTTAGAGGCAAAATTTTGAAGAAAAAAACCCGCAAATAGGATATTGAATAAAGGTATGACAATCACAATCCGCTTATCATAATTTAAAATATAATTGACCCTTCATCGGCATTGGTAAAATTGGCTAAAATTAATGAGGCAGTAAGTTAGGAGAGCCCCTTCCTCTTCTAGCCATGAAGAAGGGCGTCTCGTGAAGAATGATTCACCGGAAGGGTCTGACCTCCATTGAAGCTTTTCGACTTGAGGAAAACTTGACTAACGTTTTGAAAACGTTTTCTAGCCGCACGAAAATCTCTACGTGCGATCTCCTCTTCTTAAATGATTTATTTTATGAGAAAACGGGGATCGAGAGTCCTTTTGAAAGTAATTGGTAACAACAATGACCTTTTCTATGAGGTTGATAGGCGAGCTCAATTGTTGGTATGTTGGTTGTTTTGAATTTTTCTAGCCATTAAAATTTGAATCCAACTATATTTTATTCAAATTAGAATGCCCATGAGTTTAGTTTAATGAAATAAGTGTGTTCAATTGTCTAGTACAACAATACAAAAAGCATATTATAATTATATCTTTGAAGATCATTATTATAATATTGTTCTGGAGAAGTTACTGTGACTTGATAAAATTTATCAAGTCACAGTAACTTCTCCAGAACAATATTATAATAATGATCTTCAAAGATATAATTTGATACCATTTAATGGTTAATCAATTAGAAATAAATTTCAACACATGTAAAAAATATTTTGAAAGAAGTAGTATATAGGTAGGTATAACTTTTTTAATATGAAAAATACCGGGTGTCCCAGAAGTTATGGTCCACCCTCCGGCATTTTCGTATTTAATTACGTAATAAAATGGGCCCAACGCCATTTTTCATATTTTTTTGTGAAGAATTCAGGAAAAATACTTTTGCGCAAAAAAGTTGCGCGCAATTGTGCGCAATTGACACTAACTTTGTTTTTTCAAATGGGAACCCCATTTTTTATTGCAGATTCAGATTCTAAGTCTAATTTCATGAGAAGATCTTACCCGAATCGATTTTTTTCATTGCGTGCAACTGGTACTTTTCGCGCGCAAAGTGACCAGGGTGCGCAAAAGTGAATTTTTTCAACCCCAAGTGTGGCACTTTTTTCATTATTTTTGACGCTGAATCACGCGGTGAGGTCCTTTCTTCGATTTCATCGTTATTTTTCCAAATTTAGAAGGAAAAATAATGTTTTTGGACTTTATTTTCCCTCACCCTTTCGCAATACGGGCTGGGTGGGGACCTGGCTAGATTGAAAATAAATTCCTCACTTCTAAATTAAAAAAAAATATTGGAAAGTAGGCAGGTACTTTACTTCTCTAATGTAAACAAAAAAAATCAAAAAGCTTCTCATCTCAAAATTTTCAAAAATAAATCAAAAGTTAAAAAATCTCCGAAAAAAGTAGTAATAAAATACTAAGATAATAATAATGAAATTAAAAAATCACAGCAACTGCTGGAAATTACCTCGTTTTGCCTGCAGACAAGTAACAAGTAACTTTCGATTTTATTTTAAAGGTTTTTAGATGAGAAGCTTTTTGATTTTTTTTTTACATCAAAGTAGTAAAGTACCTAGTAAGTAGGTACCTACCTACTTTCCAATATTTTTTTTTAATTTAGAAGTGAGGAATTTATTTTCAATCTAGCCAGGTCCCCACCCAGCCCGTATTGCGAAAGGGGGAGGGAAAATAAAGTCCAAAAACATTATTTTTCCTTCTAAATATGGAAAAATAACGATGAAATCGAAGAAAGGACCTCACCACGTGATTCAGCGTCAAAAATAATGAAAAAAATTGTGCTACACTTGGGGTTAAAAAAATTCACTTTTGCGCACCCTGGTCACTTAGCGCGCGAAAAGTACCAGTTGCACGCAATGAAAAAGTCGATTCGGGTATGAATTTCTCATGAAATTTGACGTAGAATCTGAATCTGCAATAAATAATGGGGGTTCTCATTTGAAAAAACGAAGTTAGTGTCGATTGCGCGCAATTTTTTTGCGCAAAAGTATTTTTCTTAAATTCTTTACAAAAAAATATGAAAAATGGTGTTGGGCCCATTTTATTACGTAATGAAATACGGAAATGCCGGAGGGTGGACCATAACTTCTGGGACACCCTGTAGAGTTATAAATAACAAATAATTATGAGGTTGGTGAGGGTATAATCGCGAAGTGAAGCGACTTTCTACCACGAATGGTTGGTAACGGAAACCTTAGAGCATTGGGGAATACCCACCATAACAATCTAAAATCTCACTGAGGTATACCGCCAATCCGCTCTGACTAGAAGATTTAGTACAAAAATTCAAGATTGAGTACGAAGGATTGATGGGGGGACCAAGTCGACCCATTTTTAAACCATCCAACTCCTTGCAATAACGAACATCACTAGTGATGGCAACAACATATCGATATTTTTGAAATATCGATATTTTGCTTCCGATATATCGATATATCGCCATCGAAAAATCGTGCTACGATATATCGGGAATATCGATATTTTTTAACCGATATATCGCCCTAGTAGATAATAACTGGTGAATGTCAGAAACTCGCGTTTTCGTGGGTTATGTTGAGTTGGTAAACCTGATTCTTTTCTCCTTTCGTTTTCTATGTAGCTATGCTGTCAGCTGTGTTGTGTTTGTTGCTTTTCTCATAACTTAACCTTAACATATACTATATAACATAACTTAAATGTAATAGGCCAATGGTTATTTTGGTAATTTTTATGAAATAAATGTGTTAGTGAATGAATTATGTTTGTTGTATGATCTTCCAATCATTTATTTAACCACCAGTTTCGACTTATATTTAGCAATATTTTAATATTGCTTATTTCTTTTGCAGTAGGCCTCTATATTTTTATTGTGTTAAAGTAGTAAATAATTATATAAATCAACTCAAATAAAGTGTGTTTTCACGGTAAAGCTAATGGGAGGATCAATATATTATATGTTCTGTGTTTTAAACCAAAGAAAACAAATTAAAATTATTATTTACAAGAACAAATATGGTTCGATATTTTAATCCCGATATATCGGATATATCGATATTTTTGCTCCCGATATATCGGTGCCATCGATATTTCCCTTCCGATATATCGCAAACCCGATATATCGATTTTTGTAAAACTTTTGCCATCACTAAACATCACGGCAGGTATGCGGGAAACTACAATTCCTTTCACCTTTTAGGGGCTTTGAAGAAGTCGGGAAGAGGTTCACCTGTCTGTTTCGAAAGAATGGTATCACAGTTGACTTGAAATGAACGTCAGGAATTCATAATATTTACTTGTGCGCGGAATTCTAGGATCCTCGAAAACTGTTCAGGAAAGTCTAAAACGCAAAACGCAAGATTTTGGAGAACCTTTTTTTCCAATCTTGCGGAAACAACAAGTGTTATGAGCATGGACTGTTCTTACAACGATTTACATTTGGGAATTCTATGATAAGTGCGCTATTGCTTCCGAGCCTAGCAAGGTAGAGGAACCTTTGTTTTCACTCGGCAATGTTCTTGGGTAGATGGTAGTCGAAACTTACTGCTGAGCCCCTGAACCGTACCTACTTAGTACATACCTACATATAACTGTGGTAACAAACTTTTATTTGTTTCAAAAACGATAACTTCGGCTTATTTCCGTGAAAATGAACTATAATGTGAGTTATTGCCTAAACTGCCATTTTTAGGACGTCTCACAGTAAGACTTGGGCGTCCTTATGCGATCGATCTGGGGTGAAGTTGGACAACACTCAACAGAAAAAAAAAATAACCACACAGTAATCCGTTTTAGACCATTCTGAATCCAAATCCGCGAAAAAAACCATAGGTGTATGTCTCGAAACTCTCATGTTCGAAACTTTGAAAAATCATAGGAAAAGATTTACACGCGCTAGAAGGTCGCGGTTGGTACCAAAATTCTCGGAATGAGGTCTACCTTGGATTAAAAATAACAAAAAACAGTTTTTCCTACCCAGGCGCACACCCTATTGGACGCAATGAAAGTGAAGGAAAACTTCGAAAAACTGTTCTCTTGACTACTTCATCAACAAGTTCTGGCTTATAACTTTTCTTCAGCATGACTGCAGTGAGTAATTCTCGAGTTTTCAGTGTAAAAACTAAAAAATCTAGGTGTCGTATAAAATTTGTCTCCAGTACTCTGTGTTAAAAAACCTTGCTTGTTTCTTTGCCATGGATCAAGCAATAATGGACATTGCAGATTTTTTTAAAATTTTTACCAAATTTATGCCATTTTTCCTTACTTGTTCACACTTCCTCCACCGAATCATGCCACACAACAACCATCTATGACCTTCATGGCTGCAGTCTAGCCACCTAATCGAAGAAGGAGTGATGACTGGGGTTGCTCACGCTTTTTTGTTTAACAAGTTTACCACTTAACATGTTTAACACGATAAGCTCAACCGTGAATACCCCTAAAGTGTATGCTAAACGTGTTAACCGTCGAAACATCAGAAAGAAAATGGCCGACAACTTGCAAGCTGTTTCTCAGTGCGTTTACTTGTGAGTTCGTTTGTTTGTCTCGGTTATTTTGTGAGTTATTTGAGTTGGATTTGAAGGTATTGAGGTGTCATGGAGGTATGGAGGGAAGAGAAAAGTGGTTGGGAGGAGCAATTGGACGCAATGAAAGTGAAGGAAAAATTCGAAAAACTGTTTTCTTGACTACTTCATCAACAAGTTCTTTTTTATAACTTTTCTTCGGCATGACTGCAGTAAGTAATTCTCAAGTTTTCAGCGTAAAAAGTAAAAAATCCGTAAATAATCTAGGTGTGGTATAAAAGTTGTCTCTGGTACTCTGTGGTAAAAAACCTTGCTTATTTCTTTGGCATGGAACAAGCAATGGACATTGTAGATTAAAAAAAAAAAAGTTTTCCGAATTTATGGCATTTTCCCCTTTTTGTTCACACTTCCTCCACCAAATCATGCCACTCAACAACCATATGACCCTCATGGCTGCGGTCTTGCCACCTAATCGAACAAGAAGGAGTGATGAGACTTTAACAACTTTAGCACGTTTAACACGAGTCGACTGAGGTTGTTCACGCTTTTTTGTTTAACAAGTTTACCACTTAACACGATAAGCTCAACTGTGAATACCCCTTATATCACATATGGATGTGTAGTCCTTCTGAAGGACGTTCAGAAAAGTCGTCCCCTTAAGGCTAAGTGTCATGGTTTTAGTTCCCAAATCTGCCACCAAGTAGCATCTTGAAATGATCACATTTTGAATTACTGTTTTCTCATTACTGGAAACTTGGATTTGAAATCTGCGAAGGCCGTTCTGTAGGTTTTGATACATAATTTTTGGTTAATTATGATACAATTTCATCATATAATTACCAGTCTGAATGCACTAATTGAAAAGATGAAATAACAACGCACGAATCTTTGAGAAACCCTTCAGCACCATTATTTGAAAGGACATGTCTGTACCGTCGTAAACTTGATGAGAAGGCATTATAAATATCTAGGCGGGCGCATTACCGATGACTCTCGTCAGGTTCTTCGACGTTTCCCATGACTCCCAGGGGACGTCCCATTGGATAAGCATTAGATCAGTTTAACCTGTTGGTAAGTGATAAAACTGTTTCACTCGATGTAATTTGGTTTATTACTTTAGGCAAGAAATAATACCCCCCCTCACCATTTTCGAAGTTTCACAGTGGGATGGGGGTCCCGCCCAGGCGAGAGGGGCGCGTGACGTCATAAACGGTCGAAACTTTGAAAAATCATAGAAACAGATCTACTCATGCTAGGAGGTCGCGGTTGGTACCGAAATTCTCAGGATGAGGTCTACTTTCGATTAAAAATCTAAAAAAAATCGAGGCGCACCACCCATTGCTCCTCCCAACCACTTTTCTCATCCCTCCATACCTCCATGAGACCTCAATACCTTCAAATCCAACTGAAATAACTCACAAAATAACCGAGACTAACAAACGAACTCGAACTCAACAGACTCCAACTCAAAAAGCTAACGACGAAACTAACTAATTCACAAGTAAACTCATTGAAAAACAGCTGGCAAGTTGTCGGCCATTTTCTTTCTGATGTTGCGACGGATAACACGTTTAGCACACACTTTAACTTTAACTTTAACTTTACTAGCACACACTTTAACTTTACAGACCATTTGGGTGTGTTAACTTACGACGACTGATAACACACTTTGATAACATGTTTACGACCGATTCGTTCGACGTTTAACACGTTCTCGACGTTTAACACGTTGAGAACAGCCCGGCCGTGAATACCCTTATAGTTGTGTGTGGATAAACGTTGGTTGGTTTCAAGTCATAGTTACCTTCTTGACGTACCTAGACTCATTAATTTCCCGAGAGCTGAATCTTTGTCAGATTGGAATCCGTGTATTACAATTTTTGTGGTTTTGCTTGCATCGAAAGCGCCATGGAACATAATCTGTTGGTTATAGATAGTAGTTGCTATAGCTGGACCTTTTCTGTGATTATGGAACAGATGGATGAATGTTTTTTACTTGTCATTGCACGCAAAGTGTATAGCATTAGTTATGTAGACAATTATAAATGTTTATAAAATAAAACCAAACAACATAATAATAGGGGAAAACAAAACAATGGGATACTAGATAGGGCCACGGGTAAAAAAAGAAGGATAAATAAAAACCTCCAGAGCACTAAGGCAGCGGAGCCCGGCCGGGAGGTACCAAGCCGGGCCCGGACCCACCCACCATGGCTGCTCCTGGACCGTGAACCCATACCTCTCTCGGAAAAAACCACCCAGGAGGCCGCCCCCGGGCCGGCCAAGACCCAGACTCCGCAGCTGACGCCCACGAACCAGAAGTATCAACAATTTGACAAGAGTGATGACTATTCATGACTAAAAAACAACTAAAAGAGCAAATAAAAAATGCCAAGAAATATAAAACATTTCATAAATTTTTCATTTCATAAACAAAGTAGGATCAAATACTTGTCAAATACCGCTGAGAATGAGGAATTGGTGAACTTCTACAGATAAAACAAAAAAAAAGAAAAAAAACTGAACCACCTCTAAGTACAGGTGACAACACTGTTTCTCAATTTATCACTAGGTTCAAGGGTTTGACCCTATCAAGCCGCCGAACGTCGTTGGAGTTATCTAGAAGACGGAGGACTTCGGGATTTATATCGCACATCCGGAGTAAGACTGGTATAAGTCCGAAATTGGCGGTTTTGAGTTATATATTCCACCAGATAGCTCTCGTCGAGCTCTACACGGGGGTAGAACGGGTTTAACGATAACTTAGTTATTGGCCGCTAGAGAGCAGATAAACCAGTATGGTTCTGAGCCATTCTTCTACCATGGCGTCGGAGCAAGACTGGATCACTTCAGTTATGCGCCAGACGCCGAAGTGTGATGAACTCAAGGTATGTGTAATACTGGTATATATCACATGTACCGCTTTTGATCCAACAATAATTAGAGTGGTTGATCTAGTTTTAAATTTGCAACTGGTTTATTTTGAGATGCACCAGTATTTCTCCAAAACAAAATGGAATTTCTCTTTGGTCTGCATGTTGTAACGTTGGTATAATATGAGATGTACCACTTTTGATCCGAAAAGTCATGTATTGGTTCCACTTTTAGAATTACAACTCTGGTTTATTTTGAGATGTTCCACTATTTCTTGGGGTAATAGTGGTACATCATAGGAATTTGATCAATTTAAGCATGCTGGTCGCAAATGAAGAGGTAACGAAGCAATTTTGGTATAGCACATGATAGTTAAATAGTATATGAGTGCCGTAGACCCTTGAGATATTAAAAAAATTCGTTCAGATGACTGTTATAGAACAACAAAGAAGTCGAAAATCTTTAAATGCGATTTCCCATCAGTTGGGTTTTTTGACTTATACCAGTCTTACTCCGGATGTGCGATATGTCCATGAAGCCGATGTTCGTTTCAATCATGGAGCTTGATCACTTCACTGACAGATTTCATGGACGTACCAGGGAGCGTTAACAATGCTTATTAGTGCCTTACTTTGGTTTGGATAATCTTGACGTTCGATTTCTTCGTACAGCCCCAGAGCTGAATACCATAATTATGTCCAGACAGGTTTCAGTACTCGCTTCTATATTAGAAGTTTGTTGTATATGGAGAGCTCATAATGTATACCGAGTAACCAGAGTCATTTTCTAAATTTTTGTTAAATTCCTCCTTTTTATTTGTAACATGCTCTTTTCACTTTAATTTTGTGTCAAGGGTCATTCCCAAATATTTCGGGGTGTTAGCTGTCAGAATTGATTGTCCAGTAAGCATTATTGGCATGCTGTTGATTCTTTTGTATGTGAAGTTGCACGTAAACTGTACAAGAACGGGTTTATTGTACAGGATGATAGCGGTAATTTAACGGTAACAAGCAGCACAATGTAAAACGGGATGATCTCGGTAATACATCGATCTGGACTGAGCTGAGATGGCGGAACAGGGCAAACCGGGGGTGAAACGACGCCGCTCTAATTTTGTACTTTCGGGGGAAATGAACTATTTAATGTTCTTTATTGTACGCGTAATATATTTACTTTGTATATACTCGTAATATATTTACTCGTACTGGTTCTTATATTCTGTTTTATGATAAGTCGGGATTGGGCTTCTAAATGGGGTGTGAGGCGGTAGCGCTGGCCTCTGTGGGCAGGCTTTGGAACTAACAGTCATTGTTCCTCTCGGCTAGAAATAGGCGGGAGGCAAAAACAATAGGTACCAAATCTATTGATCTAATCTATCTTCGATTAGATAATATCTAATTAATCTAATATTGTATATATTGTGTATTGCATGTAGAATTTCCAGATCATGATGTGGGTTTGTGATATTGGTATGGGTTCATACACAAATGATCTGGTTAGTATTACAACATGCGTCGAAAGTCCAATACAAAACAGGAGTAAGGTTAGGTAAGTAATGAAACAACTTTCTCTGTTGAATTTTCTTCAGCTGTTATTAAAGGGAATATTCTTACTGAGATTCACACTTATTATCGCTCTCTCATCCTCCTTCACACGACAGCAGTGACGTACTACTTTATAGTTTTTGAACACATTTATTACCTCAATGATGCCTATTCTTATTCCTGTTTTGTACACTATCGACGCATGTTGTAATACTAACCAGATGGAAGTGGAATCTACTTGGGTATGTTTGTGTCTGCAGATGGGGACGGCAGCGACTTCAATCCGTACCTACCTAACCACCTTCCCATCTGAATTCCCTAAGATTTTTATTTTTCCCTTTTTGGTATTTACCGACATCATTTTTGAGGTCAGCCTGTGTTTTTGTTAAAAAGGTTTTTATTTTATTATTTGTCAATTTAAAATATTTTTTATTTTTCACTTTTTAGTGGTCCTCAATTTAAATCTGAAATTAATTTACCAGCAGTTTTTCGGTCAGTTTTCGTAATGTAGATCTATTTCCATACTGTGAACCAGTTTCCGTAAGGTGAACTAGAAGCCCTTGGGTGGACCACATTCTGTGATTTGGGTCAGTTTCCATATGTATAGATGAGATTATGTACTGTCCCGCGATGAAAAGAATGAACGCGAGGCCCGACAGGGAGTTGGGTATCCACAAAGTAGAACTACACCTTTTTCCGCAAATATACGTTTACAGGTAATAGGTAACTATACCTTGATACCGCCGTGAGTCAAACTTTCATCCTTCCCCCTTCCTATATTGGAGTTAAGTCATGCCTCACTTCTGTCCAATGAATACATTACGAACTCGCGATTGAGAAAGAATAGTGACCTGACGTACCTAATTACGTAATGAAATAACTCATCTCGACGTTTGTCAGGAGGGACTACTCAGTTTTTAGGACGTCCCACTGTAAGACTTGGGCGTCCTTATGCGATCGATCTGGGGTGAAGGAGGACAACACTCAACAGAAAAAAAAAAAAATAACCACACAGTAATACGTTTTAGACCATTCTGAATCCAAATCCGCGAAAAAAACCATAGGTGTATGTCTGTGTGTATGTCAGTGTGTAACAAAATCTTGTGTACTCTGCACAGGCCTTAGTTCTCAACCGATTTTCCTGGTTATTTTGTGTTCGTCGCGGAAAACTATCTTGTTGTGCACTACGTCGCCGGAATTTCGAATTTTGCCTTTTAAGGGGAGGAAAGGGGGGGTTAATGCTCGAAAAACGTGCGTTTTTGGGCATAATCTTGTGTACTCTGCCCAGGCCTTAGTTCTCAAACGATTTTCGTGGTTCTTTTTTCGTTTGACGCGGAATACTATCTAGTTGTGCACTACGGCGCCGGAATTGTGGATTTTGCTTTTTAAGAGGGGGAAAGGGGGGGTTAATGCTTGAAATACGTGCGTTTGCGTGCATAATCTTGTAAACTCTGCCCAGGCCTCGATTTCCAACCGATTTGCGTGTTTCTTTTTTTGTTTGACTCAAATAACTTCCGAGTTGTACATGATTTTACCAGAGTACCAAAATTCGCAAGGGGAGGGGGTGAGTGGGGGGGATAATATTCACAAAATATCCGATTTTTCAATATTTCGGTTCCTTTACTGCTTACTAATTGTACCCAAGCTTTGAAATTGAGGAAAAATCCTCATTATACCTCCGGATTCTCATGAATTATTCTCTGTACCACCATGGAACTAATAGTGGTGCCACCATGGTGCCAGGACATGGTGCCATGATGTCATAAACCGCTTATTTCGTGTTTTTTTTTTTTTTTTTTTTTTTTGTGTGTTTCACCTCAAATACGGATGTGAACTTTGACGGACTGCCTACCAAAACTAACAGATGAAAGTTCAACGTTACGACGTATTTCCGCTTTGGTGCCAGACTGCTCGAATTCGCATGTTGGGTATCGTAGATCATGGATTTTAAAATGCTCTTCAGATTCGAGGCTCCCATGCCGCTAGAAATGTTAAGGTTGATAATGGGGGGGGGGGTCAGTATTTCTTGCCTAAAGTAATAAATAAATTACATCGAGGAAACAGTTTTATCACTTAACAACTGGTTAAACTGATCTAATGCTTATCCAATGGGACGTCCCCTGGAATGCATGCATTACTAAACAATATGTTTATTAAATACTATGTAATATTGGATTATAAATTGCGGAGGATTTATGGTGATTTTACTTTCGAACGAGATGAAACGTCACTTGCTGGCTTATAAACGTCCGCCAGAACCACCAAATGAGAGAATACCAATAACTGAGAATTTTATTATCTTTTAACTCTTCTCTAGATTGATCTGGAATGTAAAGAAATTGGTTATAATGGATACAGTTACTATAGAGTACAACACTGTAGATGTCTTAGTGAATAGGTTGTTCTACATATCATTTATTATGGTAACACAAGAAATTACCACATCAATGCCGAAAAACGCGACGAATCTTCACACAACGGTTTATTTTTTCTCGATAACGATTACTCGTCTGCAAAATATCGCATTTGATCATCTGAAATTTCCTCACTTTTTAGGACATCCCACCAAACCACTGGCACTTAACTTCAAAACCATGCTTTTCGTAACTAACCGTATTTTGTCGCATTATCTACCAGAAACAATCAATGAGAATGATACATCGCTGATCCTGCTGTTGGTTTGCACAGTTAGGTTTCACCGGCCGGGTTGATAATGAACCCTTCATCCATGGCTCATGGATGTAACAGTATAATCCATGCGTACTTGTGTCTTCATCCATGGCCATTGTTGGATAGGGGGCAACACTGGGGGTTATCTGTTAAGGCGACGAGGGGAGATAAGACTAGAGAAGAGGGAACGACGAGTGTCAGATATATTTTTATGATCTCAATATAGATTTTAATTACAACAAGTCTGCCCGTAATTACTGTGAATCCTCTTCACCAAACAGCCATGGCATATGGTGGTGATGTTATAATCCATGCTTTTCACTTGGTGGCCACCAGTAGGATTCACTTCATAATATATTTGATACTGAACGACTGCAAGCTTTTATGAATAAAAAAGAGCATTTATGTTGATATTTCATCAATTTCAAATTTGTGTTTTGTCTTAAATCATCCTGAGCACCACTATCGTTGAAGTACTAGGTAGGTAGGTAGCTAATTAAACCATATTCAATTCCCCTGAAGGCTTGGTCCTCCCAGTTTCTTTATCTTTTTTGTAACTTTGTCATTCACAATCATACCATCTAATCCTGGACATATATTGCATCCAGAGCAATAGTCTGCCAGGGACAACACTCAACAGGGACAACACAGGGGACAACACTCAACAGCAAAAACATAACCACGTACTAATTTGTTTTAGAACATTCTGAATCAAAATCCGCGAAAAAAATCAAATGTGTACTCTGGCTTGTTCACAGGGATACCAACTCTTGGGTCTGATACATTTCACAATAACTGCTCATCCGGGTGGTTTCATTCTTTTCTAAAAATGCTTTCTAATTGATGAAACAAAGTCACCGAACATTCAATAATTAGGTAATTATCCCCAATAGGTAAGCGATCGGTAAGTCCCATTGAGTTCTGGGTAGTGTCATTTGACTCTATAAATTCTTGATAATTTTAAACTAATGAAAAAACAATACCTGTATATCAAAAGTTTTAGAGCTGGAGGGTTTTCGAAATGTTTTCCTCCACTTCTTACCTCCTAAAAGTGACTGACAAATTGCAGTTTACGGCGGACGGACGGAAAATTGTTTATTCCATTTTTGGATTCTCCAAGAACCATGGTTTACAAGAAACGTAAACCATCAAATTTTGAGAGGGGAGTAATATTTAGGCGAATTTCCAAAGAAAGTGGAGCTATCTTAATGCTCCCAACGTATTTACAGATGGAAAATTTTCAAAAATTTCTTCGTGGAAATCTGTTTTGGAACCTTCTAAAATATTTTCTGACGAAATATATTGTAATACAAGGTTTATTCCGATTCAGCACAAAATTTCTGTTTTAAGATTTCAGAAATTAAATGGCAAACAATTGAAAGTAATAATATCAACTTATTTACATAAATATCAAATAATCAAAACCTGTACAGTAACTTAATTAACCTAATTTAATTTATTAACCTAATTAGTAATTGTAACCAATATATTCGTTGTACCTAAAAATGCGACAGCCGAGTGGGTACTCAATGAGTTCGTGGAGACGAGTAGAACATGAATATAGACTCCTAACACCTTCAAAACATACCCTGTGTGTGTATATAGTATGCGTATTTTGCTATCGTGTATACTGGAAAATAATGAAAACACAAAAATAGTAAAATGAAAAACTTGTCAACAAAAAAACGGACCGACCTCAAAACTGATGATGGCATCCCACTAAAAAGGAAAAAATAATGACGACAACTTATTCAGATAGGTTGGTAGGTTGGTACGCATTGAAGACGCCGCCGTGCCCATCTGCAGAGACAAACATAACACAAGTAGATTCCACTTCCATCTGGTTAGTGTTACAACATGGGTCGATAGTGCGATACAAAACATGAATGAGAGTGGGTACCTATCATTGAGGTAATGCATGTGTTCCAAAACTATTAGGTAGTACGTCACTGCTGTCGTATGAAGGAGGATGAGAGAGTGACAATAAGTGTGAATGCTCGTACGAAATGTTGGGATTCCAACAAACCATCTCTTGATTAGATAGTATCTAATAGTTATTTATCTAATTATACGTGATCAATCTTTGATTACATAATAACTAATTAATCTTGTATACCATGTATGGCATATTGAATGTAGAATTGTCCAGATCATGGATGTGGGTTTGTGATATGAGTTAATACTCAAATGAACCAGTTAGTGTTACAACATGCGTCGATAGTGCAATACAAAACAGGAGTAAGGGTAGGTAAGTAAGTAAAAAACCTTCTCATGTTGAATTTGTATCTAACCGCCATTTTTGGTGACGCAGACGTCTTCAGCTGTTATCAAAGGAAATATTCTTACTGAGATTCACACTTATTGTCACTCTCTCATCCTCCTTCATACAACAGCAGTGACGTACTACCTAATAGTTTTGGAACACATGCATTACCTCGATGATGTACCCACTCTCATTCATGTTTTGTATTGCACTATCGACCCATGTTGTAACACTAACCAGATGGAAGTGGAATCTACTTGTGTATGTTTGTCTCTGCAGATGGGCACGGCGGCGACTTCAATGCGTACCTACCAACCAACCTATCTGAATAAGTTGTCGTTATTATTTTTTCCTTTTTAGTGGGATGCCATCATCAGTTTTGAGGTCGGTCCGTTTTTTTGTTAAAAAGTTTTTTATTTTACTATTTTTGTATTTTCATTATTTTTTTATTTTTTACTTTTTAGTGATTTTTCAAATTTATTTTTGAAATTTAATATTTTAAATAATTTGTTTTAATGTTTAACTTATTAATTTTTCGACTTTAATTATTTTAATTTTACATAACTTACCTACTACCAACTACTTTTGTTTTAATTTTTAAATCATTCGTTTTAATTTTTAACTTATTAGTTTTTTCGACTTTTATTATTTAAATTTTTTTTAATTTTACATAATTTACCTACTACCAAGTACTTTTGTTTAAAGTCGGTATTCTTTGAGTTACTGACCGTTAACCTTTTTCCTACATTTTTCGCTATTTTTCTTTTTTAAATCTTTTACTTGTATTTTTTAATTACTAATGGTTTTTTTTAATGTGGAATTAATTATTACTTTTTGAGGTTTTTTATGTAGGTAGTAGGTAACTTTATTGTTTAATTTTTACATTTTATTTTAGTACCTATACCTACAGTATTGTTGTTTAAAGTAGTTATTAGTGAGTCCAAAAAATTATTAAACATATTGTTTAGTAATGCATGCATTCCAGGGGACGTCACATTGGATAAGCATTAAGTCAATTAGAACCTGTTGGTGAGCGAAAAAACACGCATTGTTATTTCGCTTCCTCCTGCACCAAACTGTTTTATTTATGTTTAATTATGTCACCGTTTATTTATGTCACTCAACGTAAGTGACACGGGTGCGATGATATCCGTAGAGGAGTATCTCCACTCAAATCCGCGCAATCCCAGAAAATACCATCTAAATCGGATGGAAAATGTAGAAAGTATAGCTCTTACAGGGAATTCACGTTTGCGCATGCGCAGTGGCTATTATCAGTTCCTTGGCAATGCTTTTCATCGGGGACCATCTATATGCCAATTTGCATGATCTCTGAGAATTTTCTTGAAATCGGATGGAAAATGTGGAAATGATGGCTGCTACAAGGAAATTATCGTTTGCAATCGGAATCGGACTAGAACTTCATATTTTAGCCCGCTGCAACATTTTTGGATGATGAGAAGGCTGTGTGCCAGACCCACTTGGTAGTCTACCGGAATTCGATGGTTATCGGAACCCCCCTCATAAAGCATCTCATTTTTTGTGGCGTCGAGGAGTCGGGCGGGGGGGAGAGGATGCGGAACGATCTTCCCGAAAACCACGGTTTTTGAACTATTTTCACAAATTTTCGATACTTTTAACTAAGCAAAATGAAATCTGATTGAAACGGGACCACTATGGATACTAGTAGAACACTTTTCAAAAAGAATCAGGCAGATTGGTGCCCGAATAAAAAAATGCTAGTCGTACAAACATACAAAAAAAAAAAAAAAAAAAATCGTCGTCCCATGACACACCGAACTGTATACCTCGTTCCTTCGGCGCGGCTTCGCCGCGCATGAAGTCGGTCATAAATAGGACAAAACTAACGATTTTCGTGGTACGTGCCTTACCCATAAGGCTGATTACCCTCTGACATAAAAAATGTTTCAATTTTCTTACCCATAGCTTCAACGATTTTTTGAAAATTTGCTCTTTAAATGCTGCATACATGGACTTTTTTCTTACTCGATTGCAATGGATCATTATTGAAAATAATGAACCAAAAACGTCCATTTTTTGACTAAGTCTTGTGGTCTGACTAAGCTTCAATTTCCAAACAATTTGAGTGTTTTTTTTTTTTTTGGCGATATTCAAATCGGAACGGACAAAGTTTTCTAACGTCCTAAAATCACTGTCAGGCAGGATACCACCTTCTTTTTCCTTGCATGAGTTAGCACTTTCACTACAACCAGGATGCTCCAAAGCTCATCTCCTACTTACTTAGAAACTCATTCAAGAAGTAACAACTTAACAATATTAATAAGGTAACTTGCTCACTAAGATTCAGTTTATGATGAGTGCAAGGATTCAGTATGCGTTCTATTCTGGTTAGTTTCCTCACAAACGAGTCAGAATCCAAAGCATCCTGTAGACATGGCCACTTGTATGAATTTGATTTTTTCCAGGTTCCTTGAAAATTTTTCAAAATAAACATCTTATTACTTATCTACGAAAAAGTGATGACTAATCAACGAAAAAACACTACCTACTAATTGAGTGTGGCACATAGCTTCCCGGTATCCAAAACATGATCGTGTTGATGATCCATCAGGAAATAATTACACTCTTGCTAACCACCATTCTCTAATTGGAAGTTTGGGAGGAAATGGTATTAATTAGGTATTTATGTTCTTGCTTGCAAATCACTAGTACCTCTTTGTAGATTCAAATTTAGATTATCCACTATCGGATCATTATACATTCGTGAGGAAGCTTCGTGCCACACCCGCTTGGCGTACGTTTTTCTGAAATGCTCGTTATGTTAATAATATTGTATATATCATTATTTTAAAAATTAATCTCGAGTTTGTAACGTTTGTATATCTGATTCAAAATTTTCCTCGAGTTTCCTTGTAAAATATTGTTTTTTTTTCAAAATGTTTGCTCTCAATGTTATCAGGCTCCTTTTCAAAGTCCTCAACTCCCGAACAATGACTGTAATTAAATTTCAGAGAGGCACTAAGGAGGAGAAAGGCACTAAGTTGATTTTAGGCGATTGTCTGGTTATTGCGGTTTCTACAGTAATTGTTCGAGGTCTTTCGTTTGGTGTGGTCTATTTTAGTATCAGATCAATAGGAAACCGAGGACAGGGAGCTACAAAAAGCAGTGGGTCATTATGCAGTTGAATATTTTACCGGAGATTGGCATTATGACATTTTTTGTGTGTGGAAAAGTGTGTATTTCGCCTGTGAAAGCTTAAGTTGTGAACGGAGACTGGGTGACTTAGTGCCTTTCTCCTGTCGATGAATGTTACGATTGCCGATCTCTGCTGTCAAATAAGGGACTTGATTCAATTATTTCAAATCGGAGTAATTCCGAAGTACTTCCACCCTTTCAAGCCACAATTTGGCCCCTTTGGTACCACAAGACGTTGTGGTACCAACGTATTGACACTTTCATGTCTTTGCTTTGGCACATAAACTGAAAACGCTGCAAATTATTACACAATGGTTTATTATTTTTCTGTATAGATCACTCGTCTACAAAATCACCAACCATCCAATATGAAAAAAAAAAAAAACGAAAAAAAACAAACAAAAAAATTAAAAAAAACTCGGCGCTTTGCGCCTCGGCGGGGGGCTCCGCCCCCCTGCACCCCCCGGTTTATTTCTTTTTCCATACTCTGTATGAAATCATAGGAACACAGAATGTGTTTTTGCGATGCTAGTCATCCGTTAAATAAAAAACAACAATAATAAATGTGGAGTCTTTGGCAATAATAAAATAAATAATTGTTAGACATTTAATTTGGTCTAAAACCCTATAAATGTTATATAAATAAATATGTAACTACAAGAAAAATACTATATAAATTGAGAGCTTTCCAACGAATGGTGAACAACTTCTGTGCAATGAACACTGCGGGAGTTCTATTTCCTTACCAACGGCTTGGTTGCACGTGAAAATCATTATAAAAGGCGCGTAACGGTCTTTTCTGTCGCTTTTTCGTGACGATTTTTTTTCGGTAGGTCATCGCAAAAACACATTCTGTGTTAAAATCAAAATCACCAACCATCGATCGCATTTCGGTCAACTCTAATTTGAACGGAGATTAGGCCTCTTTCGCGATTCACACTCGTGTTTTGATTTATACATATATAATTTCAATATAAACCCTTAAATTTTCGTAGGGAGCGAACGGTTTGTCCTACAGAGCTCCGCGTGGTCTCAAAAAATTCTATAGAATCTTAAATTGAAGGAAAAACAATACCTTTATATCGAAATTTTTTGGGTTAGGGCGTTTTCAAAATTTCAAAATTGATTTTGGAACCCTTAGAAGTGACCTACATCAACCAAAAGCTTCGGGGCACAACTAGACCCCAAATGGAGCCTACATACCAAATTTCATCAAAATCGGTCAATGCTAAGTGGCAAAAGTGCCGCGTACGGCGCACGGCGGACGGACGGCCAAATTTTTATTCGATTTTTGGATTCTACGTACCTTGAAACGTAAACCGTCAAATTTTGAGGGGGTGTTAAATTGTTTTTTCTTGGTCGATTCCAAAGGTTCATTATTGAAAATAATAAACTAAAATCGTCACGAAAACTAAGCATGTCTTGCTCACGCGACCAATAAATAAAATAGACTCACTGTGTTGCGTAGAGAACAATCAACTCTTTTGATGCTTGGGTACATGAACTAACAACCTTACTTCACTACCTTGTTGTGTAGTGGTTGACTTGAGAATGTTCCAATGTGTTGCAAGACTCGTATGCAAGCATTTCTACTGGCGTTTTTTTTAAATGGGAAATGTAATTGAAATTTCCTATAATTTTGATGTTATAATAAAAAATGTTTCTTATCAACGCTCCGGTCTCGATGAATGTTTCCATCATTGGGGTCGTCTTAATGCCGTGCAATTTAGGGGAATCGGTTCGATTGGACGGCGTACCGTGACTGAAGGGGTGAGAGCTCGATCCCTGTAGAATATCAGTCAAAATCTTTGTCTTCAGATTTAAATTAAAAAGATCCTTCAGATTGAAATAAAAAGGTCCTTTGAATTTCTGTAAGGATAGTCAGGAGAAGAGTATTAAGTTGTTTTTAGACAGGAGAAAGGCACTAAATCAGAGTTCTTTTGGTCAGAAATGTTCCAAATTGGTTGACAACGTTTTAAAACATTGAAGTATAAACTAACACTTATCAAAGAGTCTACATCCGAAGTTTCAGTTACCTGCGGATTTCTCAGTTGATGTTGGCCCGATTCTAAGACAGCCCTGATTCGGATCGAGTTTTTTTCAAAATCTGACTCTCTTACTTAGTGCCTTTTCCCTTCAAACTCATTTGTTTTACTGGTATGACCTAAGCATATTTCTCTCTAACATGTGTCATGCTACGTATCGCAATCCAGGAATCGAGAATCCGACGGCCATGATCAAGTTTTAAAAAAATTACGAAAATGGATTCGTATTCTTAAATAAGCTCTGCAAGTGGCTATAAAGCCACTATTTGAAAATGTTCAAAGTTTTTTCAGAGCAGTGTTCAAAAAAGTTTGCACACTTTCCGTACCAATTACCCTCAATTCTACGACAATCTTGAAGAGAACTCGGTTGGCGGAATCAAAATAATATTTTGTCGACATATTATGTCGGCTTTATTGGGATTTGGGTCCAACAACAACATCCTCTTCTTTCACCAAATTTTCGAAAAATTTATTTTCTTCATCAGGGCTCAGAGGATGAGTTTAGGTTTGAACATCAAACCACGGTCGGGAACAAAGAGGTATAAACCAGGAACACTAATCATTAAATTGGTGTTAAAAAACTTGACTATTATAATAAAATTTGGAAAAACACAATAACATCAGGCTTTAAATTGGTAAGAAACAAATCAAGACAGTCAGATAGACACAACCACAATAATAATGACTAGCTGGTTTATACCTCTTTGTTCCCGACCGTGGTTTGATGTTCAAACCTAAACTCATCCTCTGAGCCCTGATGAAGAAAATACATTTTTCGAAAATTTGGTGAAAGAGGAGGATTTTGTTGTTGGACCCAAATCCCAATAAAGCCGACATAATTTACATCGGGTCGATTGTCATACACTAGAATCAAAATATCTTGTTCGTTCTCAAATGAGGAGTAAACAAAAATTTCTTCGTTTTAGTGCTGCCACTTGGTGGCAGATTTCACAACTAAACTTGTTACATTCAACCTTAATGAGAGCACCATATAAATATTTTCCTAGTTTTTTTGAGGTGGGATATGAATTGGAAAAGAGCAAAATTATACCATGTGTCATTAAGGATTTATTCTAGCAATTAAAACTAATGTTTGGGACGAATGTGGAACTTCGACCGGCAGAAGGACGAATGTGATGGCTTCGAGGTTCATTCGCTCTTTTGCTCCAAAGGGTTTACGCTCATGAGTAAGATATCAGAAATGATAAACTTCTTCATCTGGGGTGCTGAAAGTGTGGTTGGACTTACTGTAAAAACTTTCATTGAAGTTATACTTGACGTTCCATGACATCTCTTGATACATGCAGGGTTTAACTATTGTATCCAGCAAACTTATACATTTCCGCATTGATTCGAGGTTCGAAAAGTTCTTCAACAGGCAAAGTACATTCCAGTCCCAGGAACGTGGGGCACTAATCAGAGAGCTCAAGGTGGGCAGTATCGAGTGAACTGAAAAAGAGTTGTAAACCCCATGTACTTGTATTGAGCTTGTTATAAGGCTGTAGTGAATCAGTTATATAGCCCATCAACAGAGAGGAGTTCCTCCAATAAATCGACCATTTGTGTTGAGTGAACAGTGATCCTCGTACTCTTAATTGAGTTTCATCCAATCAAGTGATTGAGGTGCCATACATTTTCTTGCCTTCACAGGCACTGCTGCAATTGCTGATCAAATCGTCATGAAATATTCTCAAGCAATAATATTAGTTTTAATAGTTGCCAAGTTGCTACCTAGTACATTTTTAAAATTTTTATGAGAGTACCTTTGAAGGAGTGTGTAACACTCGTGATTCTGTTTTATCGAAGGAAAACCCTTAAGTACACGTAGGGAGCGAACGGTTTGTCCTGCAGAGCTCCGGGTGGTCTCAAAAATTTTTTAAAATTCAACAGTATTTAAAATTGGTGAAAAAACTATACCTTTATTTCGAGAGTTTTCGAGCTAGGGCACTCTTGAAAATGTCAACCCTCAATTTTCACCCCTTAGAAGTGACAGACATCAACCAAAAGCTACGCGGCACAACTAGACCCCAAATGGAGCCCATATACCAAATTTGAACCAAATCGGTCCAGTGTTGCTAAGAAAAGTGCCGCGTACGGCGGACGTACGGAACATTTTTTATTCGTTTTCCGGATTCTACTTATACCTTGAAACGTAAAACATGTTGAGGGGTTTTTAAAATTTTTTTATCGATTCCAATGGCTTATTATTGAAAGTAATAAACCAAAATCATAGCTACACATCTGTAGCTATGAAACAATGTTCTCTAGAATACTGCGATTTATATTACGTGCAATCGGAGTTTTTTAACACAGAATGTGTTTTTGCGATGACCTACCGAAAAAAAATCGTCACGAAAAAGCAACAGAAAAAACATCTGGTGACATGTTTATTGGTTGTCATGTTAATGTCAACTCCACATTTATTATTGTTGTTTTTTATTTAACGGATGACTAGTATCGCAAAAACACATTCTGTGTTCCTATGATTTCATACAGAGTATGGAAAAAGAAATAAACCGGGGGGTGCAGGGGGGCGGAGCCCCCCGCCGAGGCGCAAAGCGCCGAGTTTTGTTTTCTTTTTTAGGAAAAATTTGCTGTTTATTCATAGAAAAGTGAATTGAAATAAAGTATCAACCTAAATGAAATGAAATGAAATTTATTACCTTCATCATCATACAATGAATAATATAAGTATAATAAATGTAGTATTAATCTCAAAACCAGTTACAGAATAATCTGGTTTCTTTTACCACCTACATCTTGAAGGGTAAATGTATGCCTAAAAGCCTTGCTTGTGGCGGCATACATGAGCCTGTTTCATATCGAGATCACCTCCACAAATTACTTATACAATAAAAAAATGTAACGGTGTTCCAACTCACAAGATTATTATTATTAAAATTAATTATTCAGGCAAGTACCTACTTCAATTGCAATACCAGATTCTGTTATTTAGTTTACTAGATTGCATACATTGGGTATCTTGACTTATTACTAGAAACAATCATGTTATCCATTTTTAGTACTTGTTCTTTAAAAATATTAACCAGTTTATACATTGGGTATAGGTTTTCATTGGCAAATAGAGGATGGATACTATTGAAGATACAATTGTAAACCACTATCATTCGATAAATAGGGCCTCGACCAGTAAAAGCTTTTTTTATTTTGGGAAGTTCCATTCTATACGGTTTATTTCTCAAATATCTAAAGCTCACATTGAACTCATTTTTGTTCTTCAGTAAGTATTTACCAATAT
Source organism: Apolygus lucorum (assembly GCA_009739505.2). NCBI lineage: Eukaryota > Metazoa > Arthropoda > Insecta > Hemiptera > Miridae > Apolygus > Apolygus lucorum. The sequence goes on from CM019179.2 coordinate 63,178,640, forward strand.
TAAAAGTATACAATTGTTCCAGGCTCATGATTTTCAGTTCTTTAAATAAATCAATTGTGGGGTACCTTCCATGTTTAAGAAATCCGATTTTAAGCAATCTTTTCTGTAAGACAAACAGCGGTTCTAAGATAAATTTAAATGTACCACCCCATATCGTAATACCAAATTGAATAAGAGTCTGCCCCAAGGCATAGTACACGACTCTTTTAATAGAATCACCCAGGTATTTTATTTTGCTCATAATGAATGCAACTTTCCTTAGTTTATTGGTAACATATTTAACATGATCATCCCATTTTAGCCTATAGTCCAGAACAACCCCCAAGTACCTAACAGATCTAACTATATTAAGTCTGCCACAGGTGCAAGGGATTTCATTCTGTAAACAGTCACCTGAGTGCATATACACTTGCAAGTCGTTTGGCCAATCTTTATCTTTAATGATCGCAGGTAGGATATTACATTTATTTACATTCAAATTAAGTTTATTCAAATTCATCCAAAGTTTAATATTGGCAAGATCTGATTCCAGTTTGTTTACTGCTTCTTCCCAATTTGAGCCATCAGTAATTAGAGCAATATCGTCAGCGAACAAGTACATATCGCTCAATAAATCTATGTTGACGATATCGTTCATGTACAGAATAAACAGGCTTGGACCCAAAGCTGTTCCCTGAGCAATTCCATAATCTCCCATGCTTAATGTATCGCTCCAAATGTCGTCGTCTATGGCGACTATTTGACTTCTATCACTGAGATAGCTCCTAAACCAATCATGGACCGTACCTCTGATACCCATGTTATACATTTTGTTCAAAAGTAAATTCTTACTGACGCAGTCAAAAGCCTTGGGCACATCGAGGTAGCAAGTCAGTACCTACTCTATTTCCTTTTTCTAAATATGAATAAATTTCATTCGTGAAGCTCATTAACACATTCTCAATACTTTTATTTTTTTGGAACCCAAATTGCTTACTTGTTATTATGTCTAGTTACCTACTTCATGCTAATAATTTAATCATGAAATATCTTGTGTTTATTTTATTTAATCATTTTAATGTTCAAATTACACCTCCAACAATGGACATAGTACCATGATATATTGTTTTTTCCTCTAAGGGAGAAATTTTTAATGTATCTTTGAAAAAATAATAATAAATAAATTAAATTAAAAAAAGATAATCCAAGAATTCCTTCTGTATGCCCATTTCTTCTTTACGCGCATCTCTTCCGAATGCCCAAAAGTTGAAAACTATTGGTGTGTGTATCCACTTTTCTCTTTCAACGAGTTCGAGATTTGTGCATTTCAACCTTGAAAAGTTGAAACAAAGCTCCCGCTACCTCGGTAGATTCGGAAGCAAAATTTCTAAAGTTTGCGCGCGGTGAGTTTCGAGAATGTTGACTGAAAACCACAAACGCCAACGAATGAAAGCTTTTCGTCAATTTCTCAATCGTAGGCAGAGAGAAAATGGACGAAAAACGACAATAGCGCTGTACCACCTCGCCAAAACCACGAAAATTCCGATTGAGGGGAGGCGGGAGAATTTTATGACTGGTATAAGCTAGTGGAAAGACTCCAAAATGCATCGATCGGAGTTGTGATTATGTGAAGAAGCCTTCAGTAGTCAAATAAACTTAATTTTTAAAAAATTTATCAATCATTTTCGATTTTTGAGAAACCGTATTTATTGAGTGACCCTTATGATAGGACACTTTCAACAAAATATGCCGATGTATTGAATTCTCTTGCATAATTATTTACTAAATTTATCTGAGATTCAGCTCCCTTACCTCCTGTTGTTTCAACTTTCTCGGTCGTTTCCGTGATGATTAGTGTTCCTGGATAAAATTTGAACGTAATCAATTAAAATATGACATACTAGAGACATATGAGAACACACTGACGGAAATAATATTTGGTCAAATATGTTAGAAATCTAAAAAATATTCCTGTTGTTCTGTTCCAGTACCAGAAAGTACCTACCAGGCACTTCAGAATGGATCTTTTACTCTTCCTGAACCACAATTATAATTATCAGTTGGTTTCGGAGGACCTAAGATAGAACGAATGTAGATTTAGTCTAGATTATTATACAAAATCCGATCTCCGTCTGTCGATTACTAAGAAGATGGTTACGGTGTAAATTTAATATTCTGTTTTCAGAACCGTAACTTTCAATATTCACCTCCCTCTTGAAAAAAATTATGTTTCACGTTTCAAGTTACGTAGATTCAGAAAATCAGTTTAAAAATCGCTACTTCCTTAGCAGCCAGAAGTAATGTTGTTGCTGTCAAAATAAGCTTTATAGTCCACCTTGCGCGATAACATGGTTGGAAGGTGTTTAGCCGTGTTCTTCGCAAACAAGTAATCTGTACGTTGTGTAATTATTGTAACGTGTTTCATGATATTCATTTCGGACTCGAAAACTGATGCCATTTTCTTCGTGTCAATACGCATGAAAATTCTAGTTCCCATTGAAAGGGAGGATTAGTTCCTCAAATAAAGACAAAAATTTCGACGCAGGATCAAGTCACTTTTGTCTTCTCAGTCTTTACTGTCGATTCAACCACATCTGTAAGTTGTGACTCTAATGTGTGTTTTACTACGAAGAAAACAGGAAGATGAAATACATTACCTATCAGAATGGTGAGGACCAAACACCGCGTTTTTATGCGCATTTTTTCCTGGAGACTCAAACACTCAACATCACACCAGCGCCTCAGCGTCCTCGCGTACACAATTACTAGAAAACAGAGTTTCAGAGAGATGAATTTTTATATGACGATTGTTCGTTCAAATAAATATCGTCCAAACGCAGCTACCTCACTTAATTTTTATCATTGCAAATCCGGTGTCGCTGTCACAATAAACAATTTTTCATCTTCTTACTTTCTTTTCTAGCTATTATTGAAACTATAAAATATGTTTATCCATCCATATCGAAAAATTGTCTTCAAAATCGCAAAAACGCTGCAAATTATTTCATAAAGCTTTATTATTTTCCTGCATACATCACTCGTCTGCAAAGATCACAGCTTTGCCATTGTCACTATTTATTTATTGCCACCGAGTCTACCAAGGTAGCAGAAGCTTTGTTTTCACTTTTCAAGGACGAAAAGAAAAAGTTCTCCAAAATCAAAATTTTCACTCGCGTTTTGCGTTTTAGACCTTTCTGAAAAATTTTGGTTCCGTGTCTGTGTGTCTGTCTGTCTGTCCGTCTGTCGTGAATTCCTTGTAACGCGCATAACTATACGAAGTTATTGTCCGATTTCTATGAAATTTTCAGAGATTGTGCGGGTTGGTGTGTAGACTGAAAGGATGAGAATGAAAATCATCATCCTCGGACTGATAGAAGCGACTGCGCATGCGCAAACGTGAATTCCTTGTAACGGCCATAACTTCTACATTTTCTACCCGATTTCGATGAAATTTTCAGGGATTATGCGGATTAGGTTGTAGATGGTCCCCAATGAAAATCAAGGCCTTAAAATTTACAGAAGTCTCCGCGCATGCGCATACGTAAAATCCTTGTAACAGCCATAACATTTACATTTTTCATCCGAATTTGATGAAATTTTCTAGGATTGTCCATATGCATCCATATGCATTGTCCGATGCATAGTAGTTGATCTCAAAACTCTAAGTAGATCTACTCGCTAAGTAGATGGTCCCCTATGAGGGTAGTGAAAGGTACTTAGTGATTGGTGTTTTGAGATCAACTACTATGCATCGGATCATCTATACAGGGTGTCACCCTAACTCGAGGACCAAACTTCAAGGATCGATTCTACAACTAATTTGCAAACTTTTTTGTCTCTTGACATTTTTTTTAACGCTTTAAAATTATACTTTTTTCACTTTTAAGATTTTGTTCGTGTTTTCGACCTTGAGCCATTAAAACGGCCATAACTCCCTCAATTTACTGGATAAACTCAAATATGAGTATACCGTTGGAAAGAACGTTAAATTTCCTATCAGTTCATCAGGACACAAAAGCTTTTTAAGCCTTTCGTATAAGTGAATAAATTGGTCAAAGTCAGAAATTTTAAACTTTCTCGAAAATCAAGACCTCAAGATGGCTTGACGATTTTGGTATCATTTCCTATGTAATTTTCTACGCTGAATCAAATAGTGATACTTCCGAATGATTCCGACTGCTAGAAAGTGGATTTTTCGAAGAAAACCTTCGTTTTTCGTACATAAAATACGCATTATTCTTAAATGTGGTAGTGAGCATGAAGTAACACCTTTGAACTCAACAAAAACTTCAATCAACTAGAAATTCGGTGTTTTTATTGAGTTCAAAGGTGTTACTTCATGCTCACTACCACATTTAAGAATAATGCGTATTTTATGTACGAAAAACGAAGGTTTTCTTCAAAAAATCCACTTTCTAGCAGTCGGAATCATTCGGAAGTATCACTATTTGATTCAGCGTAGAAAATTACATAGGAAATGATACCAAAATCGTCAAACCATCTTGAGGTCGAGGGGGACCAGAAACCGCTCAAAACACTGGATTTGCTTGTAAAACACACGTTTTCGGGCATTCAAACTTCATTTACTCTTCTAATTTGTATGTTAAAAAGAAAAATTGATAGACCGTTGGAAAGCTGAGATTCTGGGCAAGTTTTTTCCGTTGAGTGCCCGCCGATACGGCTGTTTATTACATAAGATGAGTCAGCCTGAAAAATGGTGATTTTCGAGAAAGTTTCAAATTTCTGACTTTGACCAATTTATTCACTTATACGAAAGGCTTAAAAAGCTTTTGTGTCCTGATGAACTGATAGGAAATTTAACGTTCTTTCCAACGGTATACTCATATTTGAGTTTATCCAGTAAATTGAGGGAGTTATGGCCGTTTTAATGGCTCAAGGTCGAAAACACGAACAAAATCTTAAAAGTGGAAAAAGTATAATTTTAAAGCGTTTAAAAAAAAATGTCAAGAGACAAAAAAGTTTGCAAATTAGTTGTAGAATCGATCCTTGAAGTTTGGTCCTCGAGTTAGGGTGACACCCTGTATAGATGATATACATATACATAGATGTATAATCAGGTTATGGATACCAGAGTTGTTAAAATAGGAATTCCAATTCCCATTACCCATTCCAATTACTTTCGGAACAAAGTAATGGCCATTCCCATTACCCATTCCTTTATGGGAATGGAATTTTCAATTACTTTTTCCAATTCCTTGTAATGGTAATGGTTTTTTCAATTCCCCATTACTCCTACTTGGAAAAGTAATGGGTCCTTCCAATTACCCATTACAGGAAGAGTAATGGGTAATGGGAAAACCAATTCCCCATTACCACCATTCAATCAGTTAGTTGACCACCCTCCAATTCATAGGGGACCACCCTCCAATTCATAGGGGACCACCCTCAAATTCATAGGGGGCCATCCTCCAATTCATAGGGGACCACCCTCAAATTCCTAGGGGACCACCCCCCCAATTCATAGGGGACCACCCTCCAATTCATAGGGGGCCATCCCTCCATCCATTTCGTTGGGGAGCATGCTGCAATTCATAGGTGACCGTTCCCAAATTCTTTGGGGACTACCCTACCAATTCATAAGGGACCATCCCAACATCCTAATCGTTGGGGACCATCCAACAATTCATTGCTGGATGGTCCCCAACGAAATGCATGATGGGATGGTCCCCTATGAATTGGGAGGGTAGTCCCCAAGGAATTTGGGAATGGTCCCCTATGAATTATGGGATGGTCCACAACGATTAGAATGGTGGGATGGTCCCTTATGATTTGGGAGGGTAGTCCCCAAGGAATTTGGGAATGGTCCCCTTTGAATTGTAGGATGGTCCCCGACGATTAGGATGGTGGGATGGTCCCCTATGAATTGGGAGGGAGGTCCCCAAGGAATTTGGGAATGGTCCCCTATAAATTGGAAGATGGTCCCCGAAGAATTGGATGGTGGGATGGTCTCTTATGAATTGAGAGGGTAGTCCCCAAGGAATTTGGGAATGGTCCGCTATGAATTGCAGGATGGTCTCCAACGATTAGGATGGTGGGATGGTACCTCATGAATTGGGAGGGTAGTCCCCTATGAATTTGAGGGTGGTCCCCTATGAATTGCAGGATGGTCCATAACGATTAGGATGGTGGGATGGTCCCCTATGAATTGCAGGATGGTCCATAACGATTAGGATGGTGGGATGGTCCCCTATGAATTGGGAGGGAGTTCCCAAGGAATTTGGGAATGGTCCCCTATAAATTGGAAGATGGTCCCCGAAGAATTGGATGGTGGGATGGTCCCTTATGAATTGGGAGGGTAGTCCCCAAGGAATTTGGGAATGGTCCCCTATGAATTGCAGGATGGTCTCCAACGATTAGGATGGTGGGATGGTCCCTTATGAATTGGGAGGGTAGTCCCCTATGAATTTGAGGGTGGTCCCCTATGAATTGGAGGATGGTCCCCAACGAACTGATGGAGGGGTGGCCCCCTATGACTTGGGAGGGAGGTCCCCAAGGAATTTGGGAATGGACCCCTATGAATTGCAGGATGGTCCATAACGATTAGGATGGTGGGATGGTCCCTTATGAATTGGTAGGGTAGTCTCCAAGGAATTTTGGAATGGTCCCCTATGAATTGCAGGATGGTCCCCAACGATTAGGATGGTGGGATGGTCCCTTATGAATTGGGAGGGTAGTCTCCAAGGAATTTTGGAATGGTCCCCTATGAAATGCAGGATGGTCCCCTACGATTAGGATGGTGGGATGGTCCCTTATGAATTGGGAGGGTAGTCCCCTATGAATTTGAGGGTGGTCCCCTATGAATTGGAGGATGGTCCCCAACGAAATGGATAGAGGGATGGCCCCTTATGAATTGGAGGGTGGTCCCCTATGAATTGGAGGGTGGTCCCCTATGAATTGGAGGATGGTCCCTTATGAATTGGAGGGTGGTCACTTACTGATTGAATGGTGGTAATGGGGAATTGGTTTTCCCATTACCCATTACTCTTCCTGTAATGGGTAATTGGAAGGACCCATTACTTTTCCAACTACGAGTAATGGGGAATTGAAAAAACCATTACCATTACAAGGAATTGGAAAAAGTAATTGAAAATTCCATTCCCATTACAGGAATGGGTAATGGGAATGGCCATTACTTTGGATTAAGGTTTCTCTTGATCCCCCAGTTATTGGTTTCATGTGTACATAATCATAATCACTTCACTCATTTCATTGCTTATAAGAAAAGTAATTTTGAAAAGTAATCATTACTCAAAGTAATCATTACTTTACAACTCTGATGGATACGAGGAAGCTATGTGCCACACCCACTTGGCAGACTTTTTTTTGTTTTTACCTACCAACCAGAGGTACCTACTACCTACCTACTAGGACATTTTTGAAAATTTCAACCCCTAACTTTGGAATTCAAATGGAAATTAAGGGTTGACATTTTCAAAAATGTCCTAGTAGGTAGTAGGTACCTCTGGTTGGTAATATAATACAAAAATTTGCAGCGTTTTTTTTTACCTACCATTCATAGGTACCTACTTACCACACCATACTGCCTTCACACCTTCACTATAAAGTTTATTAGGAAGAACTAAACTCTACACACTCGATTCGAAGAAATATCGAGCTTCATATGGAAATTTGATTACTTACTGGTTATTAAGTAAGCATAACTGAATACGACTCGAAGAAACGAACAGCGATCGCGTTTTGAATAGCTGAAATTTCAACGGAGATTAGAGATCTTTGGTGATTCACACTCGTGATTCTGTTTTTTTATCGAAGGAAAACCTTCAAGTACTCGTAGAGAGCGAACGGTTTGTCCTACAGAGCTCCGGGTGGTCTCAAAAATGTTTAAAAATCCAATACTATTTTAAATTGGTGAAAAAACAATACCATTATTTCGAGAGTGTTCGAGCTAGGGCACTATTGAAAATTTCAACACTTAATTTTAAAATCCATGACCTACGATACCCAACATGCGGTTTTGAGCGCCCCCCCCCCCCCCCCTCCCAACAACGGAGACCGTCAGGCACCACAGCTGTAATACGTCGTAACGTTGAACTTTCATCAATCTGTTAGCGTTCGTAGGCACATCTGTATTCAAAATGATACACCCAAAAATACACAGAAAAAGTGTTTTCTAGTGTCCGGGCACCATGTTGGTGCCGCTAATTTGTTCCATGGTGGCTCAAAGAATGGTTCATGAAATTCACAACTATATTGATCATGTTCCCTAAATTTCAAAGCTTGGGTACAATTAATAGGCAATGACTGGAAAATGGATATTTTGTGGATCCCTCTCATGCTAATTTCGATATCCTGGTGGAATAATGGGCAACTCGGAAGTATTCTGAATCGAACAATAAAGTAACTCGCAAATCAGTTGAATAAGGCCTGGGCAGTGCAATAAGATTATGCTCGAAAATGCATTTTTTTAAATTTTTTTATTTTTATAGCTTTTTTCAGCCCTTGAAAGGCAATTTTCGAAATTCTTCCATCTTAGTGCACAACTAGATTGATTTCCGCGTTGAAAACTAAGATCTGAGCAGAGAACACAAGATTTTGTCACTTACATAAACACACAGACATACAGCTGTGTTTTTGCTTCCGAGTCTACCAAGGTAGCGGAAGCTTTGTTTTTCACTTTTCAAGGACGAAAAAAAAAGTTCTCCAAAATCAAAATTTTCACTAGCGTTTTACGTTTTAGACCTTCCTAAAGACCAAGGAAGGTCTTCCTGAAATCAAGGCCTTAAAATTGAGAGTAGTCTCTGCGCATGCGCATACGTAAAATCCTTGTAACAGCCATAACACTTACATTTTTCATCCGAATTTGATGTCATTTTCTAGGATTGTTCAGATTGGCGAGTAGATAGTCCCCTATGAAAATTATCTCCCTCAGACTAATAGTAGTTGCTGCGCATGCGCAAACGTGAATTCCTTATATCAGACATAACTTCTACATTTTCCATCCGATTTCAATGAAATTTCTCAGGATTGTTCAGATTAGCGTGTAGATGGTTCGCTATGAGAGTATTGGAAGGCACTTAGAAATTTATGTTTTGAGAGTAATTACTATGCATTGGACCATCTATACAATCAGGTTATGGATTTGATTCAGAACGGTCTAAATTGGTTAAGTACGTTGTGTTGCTTCAGAGTCTTCCAAGTTAGCGGACGCTTTGTTTTCAGTTTTCAAGGTATAAAAAAAAAGTTCTCCGAAATCTATGTTTCCTGTCGCGTCTTACGTATCAGACCTTTCTGAATAATTTTGGTTCCGTGTATGTCTGTCTGTCATGAAATCCTTGCCACAACCATATCTTCTACAATTCTCATCTGATTTCGATGAAATTTTTGTAGATGGCCCCCTATGAAAATCATTACCTCCGGAATAATAGTAGCCACTGCGCATGAGCAAACGTAAATTCCTCGTAACAGCCATAACTTCTACATTTTCCATCCGATTTCTACGAAATTTCTCGAGACTGTTCAGATTAGCGTGTAGATGGTCCCCTATGAGGGTAGTGGAACGTACTTATCGATTGATTTTTTGAGATTAACTACTATGCATCGGATCGTCTATACAATCGTGTTATCGATACGAGGAAGCTACCTATGTGCCACACCCACATGGCAGACTTTTTGGTTTATTATTTTCAATAGTAAACCTTTACAAAAGACAAAGAGGAAAAACATTTTAATCCCCCTCACCCTTGGTTTACGTTTCAAGGTACGTAGAATCATAAGATTTTCGTATGATTATAATCGTAATCGTAATTACGATCATGATTACGCCCATCTCTGCCTTGAAGGTGATCCCGTCCGGTACTTGCAGTGCCACTTTTCTCGTCTCCAAGTCTTTACTGCAGCGACTACGGACTTCGTCGTCAAGCCCATCGGGAGAGACTTTAGGGTGATGGGATTATATTAATTAGTTAAAAGGGGGAACTGTATAGTAATAAAGGGAATTATTTCTGACTCTTTTCACTATTGGCGATTCTTCCTTATTTCAGATCCCAAACCTATAACAGGCACTGACATTACCGTAATAAATTGTACCTATTCACTGTGACATTGACAGCGTTGTGGGTCCTCACTAGTTTGAAATATCCATCGTATCCATTTTCCTAGGAAACTGTAACAAAATCACGAGTCCCAAATTGATACGATGCGTAAAAGATTAAGATGAAACACTAAATTATTATTTTTTTATTCCGTTGAGGCGAGTGAGTAAAACTGTTGTGGAAACAATCAGCACTATCAATTTGCTGTCAGTTTGATGCTTCGATGCTTTTGTCAAGTAGTAACTTCCAGGAATTACTTTGCGAAACAAACAGTTTATGAATTTGTATTTCTTAAATCGATAAAAGTAGTACCGTGAACTGGGGTGATACTGATATGCTGGGGTGATACTGATCAACACGCCTTTTTTCATATGCATGCGATTGCAGAACTCCACACAGTCCTAAATTGGAAAGTTAGGTCGTGTTATGTGTTCGTAACAATGTCTTCTCTGGGGAGATATCGTTCCCGCCCGATAGTCTAGGTTACCATGGTAGCTGATAAGGAAATAAACAAATCTCAAAATCGGGCCCAGCTGACATTGTGATTGTAACTTCTGTTGTGCCGGTGTCGGGTGTTGTGTGTTGAAGTTCTAGCGAAAAGATTTTGTTTCTACTAGAGGTAAGCATGAAATATCTGCAATTAGTTTGTTCTTTCCGTGTTACTACAGTTGGTTATCTGTTAAAACCAAAAACAACTCATTTCCAGGGGGTGATAGTGATCACGGCCGAAAAGCCCCGAAACTATCAAAACGTGATTGGTCCATCATTATTTTTGGCAACAAATGCTTTAAAATAAGTTGTTTCTTGTCAGTTACCAAACATGTGCCACAAATTGTCTTATTATAATAAAAAATACTGAAGAGGATATTACTAGTCTTGAATTTCGGCTTGATTCTGATTTTTATAAGTAAAGAGTTGGTTTTCATTAGTTTTTCAACAAAAATTGTTCTGAAATGAGTTGCTAGTGGTTTTTTTTACCTCAGGGTACTAAAAAACAATTTTTAATAGTTTAAGTTCGATTTTTAATTGTTTTTAATACGTTCAAGTTCGATTTTAAATTAGTGATCACTATCACCCCCTATGTGGGGGGTGATACTGATCAATTTAATTTTTTTTTAAATGAGCTTAATTGAACAAAATTTCAAAGTTTTATATAGGATACTGTTCGTAAGATGTGGGAGAATATAAACTATTTTTTTCAGATTTTTTTGAATTATTACACTGGTAGTTTTCAAGGAAAAACTGTAGAAATTGATCACTATCACCCCAGTCTACGGTACTTACCTACATCAGTGTTTCAACATAGCATTTTACTCTAGCGTCCCCATATTGACCGACAACCCGATTCAACCGGAAAAAACGCTACAAATTATTACACAAAGGTTTATTATTTTTCTATATAGATCACTCGTCTGCAAAGAACATGGCTTTGCCATTGTTACCACCAACCAACTTGAAGAAAAACATCGATCGCTTTTCTGTCAGCTAACATTCGAACGGAGATTCAGCCTCTTTTGCTCTCCACACACGTGTTTCTGATTTATCTAAGTCCAACCCTTAAATCCTCGTAGGGAACAAACGGTTTGTCCTACAGGGCTCCGCGTGGTCTCAAAAAATGCAATACTATCTTAAATTGATGGAAAAACAATATCTTTATAACAACATTTTGCTTCCGAGTCTACCAAGGTAGCGGAAGCTTTGTTTTCACTTTTCAAGGACGAAAAAAAAAGTTCTCCAAAATCAAAATTTTCACTCGCGTTTTGCGTTTTAGACCTTCCTGAACAATTTTGGTTCCGTGTCTGTCTGTCTGTGTGTCTGTCTGTCTGTCCGTGTGTCATCAATTCCTTGTAACGCGCATAACTATACAAATTTATTGTCCAATTTCGATGAAATTTTCAGGGATTGTGCGGGTTGGTGTGTAGACGGTCCCCTATGAAAATCATCATCCTCGGACTGATACAAGCGACTGCGCATTCGCAAACGTGAATTCCTTGTAACGGCCATAACTTCTACATTTTCCATCCGATTTCAATGAAATTCTCAGGGATGTTACAGATTAGTATCTAGATGGTCCCCTATGAAAATCACCCCCTTCGGATTGATGATAGCTACTGCGCATGCGCAAACGTGAATTTCCTTCTAACGGCTATATTTTCCACATTTCCCACTCGATTTCGATTAAATTTTCAGGGATTATGTGGATTAGATTGTAGATGGTCCCCTATGAAAATCATCATCCCCGGACTGATAGAAGCGACTGCGCATGCGCAAACGTGAATTCCTTGTAACGGCCATAACTTCTACATTGTCAATCCGATTTCAATAAAATTTTCAGGGATATTACAGATTAGTATTTAGATGGTCCCCTATGAAAATCACCACCTTCGGACTGATAGTAGCCACTGCGCATGCGCAAACGTGAATTTCCTTGTAACGTCCATAACTTCTACATTTTCCATCCGATTTGAATGAAATTTTCAGGGATGTTACAGAGTAGTGTTTAGATGGTCCCCTATGAAAATCATAGAGAATTGTTTTTCAGAGAGGGATTCATTCATAGAGTGATGGTCTCCTGTGGGAATCTCAAATCTTATACATGACAAGGCTTCAATAGCTCAGAGGACAGAGTCTTGATTTGTGCTCCAGGGATCGCGGGTTCGAATCCCAGCCGAGGCTAAGAATTTTTTTGATCCAATCACATACATCTTCTCACTTAATTTTTCATCCGAATTTGATGAAATTTCTAGGATTGTCCAGATTAGCGTGTGGATGGTCCCCTATGAGGGTAGTGAAAGGTACTTAGAGATTGGTGTTTTGAGATTAACTACTATGCATCGGATCATCTATACAATCGGGTTATGGATACGAGGAAGCTATGTGCCACACCCACTTGGCAGACGTTTTTGAGTTAGGGCGTTTTCAAAATTTCAACCCTCATTTTTCAACCCTTAGAAGTGACCTACATCAACCAAAAGCTTCGGGGCACAACTGGACACCAATCGGAGCGTACATACCAAATTTCATCAAAATCGGTCAATGGGAACTAAGGAAAGTGCCGCGTACGGCGGACGGACGGCCAAACTTTTATTCAATTTTTGGATTCTTCGTACCTTGAAACGTAAATCAACAAATTTTGAGGGGGGGTAAACAAGTTTTTTTCTTGGTCGATTCCAAAGGTTCATTATTGAAAATAATAAACCTAAAGTCGAGATTGATGGTCGAAATCATCTGAACGAGTTGGTTTACTCGAGAGGATGCCACTTCAAAGGTTTCTTTTCATCTTCGATTGCCCGAAAATGTTCGGATTGGTAGTCGAAATCTTCAAAACGAGTTGGCTTACTAGATAGTAAGATTGACTTCTTAGGATGTGTAACAATTTGGATGATTTTGAATTATCAGTTTATATTGACCTTTTGGAGGGCGGGTAAGTTCAATGGCAATCGTGAGTCACTTTCTAATTCTTATTGGACACAGTTAAACGAATCATTTCGACGTCACCATGTCGACTGTTGAAACTATCAACAATCGTTAAGCTCCGATTTTCTTTAGCAATCGACTGAAAATGGAATGAAAAATTCCTTTCTCTTGGTTTGCTTGTATTCCTTTCTCTCCGAGACCGAAAGGTGGGCTGCTCTTTGTTCTCAGGAAGTAGCTACCTACCGCGCTGTGAACACAACACTGCACATTAATTTCACAAATGTCAATTCTAGTGGTTCTTTTTTATGAGCACATGGAGAGATTAGTATTAGAAAATCTAGAGAGAGTAGAACAATCCAACTTAGTAAAAAGTGTATTGTTTAAATTATAGACGAGAAATAGTGTTTTTCGTTGGTGAACTTTGGGGTGGATAAGAATGTTGGGATAGCAATGGGAAAGCTTCAGAAATGATTTTACATGATATTGTGACTGAAACTGTAGCGTAATGCGTAATTTTATGTCGCTAATGCAGTTTTTTGTTTGTTTTTTTGTTGAGATTTTTATTATTACCTCTTTGGCATATTTTCTCCCATTTCTGCGACATCATTATCATCACAGCGTCCGTTCTCTAAATCGTCCATCGATTCACATTGTCGAGCGAGCAATGAGTGTGGTTTAGTGATAGATTCTACGAATAACTGGACTACTCTGTAATGAGCACAAACTGGATCTGTAACAAGACAAATAGCTTATTTTAGTCAAATTACATGTATTAAGTGACAATTTGGTACAATCTTGTAGGATTGTAATGGGGTATTTCGGTGGGTCGGAAATTCAGGTTTTTGACCACAATTTTGGATTCAGCACTCTTGAAAACCTATATACTCCAACTTTAAGTCCAATGATACTATAACATGTGGTAGAAAAATTAATTAAAGAGATCACACGTTTGAAAAAGGCGGGCCGCTATAAATGCACACACACTAGGCAAGGACTACGCCGCGCGCGTGTGTGAGTATTATTTTTTAGTATCCAAGAGGTCTTTCAAGGGTTTCCGTGCATGGATACTTTTTCAAAGACAGTTGGCTAGCTACGTCACGATTGGCTAGCTACGTCACACCGTTCAAATCTTCAACTTTCCTTAGCTTCTCTGATTTTTTAAAAACATTTTCTCGACGAACAGACCCGATTACCGTTATTTCTGAGCCTTACTCTTTCGAAATAAAAAATAAAAAAAAATTGACTGAAATACCCCATTATAAAGTTACCTTGTTCAGATCCATATAATATATGGATCCGTAGACATATTATGTCTACGGACCTGGATGTCACTACGGACGTAAGTCATTACCACAAAGCTATAACCTCCACTGTGCTGTTTCATAGTTTTGAGAAAAACGCATTTTTTAATGCTTCAATTAATATCGATAAATGAATTCGAAACTACCTTTCATTTATTTATTTATTATTAGCTCGGTAGGGGTTTTCAGCGCATTGCCTTCGTCTTGTACGCTTCTCCTTCGCCAAGCCATTTCGACATTCCCCATCACAGCATAAATCAATTTTTAAGGCGTCCCACAGTAATACCTACTTGATAATAATTGATCGGAGGTAAAATTGAACAACACTCAATAGAAAAAAATAACCACACAGTAATCCGCTTTAAACCATTGTGAATCCAAATCCGCGAAAAAAAACCATAGGTGTAAGTGTGTATGTGTGTGTGTGTGAGTGTGTGTGTGTGAGTGTGTGTGTGTGTGTGACAAAATCCAAAATCTTGCGTCGTCTGCCCAGGCCTTAGTTCTCAACCAATTTCT
The DNA here is from genome assembly GCA_009739505.2 of Apolygus lucorum. Taxonomy (NCBI): domain Eukaryota; kingdom Metazoa; phylum Arthropoda; class Insecta; order Hemiptera; family Miridae; genus Apolygus; species Apolygus lucorum. The sequence goes on from CM019179.2 coordinate 63,193,926, forward strand.
GTGGTTCTTTTTGTATTCGACGCGGAAATCTATCTAGTTGTGTGCCGGAATTTAGAATTTTGCCTTTCAAGGGGTGGAGTTAATGCTTAAAACATATTGTTTAGTAATGCATGCATTCCAGGGGACGACCCATTGGATAAGTATTGGATCAGTTTAACCAGTTGTTATGCGATAAGACTGTTTCTCTCGATGTAATTTATTTATTACTTTAGGGAAGAAATAGTGACACCCCCCCCCCCACCATTATAAACCATAACACTTCTAGCGGCATGGGAGCCTCGAATCTGAAGAGCATTTTAAAATCCATGTTCTACAACACCCAACATGCGAATTCGAGTTCCCCCCCCCACCACCACCACTGGTGCCAGTCTGGCACCAAAGCGGAAATACGTCGTAACATTGAACTTTCATCTATTAGGTTTAGTAGGCGGTCCGTCGAATGTCACATCCGTATTCAAGGTGAAACACCAAAAAACCCAAGAAATATGAGGTTTATGGTGCCCTGGCACCATGGTGGTACCATTTTTATTTCCATGGTGGTGCAGTAAGTACACACAAATCGGTTGGAAATTGAGGCCTGGGCAGAGTTTATAAGATTATGCCCGCAAACGTACGTTTTTTAAGCATTAACCCCCCCTATCCCCCCCTTAAAAGGCGAAATTCGAAATTCCGGCGCCGTAGTGCACAACTAGATAGTTTTCCGCAGTGAACAAAAAAAGAACCAGGAAAATCGGTTGAGAACTAAGGCCTGGGCAGAGTACACAAGATTTTGTTACACACACACATACACACACAGACATACACCTATGGTTTTTTTTCGCGGATTTGGATTCAGAATGGTCTAAAACGGATTACTGTGTGGTTTTTTTTTCTGTTGAGTGTTGTCCTCCTTCACCCCAGATCGATCGCATAAGGACGCCCAAGTCATACTGTGGGACGTCCTAAAAACGTGCGTTTGCGGGCATAATCTTGTAAATTCTACTCAGGCCTCAACTTCCAACCGATTTGCGTGGTTTTTTTTGTTTGACTCAGAAATTTTCCAAATTGCACACTATTTTAACAGAGTATCAAATTAGCCTGGTGAGGAGGAGAGTGGGGGATAATATTCACAAAATATCCGATTTTTCAATATTTCGGTTTCTTTACAGTTTACTAATTTTACACAAGCTTTGAAATTTATGAAAAATTCTGACTATACCTCCGGATTTTCGTCAATTATCCTCTGTACCACCATGGAACTAGTAGTGGTGCCACCGTGGTACCAGGACACCAGACTGGCACCATTGGCGGTGTTGGGGGAGGGATGTGAACTCGAATTCGCATGTTGGGTATCGTAGATCATGGATTTTGAAATGGTTTTCAAATTCGAGGCTCCCATGCCGCTAGAAATTTTATGGTGGATAATGGTGAGGGGGGGAGGTGACCGCTATTTCTTGCCTAAAATACCAAATTCATTACATCGAGTGAAACAGTTTTATCGCTTACCAACTGGTTTAAATTGACCTAATGCTTATCCAATGGGACGTCCCCTGGAATGCATTCATTACTAAACAATAAGTTTTACCTACCATACTTTCACTTGTCCAACTTCATTCTCTGATTTCATATTTGCAATCTTTGGTGTAAGTTACTATGTTTCGATTCGATTTATAGGGAATGGCAAAAAATGATCAAAAGTCAAGCTGTAAATCCGATATGTAGTTACTTATGGAGTTATTTTCAATCTTAGAAATCAGAATGAATTGAATCACACTCCATTCCATTGTGTCCAACTTCGAAGAAGCGATTTCTATCGATTTTCATGGCTTCGTCAATTCCATCGAATTCTTGTTCTCTACCAAACATGAGTCTGAAATCAAGTGGAAGATGGAAACGCTGCGAGTGCACCTACTTGTGAGGTTATTCAAGAGGTGAGGTACGTGCGATTTCGTTCGTTCTCGTTTCTCCTGGCTTTCATTCCTACGAAAACAATCGCCACCATGAGATTTCAGGTCGAAGATAAAAAAATCAAAACCGGCGGTTTTCGGAGATATCTGACGAGTTTTTCCTTTCAGGGTGTTATAAGGGACTAATGGCACTCGGTTTTGGCATGGTGAGATTTTTAGTGTCAGGAGATAAGTGATAGAGATTCTTAATTTGAAGCATAAGGGCTGAGAATTAGTATTCGAAGCATTGATATGTTATAGAACACTATAAAGAAGAGCTTAGGCGGTTTTGGTATAAAGATAACAATGTATGGTATCTAGTAAATTGTTGCTTACAACGGTTCGCTTTTAGAAAATTGTACAAATTACCTAGTCGGCAGGATGGTCTATGTATTATCCAGCGCTGTATTGGAATTCTTTAAGTATCTTCTGATGCCCATAACTAAACTACCGAACTCCAATAAGGTACATTTTTTATTATCCCGATTATTAATACTGGCTCATAGGAGGACCGCTTCATGTCCCAATATTTCGTGCGCTGTCTAGCGCCTTCTCGATCCGCTGGTTTAGTTTGGTATGGAGATTTGAACAGGTTTCACGATAACCACTTGGAAGGGATTTGGGACGAACAGTAGTCTAGATCCTCCTCCCACACAAAAGAAATATATTGTAAACCTACCGTAGTCCATAAAGAAATACGACGAACCGGGAATACCACATCCCGGCTGGGTTATTGTTACACCGTTAACGAAGAAATCCACTGTTCCAGCTCTGTAATGTATACCAAGCCCATAGGAACTAGTGTGGATGACGTCGACAACATCGGCCGAGGTATCGCTGATCCTCCACGGAGGACGGGTTGTGTAGAAGAGTGGCAAAGCTGGGTCCAATCCTATAGAAAAAAAATTAAAATATGGTAATCGTATCATCAACATTAATAGCAATACCAATGAACGTAGCAGATTTGGCAGACAGCAATAGATGGAAGCAACACTGATTGCCTATGAGTTTCATGATGAACAATCCAGAAGGAACCTCTCTCATTTGTTCATTATATTAGGAAATTTCAATTGTAAAAACGCTGCAAATTATTACAGAAAGGTTTATAACAAGTAAACAAGGTTTTTCTGCCTAGATCACTCGCCTGCGAAGAACACAGCTTTGCCATTGCCACTACCTACCCACCATATTTTACCTTCACGATAAAGTTTATTTTGAAGAAATAAACACTTGAATCGAGTTGTGGGAGCCTTCATTAGGAAATTTTGTAACTGGTTGCTAAGGACGCGAAACCGAGTACAACGTTGAGAAACGAACAACGATCGCATTTTGGTCAGCTAAAATTTGTAAGAAGATTGGGCCTCTTTTGCGATTCACACTCGTGTTTCTGATTTATCGTAAGTCCAACCCATTAGTTCTCATAGGGAGCGAACGGTATGTCCTACCGACCTCTGGGTGGTCTCATTCGATTCTAAAAATTGAATAATATTTTAAATTGATGAGGAAACGATATATATTGAACAATATATTGAACGTTTTTGAGCTAGGGCGTTTTGAAAATGTCAGCCCTTATTTTTCAACTCCTAGAAGCTTCTAATAGCTTCGGGGCAAAACCTGACCCCAAATGGAGCCCTTGATAGGTACTAAATTTCTATGGTAACTAAGGATTCTATGTACCTTGAAATGTAAAACAAATTTTGGTAGGGATTGAAAATTTGTTTGGTCGATTCCAAAGATTCATTATTAAAAATGATAACAAAAAAAAATCGCACAATGGGTTTGGCACATAGTTTCCTATTTACTTTAGTTCTTATTTACCTGTTATTCTTCCTAACTTGGGTTCTCCCTCGTCGTCTTCACTATTGAGCATGTGTCCAGTTATACCCGCAATGTGAGCTCCAAGACTGTGGCCAATGATGTGTATATCTTTCATCTTCACTCCGTAATTTTTCTGTAAACGCCGTAGGAGAGCCACAGTGGACTGCACGATGCTAATGAGTCTGAATCTCGTCAAAAAGTACGGCTCGTAACTCATGCTTGACCAGTCGATTACCACTATATTATATTCTTGATCTCTCGATTCATACCCTGCGGAAACAAATACTTTACTTGCATCACCTTGAGGTACTAGACGCATAAGAATGAAAAGTTTGAACGTCTAGTTTACTATGTACTTTGTATGGTCCTCTTGGTTGATAAAGGCGGCGAAAATTCGTACTGCGTGATTGAATGAGCGAATTTTCGAAGTTAGACTTCAAAAACCTCATAAAAAATACTGTACTCACTAGTAAATTGTCCTTCCTTCCGTTTCTCACATCTCACTCCTCCTCCTGATTCTGTAACATCCTTTTCCTAATTCTTGAACATCCATGTTCAAGCCCGGGAAATCAGTAAGAAGAAATGAACTCGCAAAGTAAAATAATATTTTATATAATAAAATGTAATATATTTTAGTGGAATATTAATACTTATATACACACCGTTAGTACAGCAACTATTTGGACATTATAAAATGTAAAATGTATATATTTAGCGGGATATTTATTCCTATACCCCACTACAACAGCATAAGCAAAGGCAAACAATCGAGTAGGTGTTTCGTGACCTTGAAAGCAGAGAAAATTGGAAGATGAGCCTTGGGTTACGCTTCCTAAGCAACCAGTAATCAAGTTTAATGAAGGAATTCTTTATTTCTTTGAATGGAGTTTGGAGCGTTTATTTCATCTAATGAACTCGATTATGAATCGATACCATGGTTGGTAGGTAGTGACAGTAGCAAAGCTGTCTTCTTGCTGGCGCTTGATCTATACAGAAAAATAATAAACCTTTGTGTAATAATTTGCTGCGTTTTTCATTATTGTTTATTCCTCTATGACTGGTCAAGGAATATTCTCACCTGAGGCCACTGATCAAGTTAGCGAGACCACTGTTGTTAACGACTCTTATATTCCTTATAAAACACCCTCCCCCCCCCCCCTCCCCGGCCCGGCTAAGAAAAGTGACGGACGGAAATTGTTTTTAATTCGATTTTCGGATTCTACGTACCTTGATACGTAAAACATCAAATTTTGAGGGGGGGTTAAATTTTTTTCTTGCTATACCTATTCCAATGGCTTATTATTGAAAATAATACACCAATAAGATGTATTTTGGTATACCACTGTTTCGAAGTCGGTATGTACGTTTTTTGGTTATTTCAACTTTTTGTAGCGATTATAAGGGAGTTATGGCCATTTGAGTGGTTTAAAGTCGAAAACAACGTGTTGTGGGAATGAAAATTGCCAATTAGAACTTTTTAATGTAAATGACTTGTATTCCTCATGCATTGAAGTTCTTACCTCTTCTCACCTCAGAGTTGAAAAATGAGCCGTGATAGTTGATGTACCCGTGTATCAGCACCTTTGTGGGTTGTGACGTGTTGAAGTTCTCTCCAAATATCGGACCACCATCGTAAATAGTTTTTTCGACTGGTTCTTTACCCCTTAAATCCACATCCTGGCGTATTAGTATTTGGATATCGACGTTACCTAATTATATAAGCGTCGTACACCATAGCATAGCAGTGGTTCTCAATATTTTTTGAGCCCTAAACAAACAAAGAGCACGTTGTAATCAACCATTTAACTCCCAAATTATGATTTGCTTACGAAACTTTGTTGTTACTTTTTTCACAAAATCTGCTCTTCTGCTTTTTTCACTTTGGGGTCTAAATAATACAGAAATTACTAAGATTGGTAAAAATAAATGTTAATTAAATTTTGGGAATTAGTTATTTTTGAGAACAACAATGGGTTCATAAATAGGTATGGTACTTCTAGAAGTAAGAGGTAGGCATGAAAATTTCACTACATTTTACTTCTTAAATCAGTTTAATTGCTGTAAAATAAATTTTTCATTAAAACCTATTACAAAACACTTGAATCAGTGCCTATTGACCATATTTCCCCGGAAGGTCCATTATTCAAGTTTATTTTGAAACAGAAAGACCTACCTTCCTGCAAATTCTGGGGTTTCTCTTATTCATAACAAAATTTGACTCTTGGTTGGTGGTGATGAAAATTGCATTTTTTTTGTTGAGGATAAATTTATACGGAGATTCGGCCTCTTCCGTCAGTTAATATTGTTACTTGGTGATTCACACTCGTGTTTCTGCTTTATCGTAAACGAGAGCTCGTTTGCGAACGTTTTTTTCAACGTTCACAAACAGTGCTCTTTTGATGTAAACGGGCTGAGAATAAGAACTGAAGATGCCAGCCTTTGTGAAGGGTTCGTGTTGACCTGCTCTATAGAAGTGTGTTTGTTAATATTTTCCGCAACCTACTTTGACTTCAAGTCCCCTAGTCATGTTGAAACCTTCGCGTGAATTCATTTCCTGCGTACAATATTGATAGATTTTCGAAAAATTTTCTTTTGGTATTGACGGATCTTTATTCAAAATCCAGGACAACTGAAAACTTACCCTACACTGAGAACCACCGCTTTACGAAAGTGATCAAAGCATAAGAAGTTCATACTCACTTTTTATACAATATGAATCTCACTTGTTCACTTAAGAAGTACCACCAAAGTTTCCACGCAACGTAGTAGAAGACATCTTCGGCAAGATTACCCTCTGGATCAAACAAAAAGTTCACATTAAGGTGCATAAAGATTTACTTTGGAGCTCTTTGATCGGGGAATGTGGAGGGTTGAATGGTTCATTTCCAACACAATTTGTTTTCCCAAAATGAGTTCTGCATTCCAATAGATTTGGAATCCCACAGCCGATACTGATTTGGCGATTGATACAAAGAGGAAACCGCTAGACCACCTAATCATTTTGATGGTCACAACACCACCTGATTCACCAGCTGGCTTCATGCCTTCTTTGAGATGATTTACGATCTCTCGTTTTTCAATGTGAGAGGCGATTTTAATTATTTGAGGTGATGATTCAATTTTTTTAGGACATGCTCAGTATCACGAGACATCCGTATGCAATTAATCAACGTTATAAAAAAACAACACTCACCCGAGAAAAAACGCTGCAAATTATTTGACAAAGGTTCATTATTGAAAATAATAAACCAGAATGACCTTTATATTATATAGCATTCATTTAGTTGGTTATATCAGAAAGGAAATTTCAAGATTTCCCTCATCAAAGGATTTTTGACGCGACAAAGAGTTTTATAAAATAAAGTTTCGAAAAAATTGTTTCTGATTAGATTTTCTTTGGTTCGCCTTGCTTGGTATGTTGCGGATGGACAACGCTGTTACTGTTATTATATAACTGTTTGTAACATGTTTTGTTACTGGTGTGGACGCGCCTTTACAGGACGAAGATTTCTAAAAGGAACGTCACCTCGCTTTTACGTTGAAGGAAAGCGGAACATGTCCGTCCACAACAGGTACAAACCTCGATACCCAAACTTCGGTATTTTGCTTCCTCACTACCGAAGGTAGGGAAGCTTTGTATTCGTGAAAGAAGTGAAAAAAAATGTCCTCCAAAATCAAAATTTCCACTTGCTTTTTGCGTTTTAGAGCTTCCCGAACAATTTTGGTTCCGTGTCTGTCTGTCTGTCTGTCTGTCGGTCTGTCTGTGGTCAATCCTTGTCCCGGGCAAAACTATACTAACCTGTGGTCCGATTTTGATGAAATTTTCAGGGATTGTGCGGGTTAGGTCCTAGACGGTCCCCTATCAATTTCAGCACCTTCGGACCAATAGGAGCGAGTGCGCATGCGCAAACGTGAATTTCCTGGAACCTCGGTTTCTAATGAACCGATTTTGCTCAAATTTGGAGGTTAGTTAGGGACTAACTTCTAAGAGACACCCTATAAGTTTCAATCAAATTGGTCAAGCAATAGCCGCTGCGCATGCGCGAACTTTAAATTTATTGTTACAACCAAAACTCCGCAACTATTCAACCAATTTCGATGAAATTTTCAGGGATTGTGTGGGTTAGGTCCTAGACGGTGGACCGCTAAATAAAATAATAAAATTCTACGTTTAATTTTAAACAAAACTCAAATTACGAGTATATAACAAATTAATACCCATAATCCTAATACGTACACCTATTATAGTTTTAGTATTGAATAATAATAATCATTATCGTCATAACTTCGTAGTTTTATTTTATACCTACACTCTTTCGTTCTTTTATTTCAGTGGTTTATATACCACAACTATTCACAACACTATTATAAACATTAATACCTGCAACCCTATCCCGCATATTATCGCCAATATTTTGGTATTCAATAACTCTTTGAATCATAATTTTTTCGCCAACTGATTCTATACGTCCATGTTACAATGAGTGAGGAAGCTATACTGCCCACCCAACTTGGCAGACGTTTTCACCTGCACTACCAAACGACGAAATTTTATTCATAAATGATATGATTAAAAATTGAACTTACCGAACATCTACGAATTGTTCACAAGAAAACTTACTATTTAAAAGCCATGACGTACACGGATTGATCATACTGTACAACTTATGCAATTTCTTTCGAAATTCCTTGGATGTTTTTGCTTGGCGAAGGCAGGGCCACTCTGATACCGGGAGTTCGTCCTCTCCCTTATCCATCTTGTACTTCTTTGGCACTGAAAGTTGAGCAATCGAAAAATCATCATTGATTTCATTTGATTCAAAATAGGACTTGATTTTATTTTAATACTTCTTGTTCTGACTCCGGGGGAATTTTCTCAAGACAATAATGCTTTCCTCTCTAGACGGTTCTTCCTGTTGCATGAATTTACGGTTCGCTATACAGCTTCAAATTGGTAGCGACAGAGCAGTGGACATCATCTACATTCCAATTTGAAGTTGTTAGAATTCCATTAGCGGTCTTGGGTAGGATCAGTGCATAGGAAGTCGCATTCCAATTACCGGTCATCAACTTCTATGAATATCACGAGTTGTGAGAGTGATAGGAACAGTGGACGTCGCATGTCACTCGTACCACTCGCAATGGCTAGTGAATTCAACTATAAATTCGCACAGTTTATCAGTTGGATAGAGATCGGCTCTTAGGGCGTCGTAATTTCCAACTGATAAACTTTGGACTTGGATGATTTAAGTAAATATAGAAAAGAACAGTTTCGAGAGGTTTTAGTCGGCAAAATTTGATCAAGGGCAAAAATGTGAACTCGAAGAATTTGGAGTAAATGGATCGCACTAGACGGACAAAAAAAAAAAAAAGAATTGATAACTTTGGGAGCTAGCAATAAGTGTCCTCAACGGGGCAGGACACGTCCTTTTATTTGGGGGACGTCCTGGTGGGAGAGTGTTCCCACTAGGGTCGTCAGACCGTGAAGGGAGCTCTCCTGGTCCGCCCAGCTTTTCTTGCGTTTATTATTACGATAATGCTTTCTTAATTAATTATGCTTCACCATCATACTTAATCATGTATCTTTAGGTACCAAGAACAATTTTGGTGCTAGTGCAACAATCACACAAACGTGTGCCAAGTTGAGTGGAGTTGAGTTTTCCATAACGATTTATATGGTCTTGGTGGAATCTGTTGGATTATGAATTTATTGGATTCTTCTGAATTTTAGTTTCATTCCATCCTTGAAAGGTGAAAATTATGTCCGCTTCCTTGTAGACTCAGAAGCAGAGTAATTCCATTAAAGTGCAATATTTACTATTTTCTCGACAAGTAACCTACTGATGGGACTATTGTACTCATCGTGCTCAACGATCAAATTTTACACCATGAAAGATTAAGATACTTGGTATGTAATTGTGCTGTATGTGTATTGTTGGTGTAAGCACGTTATTTACGTGGTATTTAAATTAAGTTGGTATGTAATTACGTGATGTAATAGATACAACACACGTTGGTATGTTGATATGTATTTGCTGGTTCTTTCACTACGTTATTAAATTACGTAAATTTCCTACGTTGGATGTTATTACGTAATGTAATAGATACTAGATACGTTGGTATGTTGATTTCTATTCGCAGATTCATGAGATTTGGTAAGGGAGAATAATTGATGATGATGTATTTAAGCCAACGTTTCGTACAATTTATTGCACATATTCAGGGCTAAAACTGGAGTGAAAGTGATCACATTAAGGTTGACAGCTCAAGTTGTTTTGGTTACTCATTTACCACTTTATCTTCTGTCACCTTTCTTCTCACATTGAGGATTGAGGGAGTCTTCCTCTATTCTTCTTATTTTTAAAACATAATATGGTGCCCATCACTCAAACCATGCAACCATAATGTGACCACCCCAGTTTTTGCCCTGAAGATGTACAATAAATTGTACGGAACGTTGGCTTAAATACATTATTATTCCCCCATGCCGATTCTCAAGGACCTGCAAAAATATTATCAACATGCGGTCAAGAACTCCAACGATATTGTACATAATATAAATATTTACTTCGAAATGTTAGTGATTGTTGGCATTCCCTCCGAGTTGGTTTTCTATTTCTGCAGGGAAATACTACTGCTTGTATAACGTCAATCAGCTTGTACCAGGCACCGAAGTTTGAAAAATGTTTGATCATGCACTCCAATTTCATTCCAAGTGGAAACAAGCTTTTCATTCTCCTTGCTACGATACCGGTTACAATATTTCTAAGCTTCTTTGTTGGGTCAAGGTATCGCATGCCAGAAGTGGCTTTTGGGCATCCCGGACGTGATGAAAATTGTATATATTCTGATGGAGAAAAGCAAAAATTAATCCCTTAAAAGTAGTGTAAACGATAATATCAGGTGTTTTAATGATAATGGGGATAGCAAGAAAGATTATAACTCCTCCCTCATTCCTGTCTAAGAAAATCTGAAAATTATTCAGTTATTCGTACTTTTCTTGGTCAATTTTGGTTTATTATTTTCAATAATGAACATTTGGAATCGAGCAAGAAAAAAAAGCTTAACACCCCCTCAAAGTTTTATGGTTTATGTACCACGTAGAATCCGAAAATCGAATGAAAAATTGTTCGGCCATACGCGGTATTTTCTTTAGTTACCTTGTGTCGATTTTGATGAAATATGGTATATGGGCTCCATTTGGGGTCTAGTTGTGCTCTTTTTCTCTGCTTTTGTTCTGTCAATTGTTTCTAAGGGATGATAAGGGTTGAACTTTTCAAAACGCCCGAGCTCAAACATTTTTGATTAATAATAACATTGAATTTTCAGAATAGAATGAGACCACCCAGAGCTCAGTAAGACGAACCGTTCACTCCCTATGGAGTCTTAAAGTTTAGGCGAATGATGAAGAACTCCTGTGAATTACAAGTGAATGTTCATTGACGGAAGTAGGGAGAATTTGAACTTTCCTTTCATAATTGAGCTAATAAAATGCGATATTTGGTTTATTATTTTTAATAACGAACCTTTGGAATCGACCGAGAAAAAAATGTTTCACCCCCCTCAAAATTTGTTGGTTCACGTTTCAAGGTACGTAGAATCCAAAACATTTGGCCGTCCGTCCGCTGTACGCGACACTTCCCTTAGTTCCCATCGACCGATTTTGATGAAATTTAGTATAATATACTAAATTTCATCAAAATCGGTCGATGGGAACTTGATGGGAATTGATGGATAAACAAAACCTATAAATCAAAATTACTACTACTCTAGTCCAGAAAATGAGTTTTTCTTAGCAATTAAAGAATCAACAACAAAACAATTCGAAGTTTTGGTTCAATTGATTTCACTTCATAGGTTCACCTTCTGTTTCTATCTTACCTTCAAGTACTTTTACATAAAATACTATTCAATAAATTATATGGTAAATAAATCAATCCCAAATGTCATAATATCTATGCATGAGTTTCTTCCGTGCAAGCGGTAAACATTTTTATAAAAGAATGGCATCCAGTTGTAGGTATTTAAAGTTTTTTTTTTATTTCTGCGAGTGGAATATCCACATTTAAGTCTAACATCGTTCTAGCAAACAAAGTAAGAAAGTTCTGATTGTGAAAATAGAAATTTTTGGAGCGACAAAATGTCGAAAATTCCGAAATATTCAAATTTGAAAGTCATAATTTTGGGAAACCTGTAAGTAGGTACGTACTCAACTGCGAATTCATTGTTTTTCATAAAATTATTTGGTCTCAAAATGAGAGTCAATACTTAGTTGATTCAAGGGAGCTAGGTCAGGTAGAAAAAGGGTGCCACCTACCCATATGAGGTCACAGTCCAGTCCTGGTCTCGTCTTAAGACGTTTCCTAGAAATCCCAAAATGGCCGTTAGGGATCAAGCTAGTTTTTAATGCGAAAGACCCCCCCCCCCCCCCTACATCAGAGCATGAAGGTACCTTGCATGAGCCAATATTCTGGGAAAAGTCCAAATAATTGGTGATTTTACTGTCCTCTCAATGTCTGAGATGCTCAAAGTACAACAAGCAGTGTTGTGGAAACCTTGTCTCCAGTACTCTGTGGTGGAAACCCTGGGATTCTGGGTAGTAGGAATTCCATGAAACCAACTCGTGTAGGTCTCAAGCTCCAGGTGCCAAGAACCATTCTTTTCATAGAATCGCCAAGAGGAGCAACCACTTGTGTGTGAAGTTGAATACCTCTCGGCTCTCGGGACTGAATAGGAATAGAGTCCAATCATGCAGCATAAGTTAATGTGCGATTTTTTCTCTTTATTGTTTGGAATTAGGAGGAACACACTAAATTAACAGCATTTTTGTTTTCTATTTACTAAATGTGACCGTCCATGGGAAAAGGGACCCTAAGTTAAAATGGCAAAATGTTCAGGAGAGCAGTTTTAAGAAAAAATGCCAAAAAAATCGATTTTTAGGTTTTGATCGATTCTGATGCAGCAACTATCCCTCTTTATGGAGATACAGGCCGTTTGCAAGGTTATATCGATTAAATAATCGAAAAATGGAAAAAAATCGAGAGAAGGTCAATCTCAACAAAAGGGACCTTAAGTTAACCACCCCCCCCCCCCCGCTCCATAATTCATATGGAGCGGAGGAGGGGATAACTTAAGGTCCCTTTTCCCAAAGCAGTGTTTCCAACAGTTTCCAAGAGATATTATCTCTTGTTTTTCTATGATTTGGCCAGATAACGATTTTTGCTTGTTTAATTTAGAACTTGAGAGAAATAAACTGATAGGTACGAAATTTCTGCTAGGAAGAGGTAAGTAAGTGGGGATGAACCTGCGTCACTGCCAACCGGTCGCAAGACTAATGGCCCAAAAATGTTCAGATATTGGTTGTGAATGAGTACCTAATGGATGAAAAAAAAAAATTGGCTCAAAATTCCTGTTAGAACGGCGAATATTCACATTTGAACACTTGAAAAATGTTGGTAAACTTTGAGGCTTGTTTTCTCAAAACTGTGTTTTTCGAAACTCAAACTTCGAAAACTCATAACTTTTTGAAAAAAATCGTAGAAAATGTTCAGATATTGGTTGTGAATGAGTACCTAATGGATGAAAAAAAATTGACTCAAAATTCCTGTTAGAACGGCGAATATTCACATTTGAACACTTGAAAAATGTTGGTAAACTTTGAGGCTTGTTTTCTCGAAACTGTGTTTTTCGAAACTCAAACTTCGAAAGCTCATAACTTTTTGAAAAAAAATCGTAGAAAAATTTTGAAAACACCATCGTGTTCAGCTACTCTTCTACTATTCGAAAATACCAATAACTCCATTTTCACAAAATCTAACTTAAGGTCCCTTTTCCCATGGACGGTCACAAATGTATTCACTCATGTCGGAAAGATTAATTGGTTCCTGCTACCACCCCTTTCTTTCCCCATCAATTCCATACTCATGTTTTTAATCGTCTCCACGAGTACCCACACGACTATTGCATTTTTGATTACAACGAATACTATAAGCACTTTATCTTTATATATTTATAAATTGTAAGTACTTAAATTTTTTAAATTTAGGATAATTTTCAATTATTGAAAGTATAATGATGTCAGAAATTATGTGATGAATCCGAATATACCATGTATTACTATGACTATGATGATAATAACCACTAAAAATTGCGAAAACGTAAAAACCTTATAACAGCCATAACTTCTACACTTTCTTCCGATTTTGATGGCATTTTTAGGGATTGTATTTCATGGGTTGTCGACAATTGTATTCATGAGTTGCCGTGTAGATGGTCCCCTTATGAGGGTAGTGCTAGGTACATAGAGATAAATGTTTTGAGATTAGCTACTTTGCATCGGATCATTCACACAACCGGGTTATGTATACAAGGAAGCTATAAAATAGCTATAATATAGCTATTATAAGCACATAATATGTGCTTATTATAGGCACATAATATTATTATGTGCTACACCCACTTGGCATACTCTTTTTCTAGATCGCACGTCTGGAAAGAACCAGACTTTTCCGTTATTACTTACCTATGAATAATATTATCGCGCAAAGAGATCAGTTTGGCAGAAAGTTCTTACCATAAATAACATTCTCAGCAGAGAGTTTTCGTGGACCGCATTTGATCAGCTGAACTTTGAAAGGAAATTCGGTCTATTTCTGATAGTGAACATTAATTTGCGATTCACACTCGTGTTCCTGCTTTATCTTTCTTTCCAACTTCAAGTCCTCATAGGGAGTGAACGGTAGGTCCAACAGAGCTATGGTTGGTCTCATTCGATTCTAGAAATTCAATACTGTTTCAAATAGATGAGAAAACAGTACCTTCATATCAAAAGTTTACGAGCTAGGGCGTTTTGAAAATTACAACCCCTATTTATTACCCCTCAGAAGTGACTGACATCAACCAAAAGCTTCGGGGCACCACCAGACACCAAATAGAGCCCTTATACCATATTTCATCAAAATCTGTTCATGGTAACTAAGGAATGTGCAGCTTGACGGCGGAATCCTCTTTAGTTCGCCAATACGCAGACATAGGAAGGTCAGAGACAGTGTGAGACGAAACAGTTCACACACTGTTCTGCAAAATTCATGAAATACATTAAATCAGTTGTATTTTCTATTCCTGAAGTAATTCTGATTGGTTTTGAGACTCCATGTATAATATTATAATATAAAAAGGAATGGAAAGAGATATGATCTCTTGAGTTTGATGGGGATAGCCCCTGATATATAACTCACTTCGGAGTAATGCTCTTGGGTTATTGCATGATGAAGAACCAGCACAATCCGACCCTGTAAATTAACGCATGAAAACCCAAGGTTACTGTTCATGAAGAACCACATTGCAACAAACTTTCTAACCCCCCCTTATTTAATGGTACTGAAAGTGTAATGGTTTCCTGAAGAAATAAGATCAGTCTAGCCAAATGACATTGTGGGAACCCCCCTAATTTGTATAATTTTTCTCAATAAAGAGATACGCTCAGTAGGTCACTCACCTAGACGGGAATCCCCAGGAAGGGGTTAACCCTCTCCTCATTGGGCAGCCCTTTGTTAAGGGAAGGCTCCGGGGTAGGAGAACTCCTCTTAAATAGCCGCTGGCTCAATCAAGCGGTACGCAGTCGGGTTAGGGACTTACTGAGTGACTATTGCACTGACGTAAACACCTTTTTCTTATTCAAGAAACCATAATCATTTAAAAACTTCACCTCTACAAATTTTACTCAAAACGTATACTACGGCCAGTTTAGGGAATCCTCTTCAAGATCTCAAATCAAATGGTGAGGGTGGATACCTATCCGTGAACAACCACTTAGGTCCCTACTTAAAAAATTGTGCTGGCCAAATACTGTTCTGTAAGGGCAGCCTAGCTGGGAACGACAGAACATTATTTGTTAACCTCTCTTTTTACCCTCTCATCGGCAAGGTGGGCAGATCTACGATCTGGGAACACTTGCCGACGAGACCTTATCCTTACGACCTGGAGGGCTGGGAGTAACACCTCAGGGAACACACGTCTTACCTTTTCCATCACCTAAAAATTTAGAAAGTCATTTATCAAAAATAGCTAGTACCTACACAAGGAGGAAAAGTGAAATTAGTAAAGTAACGTCCTTTACAACTGGTGACCCCGTACATTTGATAAATTTTTTTCTAAATATTCTAAATAATAGTTATAAAAATTCTAAACAAGTTCTCTTTTTTTTAATTCAAATTACTGTCCCCAAATCGACCAGTAAATTCAACTCAACTAAAATGAGCACTAATGAAGAAGTAAACGAAACTCCCTTGATCTCAGTAACATCCCATACCAGCTCCTTTAGTCATTTGATTGTTTTCTGGTTGTAATGTTTTCCATCCAAAGGGACGTCTCCTGAAATAGTACTTGCAGTACTAAAAATTCCGTTATTGATGGACTCTTCATGTTATTGTAGTAAAGTAAAAAGTAAAGTAAGCAACCATTTCAGGTTGAATTTTCGTCCGACTGCCATTCTTGGCGTCGCGGACGTCATCAGCTGTCTCCCTAAGGGGAGATCAGAATTTGTTCTGATGATTTCGCTCATGGCTTCCCAAACATCACCGCCCTGGGTTGGAACGAGAGATTGCCGATCGTCTAATAGACAGAAAACTTTCTGCGACGACCAGACTCGAACGCGCGTCCCTGCTAGACGGTTCTCATCTTATCACCGCAGTCGGGTACACTGTCCACTAGACCACCGACGCCCACTTCATGTTATTGTTTTTCTATCCCCTTCGGAATCTAGGAGATGATGATTTTGATCAATAATTTATTCAAATCTTCAGAATGTTGTTCCTTGATATTTTGAATACTCACTTTGATAAAATACTGTTTAAAACCCTTTTCATAGTTCTTCTTTGCCACTCGTATCCTACAAGGAATATCTTACAGAATAGAATTGATTTAATTTCTCTAGAGAAATGAAGTGACCCATTGAATTTCTTTCTTCCTGTTAACTCTATAAACAAGATCCCAATTATGTTGATATAGACCTTCTCCGTTTGGATCTTTTACCTTTCAAAAAGGGTAATTTCTTCAGGATATGACGAATTTGTTCATGACCGTACTCAAATAATTTGGAGCTAAAAACCGCAGACGCACATACCCAACAACCTGTAAAATACAAATAATTATAACGAAGCTATCACGTTTTCTGATTACTATCTTTAATTATGAACCTTCCAAATCGAGCTTGAAACATTTTTAATTCCTTCTCTTACTTTGCTCTTATTAATATAAAAGCGAATAAGAAATGAAGAATTTTGGCTGGTCGCATTCTATTCTAAAACGATGCAAATGATTACACAATGGTTTATTACTATTCAATGTAGATCAGCCATCTGAAAAAAGAGGTTTTTCTCTTGAACAATACCGCTACTGTAATAACATTATCAACGTGTTCCCTGTTGAAATCCGTAGTTTTTCTAATGAAAGTTAACGGTGCTATAATCTAGCTTATCCACTTATACTAGTAGGTAAGTTGCGTGATGGGTTTACAAAGGAATGAACTCAGTGGTCAGAGTAAACATGTACATATAGAGTTGTCTAAAAATGCTGACCAACGAACACATCCTTTCTCTTGATTTTATGGGAATTTCGGTGAAATTTTGGGATGGCGACCTGCGTATGAATCCGTAGTCTTTGAAAGAACTCTAAGCAGAGAATACGGATTTATGTTGTATTTTCAACAAATAATCAACTGCTTGTTTGTTTAAAGTATCCCCTTGTGTTAAAGTAATCCCCACTTACGGTAACAGGCAATATTATGTTTAATCGTTCAGTCACCAATGTAGAGATTATAACAGCGTATGGGGAAAGAACGTACTCTTGAAAACATTACCTACCCAGAAACGTAATAGTCGTAGTGGAGATCCAGTTCATCGTCTGCTCCTTGAATCAATAGTTGAGGAAGTTGAACCTTGTGAATGGGTAATGTAGGTTAATAGAGGCTACGAAACATGATATTCAGTTTTACCATTTGAAATGGAAGGCTACAACATTCTGGCGATTTATTTCCCTAAACAATGCTACCATTGTCAAAAATTTGAAATTGAACATTTTGCAATATTATATTTATTAGAAACATGAGTACCTATATGCCTTAAACAGAGAGGTAGCGACAGCAGTTTTATCTGAATTGTCTCAAACAATGACATACTCGGATAGCCAACTTAATTACATAAACCACGTACTACACTCTTGACGATCTTGTTATTCATACGAAACATATTTTTTCAAACTTAAATACTTGATGTTAGTGATAATCACGAATCGGTTCCCAGTCCGTAGGGAGGAGTGGACGCAGTCTTGAAATAAAACTTCCCTCTGGCACTGAAAAACAATTTCCATCCATGCAGTATGAGATAACGAGCGAATTTTTCATAATTTAATAATCATTAACAGGCGGTTTTTATTACTTTTCCGACCGTCACGCAAAAACATCACACTTTCAATGATTTCCACTTCTTAGTCATTCGAGTTCGTAGAAAAATTGTATTTCCGTTTTTCCGGACGTATTTGCTTGTTTTTCGGTGGTTACTTGGCTCAAAATTCATTTGTTCATGAGTATTGAGTTATTAGTAGTGGTGAATCCAGCAAATTGAAGTCTACCCCTGTATATGATTATACCTACAGGGTGTCTACACTTAATATGGGCATAACTTCAGGGTTTGATTTTACAAGGTATGTCCAACAAAAAATGTCTCGTAGCAATTTTCTTTTAATCCACTCAAAATTCCTTTTTTTTCACTTTAAAGTTTTTTTTTTCGCGTTTTCGACCTTACGGCACTGATATGGTCATAACTCCCTTATTTCTCCTGAAAATTCAAATCTGACTACACCGTTAGAAAGAGCGTTGAATTCCTGAGCTACCTAGTGCGAAATCAAAATATGTCTGCAATAAAATAGTTTCAAAAAATCAAGTCAAAAAGCAAACTTTAAATTTTTTTGAAATTTGACTTTCTTTGACCGCAGTTTTCACTGTAAATCCCTGCCCATTTCGATGGGCGCTCTTCGGAAAAAACATGCTCAAATGGTCAGCTTTCCAACGGTCTATCAAGTTTTCTTTTTAACATTCAAATTGGAAGAGTGAGTGAATTTTGAATGCCAGAAAACGTGTGTTTTACAAGCAAATCCACTGTTTTAAGCGGTTTATGGTCCCCCTCGATCTCAAGATGGCTTGACGATTTCGGTATCATTTTTTTGATTTTGGTATCATGATTTTTTTTTCGTTCATCGTACATAAAATACGCATTATTCGTAGATATAGTCGTGAGCATAAAGTAACACCTTTCCACTCAACAAAAACACCGAATTTCTAGCTGATTGAAGTTGAGTTCAAAGGTGTTAATTTATGCTCACTACCACATTAACGAATAATGCGTATTTTATGTACGATAAACGAAGGGTTTCTTTTTAAAAAATCCACTTTCTAGCAGTCGGAATTATTCTGAAGTATCACTATTTGATTCAGCGTAAAAAATTACATAGAAAATGATACCAAAATCGTCAAGCCATCTTGAGATCGAGGGGGACCATAAACCGCTTAAAACAGTGGATTTGCTTGTAAAACACACGTTTTTCGGCATTCAAACTTCATTTACTCTTCCAATTTGGATGTTAAAAAGAAAAATTGATAGACCGTCGGAAAGCTGACAATTTGAGAATGTTTTCTCCGAAGAGCGCCCATCGAAATGGGCAGGGATTTAGAGTAAAAACTTTGGTCAAAGAAAGTCAAGTTTCAAAAAATTTTTAATGTTGGCTTTTTGACTTGATTTTTTGAAACTATTTTATTGCTGAAAGATTATGATTTTGCACTAGGTAGCTTAGGAATTTACCGCTCTTTCTAACGGTGTAGTCAGATTTGAATTTTCAGGAGAAATAAGGGAGTTATGACCATATCAGTGCCGTAAGGTCGAAAACGCGAAAAAAAAACTTTAAAGTGAAAAAAAGGAATTTTGAGTGGATTAAAAGAAAATTGCTATTCATAGTTTGTTGCCTTCTTGTTGACAAGGTTATTGGTGATGGGAGGATAAATTGCGGCGGATCTTCAGTATGTGCTCATGTTGTTTATTTTTCATTTCATGTTCCACATGAACATGTGGCCCCTTAAAAAAGTCTTTATTTCGTCTTTATTTCAAGTCTACATTAAGATCTTTATTTTTTTTAAAGTCTTTACCCTCATATTTATACAAGCTATCATACAGATAGATTCACAAGCACATAAGCCCCAGCACTTCCAAGGCATATTTTATAGCTAAAGGACTTGGGATTTCCCTTTCTTTGTTTTAAAAAACTGGACCATTTTTGGGAAAACAAAAATCAACAGGACAGGATCTGGAAGTCAGAACCTAAATATCATCCCATCACACTTATAACTAATTATAAGCACGAATGCTACATGGAGAAACGCTATGGGCATATATGCTATTGAGCCAATAGACGTAGGTACATATGTAGAAACAGATGAAATGAAAGTCAACCGTTCATTTACTTACAAAACTATGGCAAATCATAAAGAAAGTGTCCTGAAGATGCCCCATGGGGCGAAAGCTAGCTCGACATGAAAAATAAACAACATAAGCACATACTGAGGATCCGTCGCAATTTATCCTCCCCTCACCAATAACCTTGTCAAGAAAATTGCTGAGAGACATTTTTTGTTGGATCTTGTAGAGTCGAACCCTGAAGTTATGCCCATCTTAAGTGTAGACACCCTGTATAATAATAATACTAATAATAATTATTATTATATGAGGATGCGGGCATTTTTTCGTTGATTGCTGACTTTACTTCCATCTCCACAATTTAATTAGTTGGAATGAATTTGCTGTCTTCTGAGTCAGCCTATTGCTCTGAAGAAGGTAAGTTTCAATTATACTGTAAAGGTTCCTACATCTATCTATGAATAGCTAAATAAATGGGGTTATATACAAGACGGTGTATCAAGCTCTTCCAATTTAGAAAGATCAGACCCTGCTGTAGGTATGATAAGAAACAAAGAACCGTTATTCAAAATAATAAACGCAAAAAGAAATTTTGGTATCCTTGTTGTGCGTGTTCTTAGGCACCATTTAACAAAATCAATCCATTGTTTGTTTCAGACAAAATAATCTCCTTCCGGCCGAATGAAGAAGGTTTATCCACTAGCAAATGTAAAAATATTTCTGACGTTCGGAACCCATTCAAAACCTTTACCTACCTACTTATTTATCTGTGTAGTCTAGATCAATAGATAAAGCCCGAAATAAACTCGTACCTTTATGGATGTTTTTTTTATCCAACTTGTACTTCGTAACTTACCCATTTTATTTTTCAGTAGGTATACAGCAAATTCAACCATAAACGATAATTTTCCAACTACCTACTTGAATAAAATGGTTATTACTAAGTAATAACTACTTTCTAAGTCTTAGAAAGTATCCATCTACTTTTATTAGATCTTGAAACAAAAGATGTGTATTGAGAACGTAAACGAGAATGTTTTGTAAACTTCAAGAGAAGAACTCGTCATTTTTGACGAAAAAACTCGTCTGATCGCCATATTTTTATTTAGACAAACAAACCACCAAACAAAATAGATAGTTGACTTGCTGTGCACAATTTTCACCAAGGAAGTCTGATAATAGCTGAGGCTGAGGGGCACTCAAACCTTGTATATGAATACTGTTGAGTGATCACCGACCCTTATTGATGCTTTTGAGGGTGCACTGAGTTACAACAAACTATGAATCCCGCTCCTAGTTGGTGAAAATTTCAAGTTGAATGAACGTCTACGATAAGAATCGCGAAATCATAATACATGAACGTTCCTACCGTGTCTGACACAAATATTTTCGAATAACTTCTGGTTCTGATGATTTCGCCCAATGACTCTACTTATTGTGAGGAGTTTACGCTACTTGAGTGGCGAAGGGTTCGCCAACGACCCAACTAGAAAAATTTGTTGGCCCTCATTATAATGTATTTACTACTATGAATATGCGATCGTACCTCGGATCAGTATTTCCATTCATTATTAGTGTTTCATCCCCTTTACAGCCATTGCTCTCGTATTCTGACCAATCGCCGCATTCTGTTCCCACGAACGCCGTTGTGTTCAGAATCGATTCAGCGTAAAACTCGAAAGACCTCAAATGGCTGCACTCTGTGAGATAATAAGGAAACATAATTATTTCAAGCTTATGGGCATAAGTACGCACGTCATTACCAGGGCTAGATAACAGGTTCGGCAACACAAGTGCAACAACTGAGCTAAACAAAATTGATTCTTACTGATATCAATCAGCGAACATCCAGGTTGTGGTAGGACGCCGCCGTTAGGATAAAAGTCCACGTGGCCAATAGCTTCGAAAATTCCCGCAACTCGGCCACACGTGTGAACCACTTCGACGAAGTTTGCCGCTCTGGTGCTCAAAGTGTCTTCTCCACCGACGAGAAACAAGGGCAACGCCGGGTCCAATCCTGCGTGAAGGGCGAAATTAATTAAATTACAATTTGGTTCAATTTCCATCGCCATAAAACATAATATGTTTTATGGCTTGATATTATCAAGTCTTTGTCCACGCCTGTAATTAAATATTCCTATAATTTTCAGACTTGAGAGTTCTAAATCTGCATGACTACAACGCTGTTCATCTAATTATTAGGTACGCACAAGGGGGTTCACATGTCATAATAATCTCAAAGTTTCAATTCAAGAGAAGTAACATGGGAAAAAACAAACTGAATAAACGGGTTTTCTCATATTTCTCTGGCAATTATTGTTCGATTTGATGATTCGAGCGGCAATCTTTTAGTATTTTCAATTCCCTTGACTGATACACGAGTTTCGAAAATCCTTGAACATTTCAAATTTAGGTACAACTTTTGAAGTTTGAGCCCTTGCAATTTATGATAAATACTGACTCGGAACGAGGAACGAACGGCGACCGCCTGAGAACCCCTTGAGGGTAGGATTATTGAAGTGGCGTTTGCTCTTCTTGTGTTCATTGGTTGAGTGCACTTCCGCTTTACAGCATCTTCCGAACTTTAGGGCTACTTTCATAGTGGTCACATCTTTAGAAACATTGTAGGATTCATTCATACATTTTGCTTTCGAGTATACTGAGGTAGCGGAAGCTTTGTTTTCACTTTTCGAAAAGGTTCTCCAAAATCAAAATTTTCACTCGCGTTTTGCGTTTTAGACCTTTCTGAACAATTTTACTTCCGTGTCTGTCTGTCTGTCCGTCTGTCATGAATTCCTTGTAACGCGCATAACTATACGAAGCTATTGCCCGATTTCTATGACATTTTCAGGGATTGTGCGGGCTGGTGTGTAGACGGTCCCCTATGGAAATCATCACCCCCGGACTGATAGTAGCCGCTGCGCATGCGCAAACGTGAATTCCTTGTAACGGCCATAACTTCTACATTTTCCATCCAATTCCAATGAAATTTTCAGGGATTACGCGGATTAGGTTGTAGATGGTCCCCAATGAAAATCAAGCTTTAAAATTTACAGAAGCCTCTGCGCATGCGCATACGTAAAATCCTTGTAACAGCCATAACATTTACATTTTTCATCCGAATTTGATGAAATTTTCTAGGATTGTCCAGATTAGCGTGTAGATGGTCCCCTATGAGAGTAGTGAAAGGTACCTACTTAGTGATTGGTGTTTTGAGATCAACTACTATGCATCGGATCATCTATATTTATATAGATTATAATCGGGTTATGGATACGAGGAATCTATGTGCCACACCCACTTGGCAGACTTTTTTGTTTATTGTTAAATAAAATTTAGAACAAACAATGTGATATAGGATGAAACCCACTTTAAACAATGCATTAAGATGTTCAAATGAGTTATTGGGAGAGAGCTCAAGTGCCAAATTGCCTTCATTAGGCAAGGAGTAGGAATCTTGGAACGAATTTCAGTAAAGTTTCTATTTGTGGGAATGGTGCTATCCGCCAATAGCTTGTTAATAATAACTAATTCGTTAAATATAATTCGAAAATGGTTCTATTCAGAATTACACTGTTTTGGCTGCCACTTGGACATGACAAATTTTATTATTCCTACTGCTTGCTTAATGAAGTAATCATTTGGCACTTGTGCTCTCTCCCAATAACTCATTTAAACATCTTACTGAATTGTTTCAGATGGGATTCTCCCAAAATCTCACGTTTGTTTTAAATTATGCACATAACAACCAAAAACTTTATAACAAGAATGGATCCTAAAATGTTCCTTGAGATAATCAACGATCACGGTCATAGTGATCGTGTGATCACAATGGAAATAACTCCAAAGTTCCGAAGTTGCTGCAAAGCAAAAGTGTACTCAACCAATGAACAATAAAACGAGAAAACGCCGCTTCAATAATTCTCCCCTCAAATTACCTGTTTCTATTGTTTTAACACACGAAGGACGAACGAGAAAATTCACTTTGAAAATAATTTTTTCCGCTTTTTAGGACGTCCCACAGTAAGACTTGGGCGTCCTTATGCAATTGATCTGGGGTAAAGGTGGACAACACTCAACAG
The DNA here is from genome assembly GCA_009739505.2 of Apolygus lucorum. Taxonomy (NCBI): domain Eukaryota; kingdom Metazoa; phylum Arthropoda; class Insecta; order Hemiptera; family Miridae; genus Apolygus; species Apolygus lucorum. The sequence goes on from CM019179.2 coordinate 63,218,214, forward strand.
AAAAAAAATAGCCACACAGTAATCCGTTTTAGACCGTTATGAATCCAAATCCGCGAAAAAACCCATAGGTGTATGTCTGTGTGTGTGTGTGTGACAAAATCTTGTGTCGTCTACCCAAGCCTTAGTTCTTAACCGATTTTCGTTTTTTTTGTTCGACGCGGAAAAGTATCTAGTTGTGCAGTATGTCGCCGAAATTTCGGATTTCGCCCTTTAAGGGAGGGGGGGAGGTTAATGCTCAAACAACGTGCGTTTGCGGGCATAATCTTGTAAAACCTACCCAGGCCTCAATTTCCAGCCGATTTGAATTTTTCTTTTCGTGTTCGACTCAGAAATCTTCCGAATTGCACATTATTTCACCAGAGTATCAAAATTTTCAAGGGAAGAGGAGGAGTGGGGGATATTATCCACCAAAATATCCGATTTTTCAATATTTCGGTTCTTTTATAGCTGACTAATTGTACCCAAGCTTTGAAATTGAGGAAAAATTCTCATTATACCTCCGGATTTTCTTGAATTATTCTCTGTACCACCACGGAACTAAAAGTTGTGCCACCATGGTGCTAGGACTGTTGTGGGTTTTTTGTGTTTCACCTTGAATTCGGATGTGAACCTCGATAGACTACCTACCAAAACTAATAGATGAATCGCTCGAATTCGCATGTTGGGTATCGTCGATCATGGATTTTAAAATGCTCTTCAAATTCGAGGTTCTAATGCCGCTAGAAATGTTATGGTGGATAAGGGTTACGGAGGGAGGGGGAGGAAGATACCACTATTTCTTGCCTAAAGTACTAAATAAATTACATCGATTGAAACAGTTTTATCGCTTACCAATTGGTTTAAACTGATCTAATGCTTATCCAATGGGACGTCCACTGGAATGCATGCATTACCACTAAACAATATGTTTTCTCATCTATTTGTCCTAGAAGAAGCCCGGAAAAATATAGGAAAAATTCCTCCCCCGCCACAGTCACTAGAAACAGGTGAACGAGCGTGACTCGTCCTCATAGGGGGGGGGGGGGGGGGAGTAAAATTTATATCAGGAAACTAGTGATGGAAAAAAAATCCATGTGTTCCGATCGGTTTAGTTCAAAATAATAATTCTCTATGTAAGAACACCGTTTTTAGTGCAACTGTCTAATAGTCAATGTTTTATGGAAAAATTAAACCAACACAAACACAAACAGAATAGGTATAAAACTAAAATCCCAGGTACTAGTTGAGGATCTCAGCTGTCACAGCAATTATTTGGTGTTGAATTTGACGATGCCACGGATGCACATCCCTACACTGCACTTTACGCACATAGTGAAAACTGCGCGAGTGAGTCCCTCCTTATCCCACCTCCTCCAGTTTTGAACCAAAGACGTGATTTTTTCCATCAATTCCGATATTATAGAGGACTCGCTTAGTTCTCTTCGTTTTATGTAATTGACGGCAGAATTTGGTCTATTTTTGAAAGTCATTTTGTGTTTGTCGAGATAAATGAGCGTTAGGTCTCTATTGAATTCCATCTTCGTAAGTGTAAACTTTCGCCCTGTTTTCCCATATAAATGCCCATATAAAATTATTGATCGCTACCAAATTGATCCACTTCTAGTCTGTCGTGAACTCCCTCATATTTGTTATATTTTCCAATAAACGGTTGGAGGCCGACATTCCTAACGGGACATACTCTGGGCAACAGTCACAACAAACAAAGTGAAGTGTCCCTCTCCCTTGGACGGACACACTCCGGACTACCCCCGGATGACCGCTTCCCAGAGTATAAAAGCCCAGCGTGTGAATCGCTGGCCATCCATTCCAAAACCAAACTTGTCTTGTTCGCTCAAAACCCTAAAACCCTCATCGGTAGTGTAAACGCCGGAGTTTTGCTAAGCTCACGAAAAGAATTAACGGTTGGTCTAACGACGCCGGGCAAAATTGCAACTCCCTGACATAGTCAACGGTAGTCCCCACGCCGGCGCTTTCAAAATTCACATTTTAATATTGGAGTCAAACTTATACCGAGTCACAACATAGTCCTTCCCCAATTATTCCTTCAGTTTCTTTCTCTAGAATCTGCGCGATATTTGCGACGGTCAACCCATCCCATAGAAGTAAATTGATCCAGCAAATGAAAATATGATGAGAATTGACGAAAAAGATGGTATGCAATAGGTAGAAAAGGAAAATGCTCCCAAGTAACACAAGAAACTATTACCATCGGAAAATTTTAACATCTGAGTCATTTCGGGACCTGAAATCTCAACCAGAACCCTACAATTACCAATTTTTCGAAATAAGTGGATTTCAATGAAACCTCCTGTGAAGGAAGAGCGTGACACTCGTCTTTACATGATTCTAAAATGTGGAATATCTTGAAAAAATCGACACTGACTAATGGAACGATTGTTGAAACTATCGGAGAGAAGAAATTTGGACAGAAATTATCACTGAACCAATGTAATATAATGATATTCCTCTTGCAACAATTCGGGGTCCATGGCTGAAATACAATGCTTTTCTGAATGAAAAGCATATACTATCCTCGGGTTTTCTTGATGAATTATGGCACTCAAATGGACCTCCCTGAGCAAGCTAGAGAGGCTGATTTGAACACAATACAGCATGCACGGGCATGAAAGCCGGCATTCGGCGATCTGTCCGCTGTGACGCATATGTCACGCTCGTACTTCGTGGGATTAGAATAAAACTTCGTCACAAGGTAAGAAAACAGCTTGGAGTCCACACTCTAATTACCTGTGATCCTTCCGATAGGGTCAGTTCCGACGTTGTAACCAGCAACAGCAGCGACATGAGCCCCCAGGCTGTGGCCGATCACATGGAGAGACGTCACGTTTAGGTCGTACTCGTCGACCATCCGCTCTATGAATCTCGCTGTGATCTTCCCCACCGCACCGACTTTGGCCCTGGGGATGAGGTAGACGATGTTGTCAGCCTCTGGCCAGTGGACGATTATGACGTTGACATCGTACTTTGGTAGATATGCTGTAGAACATCGTTTATCAACGATTATCATTGAGTGTCATCACTTCAATTTGGATAGAGGAAAGCAAAATAAAAACGCCAAGTGCGTGTGGCACATGACTCGTAAACCGATTGTGATGATTCGATCCATCCACCTTCGAGCCAGTACCTTGCACTGCCCTTTTAGGGATACGTCAACCCGCACAATCACAGGATACATTCACGTTTGCGCATGCGCAGTGGCTACTATCTGTTCCTGGCGATGATTTTTATAGGGAATTATCTACACCCCAATCCCTGGAAATTTTATCGAAATCGGACAATAATTTCGTATAGTTTTGCCCGTCACTAGGATTTCATGACAGACACACTGACAGACGACATACACACAGTCAGACAGACACAGACCAAAATTTTTCAGGAAGGCCTGAAACGTAAAACGCGAGTGGAAATTTTCGTTTTGGAGAACCTTTTTTTTTACTTTGGAAAGTGAAAACCAGGCCTCCGTTACCTTTGGTAAACTCGGAAGCAAAATGGTATAATTATCGTCTATCTCGTGATATGGATATACCTGGGTGGATAATTCGATAGATCATCAGAACTGCGAACCAACCAAGCCATTTTGAAGCAATAAATTTATTTTACCTGGGGAAAAAAGTGAAGATATTCAGGTAATGATTAAGTTATGTAAATAATTATGTAAGTTTTCGAATGCTCGATAGATGGATGATGGATAGTGGATGATTCTATCGAATTATCCACCCAGTATATCCATACCACGAGATGGACGATAATTATTTTTTAAAAAAATTTTTTATTTTTATAATTATCGTCTATCTCGTGATATGGATATACCTGGGTGGATAATTCGATAGATCATCAGAACTGCGAACCAACCAAGCCATTTTGAAGCAATAAATTTATTTTACCTGGGGAAAAAGTGAAGATCTTCAGGTAATGAGCAAGTTATGTAAATAGTTATTTAAGTTTTCGAATGCTCGATAGAGATGTAATTGGCCCAATCTACTCCCTCATTTCATCGAAATCCTAAGGAAACCTCAAAGTTACGCGTACGGCAAGGAACTCACTTTTGCGCATGCGCGGAGGATGTTATTATTCCGAATTTAATGAAATCCTGACAATAACAAACATGCAAACTCGTACGATTTCAGAAAATTTGACAGATAACAGCAGACAGACTCTAAACTAACATTATTGAGAGAACTACTTCAAAACACCTTTCAACATGGTTTGACTTGAGGGTTTTTTCCAAGTGTCCATCCACCCATGGATGAAAATTTTGGTTTCCCTCGTATTGTCGAATGTGCCATTGAATAGAAATCCTTCGTCGTCAATCTTTGATATAGCGGGATTCTCAATTGTGTCTCTGTAAAGAAGAAGAATAAAATTATATTCTCACATTTTTGAAATCAAAGAACGGGATGTTTGGTTAATGGATTTCAATTTATGTACAGAAGTGTGTACACTGCTGTTCCACACTACCGTTTGTTGTATCAACCAGCGTTTAGATGAGTAACTTAAAGACTAGAGTTGTTAGGTAATGATTACTTCTTCAGTTCATTTTCTTGAATGGAATAAAATTAGTTCAGTGAGTAAGATTAGCTGTGCCTACAAGCATAGACTGTATGTTTAAACTGTCAGTTACGTTCAAAGAAATCGCAATTATCTGCAATTGAATGGTTTGAAGCAATTACTAATCCCAATAAAATGTAATTGTAATGGTTTTTTTATTACCATTACTTGTTATTGGGAAAGTAATGGGTCCTTCCAACTACCCAGTATCACAGAAAAGGTATCTAATGAGTAATGGGATTGGAAATACTCTTAATCCCGTTACAAGAATTTTTTAAAATTTGGCACGTATATTTCGTAGGTATTTGGAAGGTATAACCTTAATTGGAAGTGAGTAGAAATCCCTCATGTTTGTGAGGTGTCATGCTGGGGATGGTACTACCCAAGGGTACATGTTGAGACCATTTAACGTAATTTATAATTTACCTTGTCAATAAATTGAATAATCGAAGATGCAAAGGCCTGGGAAGGGGAGTCTGAGCAGTCCTTTGTAAGCCCAGCAGGCCGATTCTGTAATTCGTTATTCCGTTGACGTTACTCCGTCTGATTCGATATCCTTCCAGTGTAACGACAGGTCGATAACGAAATTGGAATCCTACAATCGGGCATTGCGAACTTTGGTCGTTACATTTCAAAATAACGCTGTGTGATCCGACAATATTTCGGTCTAGGGCGAGCGAAAGGTAGCAACACATGATTTTGGTTTATTATTTTCAATAATGAACCTTTGGAATCGACCAAGGAAAAAACAATTTTAACACCCCCTCAAAATTTGATGGTTTACGTTTCAAGGTACGTAGAATCCAAAGATCGAAAAAAAATTTGGCCGTCCGTCCGCTTTACGCCGTACGCGGCACTTTTGCCACTTAGCATTGACCGATATTGATGAAATTAGGTATGTAGGCTCCATTTGGGGTCTATTTGTGCCCCGAAGCTTTTGGTTGACGTAGGTCACACACGTAGGACCATTTAACGTAATTTATAATTTACCTTGTCAATAAATTGAATAATCGAAGATGCAAAGGCCTGGGAAGGGGAGTCTGAGCAGTCCTTTATAAGCCCAGCAGGCCGATTCTGTAATTCGTTATTCCGTTGACGTTACTCCGTCTGATTCGATATCCTTCCAGTGTAACGACAGGTCGATAACGAAATTGGAATCCTATAATCGGGCATTGCGAACTTTGGTCGTTACATTTCAAAATAACGACGTCGCTGTGTGATCCGACAATATTTCGGTCTAGGGCGAGCGAAAGGTAGCAACACATGATTTTTAACCAATGGGAATTGTTATCACGAGTAGTTGAAGTTCACCTCAGTTTTATTTGTGCTCAGAGACAATAATCTACTTATTAAAACTTACCGAATGCATACAAAAATATTCCATGAAATACTTTTGTAAAAAATTTTTATGAAATAGGAATAAAATTCTATAAAATGCCGGTAATCGGAATGGTATTTTTTTTCTTTTCAAATTGTATTGGCTTCGGTTAAATACATTCAGCCGTGTTTCAAATTTCTTTACAAACAATTATAATTAAAATAAAAAACTCAATACTTCAAAATAACGTAATAGTTTTGCAGTACCTATTGATTTTTTTATAATGACGGTGCATGATATTGATATTGAAGTAAGGCAATAATTTGAAAGATTATTAGTATTTTGGTTTATTATCTTCAATAATAAACCTTTGGAATCGACCAAGAAAAAAAAATTTTAACACCCCCTCAAAATTTGATGGTTTACGTTTCAAGGTACGTAGAATCCAAAAATCGAATAAAAATTTGGCCGTCCGTCCGCCGTACGCCTTACGCGGCACTTTTGCCACTTAGCATTGACCGATTTTGATGAAATTTGGTATGTAGGCTCCATTTGGGGTTTAGTTGTGCCCCGAAGCTTTTGGTTGATGTAGGTCACTTCTAAGGGTTCCAAAATCAATTTTGAAATTTTGAAAACGCCCTAACTCAGAAAATTTCGATATAAAGGTATTGTTTTTCCTTCAATTTAAGATTCTATAGAATTTTTAGAATTTTTTGAGACCGCGGAGCTCTGTAGGACAAACCGTTCGCTCCCTACGAAAATTTAAGGGTTTACATTGATATATATATATATAAATCAAAACACGAGTGTGAATCGCAAAAGAGGCCTAATCTCAGTTCAAATTAGAGCTGACCAAAATGCAATCGATGGTTGGTGATTTTGATTTTTTTTTTCCTTCATATTGGATGGTTGGTGATTTTGTAGACGAGTGATCTATATAGAAAAATAATAAACCATTGTGTAATAATTTGCAGCGTTCTTTTTCTGTGTTGAGTAATTGAAAGGACCCATTTGTTTCCCAATAACAAGGTAATTGAAAAAAAAAAAACATTACCACTAAAGGTTATTTGGAAAATTAGCTTCAAACCATACCCTTCAGAGGAATGTTGATGGTAATTACAACTACTTTTTCGGTAATTGGAAAATGGTGATGGAAATTGCAATTCCTTCTTTATAAGAACTCTGTTCAAGATCAGATATTCGAGCACAAAAAAGTCCCATTCAATAACGAATTTTCAAAGAAATATTTCAACCGATTTTTAGCCATTTTAAACGAAGACATTCTTTTCACTTTAAATTATATTCTTTCAGAAAATTTTACGCTAATTCCGAATATGTAACTCATATTATCATGTTCACAATAGCATTTCCAACGAAAACCACGGTAAACGAGTTTCTATAGCCTACTTCTTTGGCATAGGATAAATAATTACTAAATTCTCGGAAATTATCTTCATTTTCCCTCAAACATTAGAATGGAGGTTCGAACGTCAGGTAAGCGCTGAGTCAACAACCAGCAGTGTCAACGTATTTTGGTACCTACCTGGTGCTCAGGAGAAATTCCACTTGTGCATCGTCGCTTTCAGTTAATTGAAACTCAGCGATCTCGGAAGGATACTCTGTGGAAAAACTATTGATAGCTAAAAAAAAACAATATGGATGGGTTTTACAGCTTTTTGCATAGAAAACATGAACATGAAGAGTTATTTGGTGTAAAAATGCTTTATGCAGGGTGTCTACAAAACAAGTCTCATTCCTTCAAGGGGTCGATTCTACAACTAATTACACTACAAAAAGTGTCTCTTAGAAATTTTTTTAGTGGCTTCATTTCCGAGTTTTTCAGTGTAAAAGTTTTTTTTCGTGATTTTGACCGTACCGTAAAACCGTCAAACTTTACCCCACCAGAGGTAACTTTACCCTAAAAAGTTAGAATCTTCAATTGTGACACGTAAGCGTGGTAGAACTTAGATAAAAGTTAGCTATTGTGTTTTCGTTATACTCCACATCCCAGAGAATCGATGTGGCTTGTGATCATCACAATGCGATAGCGCCTTTATCCATGTTATCAGCTGTTATCAGTCATAGTTTCCTGTTCAGCTGTTTTTGTCCTGTTTCTCGTGCTCCGAAATTTCTTCCATATCAGGTATTTGGAGTGGATTTACCAGGCAAGCCCTCATCATATCACTTTCAATATCTTATTTTGAACAAAATACACTAATAAAATTTTCAAAAAAGTGTTTTCTTAGTTATGCCTTTGTTTACCAAAAATTTGATGGTAACTTCACTCCAAAAACCGGGTATCTTTACTCCACTATAAAGGTTGGGATGAAGGCAGCTTCACTCATATTTTTCTTATTTAATCTCGAAAAATATTTGAGTTTCATAATTTTTGCAGTGTTGAATGTAAGGTTTCTAGTGTATCTCATGTTGCAGAAGTAAGAGATGGGGAGAAGAAATGAGAAAAAGCTTGGTACGTGCCCCTACCGAAACTTTACAACAATGATATGAACATAAACGTGCTTTGGTCTCATAAGTTGTGATTTACCATATTATACTCGTGGGTTAAATTTGAAATTTACCATTGCAATTCATTTGAAAGTTATCGAATGTGAAACAGATTTTTTCTGTGATTTTGTTAAGTCTTTCGTATATCGTTTATTGTCCTTTAATATTTCTTTACTTGTAGAAAGTTTAGTTTAGTTTTTGTTTAGTTTTTTTTTTTTGCTCGATTACCAACATAAGTCTGTCTATACTGGAAAACTGAAATTGTGATCTCTTAACCAGAAATATTGCATTTCAAGCAAATTCGTTGAAATATAAATGATCATTGGAATTTATATTTTTCTTAGGTATAACTTGTATTTTTCAAGCTAAAAAGTTCAATTTTTCAGAATATATTTTATAATCATATTATAAATACTTGATATTATCAAGTATATTGATATTATCAATATATTGATATTATCTTGATATTATCAAGTATTTCTGGGGTAATGAATTCAATCCCGACTAGTAACATTGCACCACTGCCCGTTTCTGTAGCGGTAACCGTGAGTTTTTCAGAGTGGAGTAAAGATAGACGCACTCGTAGGTAACTTTATTCTAACATTTAAACAATTAAATCTAGGGGTTACAATTCTCTGATCAATGAGCTCGACCACTCAAAACGTTCAGGAAGCCCTGAAGATCAATTCACTTAAGAAAAAAAATCAATTTAACCCATTTCGAGTGGGAGAAATTGTATTTGGAAATGTTTTGGAGTAAATCTTGAGGTAAAGTTCGACGGTTTTACGGTATGTCATTAAATTGGTAAATAACTCCTTTAATTTGCTGTGATAATTACAATTTAAGGGTACCGTTGGAAAGAGCGTTAAAGTCCCTATCTCCATAATACCAAATTAAATTTTTTCAGTTAAATTTTACGGGGAATAAAGCAACTTAAAAAGTGAAGCGCATTATGTCCAAATAATTCCAGACAATGAACTATTGTTGGAAAGCCTGAAAACTGCGCCGGAATCTCAGCTTTCCAACGGTATAACCAAAAAATATTTTACAATCGAACTCAAGGGAGACATGAATGTTTGAACGAGGAAAAACGTGCATTTTTTCCAACGAAATCGGCGGTTTAACGGGGAGACTCGGAAGCGGCGGCGGCGGGAGTGTAGACCCTGGATTTGATTAAATAAGGTCAAAATCACGAGAAAAAAAAATTTTAAATTGAAATAATTCGGAAAAAAGCCTTTAAAGAAATTGGAAACATTTTTTGTTGTGTAATTAGTTGTAGAATCGGCCCCTTGAAGGAATGAGACTTGTTTTGTAGACACCCTGTGTTGATATTATGGGATTCATTCAGATTGCCTAATTATCGCATGACGAACTTACTCGGTTTATAACTTTCTAGTCAAGACAAAGTGCTATCGCAGGTAGAACAGACTGAATTGAGTGGGGATGTCCCTCAGTTCAGGATGTCTACAAATTATGTGACTCACCGAAACCCCAACGTGTCGCGTCTTCGCAACTCACCGACAGAAACAACAACACGATAACAAAACCACCTTTATCAAACATTTTCGTTGGGGATACCGCCACACACTGATACGGACCGCGAAATTATTTGAGACAAGAACCTACAGCTATCTTTCTCCGCACTACTTATCGATATGTACAAAAAAAAAACACTTGACAGCCACCTGTTGACTGTTACATCAATTGTCATTTTCACAATGTGATATTAACAGAATAATTTCTAGATTAAAATACGTTCTTGATTACTAGTAGTGACTCATATGGAACTATAGTAGTTTTAAAGTCACTAGTCGACGTTGGAACGAGCTCCGAGGTGTCAACCACTCGAATTTATTTGCAGAGCTGTTGCTTCCGAGTCTACCAAGGTAGCGGAAGCTTTGTTTTCACTTTTCAAGGACGAAAAAAAAAGTTCTCCCAAATCAAAATTTTCACTCGCGTTTTGCGTTTTAGACCTTTCTGAACCATTTTGGTTCCGTGTCTGTCTGTCTGTCTGTGTGTCTGTCCGTCTGTCATGATTTCCTTGTAACGCGCATAACTATACGAAGTTATTGTCCGATTTCTATGAAATTTTCAGGGATTGTGCGGGTTGGTGTGTAGACGGTCCCCTATGAAAATCATCATCCTCGGACTGATAGAAGCGACTGCGCATGCGCAAACGTGAATTTCCTTGTAACGGCCATAACTTCCACATTTCCTACCTGATTTCGATGAAATTTTCAGGGATTATGCAGATTGGGTTGTAGATGGTCCCCTATAAAATTCATTACCCCCGGACTGATAGTAGCCGCTGCGCATGCGCGAACGTGAATTCCTCGTAACAGCCATAACTTCCACATTTTCCGTCCGATTTCAATGAAATTTTCAGGGATGTTACAGATTAGTATTTAGATGATCCTCTATGAAAATCACCACCTTCGGAACGACAGTACTCACTGCGCATGCGCGAACGTGAATTCCTCGTAACAGCCATAACTTCCACATTTTCCGCCCGATTTCAATGAAATTTTCAGGGATGTTACAGATTAGTATTTAAATGGTCCTCTATGAAAATCACCACCTTCGGAACGACAGTACCCACTGCGCATGCGCATACGTTAAATCCTTGTAACATCTATAACATTTACATTTTTCATCCGAATTTGATGAAATTTTCTAGGATTGACCAGATTAGCGTGTAGATGGTCCCTTATGAGGGTAGTGAAAGGTACTTTGAGATTGGTGTTTTGAGATTACTATATATATATTACTATGCATCGGATCATCTATGTAATCTGGTTATGGATACGAGGAAGCTATGAGCCACACCCACTTGGCAGACGTTTTTTATTCTTCTACATCGTGAGATTTCTCAGCTTAAAATTAATATTGTAAGTTTTATGCTTAAGCTACCTTAGTTAGTGAAGCATTTTCTAGATGCAAGGACTGTCTAGTTACTTATTGAAAACGCCTTCCTCGTGTCCGTAACCCGATTGTTTAGATGATCCGATGCATAGTCGTTAATCTCAAAACATCAATCTCTAAGGACCCTTATTGGCGAAACTACACGTCAACCCGCACAGTCTCTGAATATTTTTTCGGAATCGGATGGCAAATGTAGAAGTTATGAATGTTTACACGTTTTTTACAGTGCATTCCAACATTTCTAGAACCTTCTTACGTGTAATTTTACTTGATCATTAAATGATGTTAATGTTAATGTTAATGTTAATGTTAAAAGTAAAACAAAGCAACAAATTTTGTTGTTGTTGTATAAGTATTAATTGTTGACGTTTATATTCCTTGCTGATTAATAAATAATACAATTACAAATAAAAATATTTTGAATTGAATTTGAATTGTTACGAGGACGTTTGGGCATGCGCAAAGGCTACTACCAGTTTCGAGGAGATGATTTTCATAGGGAACCATCTATCTGCACCCCAATCCGAATAATTCCTGAAAATGTAATCGAAATCAGATGGGAAGTGAAGAAGTTGTGGCTGTAATAAGGAAATACATGTTTCCGCGTGCGCAGACGCTACTGTCAATTTGAGGGCGATATTCATTGGGGACCATCTACACGCCAACCCGCACAATCCCTGAAAATGTCATCAAAATCTGACGATAACGCCGTATACTTTTACAAGGATTTCATGACAGACACATGGACACACAGGCACGAAACCAAAATTGTTCAAGATGGCCTGAAACATAAAACGCGAGTCGAAATTTTGACTTTTTTTCAACTTTGAAATTGAAAACATTGCTTCCTCTATTATATTAGTTAATTTCATGATGCAATTATTATTACCTTATTAGAAGTCTCATGGTCGGTGGGTTGATCCTTCAAAAAGGATTTATGCAAACAAGTTGATAAAGAACGAAGTTTTCAAAGGGATTCTTTCCAAGTTACTTCGAAATTAGGATCATTTCTTAGTCGTTAGGTGATTCAAACTCGAGTTTGCATGATGTTATTATCTGTTGACTTACATAAACGATAATGATGAAATTAAATCACATACTTGTGATTTTTGAATCCGATCTGACAAGATGTGATTTACATTTTTTTTAAATTTTTTTATTTAATGCCATTTATTTACACAAAAATAAATATTAATATCTTGGTAAGAAAGAAAATAAAGTATTTTATACTTGAGATTAATAAACATTATATATACTAAAAAAATAATATGGCAATTACTGATCTCCATAATTTAAAAGAAATTGTCCGGAGATCAGGAGTTGCTTACATTAAAATAGGTGAAAATTTAATCGACGCCATGGCATAACCAATCGAAACATACTCGTGTTAGAGAAGTAAACAAAACAAACTAATAAAGAAGAACAAAACGGAAATGAACAAAATAATACTTATACAATTTGATGGCAAAATCATATAGTTTAAACAACAAGGAGGTTTAACAATGAAAATTTATCACTCAACCCATCCGAATAATGCTGCATCAAAAACTCATTTACAGCAGTCTTGAATTTAATAAATTTCTCAATGCGCTTAACATAAGGAGGCAGTTCGATGAAAAGTCTGGGTCCCAAATAATAACATTGCCTAGTAAAAAACGTCTGCCAAGTTGGGTGGGCAGTATAGCTTCCTCACTCATTGTAACATGGACGTATAGAATCAGTTGGCGAAAACTCGGCGCTACGCGCCTCGGCGGGGGCTTCGCCCCCTGCACCCCCGGATGATTTCCGCTTAGAGCCTAATGGCTAAAATGTGACATACCTTGAAAAGGTTTTTGCTCCCTCTCCCTCTTTATCTTTCTTCCACTGTAATATTTAAGCTCACTCAGCTGATCAGTGACCACACAGGCACCTTCAGCATTCTCCATTGACCCGCCCTCTCAAATTTCAGGTTCCTGCGTTCAACAGGAGAGGAAATGGCCTTGGAGCTCACTCAGCTGATCAGTGACCACTCAGGCACCTTCAGCATTCTCCATTGACCCTGCCTCTCAAATTTCAGCTTCCTGCGTTCAACAGGAGAGAAAATGGCCTTGGAGCTCACTCAGCTGATCATTGATCACTCAGGCGCCTTCAGCATTCTCCATTGACCCGCCCTCTCAAATTTCAGGTTCCTGCGTTCAACAGGAGAGGAAATGGCCTTGGAGCTCACTCAGCTGATCAGTGACCACTCAGGCACCTTCTGCATTCTCCATTGACCCGCCCTCTCAAATTTCAGCTTCCTGCGTTCAACAGGAGAGAAAATGGCCTTGGAGCTCACTCAGCTGATCAGTGACCACTCAGGCACCTTCAGCATTCTCCATTGACCCGCCCTCTCAAATTTCAGCTTCCTGCGTTCAACAGGAGAGAAAATGGCCTTGGAGCTCACTCAGCTGATCATTGATCACTCAGGCACCTTCAGCATTCTCCATTGACCCTGCCTCTAAATTCAAAACTCCGTTAGATTGTTTTCAAAAAATTTTCCAGACAATTATTCTTTCAGAAAAATTATTTGTTATACTTTGAGTAACATTATTTTTTTTAAAAATTCAAGATTTAGTACTAAAATAATAAATTTAAACGTCAGCATTCTCCATTGACCCTGCCTCTCAAATTTCAGCTTCCTGCGTTCAACAGGAGAGAAAATGGCCTTGGAGCTCACTCAGCTGATCAGTGATCACTCAGGCGCCTTCAGCATTCTCCATTGCATGCGCAGCGGCTATTGCTTGACCAATTTAATTGAAACTTGTAGGGTGTCTCTTAGAAGTTAGTCCCTAACTAACCTCCAAATTTGAGCAAAATCGGTTCACTAGAAACCGAGAAACCGAGGTTCCAGGAAATTCACGTTTGCGCATGCGCACTCGCTCCTATTGGTCCGAAGGTGCTGAAATTTATTTAGTCTAGGACCTAACCCGCACAATCCCTGAAAATTTCATCAAAATCGGACCACAGGTTAGTATAGTTTTGCCCGGGACAAGGATTGACCACAGACAGACCGACAGACAGACAGACCGACAGACAGACAGACCGACAGACAGACAGACAGACACGGAACCAAAATTGTTCGGGAAGCTCTAAAACGCAAAAAGCAAGTGGAAATTTTGATTTTGGAGGACTTTTTTTTTCACTTCTTTCACGAATACAAAGCTTCCCTACCTTCGGTAGTGAGGAAGCAAAAATCACATCTAGGGTAAGGGATCGGCACCATAACTCCAAAATGAAGGCGAGTTACACCTTGTAACCGAGGGACAAAGGGAAGAAAATTTCCATAATAATACTGGAGCAATTTTGAAATGTAGGTTAATCGTGGAGGAAGAATATTAAGTTTCAAGAATAAAGGTTTACTGTGGCTTTGGTATCCAGATCTAAATATTAGACGCAGTACCGACTTTACTGCCACCTCTACTAAATGGAAAGCCGACTGATATGCGCCGCCCCATATAGCAATACAGTATGTCAGGACTGAGTAAATAAACGCATGGAATGTCATTTTTAGGACGGATATGGGTAGGAATTTATTGAGAAAAGAAAAAATAAAAGATGATCTTCTGATTGAATTACTTACTGAGAGAATATGGGGTTTCCATTTCAAAAACTTGTCAATTGAAACACCCAAGTACCTTTGAAAATCAACTCGTTGAATTCTGGGGCAAGAACAAGGGTGAGATGTGCATGAACTTGAAGGATCATGGAAATTTATCTCAGACGAAGCAGGCTGACCTACCTCAGTGATGGAGTGCGTGATATAAGATGTTTTTTATTTGTTAGAAGTCAACGCATTTTGCATAAACCACCCAAACATCATTGAAACCCCTTGCGAAGCAAGCTCATGAGCATTGTTCCAAGAATCCGAGACAAAAATAAGAGCTAAGTCATCTGCAAACCCAGTTAGAGTGCCGCCAGTATTCAAATGAAAAACATCATTGATGTAAAGTAAAAACAAAATGGGTCCCAAAACAGACCCCTGCGGAACCCCCATTGATATATGAGCAAGCCCACTTCGATACGCATCAATATCAACAAACTGGTGTCTATTCGTCAAATAAGAGGCAAACCAACGCTCTACAATTGCACCCAGGCCAAATTGTTTCAATTTTTCGAGCAGTCGATCATGGTTTATGGCATCAAAAGCCTTAGTAAGGTCAAAATATACACTTATGGCTTTTTTATTCAGATTTAGGGCCTCACTTATCTGACAACTAAGCAGCGAAACAGCATCCTGACAGTTACGCCCACTACGAAATCCAAATTGTTCATTTGAAAGCAAATGATTCGTAGCTAAATATTCTACTAACTGCTGTTTCACCAACTTTTCAAATATTTTCAAACATTTACACTCTATTCATTTCAATTACTATAGGGCTAAGAAAAATACTTTCAAAGGTGGCCTAGGAATTCAAGAATAAACGAGGCAGTGCATAGGTTAGAAGTAATAATAATGGATTGTTCCTTGCCATAACGATAATCGTTATTCGTCAATGCTGTATTATTCGAATTACCACGGAATAGACAGGACGAGAAGCACTTCCATTCAGACCAGCCCAATAAAGGGGGTGATTTTGGGGTTGGAAGATTTAGGATGGGTTTTGCGAGGGAGGCTTCCATATTAGAAAGGCATGGAAAAGTTGTCACGTAGCATTGATGGACTCACTCAAGACAAGGGTGAAAAAACCGGTTTATCAGCCTGAGAGAGAAGACTGGTTTAGATGAATAGACAACCATATTGCTGTCAAAGGTGGGGAGGGGAGGGGAGGGAAAAACAACGGCCATATGCGCCCCTCGCAGTTCGCGCCTCTCTATTTACATGCATTATACATAGTACAAGACAGGCATTATAGAGTTTCTCTTCCGAATGAAATTCTTCCCATCTCAAGACATAACCTTCGACATTTTTCAAACCTCTCCCAAATTGCGTCTTCCGTGAGTGAAGCAATTTAGAGGCAAAGGAGCTCAGGTGGCGGCAGCTTCTCCAGCCGTTTTGGATGACGTGGGGGATGCGTTAGGTATTATTATTACGATCGTCTAACGTAACAAAGTCTATGAAAAGGTGGAGCTGTATGAATATGAAGTGGAAGGCTCAAAAGGAACTAGGAGAATGGAATACCGTAAACTGAAGTGGGAATAGTTATGAAGACCTTGGAGATCCATTATTCACTAAATATAGCCTATGGTTTTTGCTTCCACTCTAAGTATTTAAGTCGGAGAAGCTTTGAATTAGTGCAGCAGTCAAAAAAGTCTGCCAAGTGGGCGTGGCACATAGCTTCCTCGTGTCCATAACCCGATTGTATAGACCTCGCACTACCTTAACAGAGGACCATCTACATGCCAATTTGAACAATCCTAAAAAATTTCATCAGATTTGGATAGAAATGAAGGTGTTATAGCTGTTACAAGGATTTTACGTTTGGGCATACGCAGAGACTACTGTCAATGGGGTGTGGGCATGGGTCGGAAAAACTGTTTATTGTTATTTTTGATCTAAACTAGACCTCATTCTGAGAATTTTGACACCAACTGCGGCCTTCTAGCGTGAGAAGACCTTTTTCTGTGATTTTTCAAAATAATGAATGTTTATAAGGTCACAGTGGGCTGGGGGGTCCTGCCCAGGCGGGAGGGGCGCGTGACGTCATAAACATTCGAAACTTGGAAAAATCGTAGAAAAGGATCTACTCATCCAAAAAGAGAACGGCTGGTATCAAAATTCTCAGGATGAGGTCTACTACTTTCGATTAAAAATAAAAATAAAAAAAATCATGCGCACCCCAACCCACAAATTCTCGTAGGGCGCGAACGGTTGTCCTACAGGGCTCCGCCTGGCCTCTAAAAATTCAAAAAATTTAATGCTATCTTAAAATCATGGAAATACAATACCTTCATGTAAAAATTTTTTGAGTTAGGGCGTTTTCAAAATTTCAAACAAACCACAT
Source organism: Apolygus lucorum (assembly GCA_009739505.2). Lineage (NCBI taxonomy): Eukaryota > Metazoa > Arthropoda > Insecta > Hemiptera > Miridae > Apolygus > Apolygus lucorum. Next base: position 63,235,485 of record CM019179.2, read on the forward strand.
ACCATACATCAACCAAAAGCTTTGGAGGACAACTAGACCCCAAATCTACCCCACATACCAAATTCATCAAAATCTGTCACTGCTAACTGAGGAAAGTACGGTGGACGGAGGGCCAAATTTTCATTCGGTTTTTGGATTCTACGTACTTACCCTGAAACGTAAACTAACAAATTTTCAGGGGGAGTTAAAACACTTTTTCTTGGTCGATTTCGAAGGTTCATTATTGAAAATAATAAACCAAAATTCTGTTTATTCATAGAAATATGTGTATTTTATTTCATAATTTTAACTTTCAAATGACGCCAATGGACTTTATCCAAGATCTATTATTGTTTTTCCCTCTAAGGGAGAAATTTCACCTTGAATCACGTTTTGACATGATATGTCTTTTGGCTGGGGGTCAATTTCCACAAGGATACTGAGTTATCTCAACTTTGGTAGTTAGGTCAAAAAATTTTCGAAATCATTTCGACATAAAATTAAGTTCCGACTTGTTACGCACAAGATTGAAATTATTGTTTTTCTTTCAATTTCAGGTGAATTGGAGTATTAAGATCGATAAGAAATATGGTCAAGTAATTCAATAGATAATTTGCCGACTGTAAGTATTTTTTTGTTCATTATTTTCAATAATTAATCTGAATTGAGCCATAAAAAAATTAACTCACCTTAAAATTTCGATGATTTACGTTCAAAGGTATGTAGAGTACCTACCTACAAAAATCGTATGAAAAATTTTCCGTACGCGGCACTTCGCCCAGTTCTTGTGGATCGATTTTGATGAAATTTGGTACATAGGTTCTATTTGGGGTCCAGTTATGCCCCGACGCTTTTGGTTCCCTTCCACTCCTAAGGAGAGGAAAGTAGGGGTTGAAAATCTCAAAACACCATCTCGAAAACTATGGTTTTTTAAAATCATGAATTGGAAATAGATACGATTTCCAAGAATTTATTGAGACCACCTAGTGCTCAGTAGCCTATTGAGGAAGATGGATGGATGTTCCATGACTGTTTTCGCCAATTTGATAGTGTTCAATTATTAGAAACGGACGAAACCATCCCTAACAATAAATCTAGTTTAAATGAGCAATTATTGTGAAATTTGTTAGGCCCACTTACGGTACTACTATACCTTACCGTACTTTCAGTCTATACCTGTGAGCCCAAGAGGAGCCAACCTACCCCACCAGTGCCTATTTTCTTAGAAGCGGCTCTTTAGACCATCGTATGAAGGTTTTTAGGACCTTACCGTTACCTCGTAGGTTGGGCGAATGATAAGTTAGGAACACTAGTGTGAATCGCACATGAACGTTCACTCATAGAAGTGAGCGAAATTTCAGCTGATGTAATGCATCATTTTTGGTTTATTTTTTTCAATAACGAACCTTTGGAATCGAGCAAGAGAGACGAATTTGAACTCCCATCAAAATGTTTTGGGGCACGTTGAATTAAAAAGTCCGTAAAAATGTAAAAATCCGTCCGTTTGTCGTACGCGAGACTTTGCCCAGTTAGCTTGGACTGATTTTGATGAAATTTGGTATGTGGGCTACATTTGGGATCTAGTTGTGCCGCGAAGCTTCTGGTTGATGTCAGTCACTTCTTAGGGGTGAAAAATAGGGATTTTTTTTAAAATATAAAAATACTGGTTTTTCACCAATCTAATACATAAAATCCCAACCGTACATGTACGTCGCTGATTGTCTGCAAAACCCGGGTTCGATTCCAGACCGTGACATCAACATTTTTTTCACTATCTACGATTTGTTTTTGCCTGCTTTTAACAGGTTTTCAGCTAGTTTGCATAACATTTAACTTTTAGAGATGGGAGACCACCCAGATTTTGGTTTATTATTTTCAATAATGAACCTTTGGAATCGACCAAGAAAAAAAAAATTTTAATACCCCCTCAAAATTTGATGGTTTACGTTTCAAGGTACGTAGAATCCAAAAATCAAATAAAAATTTGGCCGTCCGTCCGCCGTACGCCGTACGCGGCACTTTTGCCACTTAGCATTGACCGATTTTGTTGAAATTTGGTATGTAGACTCCATTTGGGGTCTAGTTATGCTTGAAGATTTTGGTTGATGTAGGTCACTTCTAAGGGTTCCAAAATCAATTTTGAAATTTTGAAAACGCCCTAACTCAAAAAAATTTGATGTAAAGGTATTGTTTTTCCTTCAATTTAAGATTCTATAGAATTTTTAGAATTTTTTGAGACCACGCGGAGCTCTGTAGGACAAACCGTTCGCTCACTACGAGAATTTAAAGTTTGGACGGACGATAAATCAGAAACACGAGTGTGAATCGCAAAAAAGGCCTAATCTCCGTTCAAATTAAAGCTGACCGAAATGCGGTCGACGTTTTTCTTCAAGTTGGTTGGTTGGTGGCTCTGCAGACGAGTGATCTATTTAGAGAAATAAAAAATAATAAACCATTGTGTAATAATTTGCAGCGTTTTGTTGGTTTGTTTGATTAGAGCTGTAAGTACCAGGGGCGTCTGGTGAGAATATTCGTGAGGCAAACAGCTTGGCCAGTCACAGAGGAATAAACAATAATGAAAAACGCTGCAAATTATTACACAAAGGCTTATTATTTTTCTGAAGATCAAGCGTCAGCTTTACCCTCGTCACTACCTACGAATCATGTTTTCGCTTCAAAATGTTGTTTATTTAGATGAAATAAACCCTTCACACTCCATTTGAAGAAATAAAGAATTCCTTGGTTTAGAAATTTGATTACAGGTTGATTAAGGAAGCAAAACATGTACAACCCAAAGAAACGAACATCGATCGCATTTTGGTCAGCTAAAATTTTTAAGGTGATAAGGCCTCTTTTGCGATTCACACTCGTGTTTTCATTTATCGTAAGTTCGACCTTCAAGTTCTCATAGAGAGCTAATAGTTTATCCTCTGGGTGGGTTCATTCGATTCTAAAAATTCAATATTGCCTATCTCAAATTGGTGAAAAAACAATACCTTCATAACGAGAGTTTTCGAAAGAGGGCCCTAATGTTTCACCGCTCAGAAGTGACTGAAAAAATTTTCGGGGCACAAGTAGACCCCAAATGGAGCTCTTATAACAAATTTCATTAAAATCGGTCCATGATAATTAAGGAAAGTTCCGCGATTTTTTTATATTCGATTATCAAAATATACGTAGTAGCTACCTACCTCAAAAGTAAACCATCGGGGGTTCAATATTATGCAATTATTTCCAAGTAGGTACCTATCAACAAGAAAAACGATTAGGTACAGTGAAATGTACAGTAAAATCGGGAACGGGACACCAGTCACTGCCAGGCAGCCGCTATTTGCGGAGGCGAAAAACTAAGTTTTCCTTCCTTGAGATAATGTGGTTGGATGGATATGTTATGTCTTGCCATGCATGGGTTAATTAGTATCCATGGCTCATCTTCTCTCCATGGCTCAAGTTTCTCTGCTTTCAAGGTCACGAAACAGTTCTCCGATTGTTTGCAACAGCTGATGGCATGGTAGTGGGGGTATGGCAATACTAGACACCGCGATGACCCCCCGCCGCCCCGCCGATCGTCTCCTCTCACTCTAAACAGTCCCGAAAAATTCATTTTTTTGAACTGCTTGCCTTGCATCGCTTTGCCCCGCGCTAGTTCCCTTATCATCTGCAATCATCTACATTACCGACCTCTCCAATTCTATGGTGTGTTGCGGGCTAGTATCCAAGGCAAAGTACGTACTTTGTTATTCCATTATCCTATTAAATAGGCCTTGGATAAAATTTTCATCTAATTTACTTGGTAATAATGAAAAAGTACCTAAATTATATTAAAATTTTCCAAAATTGGCTATTTTATTACTTGCAAAAAGTGGGAATATAGGAGAATCTCAACAAAAAATTAATTTATTCATTTTGCTTATTTTTAGTAAGGCAAACAGTGTTTGCTATGTTTGCCTGGAGGAGGCGCCACTGGTAAGTACCCAACCAAAAACCAAATTTCGTCATGAAGGTACCCGAAACTCTCGGATAGCGATGTTATTGCTAGTAGGTAGTATCAATGGAAAAGCCACGTTTTATGGGGACGTGTGATCTACACAGTAAAATAATGAACCATTGTTTTTCAATCCATCGAATACTATTTTGAGTTTCTCCTGCCTCAAAATTTCGCATTGAAGGCATCCACAACTCTGAGATAACGATGTTTTGCTAGTAGTTAGGTACTTCTCTGCCAAATTGATCTTGATTATATGATTGGTAGGTAGTATAAATGGAAAAGCCGTGTTCTTCGCAGATGAGCAATACAGAGAAATAATAATCCGTTGCGTAATAATAGCAGCGTTATGATGATTCACGTCAAAGTTATCGATTAAGGAATAAATTCACGGTTATTTTTTACTGATAATGATGAGAAATTTACGTCAAATTGGCTGTCTTGCTATATTAATTTACGAGTGTTTGAAGTACCAGATTTTTCCTTTCCTTACGTTGATAAAACAATTTTGTGGAATCATTAGGTAGGTAAAATGAAATTCAATTAACTCTTCTTATGTTGTTATAAGATAAATTAAGGTTCACACAGGTGTGTTACTAGTTTTTTTTTTTTGATATGGTTAACAATACTGGTTGATTAAAGAAGGTTGGAACATCCAGTGCCAAATGTTTTTAAGACACTAAGTTTGTATTATTAGTCTTACAAGTTTCCCTAGACATGGAATCCAAGTATGTATGTAACTGGGAGGAACGTCATGGAAACAGGACAGAGGAAATGGCAACTATGGGGTGTAGAACTCGTTCCTATCTGGTGTCGACTGTTGGTAGACGCGTGGATTTAGACCGTGGATTCATCACAATCAGTTCCCAATCCATACGGCGACGACGCTTTTGTCTGTAAGTAGAATGTGCCCCTGGTACTGGAAGTCAAAAAACAATGTATTAATCAAAAAATAATACATCTACCATTAAAAATCATTAAATCATAACCAAAACCCCGTTTATTCAGTTAATTCCAGCGGTAATCTTTTCTTTCAATTCCCTAGACACACTGATGAATTTCGAAAATTAGGTAGAACTGTTAAAGTCTGAGCCCCTACAATTTAATAGAGCCCTTACAATTTAGGGAAGTGCTGACCCGAAACGAGGCAACCGACTGAGACCCCCATGCACGAGGGTTTTCAGTGTCACAGTGATATTCAACTCTACTAGATGGCGCCTGGATAGCATTGCCTTACTTCATGAGGTTCGATAAAGGGATTATATCGATACCTGAAAGCACTAAGGCTCTATGTCCAAAAATGGAGTTTTTAGAAAAACTCGAAAGAAGTCTTCACCAGTGCACAATTCCTAAAATAATGGCTTCCACTAAACTCTTTAATTCTTCAACATATTTTCAAGCTATAATCGTCAAGAAGGTCAATAATAGGTTTGTTGAATTTGAATTTTTCTGAAATTAAAAAAATAAAAAACATGGAAGATGGATGGACATAGCGCCTTTGTGCTTTAAGGTATCGATATCAATACGATATATCAATACGGTATATACCCTTTACGATTTTCAACACTTGCATATTCAAGCATGGGCTGAAAATACCGTTTGTTCCTAAGATTGAACTAAACCGATGTAATAACTTACCTCCTCTTTGTTTTGTAACCCATGAACGCAGTCCTGTGTCCCTCGCATCTGCCTGACGTGTAATCTTCATATCTGGAACACTTAGTCGCAGGGAACGCGCAAGGATTCCCGATGGACTCGGCGTACAAATCGACCACCCTCATCAAGTGACTGCAGCTACCTGAAGAGGATTCACATTTTTACAATAAGGAATTTTCGTGTCCCTTTTTTCGTTTTCTCTAAATTATAGTTTAAGCGCAAGCAAAGATGGGTCAAAAATGACCGGAAGTGGGTGAAACAGAGTGAGGGGGAAATTGGCGTCTGAGCTGAACAGTAGCCATCTTGCTGACGTCCAGATCAGATGTCAATTCATTTTTGGGCTCTTCTACTCAAGATCGTTTTTTCTAAACCCTTCGATTTCCGGGCTGAAAATTGGTTTCGTTACTTCCGGTGCTGAATCAAATTAGAGGTCAGAAACAAGTAATTCCAACCCTCTTTGTTCGTCCATTGATACGACATTACAAATAAGAAACCAGTAGTTCATTAACCCTTTCGATCGCTCCATTTTTAGGACGTCCCACAGTAAGACTTGGGCGTCCTTATGCGATCGATCTGAGGCAAAGTTGGACAACACTCAACAGAAAAAAAATAACAACACACTAATCCGTTTTAGACCATTCTGAATCCAAATCCGCGAGAAAAAAATCATAGGTGTATGTCTGTGTGTGTGACAAAATCGTGTCGTCTGCCCAGGCCTTAGTTCTCAACCGATTTTCGTGGTTCTTTTTTTGTTCGACGCGGAAATCTATCTAGTTGTGCACAACGTCGCGGGAATTTCGAATTTTGCCTTTTAAAAGGGGAAAAAGGGGGTTAATAATTAAAAAACGTGCGTTTGCGGGCATAATCTTGTAAACTCTGCCCAGGCCTCAATTTCCCACCGATTTGCGTGTTTCTTTTTTGTTCGATTCAAACATCTTTCAAATATCACACAATTTCACCAGAGTATCAAAATTAGCAAGGGGAGGGGGCGAGTGGGGAGATAATATTCACAAAATATCTGATTTACAGCTTACTAATTGTAGCCAAGCTTTGAAATTGAGGAACAATTCTCATTATACCTCCAGATTCTCATGAATTATTCTCTGCACCACCATGGAACTAATAGTGGTGCCACCATGGTGCCAGAGCACCATAAACTACATATCTCGTGTTTTTTTTTTGTGTTTCACCTTGAATACGGATGTGAACTTCGACGGACTGCCTACCAAAACTAATAGATGAAAGTTCAACGTTACGACGTACTTCCGCTTTGGTGCCAGACTGGCACCATTGGCGGATGGGGGGGGGGGGGAATTCGCATGTTGGGTATCGTAGATTGTGGATTTTCAAAAGATCTTCAAATCCGATGCTCCCATACCGCTAGAAACGTTATGGTGGATAAGGTTGAGAGGGGGGGTAAATACTAAATAAATACATCGACTGAAACAATTTTATCGGTTACCAGCTGGTTTAAATTTATCTGCCGCTTATCCAATGGGACGTCCCCTGGAATGCATGCATTACTAAATAATGTGTTTTTTTTATTGGTGGCAAATATGCTACAAACAAGGGGAAAATGCTTCTAAAAATATTATGGCTTTATACCATTGCATTCATCAATTTTACAGATGTATTTAAATTGACAAGATATCGATAGATCTGGCCATTATATGGATGTTGCCAAGATTTAACAAGAAGTATGGTAATCTCACGAGATTTGTATTTGAGATAATATCTCAATACAATACAAATACAATACCATATTACGGTATTTTAATGTTTTCTTCCAAGTTCAGTTCAAGCTCACGCGGGATAATTGGGGGAGAAAATCAGCTTACCGCTTATTCAGCTGATTTTCTTGCCTTGACTTTATCGCAATCACTTCCTCAAGTCTCCTAGAGGCTATCAAAATTTCAGCGAATCAGTAATCATCATAGGAATGCAGGAGTTTTCTTAATAACTTTACTGACTTGATCAAAAATAACGCTTGATTTCGAAAACTATTCTGACTGAACTGCTTGAACATTGAAGCTGAACATGTGGTTACAGTGGGTTTTGTCCGTAGAGGTAGAAGATTCTACCTCTACCTCTATGGTTTTGACACCAAAGCTGTGCCTATGAACAAGGAGAAGTAGTCTCGTGTAATTTCTGAACTTCTCCTGCAAATGTTTTGTACTCAAGGTTCATTCACTCAATGAGTTTCAAGCTGGTATTGCGAAAAAAATCTCACACGAAAACGGGCTGATTGGGAGCAAATAATCCACACTTTCGCAGCCCGGTTGTGGTGGCAAGCCGCTGTTAACGTAAAAATCGACGTGACCCAAAACATCTAGTAAAGCCAAAACCGTTCCGCCAGTGTGAATTATCTGTACGAAGTCCCCAGAATGACGATCTATCACGTTTTCCGCTCCGGCCATGAAGAGAGGTCGTGCTGGGTCCAGACCTGAAAAAGAGAAACATTTTATTTTATTTGAGATTACTTCTTTGTACCTGATACAAGTGCCATTACACGATCAGGTTATTATACAGACATACGAAAATGATTTTTTTTAATCTGCCAAGTGGGTGTGGCACATAGCTTCCTCGTATCCAAAACCCGATGCATAGTTAGTTAATCTCAAAACCATAGGGGACCACCTACACCCCAATCCGTACAATTCCTGAAAATTTCATCGAAATCGGATAAAAAAAATGTAAAAATATGGCTGTTAGAAGGATATTCAAGTTTGTGCATGTGCAGTGGTAAGTTAAGTCTCGGGGAGATGATTTTCATAGGGGACCATCCAGTAGCCAGCCCACACAATCCCTGAAAATTTCAACGAAATCGGACTATAACTTCGTATAGTTATGCCCATTACAAGGATTTCATGACAGACACAGAACCAAAATTGTTCAAGAAGAAACAAAAATAAGTGACAAGTTTTCCATCTAAGTATTTTTTCGATCGAGATAGAATCGTCGAACAGTATTAGAAATGACCCCCAATTAGTAAAATATGACTGTCACCTTGATGATTATAGCTTTACCAAAACACTGAAAATAGTTAAGATGTTGAGGTAGAATCAAATCCGATCTTGTATAAATGAGTCACTTTTTTATTAAAGAAACTATTGGTAGGTACTACCTACCACACCATAATGCCTTCACACCTTCACAATCAAGTCTATTAGAAAGAACTAAACGCTTCACACTCGATTCGAAATCATAAACTCAATTTTAAATGCTTGCATACGAGTCTGCAACACATTGGGACATTTTCATGTCAACCACTACACAACAAGGTAGTGAAGTAAGGTTGTTAGTTCATGTACCCAAGCATCAAAGTTTCCGTGACGATTTTTCAGTTCATGTGCCAAAGCAAAATGCAAGGTTGTTGATTGTTCTCTACGCAACACAGTGAGTCTATTTTATTTATTGGTCGCGTGAGCAAGATTTGCTTAGTTTCCGTGACGATTTTTCAGTTCATGTGCCAAAGCAAAGACATGAAAATATCAACAAAAAAAACGCGAATACGCCAATACCCAATTCGTGGATACAACTACCAAGTATTGCTTCCTTAACTATCCACAAGGATAGTTAAGGAAGCAATACTTGGTTGTTGTATCCACGAATTAATTATTTTTTATGAGTTTTTAATAAAAAACTGACTTCTTGCGTTGAGTGACTAATTGAAAGTTGTGTCCGTACTATTTCTCCGAAAGAAGTCCTCTAAGATACTTTTATTCGGCCCTACTGAGCAGGTTCTTGAAAGTGTAATCTATACAAACCTGTTATTAACGAATTTTATTAAAGTAATGGTTGTTTCTATTTGCTAAAAGCAACTGTTAGAATTATTAGATATTTTTTATGATCTCAAAATTATTTTTAAGGCCGACAACCACCTTTTTGTATCTTGACTAGAGGATCCCATTCTGTCATCTTTGGCCCCCACCTGTTGGAATGGTGTGGCAGACATTTTGACTTGATTTTGAGCCTTAAGGTGTCTCCGGTTTTGCTCCCTGCCAAGAAAATTTTGTCCATTTATATATTGTATTCTGGGCACCACCCGTCTTCTATGTCTCTTAAATCTGCATTTAGTTTGTACAAGTTGGCATTTCCAATTACAATTCTACTGTTTCGTGTGGCACTCTCATCTCTTCAATCCTCATGGGAAGTAACCATGGTTTGATCCTACTGCCTGGTCACTAAAGTACAGTAACTAGTTCAACAAGTCTCCCAGAAGTCTTAGAGAACACTGCTTCAATCAAAGGAGAAAATAATTCTTCCAGAAATCTGAATCTTTAGAGCTTGGAACTTGCCTCTCTCTTGGAGCTGTTGAGTTTCCTCCTTCTTCCAACACTGAAGAATGAAATCTCTGATTAGAGCCTCGGTTTATTGGAGCTTCATCTTCCTGACCTTGGGAGATTGAAATTGCTGCCACTATCTGGGCTTGAGCACCTGGGATTTTGGAACTCCCCGGAGCTCTGTAGGACAAACCGTTCGCTCCCTGTGAAAACCTAAGGGTCGGACTTACGATAAATCAGAAACACGAGTGTGAATCGCAAAAGAGACCTATTCTCCGTTCAAATTTTAGCTGACCAAAATGCGATCGCTGTTCGTTTCTTTGAGTTGAACTCAGTTTTGCGTCCTTAGCAACCAGTAATCGAATTCCCTTATAATTAGGGCAACCTCAACTCCCTGTTTCTTCGAACTGGGCGTGAATCGTTTATTTCTTCCAAATAAACTTGATTGTGAAGTAGGTACCTAAGTGGTAGGTAGGTAGTATCAATCTATGGTTGGTTGGTTGTAACTGTGGCAAAGCCGTGTTCTCTGCAGACGAGTGATCTATATAGACAAATAATAAACCTTTGTGTAATAATTTGCAGCGTTTTCATTACTTGCTGGCTACTAATAGGAGTTACTTCATAATATGAAGTAACCATAATGTGGTTATAATATATTATATTATATTGTACTGAACCACTGTAATATTCTATAGTAAATTAGCATTATTATTGATGTTTCATCAATTCCAACTACCTGTGCCTTGTCTTAAATCACCCTGAACACCACATAATCTATTCTAGGTAGGTAGTCCACCTAACCATGTTCAATTCCCCTGGAGGGGTGGTCCTTCGAGTTTTTCTTTCTTTCTATTCAATCTCATCATTTCCACTCATACAATTTAATCTTGGACACGTATAACCAAAACAATAGATCTGGATTAAACAGATTCACTGCGGCTTTTCTAGAACCACCATATTTTTCATATAGGTACCTACTACCTAGCTGTGTTTTTGGAACACCTTTTCCCATGATTCATTATTGGTTTCATTCATTTATGGAAATGTTTCACTCACCTATCACATTCGCCATGGATCCCTTGATGAGTCGCCCAGCCGTCCCACCTATTTGAGCTCCAGAACTGTGTCCAATCAGTGTCACGGATCGAAGGTCCATGGATTCCTCGTTGACCATTCTATCAATGAATTGCGCCACTACGACAGCTACGTCATACGTTTTCGACGACGACACCCTATAATCCTCCAAAGCGACGTCCCAAAAGATTGCGATCAAAGAAACGTCCGATACGGTGAGGTGGGCTGGAACACAACATTAATTCCAATTTGATCGAAGAGTTACTAATGAAGATAGAGAAGCTGGTCAAAAATTAGGGTACCTTCATGATTTTTTTCGTGGTTTCGACACTCTAACGGCCATATCCTCCCTTTTGCTTTATTATTTTCAATAATAAAAATAAGTTTTAACCTCCCCCCCCCTTCCCCTATAAATTTGTTGGTTTACGTTTCAAGGTACGTAGAATCCGAATATCGAATGAATTTGCCGTACGCGGCACTTTTCTTAGCTACCATGGACCTTTTTTTGGTGAAATTTGGTATATGGGCTCCATTTGGGGTCTAGGTAGTTGTGCCCCGAAGCTTTCGGTTGATGTCAGACACTTCTTAGGGGTGAAACATAATTACTGAAATTTTCAAAACGCCCTAGCTAAAAACGTTTGATGTAAAGATATTGTTTTTTCATCAATTTAAAATAGTATTGAATCTAGTAATGAATCTTTAGAATTGAATGAGACCACCCAGGGCTCCGTAGGACCTATGGTTCGCACCCTACATGTATGTGATCTTAAGGGTAGGGCCTACTGTAAATCAGAAACACGATTGTGAATCGTAAAAAGGCCAAATCTCCGTTCAAATTTTAGCTGACCAAAATACGATCGTCGTTCGTTCCTTCGAGTTGTACTCAGGTTTGCGTCATTAGCAACAAGTAATCTAATTTTCTAATGAAGGCACCCACATCTCTTCATTTCTTTGAATTAAACTTGAATGTGAAACGAAAATGTGGTTGGTAGGTATGAACAATGACAAAGCTGAGTTCTTAGCAGCGGAGTGGTCTATACGGAAAAATAATTAACCTTTGTGTAATAATTTGCTGCTTTTTTCGAGTAAAATCTATCCTGAGGATATTGTTGGAAAGAACGGTAAATTTCTCATCTTTTTAGTGCCAAACCAAATTTTGCAGAAAAACCTCCTACGCAGCAAGCAAACTTGATGAACTGTTGAAAAACGATTGTTTTTTTCAAAATATCGCTACTTAAGCCTCTGTGATCCAGCTTGTGATCCCCCTTCATTTTTCCGCGTTCAAACTCAAATTTCTTTGTAGAAATATAGAGGAAATTGGGCCAATTTTTCACAGTAGAGGTACCTACTCAAAAACAATCGAGAAATAGAACACTTAGAATCGGTGTAAAAATTGGAATTTCCCATTCTCCTAGAAATTTAATGTCCATGCAGTTTCATCACCAAATAAATACCATAAAAAATTGTGGTTTGAAATAACGCAGAAGGGAAATTTCTTTCCAAAGGTATCTTCATAAATATGTAAAGTTACTGAATTTATTTTGGTGGTTACAGTTTTAGCGACAAATGGTCGAAATAACGTAACAAATCCTAAATGGGAAAACAGTTAGATTTAAAGTTAGGTAAAAAATATGTTGTATTGCTTCATAGGCAATTATTGTCAATTGGTTGTAAAATCCCCTGAATTTATGACCACATTATCTGGAACATGTCTTTAATATGGGGTTCGCCTGATTTTTTTAAAATCGAAAGTAGACCTCATCCTGAGAATTTTGACACCAGCCGTTCTCTTTTTGGATGAGAAGATCTTTTTCTATGATTTTTCAATGTTTCGAATGTTTATGACGTCACGCGCCCGACCCGCCTGGGCGGGACCCCCCAGCCAACTGTGACGTCGTAAACATTCGAAACTTTGAAAAATCATAGAAAAAGGTCTTCTCACGCTAGAAGGCCGCAGTTGGTGTCAAAATTCTCAGAATGAGGTCTAGTTTAGGTTAAAAATAACAATAAACAGTTTTTCCGACCCATGCGCACACCCCATTGTGGCAATTGAGTCAACCGTACTGCCAACACACAAATACAATTGACAAAATTACATCGTTGTTCGTTGCTCTGCTTCTCGTTCAGTCAAGTTATTGGGCTAGTTTTCTGAAGCCGTCAGGGACCAATTTTTCAAAAGGTTAGACCTACGACAAATGCATGAATGCAGAATGGATTCATGCTGGTATGTTATGTTGGAAATGTTGTTATGTTACATATTTGCTGGTTCTTCAGTAGGCACATTCATATTTGAGAAAAAGCTGTGTATGTATTTTACACTAGTTCTACCAATATGAATACTATTCTTGTATGTGATGTAAGGCAAAATTGGTCCATGACGTCATAAGAAAAGTAGCCAGATAACTTCGCTATGTTCTGATAACATTCATATGGTTAGATTTGAATAGAATGTTCTTTCGAGCTTAGATAAACTGGATGACAGTGCCATCTCTCATCTCAGAATCATACTAGACCCCCGTCCCCTTTAGCTGTAACCAATTTTGAACGAGATGCAGTGGTACCAACAACAATGTAATTTTTTCAACGGTATTTTTGCGTTAGTGTGTTAGCAGTACGGTTGACTCAAGTGTGCTATACTGCCCGTCCGTCTGTCCGGTCAGCCTGTAAGATTGGAAACCTTACCTGTGAACTCTGATTTGATTCATACCTAAAAATCTCCATTGAACTTATAGTTGATTTATGTTTCGATAAGAAAACTTCAGGTTCTCTATGAATCACCCTTGGCAAGATTTTGAATTCAATAATTTTGAAATGTACCGTTCACCATCTTATCGACGAAAGTAGCATTGTTAGGTGCCATCAAGTAGCCTGGTATCAACAACACTGTGGGTTTTGATGGGTCGTAAGCGCCGTTGAAGAGCTGACAATCGCTCACGTTCGACACTATAGGGGAACCCTTGTTTTTTCTGAAATTTGAGAACATAATTGAAGTTGGAAGCATCCGGTGCGAGATATATTATTGAATTAGTATGAAAAATATGTACGCAACAATTTTTTTGAGCTCCCACATCCTGTGATTTTGTACCTATGATCCTCGTACCTTGTTAACAGATGAAAATGGACTCGTTCCTCTTCGCTTGAAGTTACTGATTCGGCATCAGGATGGTGTTTGTTACGCTTCTGCGTTTTTCCTGCAAGGTGGTATTAATTTTTAAGTATCACATCAATAAAGTACGACAGTGTCAGTACCTAGTTTGTCGCTTCGACTGGTACTGTATCTGTAAAGTACAGTCTATGGTCTTTTTTTATAGAGACACTTCCCTTCACCCCTCTCTCCCACCTTCACCTTCACCATCATCCCTTATCCCTAGGGCTGGCGTCGGGTGAGTCCTGAGCGGCCTCCCCATTTAAAATTTGTTTGGTTTTTAATTTTTATTTATGGCGTCCCTCCCTCACATCAAAAACCTTCAGTCTCTGAGGGGAGATCAGTTGAAAAAAACTACTTTTGGCAGATTTCGATTAAAAGAGGTGTGTTACCCGGTAGGTATAGTGGCTCTTCTCAAAAGTCAATTTACTTCTTATCATAGCGCCTCTTTATAACTGAATGCCGTGTAAATTTGAAGTAGAAACTCTCTATTTGAGGTGGGAAGTTTTAAAGTAGGAACTTTAAACGACAAGGATTCACCATGATTTGTCTACCCCCCGCCCTCTTTCCATGACTCAAGAAATTTTCAGATCTCCTCCTTGTTTTTGTCTTTTTCAAAGACGTACAAGAAGAGATCTGGAAAGTCCAGCTCTACGACCTGATCGGCACACAGATCAACCAGACCCAGTGGGCGTCGGTGGTCTAGTGGACAGTGTACCCGACTGCGGTGATAAGATGAGAAACGTCTAGCGGGGACGCGCGTTTGAGTCTGGTCGTCGCAGAAAGTTTTCTGTCTATTAGACAATCGGCAATCTCTCGTTCCAACCCAGGGCGGTGATGTTTGGGAAGCCATGAGCGAAATCATCAGAACAAATTCTGATCTCCCCTTAGGGAGACAGCTGATGACGTCCGCGACGCCAAGAATGGCAGTCGGACGAAAATTCAACCTGAAATGGTTGCTTACTTTACTTTTACTTTTTCAACCAGACCCATCGATGTTCTGACTCAAGTTGTGAAAACTGAAATTTGTTAAAATACTATAGTATTTTCTATTTGTTTTATAAATTTATATTTACTATTCGCATACGAATTTATACATTACCGGTGTCAACGTTGTTGTCCCCTAGTCCATAGGGAGAAGACGATCTGGTTTGTAGATAAAATATCCCTCTAGCTCTGAAAAAATATCATCCCGGTTAGATTTCACATGGTTTATTTCCTCTAAATATTTCATGTAACCCAGTTGTAGGAAGGAGTTCTTTTGCAATAATTACCAATGTAAAATTAGTAAATTAATCTAAATCACTCTGCTTTTGAGCGAAAACTGTAGTTTCATCTAGAGAAATACGTATTGTTCCATAGTAATTGTTGTCCATACATTTATTCGGCCGTATGATGAATTCAATGCGAACGAATTGAATTGAATCGACTAGGTTTGATTGGATCTGGTAATCAAGCCGGTATGAAATCAATCATGATTATATGCATTCCCTCCAGCGAAATTGCATCCATTATCAAGTGGGTAGCTTGGTCCAAAGTGCATAGTTAAGTAACTGAGTTACCTTATTGATGTCTCATAGCCCATGTATGCCTTTGCATTACCGTCGCATAGACCGTCCAGAAATTTGTCATAACTGCTGCATTTAGTTCCAACGAATGAAGTTGGTCTTTTGAACGTTTCCGAGTAAAATATGTAAGACCGATTGTGACTACAAATAGCTGTGAACAAGAAGACATAAAGAAGCTGTGAACTCAAAGAAGACCTAAAATGAGTTTTGCTTCTTGGAAACTACCGAAGTTTGAAAGAAAAAACATTACTCACTCCACGTGTAATCAGGATAGCTACCACATCCGGGTTGACTTGGGAACCCACTGTTCGGGTAAAAATCCACGTGGCCCAAGGGTTCGATTATTCCTTCTGCCGACACGCTCGTATGAATCACTTGAACGAATTTTGCAGAATGCTTATCTAAAACATCGGAAGATCCTGGGACGAACAACGGGTTCATAGGGTCCAGTCCTGAAAGATTAATTAACGTATTGATGGGATCATCCACCTTTTGTACAAGTTCACCATTTTTTTAAAATTTTATTATTCTATTGAATTTTACAGTTTTGTTTGTATTATATGTAGACCTTTTGTACATGAATCATGTACCTCAAGACTGAAGCCTACATTAAATACCTCAGTTACTTACTACTCTTGGAGTTGTCACAGACGCTACACCCAAGTTCTTGTTATTTTGAACTGTTACCTGTCACTCCATCGATGAAAGGGACAAGACACGCAGAAGTATATTACGAGCAGCAGTCAGGTTCGGATCTCCTTGTCGTACTTTGGTGAAGTGACTGAAAGTAACTGTACTGCTTTACCTAAGTGTCGTAGCTATTTAAAATTCACTTTATAAAGTAATCAAATCGTAAATTAAACTCGGACATCGAACTATCGTGGTCGCGTTTCCTTTCCCTTCCCTGTGATGGATCCACCAGAACTGGAGGAAGGACAGATTTAGAAGAAGATCCTTCCAGTTCCCGAGGGTCCTGGGACATATTTATTGTAGACTTACCTAGTCTAATTTATAAGTCTAGAGGTACAAGACCATTGACTGTCCTCATCCAGAAGACGTTTTGATATTTATAATGTTATACAAATATAACATTGAAGAATAGTTTATAGTCAACGGAGTTCGGTTCTAAATGGATTCTTAAATATCTGGTGAATGGTTCTAGGGGAATTTGAGCACCGCGGAAAGTGTGGCTGCCAGTGAATTGTTTCTCGACGAAGGGTAAAGAAGGAAGCTACCTACTGACTTCCGAGGGTTTATTGTTATGCGCCAATTGTCGCACCATTCCGCGATTTTATCAAGGTAGGTTTGTAATCCGTCACTTACGATGGTACTTATTTCATCTTGGTTCAGAATTGCCTTGTCATCAGCGAAATCTGCCGTAAGTATTCTATGTTTGGATAGTATTCTTGTTTGTTCTTCATGGACATATTATAATAAATACAGGTAAGAGCCTCAGATGCTCCACTGTGTGATCCCGGCGCTGATGCGTTTGAAGCTGATATAGCGGATTCGCGTTTTACACTGTATGTGTACAGTTTCGGAAGTTTGGGATTGGAGTAAACGGTAGTGTGTGTCTTTTTTTTCTTTTATTTTTTTCGGCAGGCAGGTGAGAAAATCTTTAATATCCATTGGAGGAGTTGGATCCGCATCTTCCGGTTATGTGGGATTCAAACCCACTAAAAAACACCTCCTTTTCTCCCACGTTGGAGCTCAGCCCGGAACCGTTTAACACATTACTTTGGTCTGAGTCCTGGGGCGTTTAATCAGTTCTGGGTGAGGGGGCGGACCAGATGCTCCCTCCTCTCTCTTTCTCGTAGTAGTGTGTAGTGTGTGTCTGGTAAGAGCACTTTGACTTTGGCTAAGAGACCTTTTCCGAATCCAGGTAGAAATCCGTCTCAAGAATTGTGTCCACCAAATAGGTGGAAAAGAAAACCTAAGGTAGCTTGTATGAAAGTGATAGTTGTCCATTTACGCAAAATTCAAGATGAGATGTGCTGTGTAAGAGGAATTTTGGACATAGTAATAGTGTAAAATTTTCATAAATATAAGCATTTCATTGGTCTTCTGGTGTATTTAGCTGTTGCGATAAAATGACCATTTGATTTGAACTGCCAACAGCACTGTAGGAAATTTAAATCTTACCCAGCATCGTTGATATTCGTCCATTCAGCAATCGACCAGCTATACCAGCTATGTGCGCCCCCATACCGTAACCAGCCACCACCAACGATTCAATGCTCAACGACTCTTCCGATTCCATCCTCTTCAAGAACTGAGCCAAAACTAGTGCTACGTCTCTCACTGGTGCTCTGGCTTGAGTATAATTCTTGAACGAATCATCCCAAAAGACTGCTATCACCATACTGTCGAAAGCCTCGAGATAAGCTGGAAGCAACATCATTTTAAGTAGCATGAATTCCTTGACTCATAATGTTATATTCATACTGGGATTGAAGTTAATTCATCTATTTTAGTGGGTGGGCAGTATTATTTTCTGTTTTGGTTTTACCTGTGGCCGTTGTATTGACGAAACCGTATTTGTTTGGGTCATTTTGATACCCAGGCATTAATAGGATCGTTTGGCCTGACTTGTATGACCCTCCGAAGAGTTTTTCATCTGTCACCTGGGATATTATGGGTTCTTCATTATTCCTGAAAATGCCAAGCAATGAAATGTTAGTGATTGATTTCGGTAAGGAGAGCAGGTGTGAGGGTACCTCGAGCATGCCACCTGCAAACTCATAACGATCAAGACTTGGAGCGCCAGTTTTCGTCTCCTGCGTATTAGGTACAGGTTATAAGGGCCGCTCTAGGAACCGCCTTCATCATTCTTGTCCAAAGTCTTGTCGTGCTCACTTCCTGCCTTAACTTCTCCAATACAAGTTCTTCTATTGGTTTTGTGATGGGCGATCTATCTTAGCCACCAAACCCACTCCATTAAAGGTTTCTAGCCGGTTAGATCTACCCTCATGTCCACCTACGCCGTTGATCGGTTTCGGGCAAGTCGACCAACTCTATCAATAATATCACTTTTTCTCATCTCAAGTAACTTCCAAATATAGATTCAGAGTCAAATTTAAAATCAGTTTGGAGGTGGCATGCTCGAGGTACTCTCACACGTTCTTTGCATTTGGAAAATAAATTCAAGTGGAAGTAGGACACGACAAAGTGATTTTTCTTCAAGGAGTTCAAGTCTTTCCTCACGTACCTAGAGAGAAGCCAGAAGTGTACTTTGTTTTCTTGGTTTGAGTGCAATGTCAACAGGTTGGATTCCGGGTTCCTCCTTATTCTGTTGATATCTGTAAATGAAGTCCTCAGCTATTGAAACTATATTGCTTCTTCAATGTTTCTTGTCAACAACCTTATGCATAAAATAAAGCATCTTCTAATGTAGGTAACCCTATAAAATTGAATGTGCCTCCTCCCTTTGATGAGGTTGAAAATTGTCGACCTGAAATTCTCACTTGGGAATATCCACCAATACACCACGTAATACTCACCACTTACATATTTATTTTCCTAGATATACATGACATCTTCAAAAGTGGCTGAAAAATTAATGGATGGATAAATCAGCCCTGTTAAAGTAGTTAGATGAATACCTGATGATAACCAGTATGTAACGAAGGTTTTTGCCTTTGTATTATATGAAAAAATCAGAAGGAACATGGGAAAATTATTATTATTTCTACGATATATTGTTTTCACTTCTCAGTTTTTACTGTCAATTAAAGAAAAAGTACCTAAGAGGTGAAGCTAAACACGCTACCTTTATTTTCACGAGAGATCGTTTCCTCTTTAAAAACGCTGCAAATTATTTCACACAGGTTTATTATTTTCCTGTATAGATAACTCGTCTGCAAAGATCACAGATTTGCCATTGTCACTATTTATTAATTTTTTGTTTTTTACCTACCAACCATAGGTACCTACTAACTACCTACCTGTGTGAAATAATTTGCAGCGTTTTTGGATTTTAAGATGAAAGTGAATGATACTGTTGCCACCACCTAAAATAGCATTGCATTTTTAGAATCGAAGGAGATCACCCAGAGATTTGTCGGACCAACCGTTCGCTCCCATTAAGAGCTTAAGGGTTGAAATAATGATAAATCAGTAACACGAGTGTGAATCGTGAAAGAGGCCTAATTTTCTTTCAAATTTTTGCTGACCAAAATGCGATCGTTGTTTGTTTCTTCGAGTTGTACACAGTTTTGCATCCTTAGCAACCAGTAATCAAATTTCCTTAAGAAGGCACCCGCAGCTCTTTATTTCTTTGAACTGAATGTGAAGTGTTTATTTCTCCCAAATAAACTCGATTGTTAAATATACATGATGGAGATGGGATAACTCTTATTCCATTCTCCGGTATTTCCTCTTCTTCCAGTTGGTTGTCAGAATCATAAATCACTCGCGTATAAAGAAACAACTGTATTCTACAATAACTTGGCTCAAAACGGATTATAAATCGATTACATAGCTCTAGACCGCCAAAACTCACCTTGCGGTCAGTTCACTGGCTCGTTCTGAACCCGACTGACGATTAAAGAAGTATCTAGGGAGAACCGAGGGTCCACACCACTCTTCTTCCAGGGTGCTTGGCATGGAGATCCCTACTCGGGAAAGGTCTAGACTATCTGGGGGGCGGCTACATATATGATATATATATATATAGCCTACATATTATGTAGGTAGGGTAGTACCAGTGTAGGTACCTATTATTGTAGAACGCTGCAAATTATTACACAAAGTTTTATTATTTTTCTATGTAGATCACTCGTCTGCAAAGAACACGGCTTTGTCATAGTTACCACCAACCAACTTGAAGAAAAACATCGGTCGCATTTCGGTCAGCTAACATTTGAACGGAGATTAGGCCTCTTTTGCGATTCACACTCGACTTTCTGATTTATCTTAAGTCCAACCCTTAAATTGCCGTAGGGAACGAACGGTTTGTCCTACAGGGCTCCAAAAATTCTATACTATCTTAAATTGATGGAAAAACAATACCTTTATATCAAAAATTTGGGGGGGGGGGGTTAAAAATTTGTATTTCTTGGTCGATTCTATCGGTTTATTATTGAAAATAATAAACCAAAAACACAGGTGGTGGTCTTACCTTGAATGTGACCTACCTGTGACGTACCTTGATTAGGTGCGTGAATGTTTTCTCCTCTCTGGTGGAATTGAACTCTTTGTTTCATTGGTACTTATCCTAAAGGATAGAAACTTTGCAGCAGAAAACATGAGTACAACGAAGTACGTATATAAATTGGCAAGGTGATTGTGGGAAAAGACTCAATACTCACGGTCATATGAAAATACGGCGGGTAACCAACATATTAAATAAAAAGCATTGGTACGCGTGAGGCTCATGATCAACTTCGCTCTCCAAGCGGACTATTCGAAATCCGGTGATACGAACAGTTTTGTTCACCTGAAGTAAACTAGGTTACTTTAATCGAGCGGGTGATAGTTGCGAAGTCTAGTTGGAAGAAATATAGGGCATGAGTGACACTCTAGTGACTTGATAATAGGAGAAAATTAGCATTAGTTAGTCGTAGTATGGTGAACCATCAATGGTAGAGACAGAGTACGCAGTTATCAGGTCCTTTTAACTATCGTTAAATGCATTCTGCTAAATATCGGAATGGCGGGTTCCCATTATACACTCTGATTATTTTGAACAACACTAGGCAATCAAATTTATAATAATCAAGGAGTCGCAGGCGAGTTGTTCAAGTTTTCACTCACTTTCGAGGTGCTATCTCGGTAATAATAACCTACGGCAGCCGAACTACCATATTATTCCTCTTGTTAATTCGGCAAGGTCTTTTTTGTACAGTAATTCCACTAATGTATGCCCTACATCTAGTACTTATACTTAATGAATAAGTTGTAGGCAGTACTACTCGCACATAGTTGCCCATTATACAGGGTGTCCAAGTAACTACGCTCCCCCCACTTATTTTCTCTAATTGTCTATAAAATAAATCTGAACACGGCTATTCTTCATAATTTTTTGCGTAGAGTTAAAAATGACAAAATTGCGCTGCGCGCATTTGCACAACCATGATCAACTCTGTTTTTGGTTTATTATTTTCAACAATGAACCTTTGGAATCGACCAAGAAAAAAAATTTTCAACACCCCCTCAAAATTTGATGGTTTACGTTTCAAGGTACGTAGAATCCAAAAATCGAATAAAAATTTGGCCGTCCGTACGCCGTACGCGGCACTTTCCCCACTTAGCATTGACCGATTTTGATGAAATTTGGTATGTAGGCTCCATTTGGGGTCTAGTTGTGCCCCGAAGATTTTGGTGGATATAAGTCACTTCCAAGGGTTGACAAATAAGGTTTGAAATTTTGAAAACGCCCTAACTCAAAAAATTTAGACATAAAGATATTGTTTTTCCTTCAATTTAAGATTCTATAGAATTTTTAGAATTTTTTGAGACCATGCGGTAAAATGACACCAAATCAAGAAAGGGACATCACCACGCGGGTCAGCGTAGAAAAACAGTGCTAAGTGATGGGCCACACTTGAGGTTTACCTTCATCTCAATTGTGGCACAAACTCTGGTTAGCGCATCTTTGAGCGCTAGCTGAGAGGGTTGCGCGTGTTGAAAAAAAAAAGTTGTCGAAGTGAAATGTTCATAAAATGTGACATAGAATCCCAATCTGCGATAAAAACGCTGCAAATTATTACACAATGGTTTATTATTTTTCTATATAGATCACTCGTCTGCAAAGCCACCAACCATCCAACATGAAGAAAAACATCGATCGCATTTCGGTCAGCTTTAATTTGAACGGAGATTAGGCCTCTTTTGCGATTCACACTAATGTTTCTAATTTATCGTAAGTCAAACCCTTAAATTCTCGTAGGGAGCGTATGGTTTGTCCTACAGAGCTCTGAGTGGTCTCAAAAAATTCTAAGAATTCCATAGAATCCTAAATTGAGGAAAAAACCTTTATATCAAAATTTTTTGAGTTAGGGCGTTTTCAAAATTTTAAAATTGATTTTGGAACCCTTAGAAGTGACCTACATCAACCAAAATCTTCGGGGCACAAATAGACGCCAAATGGAGCCTACATACCAAATTTCATCAAAATCGGTCAATGCTAAGTGGCAAAAGTGCCGCGTACGGCGGACGGCGGACGGACGGCCAATTTTATTCGTTTTTCGTATTCTACGTACCTTGAAACGTAAACCATCAAATTTTGAGGGGGGTTAAAATTTTTTTTTCTTGGTCGATTCCAAACGTTCATCATTGAAAATAATAAACCAAAATGGGGTTTCTCATTCGAAAAAACAAAGTTGATCATAATTGCGCCCAGTTGCACAATTGCGCGCAGCGCAACTTCGTCAGTTTGGTTTATTATTTTCAATAATAAGCCTTTGGAATCGAGCAAGAAAAAAAAAATTTTAACCCCCCCCCCCCCCTTCAAAATTTGATGTTTTACGTTTCAAGGTACGTAGAATACGAAAATCAAATAAAAAAATTTCTGTCCGTCCGCCGTACGCCGTACGCGCCACTTTTCTTAGCAACACTGGACCGATTTGGTTCAAATTTGGTATATGGGCTCCATTTGGGGTCTAGTTGTGCTGCGAAGCTTTTGGTTGATGTAGGTCACTTCTAAGGGGTGAAAATTAAGGGTTGAAATTTTCAAGAGTGCCCTAGCTCGAAAACTCTCGAAATAAAGGTATCGTTTTTTCACCAATTTTAAATAGTATTGAATTTAAAAAAAAATTTGAGACCACCCGGAGCTCTGTAGGACAAACCGTTCGGTCCCTACGAGTACTTGAAGGTTTTCCCTCGATAAAACAGAATCATGAGTGTGAATCGCAAAAGAGGTCTAATCTCCATTCAAATTTTATCGGACTGAAATGCGATCGCTGTTCATTTCTTCGATTTGTATACAGTTTTGTCTTCTGCGTAACCAGTAATCAAATTTCCATATGAAGCTTTCTATTTTTCCAATCGAGTGTGAAGCGTTTATTTCTTTCTAATAAACTTGATTGTGAAGGTGTGAAGCCAGTATGGTGTGGTAGGTAGCACCTAGCTGGTAGGTAAAAAAAGTTGGTAGGTAAAAAAAATGTTGGTGGGTAAAAAACGCTGCAAATCATTGCTCAAAGGCTTCTTCACTCTTCAGATCACTGATCAGCTGAGTGAGCTCCGAAGCCATTTTCAATCCTATTGAATGGAAGTGCTCTTCCAGGCGTCTCCAGCATTCGAGGAGATCTTCTTCACTCTTCAGATCACTGATCAGCTGAGTGAGCTCCGAAGCCATTTTCAATCCTATTGAACGCTGGAAGCTGAAATTTGAGAGGGAGGGTAAGGGAGAATACAGATGGTGGTAGGTGCTATTGATGGAGAACCAGTGATCTATACAGAAGGGTGATCCATACAGAAAATAATAAACCTTTGAGCAATGATTTGCAGCGTTTTTTATTCGATTTTTGGATTCTACGTACCTTGAAACGTAAAACATCAAATTTTGAGGGGGGTTAACATTTTTTTTCTTGCTCGATTCCAAAGGCTTATTATTGAAAATAATAAACCAAAATAGATCTAGAAAAAGTTATATCTGAAACTACATAGTTTTCTTAGTTTCATTTCACACAATGTGTGACCATAGGTATGTCATATGCAAGTTATTTGGTCTTTATTTATCAATTTGTCCCTGAACCAATCTGAATTTAAAAAAAAAAATGTGGTTAGACCTCTTTCCTTCAGTGTGATGTAGGTGATAGGGTCCTTGGCCAAAGATCACCAACCAACCAATTTAATTAACTAAAACTTCCTTCCACTACATAAGGAAGAATAATGGTGACGTTTGGCGCACGACGAGAATTTTACGTGATTCATGCTTGCGCAGGAGATAAATTGGTCGATTTCTCTTGTGCAGTGGCTGCCTATGATTCTATCGAATGAAATTAATGAGGATGGTCAAAACGTCAGTTCTCAACTGAGTACCTGGTTAAAACGTGAATAGATATTTTTTTTTGCAAGACATTCCATCATCATTTACAAGTGTGGAAGATTGCTTACGCTCGCTTTCGTAGATTTGTGGAGTAATAAAACGATCCCTCACATTTCGTTTAACTCAGATAGATCTTTGGCCATAAATTTCACTAAAGTGACCTTCATAGGTCGAGCATACAGTCAATATGGCTGCTTCCTCAGCAAAGTGTCTTCAGGCGAGATCGGTGATATATGAATGTAAGCGCCCCTATCCCCAGTGACAACCTCCGACTGGTCTCCCACAGTACCATGACGACGTGATAAATGTTGAGGTATTATACCTTGTATAATACAAGGCATTTAAGTATTACTTTTATGGTAATGATATTGACGGGAAGTGGATTTTATCTCAGGGGATGGATCGCATAAATCAGCCGGA
The DNA here is from genome assembly GCA_009739505.2 of Apolygus lucorum. NCBI lineage: Eukaryota > Metazoa > Arthropoda > Insecta > Hemiptera > Miridae > Apolygus > Apolygus lucorum. The sequence continues at coordinate 63,260,584 of CM019179.2, forward strand.
AGCAAAGCCGGACCTGATGGTTGCAAAGGGGACGTTGGAAGTCTAGGGAGATAAGGCTCTTTGCTGAGGAAGGAGATCTTTCCGTCGTGTCCTTCGGAGGTAAGGGTTGCGAGATGAAGGTGAAGTCATTGATGTATCATGTGGGGGAACGTACGACAAAACAAAGTTTATTGTGGGTAAACAATGATTTTTTCAGCGTTCGTATTTGTGCAGTTCTGGTAGGTCACCTCTCTGCAAATATTAGAAAATGGAGTAAATGATTTTGCTTCCTTACTAAAGAAGAAAGATGAAATTCGTACTCGTGCAGCCAGTCAAAAACATTAGAGCTTATCTACTATGGATCGGATACAGGGCGTAAGCCAAACTGGTCTGTCATACTGCAGAAGTCGATTCTACATGTAATTTGCAACAAAAAATGTCTCATCCATTGTTTAACCCCTTGTTTTTGCAAATTTTTTTAATTTTCAGATTTTTTGTAATTTTGGTTTATTATTTTCAATATTTACATCATGTTACTAAATTAGTCACAAGTCTTTCAATTTGCTGCGTAAATTCAAATTTGAGAATACCGTTGGATAGAGCATTAAATTTCCTATCGGTTAGATGGCTGACCATTTCTTTGAGTCAAGGTTCAAGGAATGAAAAAGCCCCCTGAAAACGAAATTTTACCTACTTTGGGAAACCTTGAGTTTTTTCAATAGGAAATTTAACTATGAGAACTATTATTTTTTCGAGATGCAAGAACGGCAAAAACTGCGCCAAATCTCAGCTTTCCAACTTTGTCTGTTTGTTTTTAAAGTGGGACTCTTTAGAGAAATTTGTGTTTGAACCCGGAAAACATGAATTTTTTTAATCGAAATCGACGTTTTGACCGGAGGACTCCATGGTTGGATGAAAATCAAAACGACGATTTCTTTTTAAAAAAATGCAAGTTTTTCCGCATTCAAACACATAAATTCTCCCATAAATTCGATTATAAAATATTTTTTGATTATACCTATTTGGATAGCTGAGATCATTGGACAGTTTTTGGTGTTGAGGTACGAAGAAAACCATGCGGAAGTAAACCCTTCACAACCAAAAGAAAAAATAGGAAAATTCGCAAATTTGACAAAAATTAATCTACATGTTAATTTTTCACTCATCAGGATCCTAAAAATATATATTTTGCTTCCGAGTCTACCAAGGTAGCGGAAGCTTTGTTTTCACTTTTCAAGGTCGAAAAAAAAAGTTCTCCAAAATCAAAATTTTCACTCGCGTTTTGCGTTTTAGACCTTTCTGAACAATTTTGGTTCAGTGTCTGTCTGTCTGTCTGTCATGAATTCCTTGTAACGCGCATAACTATACGAAGTTATTGTCCGATTTAAATGAAATTTTCAGGGATTGTGCGGGTTGGTGTGTAGACGGTCTCCTATGAAAATCATCACCTTCGGACTGATAGTAGCCACTGCGCATGCGCAAACGTGAATTTCCTTGTAACGTCCATAATTTCTACATTTTCTATCCGATTTCAATGAAATTTTCAGGGATGTTACAGATTAGTATTTAGATGGTCCCCTATGAAAATCACCACCTTCGGACTGATAGTAGCCACTGCGCATGCGCAAACATTAATTTCCTTGTAACGGCCATAACTTCTACATTTTCCATCCGATTTCAATGAAATTTTCAGGGATGTTACAGATTAACTTGTTTTGATGTTTTGAGATTAACTACTATGCATCGGATCATCTATACAATCGGGTTATGGATACGAGGAAGCTATGTGCCACACCCACTTGGCAGACTAACGGAAATCTAACGCCCTTTCCAACGGTAGTGATTGGATCAACAAATTTCTTAGCTTGAATGGGAGTCGAACCTGGGACTCCTGGGTGGGAGTCCAGAGCACTGCTCACTTATCTATAGAGGCTAAGTGATTGGTTGAATAGGATTTGAGATTCTCACGTCACACGCGATAGCGACAAATGTAAGGCTGTTACAAGGATTTTACGTTTGCGCATGCGCAGAGGCTACTGTAAATTTTAAGGCCTTGATTTTCATTCAAACACTAATCTGTAATATCCCTGAAAATTTCATTGAAATCGGATGGAAAATGTGGAAGTTATGGCCGTTACAAGGAAATTCACGTTTGCGCATGCGCAGCGGCTACTATCAGTCCAAGGATGATGATTTTCATAGGGGACCGTCTACATACCAACCCGCACAGTCCCTGAAAATTTTATAGAAATCGGACGATAACTTTGTATAGTTATGCGCGTTACAAGGAATTCATAACAGACGGAACGATAGACAGACACACAGACAGACAGACACGGAACCAAAATTGTTCAGAAAGGTCTAAAACGCGAGTGAAAATTTTGATTTTGGAGAATTCTTTTTTTTTCATCCTTGAAAAGTGAAAACAAAGCTTCCGCTACCTTGGTAGACTCGGAAGAAATCTGAGTGGCTAACGAAAATTCGGTTGTTTTTGGCGAATAATTGTTTTTTTCCATTGTTACATTGCTATTTTCATTAATTAAAGCGCGATCGTGCTGTCTGTTTTTAGATTGACTCAGATTTTCACTATATCATGGCCATAATTCTCGTTTTGCTTCCAAGTCTACCAAGGTAGCGGAAGCTTTGTTTTCACTTTTCAATTGTTATTATTTTTTTTTGTAGGCACTAGAAAGATGGGAAATCTAACGCCCTTTCCAACGGTACCTTTACTTTTACATTTTTAAGATGATTTAAGGTTGTTATGGTAATTTAACATAAGGTTAAAAACACGACACAAATTTTGAAATTGAAAAAACTTTGAAAAACGGGGTGTTTAAACAAAATTGCTAGGAGACATTTTCTTATTCAAGTTTGTTGTAGAACAAACACGACTTTCGAAGTTTTCCGGTCCTTAATATATGACAACCTGTAAAAGGATTTGTTGAGCAACACAGTGAATTAGGTACGAAGCTGAGTAAAACCATAATGAAGTTGGGGGCAATATTTCTTGTGTTGGGGTTAAAAACCACCTTGAGAAATATTTTTGCCCGCCTACCTGACAACGACGCTCCAAAGTTGCTCGTATGCTTCAAATGAAGTGCATTTGTTTCTGACCCCCCAACAACTTCAAGGGTTGGGAAAAAGAGGCTCATAAATACAGAGGTAGCGGAGGACATTTTTAAAGGAGTTTCATATTATGTTGACTCTTGAAGGGTGACGTTTCATAACCGTCTTATCACGTGTCGACTGGGCCATTTATTTGGTGCTAGGAACTAATAACTCTGGAAAAATGGCCGATGTTTGTCATCCATGCATAATACGGATGAATAATGAAGACCACGTCCTCATGAAAAATATCAGTTCGAAGACAAGGACTGTCTTGGTGTCTCACCCCTTATGTTCATACTGTGTGGTCGAATATAGAGAATCAAAAATATAATATATTATGTTGTTGATATTGATGCTTTTGTTAAGGTTCTACATTCTAAAGACAAACTGCACTAGCCGGTGTCAAATCCTACATTGACTTTTTATTGATTGTATGCAAACAAAACTAAGTAACAAAACACGTTTGTAGATTCCCAACACTAGACCTGCTGAGTGACATTAGCGAGCACTTGGTAGAAACACTGCAAATTATTACACAATGGTTTATTATTTTTATATAGATCACTCGGCTCCGCGTGGTCTCAAAAAATTCTATACTATCTTAAATTGAAGGAAAAACCTTTTTTGAAGGAAAAATACCTTTATATCAAAATTTTTTGAGTTAGGGCGTTTTCAAAATTTCAAAATTCATTTTTGACCCTTAGAAGTGACTTACATCAACCAAAATCTTCGGGGCACAACTAGACCCCAAATGGAGCCTACTTATCAAATTCGGCGGACGGACGGCCAAATTTTATTCGATTTTTGGATTCTAACCATCAAATTTTGAGGGGGTGTTAAAAAAAAAATTTCTTGGTCGATTCCAAAGGTTCATTATTGAAAATAATAAACCAAAAATCTGTTCGGGGTGCAACATGCAGAGAAAGCAGGTCAAAGCAAATTGGAAGATTTGTGATCTCTTGAACTTGAGACCTCCATTCGAGTAGTTAGGTACCTAAAATCTCGTGTTTCTGATGTATTGTACGTCAAACCCTTAAATTCTCGGAGGAAGCGAACAGTTAGTCCTGCAGAGCTCCGCGTGGTCTTAAAAATTCTAAAACTTCTATAGAATCTTAAATTCAAATGAAAAAAATACCTTTATATCAATTTTTTTTGAGTTAGGGCGTTTTCAAAATTTAGAAGTGACCTACATCTACCAAAATCTTCGGGGCACAACTAGACCCCAAATGGAGCCTACATACCAAATTCCATCAAAATCAGTCAATGCTAAGTGGGGAAAGTGCCGCGTACGGCGGACGGACGGCCAAATTTTTATTCGATTTTTGGATTCTACGTACCTTGAATCGTAAACCAACAAATTTTGAGAGGGGAATTAAACAATTTTTTTCTTTGTCGATTTCAAAGGTTCATTATTGAAAATAATAAACCAAAAATCTGTTCGGGGTGCAACATGCAGAGAAAGCAGGTCAAAGCAAATTGGAAGATTTGTGATCTCTTGAACTTGAGACCTCCATTCGAGTAGTTAGGTACCTAAAATCTTGTACCGAAACTGGAAACAGTTGTTAAGAAACAGAATCAAGAGGTATTATCCTACAAGTGTCACTACCTTCCTATCGCTCACACCATGAGTGTCAAAGTCAATGTCATATTTTGTTGTCATCAAGTAGATGAATAGGAATAAATTGTTATGTTATTCCATCCCAATTTTCAAGATTTTCGGGCGTTCTGATTGAACATGAACAAAGTATATCCGGGAGCTCCTCACGTGAGACCCATTTGAATATCACGTCCCCGTATCGCAAAAGCAGTTCATTTTTCGCGGGCTCCATTACAAGTTTTATCTCGGTCGACCAATCACCCGCCCTCTGTCGGCTCATTCATTTTCCAGACATTTTAACACGCGGTGGTTCCATAATAAATTCGAGCGAGCAAAAGCGGATTGCCCACGTAGGTAGGTTCATTTTACAACTACGTAAGTGTGATATCCCTTGATTATTGATAACGTATCGAACGAATTCGGAATCGAGGGTATCATAAGAGAATTTGTCATGTCATGTTCCAACAGGCATTTGCAGTGAGCTGGAATGACTGGTAATATACAACAGAAACCGATAATTATCATCTCACTATTAAAAAAGTTATTCTATGAAACAAACGTGATGATGAAAAAGTTCCGTTGGTGCAGCATGAGCAATGCAGCATGAGAACAAATATCCGAATTTTAGCCATTTTCGACTTGAGAGTATTTCTGTCAAAACAACTTGATTGTTCACTATGCGCGGGAGTTGGTAGGTACTATTAATGGGAAAGTCTTGCTCTTTGCAGACGGGTGAACTCCATCTAGAGAGGAAAAAAACCGTTCTGTAATAATTTGCATTTTTTTAAAGTTATATACAGGGTGTTTCATGAACGATGAGCCACCCATTCAATCTCCGTTATTCGTCGAAATAAGCTCCCGTTATTTTTTGCAAAGAATCAAAGAAAATAAAAAATATGTACCTATATCACAATTTTGCGCATCGCGCACATCTGCAACAACTTTGTTTTCTCAAATGAAACCCCCTACTTTTGTTGCTAATTCAGATTCAGATTCCACGAATTATATGAAATTCTGAATTGGGTGCAACCCTACTCCTAGAACGCTCAAAATTGCGCAATCCCACGTTTCCTCCAAAATTAGGTTTTGGAGAGCTCAAAGTGTGGCATGTGTGTCCCATTATTTTTCGACGCTGAATATCATGGTTATAACAATTTTTGAATTTTAAAGGAATTTTCTGAGTGGCTAACGAAAATTCGGTTGTTTCTGGCGAATAATAGTTTTTTTTTCCATTCTTACGTAGCTATTTTCATCAATTAAAGCACGGTCGTGCTGTCAGTTTTTAGATTGATTGAGATTTTTACTATATCATGGCCATAATTCTCGTTTTTTTGTTTGGTGAAAACTGACAATTTTTTCAAATGAATAACTTTGGTGGTCGAGTTATCGACAAGCTTGCACTCATTACATGCTCATCTAATTTGAGCCGTTTTGTTGAAGATTAGGGCAAGGGTTTGGATAGATGCGAGTCGGGCTTGGAATGCTCAAGAATGTCGAAAGTTATAAATTCAAGTTATGTGCCTCATAAGGATTCTTCGCTAAAACAAATAAATTTTTGGTCGCCATTTAGAAAAATTTCCTTCAAATTAAAAAATTGATACTACCATGTGATTCAGTGTCGAAAAATAATGAAAAATGCTGCAAATTTAAAAACTCGGATGTTTCCTGAATTCTCTCTGTCTGTCGACTTTCTATTGAAGTGGAACTCACTCAATCTGATGCATTAATCAAAATACACCTCTCAACAAGAAGCACGTGCACGGGTGCAGGGAGTGCGTGAGTGATGGCATACTGCAGCGTGCAGCAGCCACAATCGATTGCCCCGCCACCTGTTGTCCGTCCGCATACGCTCGTTCCTCCAGCGCCTTGTTTACTCCATCCATGAAACCTTGAATTTCAAAAACTCCGTTTCAAAAATCTCGGCAATTGAATGTACAGAAAATCGAAATTGTGCTCAACCTTCTGAGATCAACTAAAACATATATCACAACTGAACATCTCCCCTAGAAATGACCTACGTACTCGTAAAGCTGTTTGTCACCATCAACTTGAAAATTTTTCGTATGGACTTCCAATTCTCCAGAAGACGCATTCGAAAGTTCTAAAACGTCTCTTTGTACTACAACTAGGTACAAAAGGTACACTTTTTGGAGGTATTTACTCGTGAAACTGGCTAGGGAGCTAGGGATATGCTGAAACATAGAGTTGGGAAACTCGGAATAATCAAGCGCGCCTTGAGCTGTGCGTAACTACGTATACTTGTATGCAATGTGGATCTCATTCCGGATTGGAATCACCGTCATTCCAAACGTAACAGATGCGCCCAGGCAGTGCCAATTACTACAAACATGCGTCTATTTACTCGGGAGTCCAGCACTGCATTCCAATTACCGTAGCAGGCCAAGCTATAAGCACAATCAACATGCCCCACCACGTAAAAAGTAATAGGTAATTCGAAATATTCAATCAAAATCAAGACATGCAGAATGAAACGAAACCAAAATTATTTCATAAGGGTCGAAACGTAAATGGAAGTACAAACTTTGATCTTGAGAGAAAACATTAATAAAAATTAAAAACATTTAATGTGTAAGATTTATACTTGCAGCTTTAATATTAATTGATGAGTTATAATCTTGTTAAAGTCAGTGGGTATTGGTGTGGACTAAACTGGTCCAATAATGGTGGTTGAGAAGACTTACGAGGTATAACTAGTCAGAGAAGCTAACGAGGAAAGTGGTCCAATATCCATCCAGAGAGCATTACTATGGAACACTTCCTTTATAACTGCTTCAGACAACCTACCTTCCCTAGTGAAAACCCACTTTTTGGACCCAATTTCCTCTACATCAATTGCTGTTGTGTGGTAAATTACTGTCCTGGCAAGCGTTACTGTTGAATGGTTTGTCGTTAGATCACTCTTGTATTCAATAAATCTCATTGTTTATTTTGCCATAACTACGAGTTTGATTGACGAGTTACTATCCTGTGTTGGCACTTTAGATTGGTGTGTTGTAAGTAACACGTTTATGAATAGCAGTGGCTGGTTATGATTCCGTAATAATACTAATTTATCTGAGTTATGTTGACAATTCAGAATTATTGTTTTTTATGCTTCTTTGTTGTCCACAAAAGAATAAGTGTAGATTGGTAAACAAAACGTCTATAATTTCTTACTCGACTAGACATCAACATCAAGCGTTTATATTTCAATACGTTTATCCTCTACTTAAATTTTGTTATAGTTCCAATGAAACAGTTTCATTTATATCCTGTCAACTTTACAGAGTCAATTATGCAGTGTTGCTTCCTATGTGACTGAATAATGTGAATTATCAAAAAATATCTCGTTTTCTGTTGTTGTTTCTTCTTAAATATTTTAATTTTTTGTAGAAGACTGTATTACTAGTAACTAGTAATACAGTCTTCTACAAAAAATTAAAATATTTAAGAAGAAACAACTTAAAACTAAAACTTAAAATCTTAATTAAAACTGTTTTAATACCACTGATTGATTTAGCTGATAGTCGATATATTAAAGAATAGCTTGTGATGGAGAACGTATTGTCAAATTGATGACAAGTGACCAGTGGAAATCGATTGCTGAGTGGAATAGTAAATTCTTTAAAAAAATTGAAGTAATGTTTGCAAACATAGTACTAATGTTTTTTATATCTTTACTCTCGAGGCAAGACTCATTTTATTAAATAATAATATTCAATAACTTTGAAACACAGCGTGAAGGAGATGATTACAAGCTGTAATGAATTTAAATGCACTGTTAAAAGGATTAAAGAAGAGGAGTTAGAGAAGGTAATATCTCGATTAAGCCATTATCCTCTATATTAACTACGAATTTGATCCTAAACAGACCAGACGAAGCAGCTCCCAGAAAACTGCCCGAAGGATTCAATCAATCAAAGGCAAAGAGCCACTGGGCTGTTTAGCGAATCTTTCATCCCCCACCACCATCTGGCTATTTCCTTATCTTCAATAAGTGATGAAAGAGGAGTCCAATTATTTCCTCTTTTAGCGATTTTTTTCCCTATTTTTTCTCCTTTTGAACCCTTTGCTCTGGAGAGGGGCTTTGCTAAAGATGGTTCTAACCTCTTCCGACCATCAAATCTTCTTTCTTCCCTCCGAAAGGTTATTTCAAGAGCAACGGACCAAGAAACGTAATTAAAGTTAACGAAATCTTTTTACAGTTTATTTAGAGGGAAAGACTTTTCCCCTTCCATTTTCCTTGCACTGAACTTCGGGCCAAGACACCCCTGTCTATGGCAAGTAAAGGAGTATCGTAATTATTGATGTACATGAAAAAGGGATTTCTGTATTTTCAATAAGTAATTCCTGACAGATGGATTTTATTAAATTATGTAAATTGTCTCGAGATAGTCGGAAAGACTTGAAGTATCACATTTCCATTATTGATAATAATTTTGTATTCGGTGGGTGATTATAAATCCTCCTCCTCCATCTTCAAGTCTAAGGTAGTGGACATTCATTCTTGAGCCTCGAATCCGCTATGAATCGTTATCAAATTTTCCGAAACGGATTTCCTTGAGAAATGTAACATACCAAAAATTTTGAGGACATTGCAATATATTCTATTATTTCGAAAAACACTCAAGTACTTGTACGTTATGCCCAAACCCACCGGTCGGTTGGGGTCCACCAAAGAGTGAGTCGTTAAGCAACCTTTAATTCTCACTGAACGATTGATAATTCGATTTGAGGTGATTGATGAATTTTATCTCAATCAGTATTATACTTCCAGTTGTGGATTAGTTAGTAGGAAGAGGGGTCGAACCGGAAGATGGAAGACAGTTCCCAGCTGCTCTTGATTTTCGAGTTGTGGAAGGCGCCGTTGAGTGAGTCACCAAGATCTATCGCTCAGCCTCTCACCACCCGCTCAGCTAATTGGATTGAGCAAGGTTTGCGAACGAGGGTTAAACTGATGACACTTTGGGCTGCCTGACTTGACGAAATGGCTTTCAATTTCGACCCCACTGGAGTGGGTATTTTTCGAGTTATTCTCACGTAGGAAGGTTCTACGTATCTAATGATTAGGTTCTTACTGTAGTTTTTTCCTGTTCAGGCATAAATTTGGTACTCAGCCACCCCCCCCCCCCTTAAGCGCTGGAAGTGATTGTAAGTCAGCAGGATGAACGACCAGAGCAATGTACTCCAATACACATCTTCCCCACATCTCCTAGAAATGACTGACATCAACCAAAAGGGGTGAACATGAAGGGTTGAAATTTTCAAAAATGCCCTAGTAGTAGGTACCTATGGTTGGTAGGTACAAAAACAAATAAATAGTGATAATGGCAAAGCTGTGATCTTTGGAGGAGAACAACACTAAAGACTAGCTTGGTCATTTTCTCCACCTCCATCTATTTTATATCTATCTGCATCCTCGATCCATTACCAAATTGTATACATGATTTGATGCATAGTAGCTGATCTCAAAACATCCATCTCTAAGTACCTTGCAATACCCTCATGGGAGACTAACTAAACGCCAACTCAAACAATTCCCGGAAATTTCATGAAATTCGGATGGAAAATGTAGAAGTTATGGTGTTATAAGTTATGGTGCATCCGCTGAAGCTACTATCGATATGGGAGGCAATGATTTTTGTAGGGGACCATCTTCCCGCCAACGCACACAATCTCTGAAAACTTCATCCAAATAAGGTTGGGTGATCATCCTTCCTACCAAGCCACCATCATTCAAGGGTTTGGTGCCAGTTTCCATCACAATCACCCTCACTTTCGTCGTACCAGCTAATATTAAATAATTAATAATTAATATTAAATTTTAACAATTTTATTTATGAACGCAGTAAAAAGTAGAGCCCTCTGCTGTCTTAATGTAACGACAAACCCACCAAAATTCCTGTAGATATTGATGTCAATTTAGTTATTACTTGAAGTTTTTATCAGAGGGATTAGGTAATTCAAATTGAATCATCAATTCAGGTTTGGTACCGAGGTAGTGAATCAAAACAGAGATTTATTTCTATTCACAGAAATTCGACATGGAACCATGTTATTTTGGTTTTCAATAATAAACCTTTATAATAGAGCAACGAAAACAAGCTGCAAACTATTACACAACGGTTTATCAATTTACTTTTTGGATCACCCACCTGCAACGAACACGGTTTTTCGATATATTATCGCAAGGTTCAAACTAAACTTTAGTTACTTTTGTTCATGGTTGCTAAGGAAGCCCAACTATGGGGCATAAAACTCTAATCAAAGGGGGGTTCCGTCCTCCCGCCGTATGCGGCAGTTTCCTTGGTTACCTTGGACCGATTTTGATGGAATTTGGTATATCGGCTCCATTTGGGGTCTAGTTGAGCGAATATTTTGGTTATTTTCAATCAATCAGTGTGAAAAACCGGAGTTGATAGTTTCAAAACGCCCTATATTAAAAAACGTCTGCCAAGTTGGGTGGGCAGTATAGCTTCCTCACTCATTGTAACATGGACGTATAGAATCAGTTGGCGAAAAAATTATGATTCAAAGAGTTATTGAATACCAAAATATTAGCGGTCCACCGTCTAGGACCTAACCCACACAATCCCTGAAAATTTCATCGAAATCGGTTGAATAGTTGCGGAGTTTTGGATGTAACAATAAATTTAAAGTTCGCGCATGCGCAGCGGCTATTGCTTGACCAATTTGATTGAAACTTATAGGGTGTCTCTTAGAAGTTAGTCCCTAACTAACCTCCAAATTTGAGCAAAATCGGTTCATTAGAAACCGAGAAACCGAGGTCCCAGGAAATTCACGTTTGCGCATGCGCACTCGCTCCTATTGGTTCGAAGGTGCTGAAATTTATAGGGGACCGTCTAGGACCTAACCCGCACAATCCCTGAAAATTTCATCAAAATCGGACCACAGGTTAGTATAGTTTTGCCCGGGACAAGGATTGACCACAGACAGACAGACAGACCGACAGACCGACAGACAGACAGACAGACAGACACGGAACCAAAATTGTTCGGGAAGCTCTAAAACGCAAAAAGCAAGTGGAAATTTTGATTTTGGAGGACATTTTTTTTTTTCACTTCTTTCACGAATACAAAGCTTCCCTACCTTCGGTAGTGAGGAAGCAAAAACTCTCGATATCAAGGTATTATTTTTGCTTCCTCACTACCGAAGGTAGGGAAGCTTTGTATTCGTGAAAGAAGTGAAAGAAAAATGTCCTCCAAAATCAAAATTTCCACTTGCTTTTTGCGTTTTAGAGCTTCCCGAACAATTTTGGTTCCGTGTCTGTCTGTCTGTCTGTCGGTCTGTCGGTCTGTCTGCGGTCAATCCTTGTCCCGGGCAAAACTATACTAACCTGTGGTCCGATTTTGATGAAATTTTCAGGGATTGTGCGGGTTAGGTCCTAGACAGTCCCCTATAAATTTCAGCACCTTCGGACCAATAGGAGCGAGTGCGCATGCGCAAACGTGAATTTCCTGGAACCTCGGTTTCTCGGTTTCTAATGAACCGATTTTGCTCAAATTTGGAGGTTAGTTAGGGACTAACTTCTAAGAGACACCCTATAAGTTTCAATCAAATTGGTCAAGCAATAGCCGCTGCGCATGCAATGGAGAATGCTGAAGGCGCCTGAGTGATCACTGATCAGCTGAGTGAGCTCCAAGGCCATTTCCTCTCCTGTTGAACGCAGAAACCTGAAATTTGAGAGGGCGGGTCAATGGAGAATGCTGAAGGTGCCTGAGTGGTCACTGATCAGCTGAGTGAGCTCCAAGGCCATTTCCTCTCCTGTTGAACGCAGGAATCTGAAATTTGAGAGGGCGGGTCAATGGAGAATGCTGAAGGTGCCTGAGTGGTCACTGATCAGCTGAGTGAGCTTAAATATTACAGTGGAAGAAAGATAAAGAGGGAGAGGGAGCAAAAACCTTTTCAAGGTATGTCACATTTTAGCCATTAGGCTCTAAGCGGAAATCATCCGGGGGTGCAGGGGGCGAAGCCCCCGCCGAGGCGCGCAGCGCCGAGTTTTCGCCAACTGATTCTATACGTCCATGTTACAATGAGTGAGGAAGCTATACTGCCCACCCAACTTGGCAGACTTTTTTGTTACCTACCTAGGAACGATTGTTAGGAATTTTTTGACACAACCCAGTGATCAACTCTTCGCTTAATTTTTGCTAAATTTCCCATAAATTCAAGACTGGTAAATTTAAAAAAATGGACCTAGCTGACCAACGATTGTTAATTGCGTTTATTGTGAAATTTATCAACCCCACCCCTTCCACCCATCCCTTAAAAGTCAGTTGAAGGGCGAACTTTACAAAAAATAATAATTCGTTGTGTAATAAGTTGTAGTGTCTTTTTAGGTTATCTAGAGATTTGAACTACTTTGGTTTTTCGGTACCTACAATTTTCGAGAAACCAAATAGGACCGTCAAACAAGAATCAGCGAGAAGAAACTAGGAGAAAGAAGCAGAGTGGCACCGTTCTCCCAGTGCACGCACTTCCTATCGTGACCATTTCACGACCAGCGTATTGACCCGGCCTATAGCTTCATTATTGTTTTTTCTTCGCTTCCCCCACCGCTGAGCTCAGTCGGCAATAGGTCTCCCGGAGTAGAACCACGAAAGGACAAGAAAACCCTTCATCAAACGGCACGTAATAGAATTCCTTCTCGTTTCTTCCGGCATAAATAACGCGGTAGGGGGGGGGGGGTTAAATGCGAAATGGATGCAGCATACTGAAGGCGCAAGAAGCTGATCGATCGATGAGTTCAATTCAGAACCTTTTTTTAAAATTAGTTTCGGGTCCTGCCGTTCTATTCCCTCTTAAAAAAAACTCTAAAAATTCCTGCCGTTCTATTCCCTCTAACAACTCTACTTTCAAGCAAAATTATGCGAAATTGTAATAGGATGGTAGTTATAATGCTACTGTATGATTATTGATTTTAAATTGCTAAAATGAGAGCATTTTGTTTTATAGAGTATAAACGTAGAGTAAATGTGTAGGAATGGGATATGATGGATCTCGTTTCACTATTTAACTTTCTCAATATGAGATGATGTAAGTAATGGTTTATTACTAAATTTTGATCAGTTTTAGCATACAAAAAAAGAAGTGGTGTGGTAAGGAGTTTGGCTAGCGGTATCAGGATATTCCTACGTCGGTTCGCCTTAGGTTAGAATAATATAAGCTGGAAATAATATTACATGAATAATACATTAAAATATATATTATGAACTCAGTACCGGGAGTACAACTATTCTACTCAGTACAGGACAGCTCATCTACATGGGAGTTTTGATTTTATTGCTATGCAAGCTCCGCTCAGTACCTGCCTCATACTGGTAAGACAGCCCATTGAGTTGAGGAACAATGTATATAGAAAATTCTAGGTTGCGCTAAAACTGACCAATTTGAACTTGAAAATATTTAGATTGGATTTGGCAAGGTTTGAGGGTGTTGAGTAAGAAACCAGCGACCTGGAAAACCTGGAATACTCTGGGAATTTCATTTTCCTCCCGAAAAAACCTGAAAAATGCCTGAGCGCCAAACATTTTTGTTGAGAGAGAAGAGTTCAAGTACGGTTTTCGTAGTATTTCTCAATTATAGATGTTCCAAACATGAAATTTTTTCTTAACTATGATATTTCAAATTTATATTTCAATGATAATAAAAAATTGAATAAACACTTTTGTTATTACAATTTATAATTCTGTTGCAATTGCTTCATTTTTTTCTAGAAAATTTGTTAAGTGTTCATTAGAGCTAATGATTGGTAGCCCACACCTCGTATCATTTTCTCCTCAACTTAAATCTGATTTAGTTACCTTGTTCATTTTCATAATGAGATTTTGTTCCCGAGTCTACCAAAGTAGTAGCCTTGTTTTAATGTTCCAAGGCTTAAAAAAATGTTCTCCAAAATCAAAATTTCCACTCTCGTTTTACGCTTCAGGCCTTCCGAAGATTCTGGATTCCGTGTATATCTGTATGTCATGAAATCCTTGTAACGGACAAAACTATATGAAGTTATTATCCGATTCCGATTAAATTTTCAGGGATTGTGCGGATGAGGACAGTCCCCTACGAAAATCATCTCTGCTATGCTGAATTAGCAGAATTGCAGCCAACTGCGCCAAAGATATAAGGAACTTATATCTTAAATTCAAAATAAAACATTTTAAATCGGAACTTAATCAGAACTCTGTATTTTTCTAAAATATCTCCATCACAACAATTCAGCCCAGCTGTTCATGCCAAATGATAACAGGGAGTTAGACTTGGAATGGTGAAGTCATTACAATATATGTTGTTAATATTGATGCTTTTGTTAAGGTTCTACATTCTAAAGACAAACTGCACTAACCGGTGTCAAATCCTACATTGACTTTTGGTTTATTATTTTCAATAATAAGCCTCTGGAATCGAGCAAGAAAAAAAAATTTTTAACCCCCCCCTCAAAATTTGATGTTTTACGTTTCAAGGTACGTAGAATACGAAAATCGAATAAAAAAATTTCCGTCCGTCCGCCGTACGCGGCACTTTTCTTAGCAACACTGGACCGATTTGGTTCAAATTTGGTATATGGGCTCCATTTGGGGTCTAGTTGTGCCGCGAAGCTTTTGGTTGATGTAGGTCACTTGTAAGGGGTGAAAATTAAGGGTTGAAAATTTCAAGAGTGCCCTAGCTCGAAAACTCTCGAAATAAAGGTATCGTTTTTTCACCAATTTTAAATAGTATTGAATTTTTAAAAATTTTTGAGACCACCCGGAGCTCTGTAGGACAAACCGTTCGGTCCCTACGAGTACTTGAAGGTTTTCCTTCGATAAAACAGAATCATGAGTGTGAATCGCAAAAGAGGTCTAATCTCCATTCAAATTTTATCGGACTAAAATGCGATCGCTGTTCATTTCTTCGATTTGTATACAGTTTTGCCTTCTGCGTAACCAGTAATCAAATTTCCATACGAAGCTTTCTATTTTTCCAATCGAGTGTGAAGCGTTTAGTTCTTTCTAATAAACTTGATTGTGAAAGTGTGAAGCCAGTATGGTGTGGTAGGTAGTACCTAGCTGGTAGGTAAAAAAAAGTTGGTAGGTAAAAAAAATGTTGGTGGGTAAAAAACGCTGCAAATCATTGCTCAAAGGCTTCTTCACTCTTCAGATCACTGATCAGCTGAGTGAGCTCCGAAGCCATTTTTAATCCTATTGAATGGAAGTGCTCTTCCAGGCGTCTCCAGCTTTCGAGGAGATCTTCTTCACTCCTCAGATCACTGATCAGCTGAGTGAGCTCCAAAGCCATTTTCAATCCTATTGAATGGAAGTGCTCTTCCAGGCGTCTCCAGCATTCGAGGAGATCTTCTTCACTCTTCTGATCACTGATCAGCTGAGTGAGCTCCGAAGCCATTTTCAATCCTATTGAATGGAAGTGCTCTTCCAGGCGTCTCCAGCATTCGAGGAGATCTTCTTCACTCTTCAGATCACTGATCAGCTGAGTGAGCTCCGAAGCCATTTTTAATCCTATTGAATGGAAGTGCTCTTCCAGGCGTCTCCAGCTTTCGAGGAGATCTTCTTCACTCCTCAGATCACTGATCAGCTGAGTGAGCTCCAAAGCCATTTTCAATCCTATTGAATGGAAGTGCTCTTCCAGGCGTCTCCAGCATTCGAGGAGATCTTCTTCACTCTTCTGATCACTGATCAGCTGAGTGAGCTCCGAAGCCATTTTCAATCCTATTGAATGGAAGTGCTCTTCCAGGCGTCTCCAGCATTCGAGGAGATCTTCTTCACTCTTCAGATCACTGATCAGCTGAGTGAGCTCCGAAGCCATTTTTAATCCTATTGAATGGAAGTGTTCTTCCAGGCGTCTCTAGCATTCGAGGAGATCTTCTTCACTCTTCAGATCACTGATCAGCTGAGTGAGCTCCGAAGCCATTTTCAATCCTATTGAATGGAAGTGCTCTTCCAGGCGTCTCCAGCATTCGAGGAAGTCTTCTTCACTCTTCAGATCACTGATCAGCTGAGTGAGCTCCGAAGCCATTTTCAATCCTATTGAACGCAGGAAGCTGAAATTTGAGAGGGAAGGTCAAGGGAGAATACAGATGGTGGTAGGTGCTATTGATGGAGAACCAGTGATCTATACAGAAGGGTGATACGTATATGTACGTATATACGTATATCTTGGATGACTGTAATTAATCCACTTAATGAACGTTTGTCATAAATACATAATTCTATTCATTCGTTATAATTGAATGTTGATGGCATTTTAGCCATTCTTAGCTAACTTTATACCTACCTGCCATATACTTATTCCATGACCAACATAATAACCACGTGGGGTCGAATACGTATTAGTTTTGCTTAAAATCGGTTCATTGTTCAGATATTGTTCTAATCAACATCGCTAATTTAGTTTTGGAGACTATCAGCAAACAAAAACATTTCTCCATGCCTGATTCCTGAAGTTGAAGAGGAGTTATTTATGACCATAATGGAGGTACGATTATAATTTGAATCCTTCTTTGATTTCCTTGATCAGTCCTCGCCAAGAGTCCTGAAGATTCAACTTAATAATTTTGTCTGCGCAGGTTGTTGTGGAGAAGTGTTTTGCAGCTTCGATTTTATTAGAGGGTGTTGGAAGGGTAGAAGAAGCTATAGCTTCGTAGATACCTTCGTAGAAATTATCCTTCGTAGAAATGTGTCTCTTCTGCTTTCATTAGATTCCTGGAAGGTATAGGAGTTTGAAATTATAAATTACTAAGAATATTCTAAAAACAACACCTAAATTAATGGGACCCTCTAGGTAGTTGCGTTCAAAGGGAAAGGCTTAATAGTCCAGGAGCCCAGGGCCAAAAACGTGACTGATTTCATTACTTGTGTCACATATGTAAAACCAAAATATCCAACCCCCTGAGCAAATAAATGTTTGTCTGCCATGTCAAAACCAATGGAATAGAAAATGGCGGCCATGTTAAGTACAACCAATTTGAAGAAATCTGACTGATTTCAATACTCATGAGACTTTAATATTCTCAAACGGGAGTGCCTGTTAAGTACTTTGCAGGTTGTCTGCCACCATGTAACCTATGGGAACTTAGCGGCAGACGTGACTTAAGTTCCGGGCTTAAGGGACTTAAAAGTGACTGATTTCAATACTCATGAAACTTGGTTCTTCTGAAACGGGAATGAATATAGAGAAGTTTGGAGGTTGTCTGCCGTCATGTAACCTATGGGAACTTAGCGGCAGACGGGACTTAAGTTCCGGGCTTAAGGGACTTGAAAAGTGACTGATTTCAATACTCATGAAACTTGGTTCTTCTGAAACGGGAATGAATATAGAGAGGTTTGGAGGTTGTCTGCCACCATGTAACCTATGGGAACTTAGCGGCAGATGGGACTTAAGTTCCGGGCTTAAGGGACTTGAAAAGTGACTGATTTCAATACTCATGAAACTTGGTTCTTCTGAAACGGTAATGAATATACAGAGGTTTGGAGGTTGTCTGCCGTCATGTAACCTATGGGAACTTAGCGGCAGACGGGACTTAAGTTCCGGGCTTAAGGGACTTGAAAAATGACTGATTTCAATACTCATGAAACTTGGTTCTTCTGAAACGGGAATGAATATAGAGAGGTTTAGAGGTTGTCTGCCGTCATGTAACCTATGGGAACTTAGCGGCAGACGGGACTTAAGTTCCGGGCTTAAGGGACTTGAAAAGTGACTGATTTCAATACTCATGAAACTTGGTTCTTCTGAAACGGGAATGCATATAGAGAGGTTTAGAGGTTGTCTGCCGTCATGTAACCTATGGAAACTTAGCGGCAGACGGGAATTAACTTCCGGACTTGAGGGACTTAAGAAAATTACTGATTTCAATACTCGTGAAACTTGGTTTTTCTGAAAGGGGAATGAATATAGAGAAGTTTGGAGGTTGTCTGCCGTCATGTAACTCATGGTAACTTACAGGCAGACGGGACTTAACTTCCGGACTTGAGGGACTTAAGAAAATTACTGATTTCAATACTCGTGAAACTTGGTTCTTCTGAAAGGGGAATGAATATAGAGAAGTTTGGAGGTTGTCTGCCGTCATGTAACCTATGGAAACTAAGCGGCAGACGGGACTTAACTTCCGGACTTGAGTGACTTAAGAAAAGGACTGATTTCAATACTCGTGAAACTTGGTTCTTCTGAAAGGGGAATTAATATAGAGAAGTTTGGAGGTTGTCTGCCGTCATGTAACCTATGGAAACGTAGCGGCAACGGGACTTAACTTCCGGACTTGAGGGAATTAAGAAAATTACTGATTTCAATACTCGTGAAACTTGGTTCTTCTGAAAGGGGAATGCATATAGAGAAGTTTGGAGGATGTCTGCCGTCATGTAACCTATGGGAACTTAGCGGCAGATGGGAATCAACTTCCGGACTTGAGGGACTTAAGAAAAGGACTGATTTTAATACTCGTGAAACTTGGTTCTTCTGAAAGGGGAATGAATATAGAGAAGTTTGGAGGTTGTCTGCCGTCATGTAACCTATGGTAACTTACAGGCAGACGGGACTTAACTTCCGGACTTGAGGGACTTAAGAAAAGGACTGATTTCAATACTCGTGAAACTTGGTTCTTCTGAAAGGGGAATGAATATAGAGAAGTTTGGAGGTTGTCTGCCGTCATGTAACCTATGGTAACTTACAGGCAGACGGGACTTAACTTCCGGACTTGAGGGACTTAAGAAAATGACTGATTTCAATACTCGTGAAACTTGGTTTTTCTGAAAGGGAAATGCATATAGAGAAGTTTGGAGGTTGTCTGCCGTCATGTAACCTTTGGAATCTCAGAGGCAGAGAGAACTTAACTTCCGGACTTATAAATGACTGATTTCTACACTAAAGAAAATTTAATTTTTCTAACAGTGATGAGTATAGAGAGCCCATTTTCTGCCATTATATAACCACTGGAAACTTAGCAGCAGACTGGTTTTAACATCGTTGCTTGTTTGAACTAGTACGTTATTCTCAAAAGATCATTAACATAACAATGTCTGGTTGCTTGTTTCTTTTTCACATGTTCAATGCGAATGTTTCTCCCTCTGAATTATTTTTCCATCATAATATTTTTTACTCATTGTATTGGGCTTGCCCGTATTAAATAAATAAATAAAATCAAATAAAATAAGAGATATTTTTCTTCAATCGGGAATCAACATTATTTGCCTTCTCAATGTGTCCTGCTCTACAAATGAGAAATTATTGTGTTTTCAAACGCATACGTAGTTTAGAACAAGATAACTTTATTAATATGAAGTTTCTAAAACATGGTTAATACAATGATTGGCAAACTGTATATGTTGGACCACGTAAGACACCAATGAACTACCGCATTATAGAATACAGAAAATTCTCAAAAAAAAAAAAACTCCATCATCTTTGTCACTTCGTCAACAAGCTAAAATGGTTTTTCTTCCCAATCCTGAAAAAAGATGAAGCATAATCACATCCTGTAATTGCGTCGAGAACAGGCACATCGTTTGCCCAAAAGATCTGGCAATTGATCGCATAGTTGACTAGTGTTACGATTCTTTACGTGAACAAAAGAGAAATATGCAAGCAATTCTGAAGCATACGAATCGAGGTAATGTGCTATGGCGTGAGTAAACTAGAATCATCCCACATGGAAGCGGACTCAAGGATTGTTTACCACCTTTTTACTGTTACCCAGGGGAATGTAGTGATTAAATTTTCTGACACAGACGTCTTGATTATTTTACTACGAATTTTGCATCATATCAGCAATGAAGTAAACGTCTAGGTGGAAACTGGTACCATAACTAACAATGATCTCAGATTCGTTAACGTGAGATCAATTGCCAGATCTTTTGGGCAAAAGATGTGCCAGGCTGTTCTCGACGCAATTACAGGATGTGATTATGCTTCATCTTTTTTCAGGATTGGGAAGAAAAACCATTTTAGCTTGTTAGTTGTGATCCGACTTGGCAACAGATACGTTCTTCTTTCAGTCACAATAACACTCTGTCCGAAATGGAAAAACTTGTTTGTCCTTTCTACAGTAAGAAGAATTTTGTTAATATAAATGAGTTATGCCATCAGTTGTTTATGGAAGAGTATGCGAAGAAGGTAGATGTTTCTGCACCCCTGCTCGTTCCTAAAGGTATAGATGGCTCCAATTTGTCGCCATGTAAACGGGTTCTGAATGAACATGTGTACTCAGGGCCAAATACATCACACAGCAATGGAGTAACTTGCACCTCCCTCATCCGCCACCTATTTGCCCACAAGATTACGGATGGATTTTGGAGGAAGGAAAATACAACATATGTTGGTTTGTAGGGCACGCACTTCCTGAAAAGCTTATTAAAGTGGTGTTGACTGGGGAAGCACAAGGAGCAACATCTCTAGGTACTGAGGATTGGGATGACGAGTCATCACTTCACGATCTGAGTGACATCTGTAATTCAAGTGACGAAGATGATGGAGTTTTTTTTTTTGTAGAGAATTTTCTGTATTCTATAATGCAATAGTTCATTGGTTTCTTACGTGGTCCAACATAATTATTGTGTTTTCAAACGAATACGTAGTTTAGAACAAGATAACTTTATTATTATGAAGTTTCTAAAACATGGTTAATACAATGATTGGCAAACTGTATATTATACAGTTTGCCAATCATTGTATTAACCATGTTTTAGAAACTTCATAATAATAAAGTTATCTTGTTCTAAACTACGTATTCGTTTGAAAACACAATAATTTCTCATTTGTAGAGCAGGACACATTGAGTAGGTAAATAATGTTGATTCCCGATTGAAGAAAAATATCTCTTATTTTATTTGATTTTATTTATTTATTTAATACGGGCAAGCCCAATACAATGAGTAAAAAATATTATAATGGAAAAATAATTCAGAGGGAGAAACATTCGCATTGAACATGTGAAAAAGAAACAAGCAACCAGACATTGTTATGTTAATGATCTTTTGAGAATAACGTACTAGTTCAAACAAGCAACGATGTTAAAACCAGTCTGCTGCTAAGTTTCCAGTGGTTATATAATGGCAGAAAATGGAGTTATACAGGAGGCAGGAAACCAGCAAGGCTCTCTATACTCATCACTGTTAGAAAAATTAAATTTTCTTTAGTGTAGAAATCAGTCATTTTTAAGTCCGGAAGTTAAGTTCTCTCTGCCTCTGAGATTCCAAAGGTTACATGACGGCAGACAACCTCCAAACTTCTCTATATGCATTTCCCTTTCAGAAAAACCAAGTTTCACGAGAATTGAAATCAGTCATTTTCTTAAGTCCCTCAAGTCCGGAAGTTAAGTCCCGTCTGCCTGTAAGTTACCATAGGTTACATGACGGCAGACAACCTCCAAACTTCTCTATATTCATTCCCCTTTCAGAAGAACCAAGATTCATGAGTATTGAAATCAGTCACTTTTCAAGTCCCTTAAGCCCGGAACTTAAGTCCCGTCTGCCGCTAAGTTCCCATAGGTTACATGACGGCAGACAACCTCCAAACTTCTCTATATTCATTCCCCTTTCAGAAGAACCAAGTTTCACGAGTATTGAAACCAGTCATTTTCTTAAGTCCCTCAAGTCCGGAAGTTAAGTCCCGTCTGCCGCTAAGTTCCCATAGGTTACATGACGGCAGACATCATCCAAACTTCTCTATATTCATTCCCCTTTCAGAAGAACCAAGTTTCATGAGTATTGAAATCAGTCACTTTTCAAGTCCCTTAAGCCCGGAACTTAAGTCCCGTCTGCCGCTAAGTTCCCATAGGTTACATGACGGCAGACAACCTCCAAACTTCTCTATATTCATTCCCCTTTCAGAAGAACCAAGTTTCACGAGTATTGAAATCAGTCATTTTCTCAAGTCCCTCAAGTCCGGAAGTTAAGTCCCGTCTGCCGCTAAGTTCCCATAGGTTGCATGACGGCAGACATCCTCCAAACTTCTCTATATTCATTCCCCTTTCAGAAGAACCAAGTTTCATGAGTATTGAAATCAGTCATTTTTCAAGTCCCTCAAGCCCGGAACTTAAGTCCCGTCTGCCGCTAAGTTCCCATAGGTTACATGGTGGCAGACAACCTCCAAACCTCTCTATATTCATTCCCGTTTCAGAAGAACCAAGTTTCATGAGTATTGAAATCAGTCATTTTTCAAGTCCCTTAAGCCCGGAACTTAAGTCCCGTCTGCCGCTAAGTTCCCATAGGTTACATGGTGACAGACAACCTCCAAACCTCTCTATATTCATTCCCGTTTCAGAAGAACCAAGTTTCATGAGTATTGAAATCAGTCATTTTTCAAGTCCCTTAAGCCCGGAACTTAAGTCCCGTCTGCCGCTAAGTTCCCATAGGTTACATGACGGCAGACAACCTCTAAACCTCTCTATATTCATTCCCCTTTCAGAAAAACCAAGTTTCATGAGTATTGAAATCAGTCATTTTTCAAGTCCCTTAAGCCCGGAACTTAAGTCCCGTCTGCCGCTAAGTTCCCATAGGTTACATGACGGCAGACAACCTCTAAACCTCTCTATATTCATTCCCGTTTCAGAAGAACCAAGTTTCATGAGTATTGAAATCAGTCATTTTTCAAGTCCCTTAAGCCCGGAACTTAAGTCCCGTCTGCCGCTAAGTTCCCATAGGTTACATGACGGCAGACAACCTCCAAACTTCTCTATATTCATTCCCGTTTCAGAAGAAACAAGTTTCATGAGTATTGAAATCAGTCACTTTTAAGTCCCTTAAGCCCGGAACTTAAGTCCCGTCTGCCGCTAAGTTCCCATAGGTTACATGGTGGCAGACAACCTGCAAAGTACTTAACAGGCACTCCCGTTTGAGAATATTAAAGTCTCATGAGTATTGAAATCAGTCAGATTTCTTCAAATTGGTTGTACTTAACATGGCCGCCATTTTCTATTCCATTGGTTTTGACATGGCAGACAAACATTTATTTGCTCAGGGGGTTGGATATTTTGGTTTTACATATGTGACACAAGTAATGAAATCAGTCACGTTTTTGGCCCTGGGCTCCTGGACTATAAAGGCCAGCAACCAGGAAAGGGTAGCTAAGGGGCTGGACTTCGGTATGGTGATCTGTAGGCCCTTCTGAGTACTGAGGTGCTGACCCCCAGTGGCCTTCATGAATAACCACGCCCAAGGTTGCCAGATCTACCTATTTCTTTTGTCCTACCTTGAGGTCATGAGATTATGTTCACCCAAAGTCTAGAACCAGTTTTAGGGCTGTTTTCCCGATTTTAATATGATTTTTCCGAAGTCGTCATTCTCGCCTTCCTTATCGTATCGTTAATTTCAGGCGGTTCTACTATTGCCGATGAGGCAGTTGATAAACAAATTTTGAATTCTGATGAGCAAATAATGTTTGTCAAGCCCTTCTCCAATTTCCTATTTGCGGTTTTTTTTTCCGAATTTCCCGTCTGACTAACTGAAAAACGAATGAAAATATTTCCAAATATATAATTAACTAGAAATGAATTATTAAAATTAGAAGATTTCAAATCCCAGTTCCTATTCACGAGAAAATGGGGAATAAAAATGCCAATTTCAAGACGTTACTTGGCAGCCATATAATACCTGAAAATTCCATCGATATCGAATGAAAACTAAAAGTTATGATTATTGGAGGTTTCAACTTGGCGCACGCGTAAAGGATACCAATTATCATTTAACAATGAATTTTGGTTTATTATTTTCAATAACGAACCTTTGGAAAAGACCAAGTAAACAATTTTTTTAACCCCCCTCAAAATTTGTTGGTTTACGTTTCAAGGTACGTAGAATCCGAAAATCGAATACAAATTTGGAAGTCCGTACGCCGAACGCGGCCCTTTCCTCAGTTAGCATTGACCGATTTTGAGAAAATTTCGTATGTGGGGTCCATTTGGGGTCTAGTTGTGCCCCGAAGATTTTGGTTGGACGTACGATAAATCATAAACACGAGTGTGAATCCCAAAAGAGGCTTAATCTCCGTTCAAATTTTAGCTTACCGAAATGCGATCGATGTTTTTATTCATGTTGGTTGGTGGTAATAAGCATAAGTGTATTCTAGCTTTGTCAGTCCGTGTGTGAGTGATTTTCGAAAATAAATTAGCTTTTAATGGCCAAAAACGTAGGTTTTTGTTACCCACTTACTTTTGCTACCTAATAAGGTCATTTTGGTCAATCATTTGTGAGATTCTGTACCTCCCCAGCTCTTAATCTACGATTGGAGATAAGATTTGTAGAGCAAACCTGGTGAGAACCTTCAACTCAGAGATGGAGTCAAAGGTTCGCAAAGAGGAAGTGTGGTAAAATGGGAAATTCTGCATCAAATCATTCAACAAAAAAAATTCATTATTTTTATGGAAGGTGGGCGTGATGTCCAACTACAAATATTGGCTCTCTTCGTGGAAAAAAGTCGTCGGGTCCACAAAACTTGTAAACTCAAAACTGCAAACCTTTGCCCTCACCTACCCTATCTACTACATTCAATGACGTCTACCTACATAGACACCGTCTATCTACATTGGACCGCACCGTCTACCTACTTCTATCTACATTGGACGGCATCTGATCAGCTATAATAGTTTTAGGTCCCATTCTGTAATAGTACGTAGTAAGTATGATAACATTACAAATCATTAAATTTAATGATCTTGCGCAGTTCGGGAAACTCTCCTTTCGTTTGAAATGAATGAATGGTTTTATTTCCGAAGGTAATGGGGAGTCAAGGACTCCAGTCGTGCTTAAGGCACACTTGCATAGGTATATACCATGGAATAATGATAGTTGAAGTTTCTAGTTCTACTACGAACCATCTCTCTAGTTTTCAATGATGTTGGAACTGCGGCTTCTTTAATCTCAACAGTAACAGCTCTGCGAGAGCTGCTAGGAGAAGCAACTATCATGAAAGCGACTCTTAGCCACCTCGTTAGCAGTTAAGTTTAATCTCCGGTCATTACATTAGCATCCGCTTTGATCCAGGACTCCTGAGCTCCGCAAAACGACTAGGATCTTCTCGGAGTCGGTGGTTGAATATCTGCATATTTCCATTGCTGAAGGTTGGATTTCCTCTCCCTTGACTGTTAGAATGAGAGCTATTTGGTTATCATAACTCTGGCAGAGTAACCAAGAAATTCCTTAGGCCGACTAGGTGTTTGCAATTATTATAGGTCAGAGGCCTGTTGGGGCTCGGAAAGCCTCAGTAGTAATTGGGGCCAGTATCAAGATTCTTGAGCCTCATCGTTGATTTTACGTTGAATTTATCCAAACAACTGGACGTGAGTCGTCATTCCTTACCGAATGACACTGCAGAGGGCAATTATTGTGGTTTCTGACCTCAGAATGAGGTTCATCAACTTCGAAAATTGTTTCTCCTACCAGCTGAAATGCGTGAAGGCCCAGTTCACTTACCTAGTGAATGGCTTGGCAGTTATCGCCGAGTAACATAGGAAACCCCGCTCAATAAATTAGATTACTTCGGTACCTCCAAACTAAACTATAATATAAACTCCAAGTTGAGTTGAGGTGACGATTGGTTTCACCACATGTCATCTCACATCGTTTCCAATATCCACGATCAACTCTTGGAGTTCCCCCATGAGAATTTTTCCTATTTCAACATCATCTTGCCGACGAATACTTATTACACCAGGCTAATTAAAGAGTTCCTAGTAGATTCGGTTCAGTTTAGATACGGCGCCGATTTTCGATTGCCTTCCAAGGCCGTATTAATGCGGGTACCACTGAACCCCTGTAAGGGGGTAAACAATTGTTTACCCTAAGGTTCAGTGGTGTCTCTGTTTTTCTCACATAAAAGGCCGGACAATAAATTTGTCCACAACAAATCCTCATAGGGGTGTGACAGCCTGCTAATATGTTGGCACCGTGTACCTTTTGACGTACAGCACCGACCAAAGCTCAGGCAAAGACAAGACTGAAACCGACTCACAACCTAATACTTCTTTGGAATCTAGATGATGCATCAAATTTTAACATAACTGTATTCCCTCTTGTCTTTTAATCCAACCATGAAAAGGGTTTTCCCAAACGCACCCCTCCCTAGGCTACAGACAAGCATCATCCATTGGGGACATTTTGTCTTACAGACGGCCCAAAACCCTTCAGTCGGAACCTGAAGAAGACTAGAAGACTGCGGAGCAAAGTATGTGGTGTCGTGCTAGAAGATTGTCGGCCTTCTATGTGGGAAAAGCAGAGACCTCATTGAACATTATAATTTGTGTTCTTCGTAAATATTTTCATAAATATACCAATATATCGTCCCTATACCTGGTAAACCATGTAAGTCGGTATTTTTTCGAAAATAAGGTTTTTAGCTTTTCGGGTAAATTAGGGTCTCTTGATCCATTTAGTGAAGCCGTTTTCCAATCTGAAGAATAGTTTTTTTTTTTTAATCCAGAAAGCATTAAAAAAACGTGTAAGTCGGTTACCTATTGTTTCGCCGGAAAACCATGTAAGTCCTGTATATGCCTTCCTAAAAGTGAGCAGCTCACGCTGGTGGCAAGTTTCCATCAAAGATAGTCAGTTTTTTCTTTTTTTTCATGTAAAAGTTTACAAAATTCATAAATGGAGTTCGGAGAAAGTGATCATAAATAGAAACCTTTTTATAAGGCTCAATTTCAACAATAAATTCCACTCCATGTGTTCTTCAGACACGTGATTTTCCATACTGTGGCCAACCTTAAGATCACGACCTACCTACGTGTTTTTTTTTTACTTACCTACCTAAGATCACGTGTTTTTCCGCATTGTTTCTAAATTATTTTTACATTATTTAGGAGGATATTTTAGATGAATTGATTGATTTTGTTGGCTGTTTGACCTAGCTGTAATGCTGATGTTAGAAAGAACAAAAAGAGATTAGTCGTGTGCTATTGGTCTGCTTATGTTTTACAGGAAACTCTGTAAAATTAATGATGCAAGAGATAATAATTAAGGAAATCCAGCTCTGACCAATCTCTAACCGATCCTCTCCACCCCCAATCCATCTATAACCCATCCCCAGCTCATCCCTAACCCAGCCTTGACCTATCCCAACCCCTAACCCGTCTCCAAACTATCCTTAACCCCTATTCCATCCCTAACCTAACTCATACCTAACCCATCCCTAGTCAATCTCCAACCTATTCCTAACCCATCCCTAGTCCATTTCTAACCCAACCCAGCCCTGACCTATCCCAACCCCTAACTTAGCCCACCCCTAACCCGTCCCTAACTTATCTCCAACCTATCCCTTACCCCTATCCCATCCCTAACCCATCCTCAACCCATATCCAGTTCATCTCTAACCCATACCTAACTCATCCCTTGTTATAATGAAACAAAAGTACCTAGTTGCCTAACACGTCATATTAAATGCATACCTACCTAGTTACGGTTGTGATAGGTAACGTGTTCCTATAAGAATGGTTGTAATTTAAGAAATGGTAATTGAGGAATTGGTAGTATATTGAATAATTTATTGCTCAACTCTAGTAATATCTTAAACTGAAGACTATCGTTTTGACTCAAGGAGCCTTAAAGTTGGACTGCGTATTAGTCAACGCCTATGAATTTTCATTTAAATATTTTCCTTTTGCATCGATTTGGGTATTTTGTGTAACCTTCAAACCTGGAGAAAGAAATTGAATAATGTAACTAATAATTAAATAACCCAAGCTGGGTATATTTTCATAAAAATCAAATTGAAAACCACGTAAGTCGGGTGTCAAAGGCTGGGTAAAAGCATGTAAGTCCATTTTTTCGTTCGCTGGAGTAAATTTTGATGAAATTAGTCTCAGGCTCTTTGAAATACTACTGTTACCACCAATTTTATGGAATGGAACGAAAAAACTTATTGTATATGGAATGAAAACTTAATGATTCAGTTTTTAGTGTCCCCTGTAAAATTTGATAAACTCGACGTACATGGTTTACCAGGTATAGGGACGATATTACAGTATATATTATTCAGATTCAGTGAAAAATTGACTATAACATATGAATGTTTTCCATTTAAAAATTTTTATTAAAGTTCAGAACTGGCATTATTAAGTAACTCTTGGTAGGTACCTACGCAATATTCGACCATTAGCTGTATGTGTAAAAACAAACCCTTAAAAGGGAACCATTCGAATATATTTGTAAATAGTAATCCGTAGTGAAACATACGATAACAAAATCTGCCAAGTGGGTGTGGCTGTATAGCTTTCTCGTATCCATAACTTGATTGAGTGAATAATTTGATACATTGCTGATAATCAGAACCTTCAACGTTCAGGAAAAATCCACGTTCTATATGTCCACTACTGAAGGTACCGACTGCCACCTATCTTCGAAGCACTTAACTACCTAACATAGAGAAAAATTAAATGATGTGTGATTACCTATCAATGTGTTTTGTACAGGTCCATTACTAAACTTACCTACTGCCCCACATCCATCAAGGTAGTAGGTACCCACCTACCTCATAAGTACCTACCTACCTAACATAGTGAAGAATTAAATGATGTATGTGTCGGCGGCATCGCCAATTTTCAAATTAGGCACCACCGAAATATAATGAGATCTCTGAATCGGCTTCTCGATGGATAAAATGAACGAGAAGCCTATTGAATCGATACTGGAGGGGTGTATCGATGTATCGATAGGGGGACAGGAAGTTCGGGAGAACCCCGCGAAGGGAGGTCGGCCTAGTAATGTTTGATGAGTTAAATTCAGTCGTAATGCTATTATTGTAGAGCAATGCAAGTGGTGTGATTATCTCGAGTTATGATTAGAGAATACGTCCTCTCCGTCATATGATTACCTGCCAACGTGTATTCTACAAGAACCCTACTGAAGTTTCCTACCGCCCTAAACCCACCAAGCTAGAAGGTACCAACCTATCTAGTATAATACATTGCCAATCTATTTAGTGCAGGACCACTACTGGTGTTACTACGCTTACTACGTTCGTACGTACCGCCAAACCCAAGTACCTACCTTTCTATCTAATATAGAAAACGACTGCCAAGTGGGTGTGAAACATAGCTTCCTCGTATCCATAACCCGATTATATAGATGATCCGATGCATATTAGTTAATATCAAAACACCAATCTCTGAATATCTTTCACTACCCTCATAGGGGACCATCTAAATACTAATCTGTAACATCCCTGAAAATTTCATCGAAATCGGATGGTAAATGTAGAAGTTAAGGCCGTTACAAGGAATTCACGTTTGCGCATGCGCAGCAGCTACTATCAGTCCGAGGGTGATGATCTCCATTGGGGACCATCTACAACCTAATCCGCATAATCCCTGGAAATTTCATCGAAATCGGGTAGAAAATGTGGAAATTGTGGCTGTTTTGAGTAGATTTATTTTGATTATTGAGATCAAGCTGTGACTAGAAATAACGAAGGACCACCCTAGTATGGTGTGACTAGGGACACTCTTTGAAGTACCTACTACTATATTGCACTTGTTGAATCTATCCTAATGACTAGTCTCAGTGGTTATACTAAATTGTAGGTTTAGGAACTTGTGATAAAGGTGTGATAAATAACAGATAACAATAACAATCCCTTTTCCATAAAAATATATTATAATGAAAAACAACAGACTAGATTTGTTCCCTAATTTCCTACTTGGCCAAGGTTACACATAAAGTTAAAGAAGAGATAGGAGAAAATGTCAACAGATGTGACTAGATATAGATTTTGGTGGTAAGAGTTCAAATGGTGATGAAGTAGGTAGAAGAAGTCTTCATGCACGAACTTGAGCAGATGAGGAATAGGTAAGAAGAGATGCAAAATGTTACCTTCAAGTATCCTGACTGAAAATGATGGTGAAAAAGGTGGCTTCATCCATCAATCGGCGTCCACTGTCTTCAGCAGGAATACTTGAGAGAGGAAAATGTGTCAATCCTCCAAAAAGGCTGGCCCAAGTAGGAACTTCTCAGGTAGAACAAAGGACCTTCCAACTTGCTTGAGATTTTGCTCCAAATCTTCACCAATCGTTGACAGGGACGACTTTATGATGCTAATAATACTTGTGGCAACTTCAAGTATTACAAGGATTACAATTTTAACAAGGTGAAGAATTAATAAAGTTGGAAAAGGCAAAGAGAAATTCGAGATAATGGAAAATGGCGAGATTTGAGTAGAAACTGGTAACTTCAAGCTCCATTCAGTTGGCTCAAGGCAGGATCAGCTGAATACGGTTGGCAACACTGCGCGCACTCACGTCACTTTACTTAGTTTTAATTACCATGCCAAGAACAGATTGCAACAAGATTCATTTTAGATAACAATAATAATTTTGCAATATAAAATTATTACAAAATAGTCCCATATTTATGGGAGCACCATGGAACATGGAAGCATAGTCCATAGATACTTCCATACCCAGAATGGATGAAGTGGTCACTCAGCCATGATAAGAGATAACAGTAATAATTTTTTGCGCTGATAAGAAGATGTCCACTATTTCAGTGATAAGGAAACTCGTCTTTTTGACGTTGAAGATTATATTAATGTGAAATTCCACCAGAAATAAGGGTGGTAGGTAGAAAACGGATTGTGCAATGAAGAAAGGTTACTACTGATAGAATTGGAGAAAGAAAAAGCAATGGTAAGTCTGCTGTGTAACAGATAAGGCGGAAACATACTCCCCCCGTTACACAGTGAAGGCTGAACATTGCGGAAATGAGTAAAGAAATCAGTTAGAAACATGAACATGCAAAGGGATTAAGTTAACAGCGGAACGCTTAAAAATGCCAGATTTTGTTTTGACCGATACTACTCTTACAGTATCATCATTGCCTGGGTGCACGTCGACGATACGACCCATTGGCCATAGGGCAGGCGAGGTGTTGATACCCTTGATGATTACGACGTCACCGATCCTCAGGTTTGGTGATTGCTTCGTCCACTTCTTGCGTTCTTGAAGCGATGACAAATACTCATTCCTCCAACGGTGCCAAAAGTGTTGAACTCGCTCACGGATGAGTTGCCAGCGATCCAGTCGATTCTCAGGGATGTTGGAGAAGTCTGGCTCTGGTATGGCATTGACTGGCTGACCGATGGTAAAATGTCCAGGTGTTAATGCTTCCGCATCATCAGAATTCTCAGTGAGGGGTTGAAGAGGTCGGGAATTCAATACTCCTTCCACCTTGGCAAAAAGAGTATGAAGCTCACTCTCAGTATATGGCCTGGAACCGAGGGTCTTCACCAGGAGAGACTTTGCCGACTTCACCGCTGACTCCCAACTTCCTCCGAAATGAGGTGAACCAGGAGGATTAAACAGCCATTCCACGGCAAGATGGGATGTATGGCTCACAATGGCATCCTGAGTATCGCTGTTGGTGATCCATCCTTGAACTTCCTGCAGATACCCTGAAGCTCCCACGAAGTTAGTTCCGCAATCCGAATGGACAGTAGAAGGGATACCTCTGCGGGCGATGAACCTATCAAACACATCAAGAAATGCTTCAACAGATAGTGATACACAGAGCTCAAGGTGGACAGCCCGAGAAGCCATACAGATGAATACACACAAATAGCATTTGTGGGTACGAGAGTTACGACGTGCAGTCTCACGGCATACAAAAGGCCCTGCAAAATCAATGCCACAATTGTAGAAGGGTCTTACTCCGCTGACTCTGGATGTAGGTAAGTTGCCCATGATGGGCTGCACAAAGGACTTGCTAAACCTTGTGCAAGTAACACAATGCAATTTATGAAGCCTCACCAGATTCCTGGCCTTAGGCACCCAATACTGCTGTCTAATAAAGGCTAACATAGCAGTAGGGCCTGGATGATTATTTTTGCGATGTAGATGGTCTAATACAAGGTTGGTGAAGTGCGACTTTGCAGGCAAGAGGATGGGATGTCGCTGATCCAAAGTCAAAGGAGCATTAAAGAGTCGTCCTCCCACTCGGATGATGTCATCATGGTCACGAAAAACAGCCAATCTACGAAGTTCTAAAGTAAGTTATTATTAGATGTTGCGGTGTGTACCTCAGGAAAATGTTGTTTCTGAAGCAACTTGATAAATGTAGTATGTGCTTCTCCAAACTCTGATGCAGTCAAGGGTCCAATCCTGCGACGCCTTCGCCTCCTCTTCGGAATACGGGTATTGGACAAGAATCGTCGAACATAAGCGAGCACACGGATGACACGAAGAAAGGATGAATGGCGCTCAGCATAGCTCACAATATAATTTCCAGTTTGGACAGTAGCAAGCACAACTGTGGGTTTCACAATCCTCATCTCCGGAACCTCGATGTTCAGGACGGCTTGCGAGATTGGCCACTGCTCAAATGGCTGCGAGCACCATGCAGGCCCAGCCCACCAGAGTTCATGACGCACCAGTGCCGATGGCAGAGCACCACGGGAGCCGACATCAGCTGGATTGTCAACCCCTTTGATGTGGTACCACTGATCCTGTGGTATGACACTAAGAATTTGCTGTGTCCTATTTGCCACAAAGGTATGCAGTTGATAGGCAGGAGTACGGAGCCAGGCAAGCACGATGGTGGAGTCTGTGAAGCAGTAGGTGTTTGAGATGTTATAGTTGCTGATGAATGCTTGAATTGATGATACCAACTGCGAAAGCAGCAACGCTCCACAGAGCTCTAACCTTGGAATTGTTAAGGATTTTAAAGGTGCAAGCTTGGTCTTTGCTTTCAACAATGACATGGTGGTAGTAACACCTTGGGTAGACTGCAGGTAAGCTGCTGCACAATAACCACGTTCAGATGCGTCGCAGAAACATATGAGCCTGTACACAGTATCAGTCTTAGCAAGAGCACGAGGGATTGATATAGCAGATAGATTGCTAAAGTCCTGAACAAACTGGGTCCATCGAATCTTCACGATGTCAGGAACCTCATCATCCCAATCTACTCCTGACTTCCAAGTTTCCTGCAGGATACATTTTGCTAAAAATACCACTGGTGCAAGATACCCCAAAGGGTCATATAAGCGAGCAATAGCAGAGAGAATGCCCCTCTTGGTGGTTACAAGCTCTGGTGGTTTCACAGAGTACCTGAACTCATCAGCCTGCGGATCCCACGTCATTCCAAGAATCTTGGTTACAGGATTGATGGTATTACCATCACACAAGGAGACTGGCTGCTGCTCAATTGGGAGATCACAGAGTATCGAAGAGGTGTTGGTATTCCATTTTCCCAACTGAAAGCCACCCCTGGGGCTTCTGGCCTTCTGGCCAATCAATTGTTGTTTCAGATCTAAGAGATCTTGAATAGAGTCTGATCCCACAGCCAGATCGTCTACATAAATACAATTGGTAATTGCATCAGCAGCTGCAGGGAAATCTGAGCCCTCATCAAGTGCTAGTTGCCTCAACACCCGCTGAGCCTGATAAGGTGAGCTGCGAACACCATAGGTTACAGTGTTCAGCTCGTAGTACGAGATATCATCCTCAGGATTAAATCTCCAAGCGATTTGCTGGTAATGGCGATCTTCAGGCTTAATTAATATTTGCCTGAACATTTTAACAATGTCGCAAGTGAAAACATGTTCAAAGCGACGAAAGTTGAGCATGATGGAACAAATGTCCGCTTGCAATTTGGGACCTGCATGAAGGTGATCGTTGAGGGAACCTGTTGCAGTGCGGAAACTTGCGTCAAAGACAACGCGCAGTTTGCCAT